>CM055816.1:48511986-48593715 GCA_029582265.1 Zoroaster sp. YZ-2022
TAAACCTTTAAACGGGGATCTGGGTTCGAATCCACCCGATTAGAACGTTTGTATCTTTTGTATAAAGAGTATAATTTATCACACGTTAGGGTAAAATCTACAATAATATTTTATCATTATTATAATTTTTTCCCCAAATAATTTTCTTTAATTCAACCTTTGGACGGTATTTCATGTTTGGGAAACAAAACCAAACACCCCTCCAGAGAAAACTTAATAATACTACTGTAGTAATAAAATAAAATAAACTGAACGAAAACATAAAATCACAAAGACAGACAATAAGCGCATGGATAAAATGGGCATGTCGCTCACATATTATACTACAAGGGAATTCAGACAATCCCGGCCAAATCTCGCTGGGCCCCCCGGCCCCCTGACAATGTTGGCTCTTATTGGGCGGTCTGTGCTCCGGCTGGAGATAACAACATTGGTGGGGGGGGGGGGGGAGCAGGGGAGCGGAGAGCGGAGAGCGGGGACAGCGTAGGGTATGTTTATTGTCACGTGTCCCAACTATTTTGGCCGGGATTGTAGGTTAGGCCTGAAAAAGAAAAAAAACAACACCGTTTTATGAGCATTTCTAACTAAATAGATCCGTGAAAGGGTCACAATCATATATTTCATGGAAAGTAATAGACGTTTGTTTGCAGATTATATGAAGATATGATGCAAATTTTGAGCGGGCTTATTTTTCGGCTTGTGAACGTTGTAAACATAAATACTTTCTCTTTACGGAGCCCCTAAGGGGACATACGATGAAAACAAATTTACGTGCGAAGAAATAATTTGAGTTCTTTATTTCGTGCGCTCGAAATCATTTCGTGCTCACGAAATCATTTCGTGCACTCGAAATAAGTTATTTCGCGCGCTCGAAATCATTTCGCGCACTCGAAATATAATATTCCGTGCAATCAAAATCATTTCATGCACTCGAAATCATTTCGTGCGCTCAAAATACTTTATTTCGAGCACACGAAATGATTTCGAGAGCACGAAATGATTTCGAGCGCACGAAATAAATGATTTCGAGCGCACGAAATAAATGATTTCGAGCACACGAAATGATTTCGAGGGGACGCAATAATTTATTTCGAGTGCGCGAAATACTTTATTTCGAGCGCACGAAATAAATGATTTCGAGCGCTTGAAATGATTTCGAGTGCACGAAATGATTTCGAGTGCACGAAATATTTTATTTCGAATGCACGAAATGATTTCGAGCGCACGAAATAACTTATTTCGAGTGCATGAAATGATTTTGTAAGGACGAAATGATTTCGAGCGCACGAAGTAAAAACTCAAATTATTTCTTCTCACGTAAATTTGTTTTCATCTTATATATCCCTTTAGGGGCTCCGTAACTCTTTGCTGACTCGGCGTTGAAAACTATATAGAGAACAACTGTTTTTAAAATGAAAGTCGCTCAAGATGAGTAACACCGCGGAAAACGAAGCCGTTATAACTACACCAGTGGTGTTCATAGTAGGTATCTCACCCACTATGAGCACCATAAAAGAACACAATAATGACGCAGCTAGTGTAATTTTTACGTTTACGTTTTTGCTAGAGGAGGGAGTATCAAACATCAATTGACAAACTTTCTCTTATCTAGTTTTAATTAGAAATATATCGGGTGACTTTTAAGTAGAAAATAAAACATATTTACCATTTCCACTTCTGACACGACTGCCTGAGTATCCCTGGTATCTTCACAAACGATGACTGATATATCTCCTGGGCCGGTAATCGTATCGTCATAGTCAGTAAGATCAGAGTCCACGGTAGGAGTCTGTGAAAGCAAAACATGATAGTCTGGTTAAAGATGTGTCGCCCGTGTTTTGAGGCGGTGTTATTTTACCGGAAACTTTGTTAGGCTTTAAATCCAAGTTACGTCCTTTATCACGCTGCAGCCATCTTTGTCAGATTCCCTGTATGCAACTACGATAATAGATCTAATCCCAATCCGTACAAGGTACCAGACTATTTTTCCTTCCAGCCTCGGTTTGGTCACATGTATGGAAGAAAGACAAGATGGCTGCATCATGACATATATCTAATAGAGACCCCATGTCTGGTCTAACCCCAGGGCTGTTAGAGGTATAGTTAGCAGTTGTTTAGCACGAGGGTTAGATGGGCTGGTTAATAAGGTCATAGGACATTCATTAAAGATACCGTACTGTACAAAAATGAGACGCTTTTGTTTTCATTTTGATCATCACTGTAAGCTAGATTAGGCCTGAAATAAGCACTGTTAAAGGAGCATTTCAACTATAGATCTGTGAAAGGCTCACAATCATATACGGTATTTAATGGAAAGCAATAGATGTTTGTCTGCAGATTATATGCAGATATGATGCAAACTGTGAGTGGGCTTATTGTTGGCTTGTGACTGTTGTAAGCATGTACTCTTTGCTGACTCAGCGTTGAAAACTATACAGAGAACAACTGTTTTTAAAATGAAAGTTGCTACAGATAAGTACCACCGCAGAAAACGGAGGTGTTATAACTACACCAGTGGTGTTCATAGTGGGTAACTCACCCACCATGAACACTATAAAAGAACAAAATAATTTCGCAGCTGGAGTAATTTTAAGTTTATGTTTTTGCTGGAGGAGGGAGTATCAAATATCAATTGAAAAACTTTCTCTTATCTAGTTTTAATTAGGACTATATCGGGTGGCATTTAAATAGAAAATAAAATATATTTACCATTTCCACTCCTGACACGACTGCCCGAGTATCATTGATATCTTCATAGTCAGTAAGAGCAGGGTCCATGGAAGTCTGTGAAAGCAAAACATGATACTCTGGTTAAAGATGAATCGCCCGTGATTTGAGGAGGTGTTATTTGTTTAAATCGAAAGAGTATGACCTTTATCACGCAGCAGACATCTTTGTCAGATTCCTTGTATGCAAGTATGAAAACTATTATAGGGAACAACTGTTTTTTAAAATGAAAGTTGCTAAAGATAAGTAGCACCGCAGAAAACGGAGGTGTTATAACTACACCAGTGGTGCGAACACCATGAAAGAACAAATTATGCACCTAGTGTAATTTAAAGTTTACGTTTTTGCTGGGGGAGGGAGTATCAAATAAACATCGATTGAAAACTTCCTCATAGTTTTAATTATGAATATATCGCGTGACTTTTAAAGAAAATGAAACATATTTACCATTTCCACTCCTGACACGACTGCCTGAGTATCCCTGGTATCACGCTTTAACTTTGACTTCAAGACATAAATAATTAAAACAGCAGCTATAACGATCAACAAAGAGCTGATCACACTGACAGCGACTGTAGTTATAGTATTATTAGCCTGAACTTCACCTACACCAGGAATAAATACAAAGTCAAAAAGTAAAGCATTAATCCAGAAAAATAGAAAATATATAGAAGATCATAATTTAATAGGCCTACTTATTACAATAATACAATGCAATTGAAATAACTGCAAAAGATTATTTGGAAATACATTTTTGGAATAAAAAAAAATCTTTGGAATTTTGCTTACTGTACATGTTAATTACATTGAATTGTACTGTTGATGACATAATGTGTCTGTCTCCCAAAACATGATATGCTCTTACCTGTCTGAATTGGTTCCATCAAAGGACTTGAAGAATACGCTTCCTGCATTAAAATAAGAAAAAAATGATTTAAAATTGTATGCAACTTTTCTATTTATCCTGAATGTTTCAATATATTTACTTTCACTGCTCTTTAAAAATAAGAAAATGTTAGGTATGTACAACTATGGTATGCAGTGAAATAAAGTAAAATGGACTGAATATCTTTCATTAATATATTGCTAGAAAACACGGATGTTTTGCTTTATATAAAATGTTGACATTTGTAAAAAAAAAAATCTCGAGAAAATGAGTTCTGTGTTTTTCAAGTCAACTATAGCTGAAAAAGGAGTAATTTTCTTAATATGTTAACATTCCATTCTCTAACATTACATACACTCTTACAAAGGCTGTTTACAGTATACTTGGCCTCAGGGCGCCATTTATAGTCTAAACACTATCAACCAACCAACCAACAAACCAAATCAACCTAACTACATCCTTACCGTTCCGTCTTCCAACCTCACATATGCTCTGAGAAAGGCTGTGTATTGTGTATCTGGTGAAAGAGGGCCGTTATCCCCAACATGCCGAGTCCTCGTCTGTCTCTTTTTCCTACTTGAAGCATTGCTTTCATCACAGAATGAGGTCCCTGAAACGTCTATCTCAAGAGCTGGTGGGAGGCTTTTCCTTTACACGGATACATATATTAAAAGTAAAACTAGAGTAAGTCATGAAGAGGTTATAGTCGGTAATGTTTGCTGCAAGGTACCTATTTCCTTTGTGATTGCCCTAGACCCAGGGCAAGACAAGTCCTGAACACTGTTAGTGAGGGGCCAACTCTGCTGTACTTACCCTGTTCACAAAGAATAGTACGGTACTCAGTTGAGGAATGTAAGGCGGATTCGACCCACCGGGATTCGATCTTGTGGTTACGAATCAAGAGCACTATACCCACTGAGCTATTCCTGGCATACATGTAAGTACATATTGTTTTCGGCTAAATAATAGTGTTGTGCATCCACAGGTAATTTTCCTGCAGTTGACGTACCGATCATGTCCACTGTGCCACATTGACTCTCAGGCAGAATGTGCTGGTGGGTTATGTGATGGTTCAGTCGATTGAGCAGCACACGGGCTAGGACTTTCCCTGCTACTGACAGCAAGGAGATGCCTCCGTGCTTGTCGCATCAGGTACCATCACCTTTTCTCTTGTAGAGGTGTACAATTGTTGCATCTTTGAAGTCTTGCGGTAGTGCCTCTTGTGTCCATATGGCACCAAAGAGGTGACCCAGGCGTTGTGTGAGAAGCTTCCCTCCCTGCTTGAAGATCTCAGCTGTAATGTCATCTACTCCTGGAGCTTTTAATTACCACAGGTCATTTGCTGAATAGCTTTATGTATTTCGTTTGACCTTGGCACCTCCGACAAGACTTGTTGAATTGGGATTTGGGGAAGCTCATCTATGACGGTGTTGTCTATGTTTGATTGACAGCATATGGGGAAGGTGAGATGCCCAACACTCGAAGACGATTTTGTCATAAGGAGGGGTCGACTTGATGATATTATTCAGATCGTCATTAAAAACATTCCTTGGTCTCATCTAAAGAAGTCAAGGTTTGAGCATATGTACTGATGAGGGTGACATAATAATAATAATAATAATACAGATTTTTTTTTAATTTATTTATTTTTAGCGCGCACATATCCACCCAGCTGGGCGCTCAAGGCGCGGAAACAAAGAAAAAACATTAATACAAACAATATACAATGATAGCATAGGGAAAACAAATTATATACCGAGATACATGTACCTACAATGCAATTACAAATATACATCATCTTTGAAGAGTTGTGACATAAGATGAGTTTTAAGCATCGACTTGAATCTGGTTATACTATGACAAGATTTGAGTTTAGTTGGGAGATGATTCCAGAGTCTCGGAGCTGCGACAGAAAACGACCTATCACCCCAGTTCCGTTTTGAAGTTGGTTCCTTGAGGAGTGACATGTTGCTGGAGCGCAAATTGCGTGATGGAGTGTAGACTTTAAGTAGTTCAGAAATATAAATTGGAGCAATGTTATTAAAAGATTTGTGAACAATTAGCATAAGTTTAAAAACAATTCTCTGTGCAGTTCTTTCAAGATTGGCGTGATATGGCATGACTTTCTGGACAAAGTCACAACACAAGCTGCTGTGTTTTGTATGTGCTGAAGACGAGATATTTGATTCTGCGGAAGACCGTAAAGGAGAGCATTCCCGTTATCGAGCCGTGATGTGACAAATGCATGTATAATTTGTTCAGCAGCACTTTTATTCAAGTATTTCCTAATTCGGCTTATATTTCTGATATGAAATGATGATATGCGAACAATGTTGGAGATATGTGGTTTTAAAGTCATTGTCGAGTCAAATATAACACCCAAATTACGTGCATGTAATGATGGGGTTATCTGCGAGTCACCAATTGTAATAAATGGAGAGAAACTTTAGACAATTGCTGACGTGATCCAAATAGAACAAATTCTGTTTTTTCATCGTTCAATTTCAGGAAGTTTTGTCTCATCCAACTTCGAATCTCTTGAATACATTTATCCAGTGTTTTAATGCAGGAATCAGCAGGTTCTTGAGAAGATTTAAAAGTAATGTAAAGCTGCGTGTCATCAGCGTAAACATGGTAATTTAAATTATACTTCAAAATGATATCACGAACTGGAAAGGTATAAACAGTAAACCACTGTGGGCCGAGCTCAGAGCCTTGGGGTACAGAATAGTCAAGAGTAACAGGCTCGGAGATAGCGTTACCAATACAAACATGCTGAGGCCTATTTAAAAGGTAGGACTTACACCAATCCAGGGCTGTGTCATGTATTCCAAGATGATATTGAAGGCGGGAGAGAAGGATTTTATGATCGACAGTGTCAAAAGCGGCGCTTAAGTCTAACAAAACTAATGCAGTGATTTTCCCCTCATCCATGGCAGATAAAATGTCATTGTTGACGCGAAGAAGAGCAGTTTCCGTTCCATGAAATGGTTTGTAGGCTGAATGAAATGTGTCCGACAGGTTATTAGCACGAACATGGTCAGAGATCCGTGATGAAACAACTCGCTCGATTGTTTTTCCAAGGTACTTTAAATTCGCTACTGGTCGGTAATTTTTGAAAATTCCTTGTCCAAATTGGGTTTCTTTAGGAGTGGTTTAACATGAGCAACCTTCTGGCTATTAGGGAAACAACCGGAAGAAAGAGATCTGTTTACAATAATTGTGATATACTTAGCAAACACATCAATATTTTGTTTTATTAGCGAAGTTGGCACTGGATCAAGTTCACATGATTTTGATGGCGATTTCATGATGAGTTTCTTGATCTCCGTAACACTAGTAGGCTCAAACATGGACAGTCTACATTGTGGATCCTTGCGTGATGGTGTTTGTGATAGAATGGCAGGTACTGAGGGAAAAGAACGACGGATATTCTCAATTTTTGT
Organism: Zoroaster sp. YZ-2022; assembly: GCA_029582265.1. Classification (NCBI taxonomy): domain Eukaryota; kingdom Metazoa; phylum Echinodermata; class Asteroidea; order Forcipulatida; family Zoroasteridae; genus Zoroaster; species Zoroaster sp. YZ-2022. Next base: position 48,519,046 of record CM055816.1, read on the forward strand.
GACAAAAAAGTCTGAAAAAGCATTTGCGAGGTCCTGATCGGAGTGTGTAGATGGAAGCACTGGAGCTTTGGCTTTATGAAGCAGCTTTTCAACAATGTTAAACAGTTTTTTCTGATCACCAGAGCTATCTTCCACAAGAGATGAGTAGTGAGTTATTTTTGCCTGGTTAATCATGTTCTTCACAATATCACGTTGGTTACAGTATTCTTGCCGATGTACTCCAAGTTTCCCATTGTCATGCCATCTTCGCTCAAGTTGACGGCGGATTTGCTGATCATCCACTATATCCAGGCATGCTGTCATGAGTCTGGCATTGATGCCGTTGGGCTGAAAAGTTTTGACACAAGCAAGGATCTTATTGTAAAGCCAATTCCCGCTTATCGGCGTTCTTGTTTGTCTGATCTAGAAGAAGGTATACCCTGCCCCGACCTCCTCAAGTTGAGATTCACCAGCTAGACAGGTCTCACTGAGGGCTGCAATATCAATTTTATGACGAGCCAGTTCCCTAGCAATAATGGCCGTTTGACGCTCAAGCCATGAGCTATGGTCAAGAAGCGTACGCACATTCCATGATGCAATTATTAAGTTAACTTTATTTCATAGTCTGTTTGGACCGCAGAATTGGATACACATCCGGCCTCAGTAAGCTGGCAGCGTAGTTACACATCCGGCCGCAGTAAGCTGGCAGCGTAGTACTAGTAGGAGCAAGCGATTTTATTTTTAAGGATCTCTTTCTCTCCCCCTCTCTGTTCAGCCGGAGGACATAACTCGGACAGCAATGTCAAAACGTCACACAATATACCTGCACACGGGCTGTATTTAAGCGAGTGTGGCTTGTGCAGGGTCGTATCCACTCTCTCTTCCCATTACCAGCCAGTTGTTCACATGTAAGCAATGCAAAACGTGTGAACGACGAGTATGGGCGCAGTAACTGGCCAAAAGTCACTGCGAAGAAGCAGCACGACGAATTGCCGTCTTGGTTAATGTGGCTGCAGCTGCTACGAAGCTGTACAACAATGCCGGTACTAGAGGCACCAGAGTAGACTTCAGGGTTTCTATCAGGAACTCCTCCCTTAGCCTTTGAATAAAAAGTCTAACCCACAAGGCAGCGGGGTGACCAATTTGTTGCCTTAAGGCTAGTTCATACTTAACACAAATTTGTGAGCGAAGCGAATTCGTTAGGGTAACTGCAAACGTCATAATGACGGAAATCACCATTGTTGCCTTCAGGAATTTCGCTTCGCTTTCGTATTCGTGTGAAGTATGAACCGGCCTGTTCAGTGAGTCAGTCTGATCTGCACCGTGGGAAGGCAGGGTTGGCTTGTCTGGGAGAGGCTGTATATTCTGCTGGGTCCCTGTGTGTTTTTGGCACACGCCCTCACCAGACATTGCAGACCAAAAAGGAACCAGGTACTGAACTCAACGGTCGGGTATCCGCAAATCCGGGTTCCCGGCACAGGCCTACTAGCAAATGTCTTTCTTAATACATGTAAACCATGTGAAATTGTTTAGTTTTTAAATTGTCTTTAGATGTGGAGGCTTACCCGTTTTTAACCACGGCAAGATAAGGGCCTGGTTTGTCTTGTGCATCTTCGTAGGTCATAATAATGCTCGTAGGATAAACCTTGTCAGGATCAACATCAGTGTAATTCATATTGACTCCTTTAGTAAGCCGGACAACTATGATATCATAACAGCTGAAAAATAACAACAAAAACCTGCATTTGAATATGCTATTTTTGGATATATTTAAGTCACAGCGATTACAATGTTATAAGTTTTAAGGCTTTGCATGCCGGTGGAATATCGATATCGATATGTGTTTATCTCAACTATTGTGAAGCTGAGGTACCGGTACAGGTTCTGAAAAGAACCTTATCGCACAACTCGTATCTCAACCTTCGTTAAGTGAGAAAGGTCAAGTTCATGGGAGAACCGATTTCGGTCAACTCGTTTTTCTCTACTGTCGCTAAGTGAGAAATATAGTTCAGGGAGAACCATGGGGACTTCACAGGTTATTCTCAACGTTTCGATTAGCCTGCTCTAAGCTTCGTCCTGACGAAGATAAGATTCTTTATTTTCCCGTTGGATTTCCAATGGAAAGTCTGATGCAAGATGTGGGCGGTTCATTTAAAATGATGACCAATCACTGGCCCCTAGCTTTGACCCCGTTTGATCCCACACATACAGCCATGGGCGGATCCAGAACATTTTTAAGGGGGGCTGAGAATCAAAAACAATTATTTTTCAGCACACTGTGGGAATGGGAGTGCGTTCTCCCCTCCGCTCCCCTCCTCCCCTCTCTCTCTCTCTCTCTCTCTCTCCCCTTTTTTTAAAATTAAAACAAAATATTTTTAACGATTTTAGGGGGGGCTACAGCCCCCTTAGCCCCCCCCCCCTGGATCCGCCAAAGACAGCACAATGTATAACACACATCGTACATGAGCCCAAATATGGACTCCGTCACTGTATACACTGTATACAGTGAAACCATGGAGGAAGCCTCCATGGTGAAACAGAGTACACGAAGGTCAAAGTCCAACCTAGTTGTACATGTACAGTACAATCATGTACGTATATCGCGCACAGCGAGCATGCAGTTGCTGGGCCAACCAGTCACCAATGAGAATACGTCTTTGGTTTTTAAATTAAGTATAATAGCATTACTGTTGACATGTGCAGAAACATCAAGGCGCAGCGACGAATGGTTACTGTATGTACATACCATACATGTACATGTACAGTAATGTACAGTGTAATTCCTTCATGTACATTGTACATGTAGATGTACATATACAGTATGAGACCGTACAATTAATGTGCGAATGTGCGCTGGAGTTCGGATAGCTAACTGGGGCAAAATTATGCGCCTAAACCGCCTCCGACGCGCCTTGATCAAGGCTAGGTTCGGGGAGACCCAATATCAGGCAATTCATTTCTCAACTATCGCTAAGTGAGAACGTGCTTCAGAGTTAATTAGAGGTCACAGCGGCGGGTCCAGGTTGGCCGAATAGAGGTGACACAGAGACAATTATAACTACCCACTTCAATGTAATGTATAGAACTGTAAATCACAAATACAAAAATTTGATTAATTTTAATAAAATTTACTTGGTAAAACTAACAATGGTATCAATCTTCCTTTGAAATTAATTTTTGTACGAGGTGTTGCAAAATTTTAATTATTTTTAACAATTGAAAAACTTTACTTTCTAAATCAACATTGCAATGAAAACAACAATTGTAAATTAACATTAAGGACACAACAAAGTAAGCTGAAACAGGTTGTTAATTAAATGTATTTTGATACAAAGAAAGTAATCAACTCATAGTAAGGCTGTGCCGGGTATCCGGATACCCGACCGTAAATGTCATTACCCGGTTCCATTTTTCGGTTCCAATTACCCGTTAACGACTTTTTAAAATTCCGACTGAACATTTTAAGCCACACAAAACAATAAAAGTCTCTGATTTTTTTATAACAAACTGAAGAAAACTTGGATGAAGGCTTTAGAAGTAACATTTGCCGACAGCCTTTCACATACTGGCCGGCTTTTGTTTGAAAATTGTATTCGCATTGGTTATTTTATACATTCAGGAGTATTTGTGTTTTTACAAAATTGTTTACGGGTACCCGGGTATCGGAAGATTTCAAATTTCGGGTATGCGGTTCCCGAAATAACCGAAAACGAATGTTGTACTTTCCCTTTAATTACCTGATTGGTCCATTTCTTGAACTCGCGTTCACCAGAGACATCCAAAAACTGTCAGAAGAGACTATTTGCTCAGCTGCTCCTACCGATATTGGCATGGTAGGCTTCCAAGGAATAGGTGGGCCTTTAAATAAAAAGTTTTTAAAAATATATATTTATACATTTTCTAATACTTATCCTTGTCAGCAGTTTGATGTGGATTTCTTGGTTAGCACAAACACATCATGGAATTATCTTCTAAAGTTTGATTCAGTTAAAGAAAAAACATTTATTTTCCATTTTTGCACCAAGTACATACAGGTGTATGTTTTCCTTAACAAAAGGAATATTTGCTTATACAATAGCCTACACAGTTGGATATTTTTAGTGATTGATTCCAGATTTCATTGCTTCTCTTTCAACGCAACAAATATATTTCTGAATCCATAAAATACAAATTCAAGCCTGTGTAGATAACAAAACTGTTCAGATAACCCACCACGCACCTATGTCTATGGTTTCACGTCTCGTTGTATGTTAACTCCTTAACCAATTTTTACTTATAATTTGCAAAATTCAAGTTATTTCGTCCAACGGTATATGCACCTGAATCAAATTTCCAATAATTTTGCTAAACAGGTTACATCAACTGACATGTCCCTATGTGATTGCAACAATTTAAGAATATTCAAACACAACGAACCATGTTATTGCACCACTTCTGAATCTTCTTCCAAAAACTGGAAAATTCTTTTTGTTTTTTGGCCCAGTCTTTGCATATGTTGTTGCCACCATGGTAAACTGCATGTAATTTAGGAAATTCACGGATGTTTTATGTGGAACGAAAACAGATCTTGGAAATTGACAGTTGGATATTATGAGAGTAAACTGATTTTGGAATGTTACAGATGGATATTTGGAATGAAAACTGATTTTGGAAAGTATGAGATTATCATCAGACGATGTTGTCTTACGTGCAGCGTTTGTGATACAGCTGCCAATGGATACCGCACTTTTTTCTCCCACTCTAGGCGCTTCTGTCCTGGCACTGACCATAAAACTAAAATCTGAGTAAGGAGCAAATACACTTTTGTTGAATGAATAAGACAGAAGGCTCCCATCAACAATTTGTGTGCCCATGCCATCTGATTCAGTAGCCCTTCCTGAGTCAAGTCGGGGATATACAATGTAGCGCACCTGTATAGACAATAATGTGAAAGACAATAATGTGAAAGGCATTAACAAAACAAAATAAAAACTAACCTGCAACCCCTCCCCCACCCCACTCCCACCCCAACAGCAACAAAACCAAAACAAACAAATATTTTGAAAACAAAATTTAGTGTCTAAAGACTCCCCTAAAGTCTCCCCTATCTAGGTTCGACGTCTCACAAACTATAGCGCATCCTCCGACGAGCAGGCATCGATGTGTTCCACTCAGCCCCCAGCAAACTCCAAGGACTTCTACACACCCACAAGGACAAACCGGACCCAAACAACAGAGCGGGAGTCTACCGGATCCCCTGTGAGTGCGGTAAGGTGTACATCGGCGAAACAGGACGCAAACTCCCCATCAGATTGAAGGAACACCGAGCACACGGCCGCAGAGGAGATTTCGAGAAGTCCGCCATCGTCAAGCACTCGCACATCAAGGACCACCAAATCGACTGGCAGGCAGCCCAACTCATCACACCCATCGACGCATGGCACCCCAGACGCATCAGAGAGGCCATCGAGATCGTCAAACACGACACTGTGCCACAGGACATTGGCTTCTACATCAGCGACATTTGGCGAACACTACTACAGACTGAAGGATCTTCTATATCCAAAGTCCATAACCCACCCCAGACTGAGGGATCTCCTATATCCTAAGTCAACCACCCTCCATCCCCCTGTGCTTGTCAACAACTGATTCAGTTCAGTGAGCACACACTCCTCTCCCCCAACCCATAGGATCCTAGTCTCAACAGTTCCCGCCTGCGCGCCTCAACGAACTAATCCTCCAGCATCCATTCATGGGATGATCCTCCAGCAGTCTACTTAAGCAGCAGCATTTTCCAGAGTCCGGCATTCTCCTGAGGACGATCAGAGCATACGTCGAGTTGTACCACCAGTTCTTTTCAGAACTAATTACTACTCAATTGAGATTCCACATGGTGTCACCGCAATTAGTCTTACTTATCATCCTCACCATGCAAAGCTACAAGTTTTACCTGTCTAAAGACTACTTAACAGTAGCAGTACTCGAACCTGTGACCTCTAGTGCTTCACCAACTGAGCTATCTAGCCTTATGGTTGTTGGTCTCACACATTGTCAATAATCTATACGTAAAGTCTTTTAACTACATGCATGTAACATACGTCTGGTAATAGTACATAGTCAGAAGCCATTTGACCCATACATGTCGTGTAGCCATGGATCACAACCCAGGCGTGTGATTGGGCAGTTTTTAAAAATCCACATAAATTTTGCTAGGGGCATTGGGGCCGCTGTTGTGAATAGCGCTGGGGTGAAATTTATAGTTCTGAGTATTTGCTTTACTTCCCTTTATTGCTTAAATCTTTAAAATCCGGAAGGATCTCAACATTGCGATTTGTAAAAATCCGAAAATCCGGAAAAATCCGGACAAAACACACCCCTGACAACCTCTTGTTACAATGCTAAACCTGGGAAGCAGCAGTTTAGGAATTACTCAAAGTGGATACATCATTTTTATTCTTAAAATTAATCAAATCATCTAATAAATCAGACAGGTATATCAATTAATTTGTGCAGTCTCAATTCATTATCAATGTTTGTACTAGATGAAAAACATATATTTTTCTGTAACTAAGAAATTGTATTATTTCCAAACTACATCAATAGATACATAAAATACATTTTTGGATACTCAATTCATTATCTTTTTTTTTTTTCGAGATGGTAAACAGATATTTTTCTGTAAGCGAGGCATTCTTTGGGGAGACAATATTCACTAACATACCATAATAAATTAATGCAAATTTTTTAAAGCAAATAGTTGTGAATGTTACACAAGTACTTCATATATTATTTCTCAGTATTTACCGTGTAACTCTGAATATTTCCGTTTTCATATTCCGGTTTCTCCCAGCTTATGTTGCAGTAGTCTTCAAGGTTTTCACTGTGAACATTCAAGGGAGTAGACGGCGCTATATAAAAAATAAAATCATTAATCGTATTATGAATAACACTGACAAAATGATTATGAAATATAATTCCTTAGAAATGTCATAGTATCAATAGAAAGGTCAAACTATGAATAAAGTTGCATTTATAGCCAAATGTATCTTACCATCTTGTGCAGTTTGTACTGTTAACTCGTCTGATGGAGTTCCTTCAAGATCGTTTCCAAATTGTTGATTGAATGCAGTCACCACCACAACGTAATTGGTAAATGGTTTCAGATCGTCTATTAGTTGCATAGTGTCTGTAGCTGCAGATGGTAAAGATTAAAAACAAATGTTATTAACGAAGCTGATGACCCAAATAAACAGGTCTTATACCCCATAAAATTGGGGTTTATACATCACGTTAGGAGTTCAAAACCGAAGCCAAATTTACAATATTATGTTTTTTGTTGGTTGGCAAAGAATCTTAGATTATTACATCATAATTCCCTTCTCATTCAGAATGAGTAAGTCAGTGTAATAATCAGGTTACATGTTTTTTTGATTTTTTTTTTTTAAATCACCAAACATGCTCAGCTCACTTGGTAAAAAAAAAAAAAAAAACTGTTGATTCTCATACAGGTCAGATCAGTGTAAAAAATTCATCGAATTTTGATCTGGCTTTAAATTTCAATTACGGTTAGGCTAATTTCACCAGAAAAATGGATAGTTCTCCTGAAAAAATATTTAAAGAAATGTTCCAACATAAATTTTACACCAAGCAAGTTTTTAGTAAAACTTAAAGACAATTTAAATTAAAATCTTTTTTTAATTGTTTTATTTATTATTATTCGACTTTACAATGGTATAAAATTACCACACAAAATCATACAAATAATTGACCTTAACAAAAAGAAAATATATATAAAACTATTCATAGAAGCCAGTGACGGAAGGAGGCCAACAGGTGTACAAGAAAAAGCCTAACATATACAATGTAGTGACGTAAATCCCTTGAAGACTGATTGTTTTCTGCAAACTTACATTGAATTCTGAAAGACTGTAGAAAATATAACAGTTCATTCCAAATATACCCAAAACATTCTGCTGTTAGAAAATAAAATCTTATTATATAAATACATGTATATAATACTTACTGTTAAATTCTCTGCTTTCATCACTGATGCTACTAATCTGAACTATGTAGAAGTTGATTGGTCCGTTCTTTTCCAAAGGCTCTGACCAAGTCACAAGAAAACTGTTAGGTCCAATGTCCATTTCAGCAAGGTCTCTTGGCTCAGATGGATCTGAAAATATTCAAATATAAAATGTAACTCCACAAAATTAAACAACTGAACGTTTATCACTTTTATGAATAAATAATAAATTATTCAATGGGAAAAACTTCAATATTGTACTATTCCAATATTTTCTTTAATCTGTTCATATTATGTGATGTATTAGAGCCAGACGTGCGATGCAAATTTCACATTATTTGGAGCAAATGTCAGTAGAATGTCAGTAGAACTTACTTGATTGATAAGTGCGTACAGGTCCACCTTGTAAGATGTTGCTCATTCCAACCTTGTTATTACACTGAACCTGTACATAATACAGTGTGTATGGATCTAGATTCATCACATCATAAAACAAGACATCAGAGTTTGTGTCTCCAGATATCATCCATGTTCCATTAATATCACGGTGCTTCACAGTACAGTTTAGAAGAGGTAGATTCCCATCAAAGGTGAGGTCCCAGGTGACATTAAGCTGATCATGACTCACAGCAACGACTGCAACATTATCAATCACTGGTAACTCTACAAAATTAAGAAGAAATATACATTTATAAAGGATATATTATTTAAACAAGTCTCTATGCACTGAACATTTATTAAATCAAATGCAGGCCTCCCAGTGCCTAATCTACCAAATATAGGTTTTTTAATCAAAATATAGGTTATTGTAGGTTGATCATGACTCAGAGCAACGACTGCAACATCACCAATCACGGTAACTCTACAAAATTAAGAAGATATTTATAATAAACATACATTTATAAAGGACAACTTATTTAAACAGGTCTGTATGCACTGAATAACAATGGAAAAAAGGTAGTAAAAAACAACAATTACACTAGATTACAAACAAATATATAAATAATCAGGGTTATAGAAGTTACAATATTTTTGCAGATATCCATGTTTCTGGTTCTTTAAACAAAAGGGAAGTTTGTTTTAGAAATACAGTGAAGACTGAATGTATTGTACAAAATTGGCTAAGAGAGGCCTCACAAATCGGGCAAACGTTCATACCCCTATGTGAACAAGTCGTTTAAAGCACAGCACGACATAATTCCAATCGATACAGCAATTTTGGTTGCAATTGGACATCGCTTCATAGCCCCCCCCCCCCCCCAAAATTAAAAAAAAAAAAAATTAAAATGCCGACGCGCGGTACTGAGGCGACGCGCACGGAGACCAGAAACCGGAGACTTTTTTGCCTTAGCTGAACATAATTATTGCAACGACGTCATATCTAGTTATACGACATCAGTAGGAAGTCCATTACATATGAAGTGTCAGCCTACTATCCGGTTGGTAAGTGTGACGTCTTTTCAACATAAGCCACGCCTCTTTCACATGGAGTGATTCCAAAAAAAAAAATTATTACGTGAAAAAAACGGATTGCCCACTTTTTCTTTTTATAATTACAGAAGAAATCGTATACTGTTATAGTTGATCGTGATATATGCTTGTGAAAAACGTGAAATAAAAGGCCTATTGCACATGAAGTATGTTTGTCTTGGAGCCACAACTTGAAAAACACGTGTATGTACTACCAATACGCGCGCGTGTGACGCAACTTCTTACGAAGAGTGTGACGTAATTCCAATATAAAACACGTCCACTTCGCCCATTGGAAATGCATTGACCACACTTTTCTTTAAGGATTTAGCTCAAGACTTGCCTTTAACGTAATGATTTGTAAAGACTCAAAATCCTACTAACAAAGTCACTTTCTACCTCAAGGATCGCTTCTGAATGTTACATACATACATACATACATACATATCAGCATTTATATAAAGCGCCTTTTACCCTTAAGTTACAAAGCGCTTGCAGAAGATGCGACAAAGTTCAACTTAAAGATGTTCAAGGTATATACGTTAAAATACACATTACACACTGCGGAATGCCAGCTTTAAAACAGAAAGCAGCAAAAAGAATGCGTATGGACACAGGGCCGAATGTTTTGCAAATTGTATGTTATTCATTTCATAGCACTGTTAACAGTTGTTAAACATAGAGAAAGGCACGCTAACTTGCCGGCTGTTATTGCCAGTAAATCAATGATGCAACAATACAAATCCATGGTGAACGTGTACACACCGCTCTGAATTTTCTTGCTACCTGTGAAATACGCTCACGCTTAAGCAAATTTGTCTGCCATAGTTAGCACGAAAATGTGCTTACAAGTATTGTGGTAGCAGCGCTATGAAATTAGTAAGGCCTACACGCGCAAACGTAGTACGCGCATTGTTCCAAAACCTTAAAGAAAAGGGTGGTCAATATAATTATTTGAAATGGGCTTCTGATGATCGTTGCGTTGGAGCCAGAACGTACGAAGTGGGCGTGGTTTATGTTGGAATTACGTCACAATGGTCACACTTACCAACGGGATACCGTGGTATAGATCACAGCAGGCTGGCACACATAAGCAATATATTTCTGGTAATAGACTTTGGCTTATATTAAAGTCCCAATATGCCATATTTGGTACAAAGATTATATGCATTCATACTTTATTTATTTAGTTCAAATGTGGACAAGATTACCTTTCATGTCGCACAGCGATTACAACCTAACCATACAAAAAAATTAATTGCGTTTTGTTTAATTGTTGTTGTCTGGCAGCTTTAGGCCTACTTACCAATCACTGTGATTTGGACATCTCGTGTATCTGATGAATTATCTTTCTTCTGCACTTTGCACTGATATGTACCATTATCATTACGTACAAGACTGTTGACATTCAGATAGCTTGTCTGTTGCGGATATCCAACATATGTCCCCGTTATTGTGTACTTGGCATCATTCACGATAGGAATTTGATCCGAGCCAAAGTACCACATAATAGAGACATCTTGGACATATGCACTGCAGTAAATTTGAACAGTCTCGTCTAGTCTCCCCTCCACAGGATCAGACACTGTTATGCTGCTCCCTAGTCCTATTCTGAGGGAAACTAGAACAAAAGGAAATACATATTTATCAGTTCTTTTTGATACCTTTTTTGAGAGGTGGCTTTGGTAAATATTTATTTTTCCAAATAGCTTCCCCATTGCTTTCTCAATCTAGATATAATGTTTATAGGTACGTCCGTAACACCTACGTTAACAGTATATTCTTTTCAAACATGTCAAAGGACACTTTTAGTGGGTGTATCCAGCTAGATATTCTCAAAAAGTTTCTCTTAAGACGTACATATTCTGGAAAATTTTCTCTTAAGACGTACATTTGTAAATAAATTCGCCAAATTGTGTTTCCAATGCATAAATGATATTTTAAAATATGACAGATTAAACGTGTCCTTTAGAATAGCAGTTGTAGTACTAACACCTAGAGTGGAGTGATCTAACTTAAGGCTAAAATGCTATACACCATTTTAGACTAACAGCATTTAAGTTCTTTGGTTATTGGATCGCTGGTTAGGGTGGCACAGAGCCTCTATCCGATTCACTAACTATACGGGGGCGGGCACAGACAACAAATTACACTGAGACGAGTTACTGTTTTATTACAATTATTTATTACGGACGGAACACACCCAGAGCCTCAGGTTCCTCCCCTTTCCCTGGGCCTCTGTACCATACAGGTACCCAGTATCCCAGGGCACACCGATTGCGCTGCCTCCCGCCGCTAAACAATTAGCGCGTATGATATTGAGCCTCCCCACGCATCAATATACCGGGCCTCCCGCAGCGTTCCACAATCTCCCCTCGAGTGCCTACACAGCGCTTGCTCACCTGGTGTTACGAAACACGCGCACTAGTACAGTATTACTGATACTGCACTAAAACTAATTCACGCGCCGCCGCACTATTTATACTAGGGGGGGTGGGGAGGGGGGGGGCGTATTATTTCACCTTTTTTAGGTGTTCGGGTATGTACCCGAAACACCTATTGTTTTTGTTCGTTTTTTTTACTTCTTCTTCTTCTTCTTCTTCTTCTTCTTCTTCTTCTTCTTCTTCTTCTTCTTCTCCCCCGTGACTGTCCGCAAAAAAACACATACTTGCAAACTTCACACGAACTTGAAACTTGGCATGTACTTAGAACTTAACAAGTAGATGAAACTCGAGTTGTGAGTGACCCCGATTTGACCTTACTTCCTGTCCAAACCGGAAGTCAAAGTTTAATATTTAAAAAAAATCATATCTCAACAACCACAACAGGTAAATGGACATTTTTTGCACTATTGTATAGATTGTTAATTGTCGAAAAATATTTACAAAACATGACCCCAATTTGACCTTACTTCCTGTCCAAACCGGAAGTCAAAGTTTAACATTTAAAAAAATCATATCTCAACAACCACAAGAGATAAATTCACAATTCTTTCACCATTGTACAGACCGTTAATTGTCAAAAATATTTTCAAAAAGTTGACCCCAATTTGACCTTTACTTCCTGTCCAAACCGGAAGTCAAAGTTTAATATTTAACAAAAATCATATCTCAACAACCACAAGAGATAAATTCACAATTCTTTCACCATTGTACAGATCGTTAATTGTCAAAAAATATTTTCAAAAAGGTGACCCCAATTTGACCTTTACTTCCTGTCCAAACCGGAAGTCAAAGTTAAATATTAAAAAAAATCATATCTCAACAACCACAAGAGAGAAATTCACAATTCTTTCACTATTGTACAGATCGTTAATTGTCAAATAATATTTAGAAAAAGGTGACCCCAATTTGACCTTACTTCCTGTCCAAACCGGAAGTCAAAATTTAATATTTAAAAAAATCATATCTCAACAACCACAAGAGGTAAATTAACATTTTTTGCGCCATTGTACAGATTGTTAATTGTCAAAAATATTTACAAAACATGACCCCAATTTGACCTTTACTTCCTGTCCAAACCGGAAGTCAAAGTTTAATATTAAAAAAAATCATATCTCAACAACCACAAGAGGTAAATTCACAATTTTTGTACCATTGTACAGGTCGTTAATTGTCAAAAATATTTACAAAAAGGTGACCCCAATTTGACCTTACTTCCTGTCCAAACCGGAAGTCAATGTTTAATATTTAAAAAAATCATATCTCAACAACCACAAGAGGTAAAGTCACAATTTTTGTACCATTGTACAGATCGTTAACTGTCAAAAAATATTTGCAAAAAGGTGACCCCAATTTGACCTTACTTCCTGTCCAAACCGGAAGTCAAAGTTTAATATTTAAAAAAATCATATCTCAACAACCACAAGAGGTAAATTCACAATTTTTGTACCATTGTACAGATCGTTAATTGTCAAAACAATTTTACACAAAGTTGACCCCAATTTGACCTTTACTTCCTGTCTAAACCGGAAGTCAAAGTTTAATATTTAAAACAAAATCTTCCACAAGAGGTAAATTCACAATATTTGCACCATTGTACAGATCGTTATTTGTCAAAACAATTTTACACAAAGGTGACCCCAATTTGACCTTTACTTCCTCCCGAACACCTAGAGTTTGTGTAAACAAACTCGAATCTCTAGTTTGACTTTTTTATATTCTGCCCCCTCAAAACATGTACAGGCCTATTAGAAACAAGAATAAATCATTAAAATAAAAATTTGATATTTCTAACCCCCCTGTACATGCCCCCTGAAAGTTTTGCTTGAAGGGCGCCCTCTGTTGTCAGTTTAACGTAAAGGTTCCCTGACTACATATGCACTGTAGAGACATACATAATGGTGGTTACCAGACTGTGTATGTGATTATGTACCACACATAATCTAGAATGGTTACTAAGCAGCTGTTCGTTGTTTGTTGACATGGTTGATTAAGACAATTATATATTTAGGTTAGTAAATGTATATACATCATATCATCTAAAAGGATTGTTTGCTGGCAAAGTTGGGCAGTGACAGAAGTTATTATCTGTGACCTTAGTTGGGTAAGTTTTAATTTTAATTTTAATTTTTTTTTACTGCCAGTTTGTTTTTAATAATAATATTATTCACCATGCACCCACAACAAGTATTACTGCAAGAAATTTCCATGGGAGTGAACTTGGGAACATAGTATTTGACATGCCTGGGACTTGTTATAATCTTAAACATGAAATGTTAACCCACTGGTTACTGTCATAGAAATAGTATAGTTTGTACAATCACGATGATATAATAGTAATAGTAAGTGAAAGAGAATACAAAGTTGGGAGTTCCCAAATAAATTTAAGGTTTACTGTGTAACCCCTGAACCTTTGAAGTTGAATCCTAGCTTAAAATAAAATAGTGGGATATGGGATTTATTATATGAATGTTTTTAAGGGATGGTGTGTGGCTGATTTAAGCACATTTAAAAAAAAATTGTTTACAATATTATCTTTCACTTTCTATAAATAAATTGTGTAATAATACATTTGACTTGTTATTTCACACATAATTAATTATAAATGTATTTCAATTTTTTAAGGTAATAGCTACAGCTACATCTAGTGATCAGGACTCCTCCACCGAGCTACTTAAGCCCCTCCTGCACCAGCATTCCACATTCTCCTTGAAGATGATCAAAGCATACAGATTGAAATGTTGAGTTAACCAAAGGTTCTTCTCAGAACCCTTACTACACAAAAGAGATTATTTCAATATGTCATCACAAATCTTACTATATCTAAAGATGATGCTTCACATCTACATACTAGCAGAACTTGTTCAAGAGCATTAGATATACTGTATCATTTACAGAAATACATTTTGGCATTATACAATCCAAAATCCCTGCTAAGCCATGAAATATGTTGTTAATGTTAGTTAGATGTATAAATATATTTTTGTACTATTTTATAAATAGAGAATTGGCTGTTGCAAACTGCTTACCAACCTAAAGGACCCGTAGTATATAAATGCAAAATAATAGTTGCTGGCCTTACATCTCAAACCTAGCGGATTCTTTCTCTGAGAAAGAACTTGCCAGGTTGAAAACATAACTGAGGCCAATAACTACTTTTTTATTAATTAATTCTTTTCTAGAAGAATGTTAAAAGCAAATATAAATTTTATATTATTCTAGGATAAAATAAGTTTGATACAATAATGAAATAAAATCTTCAGTTGCAATCCATATAAACCCACGGGAACACTGTTTTATTCATATAAATGTTACTTTTTAATCAGATTTTTTGTTTCATAAGGCAATTGAAAGGTTGTCATGGAATAGTATGCTAAAATTTTAACAGGCAAACATGAGAAAGTACTTTAAATTAATTGCTGAAGTGATGTTCTCTTCATTGCTTCCCTATCACTGCGTTTCAAACGAAATAGACGGGTGCCCCAACGACGGTATACAGGTAATCTGTACAAGAAGTCAGGATGCCATGCTGTTTCACAAAAACAAATCTTCAGGGGGCATGTACAGGGGGGTTAACGCTCTCAAATGATTGTTTGAGTATTTTTTCCTTGTTTCTTATAGGTTGGTACATATTTTGAGGGGGGCATCTAAAAAAATTGGGCTAATACCCCCCCCCCCCTATTTATACCCGGCATGCGGATACATCACACGCACTGCTCAAAGTGCGCCCTCACTTGACTAACTTTCAGTTTAGCACTCTGCCGCTCACTATGAATTTACGCTACAATATATTGTTTCTTTGAGCATGTGCTTACATGCAAGTATGTTGCTGATAATCATATATTGTTTCTTAGAGCATGTGCGTACATGCAAGTATGCCCTGATAATCATATATTATGTTTCTTAGAGCATGCGCTTACATGCACGTATGTTGCTGATAATCATATATTATGTTTCTTAGAGCATGCGCTTACATGCACGTATGTTGCTGATAATCATATATTATGTTTCTTAGAGCATGCGCGTACATGCAAGTATGTTGCTGTTAATCATATATTGTTTCTTAGAGCATGCGCTTACATGCACGTATGTTGCTGATAATCATATATTATGTTTCTTAGAGCATGCGCTTACATGCAAGTATGTTGCTGTTAATCATATATTGTTTCTTAGAGCATGCGCTTACATGCACGTACATGTATGTTGCTGATAATCATATATTATGTTTCTTAGAGCATGCGCTTACATGCAAGTATGTTGCTGTTAATCCTATATTGTTTCTTAGAGCATGCGCTTACATGCACATATGTTGCTGATAATCATATATTATGTTTCTTAGACCATGCGCTTACATGCAAGTATGTTGCTGATAATCATATATTGTTTCTTAGAGCATGCGCGTACATGGAAGTATGTTGCTGATAATCATATGCCTATATTATGTTTCTTAGAGCATGTGCTTACATGCAAGTATGTTGCTGATAATCATATATTGTTTCTTAGAGCATGCGCGTACATGCAAGTATGTTGCTGATGTTTCTTAGAGCATGCGCTTACATGCAAGCATGTTGCTGATAATCATATATTATGTTTCTTAGAGCATGCGCTTACATGCAAGCATGTTGCTGATAATCATATATTATGTTTCTTAGAGCATGCGCTTATATGCAAGTATGTTGCTAATAATCATATATTATGTTTCTTAGAGCATGCGCATACATGCAAGTATGTTGCTGATAATCATAATTATAGTATGTTTCTTAGAGCATGCGCGTACATGCAAGCATGTTGCTGATAATCATATATTATGTTTCTTAGATCATGCGCTTACATGCACGTATGTTGCTGATGATCATATATTATGTTTCTTAGAGCATGCGCGTACATGCAAGCATGTTGCTGATAATCATATATTATGTTTCTTAGAGCATGCGCGTACATGCAAACATGTTGCTGATAATCATATATTATGTTTCTTAGAGCATGCGCGTACATGGAAGCATGTTGCTGATAATCATATATTATGTTTCTTAGAGCATGCGCGTACATGCAAGCATGTTGCTGATAATCATATATTATGTTTCTTAGAGCATGCGCTTACATGCACGTATGTTGCTGATGATCATATATTACGTTTCTTAGAGCATGCGCTTACATGCACGTATGTTGCTGATGATCATATATTACGTTTCTTAGAGCATGCGCGTACATGGAAGCATGTTGCTGATAATCATATATTATGTTTCTTAGAGCATGCGCTTACATGCACGTATGTTGCTGATGATCATATATTACGTTTCTTAGAGCATGCGCGTACATGCAAGCATGTTGCTGATAATCATATATTATGTTTCTTAGAGCATGCGCGTACATGGAAGCATGTTGCTGATAATCATATATTATGTTTCTTAGAGCATGCGCGTACATGCAAGCATGTTGCTGATAATCATATATTATGTTTCTTAGAGCATGCGCGTACATGCAAACATGTTGCTGATAATCATATATTATGTTTCTTAGAGCATGCGTACATGCAAGCATGTTGCTAATAATCATATATTATGTTTCTTAGAGCATGCGCGTACATGGAAGCATGTTGCTGATAATCATATATTATGTTTCTTAGAGCATGCGCGTACATGCTTGCATGTTGCTGATAATCATATATTATGTTTCTTAGAGCATGCGCGTACATGGAAGCATGTTGCTGATAATCATATATTATGTTTCTTAGAGCATGCGCGTACATGCAAGCATGTTTCTTGTAATCATATATTATGTTTCTTAGAGCATGCGCGTACATGCAAGCATGTTTCTGATAATCATATATTATGTTTCTTTGAGTATGCGCTTACATGCAAGCATGTTGCTGATAATCATATATTATGTTTCCTAGAGCATGCGCATAACGGCTAGCATGTTGCTGATAATCATATATTATGTTTCTTAGAGCATGCGCGTACACGCAAGCATGTTTCTGATAATCATATATTATGTTTTCTTAGAGCATGCGCGTACATGCAAGCATGTTGCTGATAATCATATATTATGTTTCTTTGAGTATGCGCGTACATGCAAGCATGTTGCTGATAATCATATATTATGTTTCTTAGAGCATGCGCGTACATGCAAGCATGTTTCTGATAATCATATATTATGTTTTCTTAGAGCATGCGCGTACATGCAAGTATGTTGCTGATCATCATATATTATGTTTCTTAGAGCATGCGCGTACATGCAAGTATGTTGCTGATAATCATATATTATGTTTCTTTGAGTATGCGCGTACATGCAAGCATGTTGCTGATAATCATATATTATGTTTCTTAGAGTATGCGCATAACTCCAAGCATGTTGCTGATAATCATATATTATGTTTCTTAGAGCATGCGCGTACATGCAAGCATGTTTCTGATAATCATATATTATGTTTTCTTAGAGCATGCGCGTACATGCAAGTATGTTGCTGATCATCATATATTATGTTTCTTAGAGCATGCGCGTACATGCAAGCATGTTTCTGATAATCATATATTATGTTTTCTTAGAGCATGCGCGTACATGCAAGTATGTTGCTGATCATCATATATTATGTTTCTTAGAGCATGCGCGTACATGCAAGCATGTTTCTGATAATCATATATTATGTTTTCTTAGAGCATGCGCGTACATGCAAGTATGTTGCTGATCATCATATATTATGTTTCTTAGAGCATGCGCGTACATGCAAGCATGTTGCTGATAATCATATATTATGTTTCTTAGAGCATGCGCGTACATGCAAGCATGTTACTGGTAATCATATATTATGTTTCTTTGAGTATGCGCGTACATGCAAGTATGTTGCTGATAATCATATATTATGTTTCTTAGAGCATGCGCGTACATGCAAGTATGTTGCTGATAATCATATATTATGTTTCTTAGAGCATGCGCGTACATGCAAGTATGTTGCTGATAATCATATTATGTTTCTTTGAGTATGTGCGTACATGCAAGTATGTTGCTGACAATCATATTATGTTTCTTTGAGTATGTGCGTACATGCAAGTATGTTGCTGATAATCATATTATGTTTCTTTGAGTATGTGCGTACATGCAAGTATGTTGCTGATAATCATATTATGTTTCTTTGAGTATGTGCGTACATGCAAGTATGTTGCTGATAATCATATATTATGTTTCTTTGAGTATGCGCGTACATGCAAGCTTGTTGCTGATAATTAAGGTATAGGCTTGGTAGTTAAAAAATAAACAAATGATCAAAACAATGTATCGCCCGTGTTTTACAGGCAATTACACGAAATTTGTGTTTTTAATGGAACTTTCCTTACCACACTATCTCCAAGGATAAACAATTAGTCAAAATAAATAAAGGATTTTTACAAATCTAATTACCTTGGCAATTACCCATAGTTCCATCTCCATCGTAGTAAGGGTTACATGTGCAGGTAAAACTACCAGTAGGAGTATTCGTACACATAGAATTGGTGTCACAGTTATTCATTGATCTATCGGTACATTCATCTACATCTGAAATTAATCAATTTATTTATCAATTACGCCAGTTTTATTAATAATGTCATGATCATCAATACTATCTGTAAGGATAAACAATGATTAGTCAAAATAAAATACAAATCTCATTACCTTGGCAATTATCCATAGTTCCATCTCCAGTGTAGCTAGGGTTACATGTGCAGGTAAAATTACCAGCAGGAGTATTCGTACACATAGCATTGGTGTCACAGTTATGTGAACCATCAGTACATTCATCAACATATGAAATCAGTCAATTTATCTATCATTTACGGCAATTATATTAATAATGTCACGATGACAACCATATTATCTCCAAGGATAAACAATGATTAGTCAAAGTAAAATACAAATCTCATTACCTTGGCAATTACCCGTAGTTCCATCTCCAGTGTAGCCAGGGTTACATGTGCAGGTAAAACTACCAGCAGGAGTATTTGTACACATAGCATTGGTGTCACAGTTATGTGAACCATCAGTACATTCATCTACATCTGAAATTAATCAATTTATTTATCGATTACGTCAATTATATTAATAATGTCACGATGACAACCGTACTATCCGTAAGGATAAACAATGATTAGTCAAAATAAAATACAAACCTCATTAACTTGGCAATTACCCATAGTTCCATCTCCAGTGTAGCCAGGGTTACATGTGCAGTTAAAACTACCAGCAGGAGTATTTGTACACATAGCATTGGTGTCACAGTTATTCAATGAACTATAATATCGGCACATTCATTTACTGAATTTAATCAATGTATATATTAATTGATATGGCTAAGATTTGCCATAGCGCTGGCCTTGCCACTGAATCAAAGGCACTGACGAAGTCAATGAAGGCTACATAAAGTGGCTCTATAGCCTTTTCTTGAAGTTGTCTCATCAAGGTGAAGACCATGAGTCGATGGTATGGTACTACGTCCAGCTAGGAATCCACACTGACGTTTCAGGGGGAATGTCATCAGCAACAGATTCAGCTGCTTAAGGTTCAGCTTCCCAAGGATCTTTCCAGCAATTATGGATATGCCTCAGTAAATTTCGCATTCTTGCCGGTTCCCTTTTCGCTTGTAAATGGTGACTATGAGGGCGTCTTTGAAAGAATTGGATTGCTCTTCAGTCTCCCAGCAGCAGAGGTACAAACTGTGAAGTGTAGATTGAAGCAGTGAGCCTCCGTGCTTGTATATCTCAGGCTCAGCTGGGAAGCTATCTAAGCCTGGAGCTGTCCCGTTTGGCTTGAGCTTGATTGTTTTCATGACTCCCGTAAGTGTAGGTGTTCTGATAAAATCCCGTTGTACAGTCCGTTGTATCAGGTCAAGAAGATTTTCCTCCATTTTCCTCTGATGGCCTATTTAGAAGAACTGTGAAATGTTTGCGCCAACGATCAAGGATCTCCGAGTTCTCAGTGAGTGTGCCCATCGCCCCGAAGAATAAGGCAATGTGTTGATCTTACAGGACCAAAAACTGTCTTTAGGGCTGTGTAGAACCCCATTGTGCTTGGTGCTGTAGCACTGTTGCTAGTGGAATTCCACCAGTTATCCTGCATATGCCGGTGCTGTCTTGGCAAGAATGCTTTGGCTTCATGTAAGTGCTTTAAAACTGTTGATGATGATGGATTGGTGAGGTGATGTACAATGTGCTGCATGCTTGATCTAAAGGAGATCCTGGATCTGAGCATCATTTTCATTCAAACCAGTCAGCATGCTGCCTTGATGGATGGCCAAGTGATTCAGCTGATACACTGCAAATAGCTTGTTGAAAAATAGTCCAGTGCTTGTTTACCATGTCGGTCTCACTTGTATCACATTGACTGATGGCATGGGTAACGGAATTTGGTAGATTTGTGCAGCGTTTAACTGAGCAGAGCTTAAACAGGTCCAGCTTCCGTCTTGGTTTTGGTGCTGATTTGGTCCTGAGTGTGTGAACATGAAGTTTTACGTGGGTGCGGATAAGTTTATGGTCTGTTTGACATTCTGCGCCTTGCATTGCCCGCGTTTTGCGTACCGGTACTTCATGTAGGTGAGAATATAGTCCAGTAGATGGCAACGTTTAGAACGCGGATGCTGCCATCAGTACAACCATTATTTTGTCTGGCATGTTGTAGTACGTGTTTGTAATGGCTAGATCGATCTCCCTACAGATTGAAAGGAGCAACTCCTCAACCGAACCTGCCAAAAACCCCATCCACGTAGTGCTTTCTTTGTCAACCCGTGCGTTGAACCCTGCAGGCGGTGCATCCCTTAAAAAGGCCGCCTGGATCTCACACCCTTGTCGTCCTCAAGATGCATGCAATCATGGGTAGAGATCTGTACTACTGGCTTCCACCCACTCCAGCCTGCCAGCATCGCCATGAGACTTGAACCTCAACATCTCCCGACTGCCTGCTCTAGGAGTTTAAAGCGCTGCGTACGCTGCTGGGTCCCAGTTGCCTGTATCCACCGGAAAGCCGGGGCTCGAAAGTTGGAGTACCCAGAAGAAAAAAAACTTCCCTTTCGCTGAGATAGATCCAATCCTGCCATTGACCAACTAGTAGTTCTTCTGCTAAGAGATGGTAAGAAAAACAACCGCTGCCCGGTTTTGGGGGTTTGTGATCAGAGTTTTCCCTTCTCCTAGGTGGGCTGCTTTCCAGGGTCTACGAGCCCCACCTATCCGGGTTTGGAATCTCAGTTACCTTTTCTTAGGAGGGCTACCGACCAAGGCTAATAAGCCCTCCTGCCCAGAGCAACCTGGTTTTGAGGCGCCAGAAACCCACCTTCATACCTATGCCCTCAGTATGAAACAGAGTCAGCACATGTATGTACCCGGGCAGTAAGAGTCTGGCTAGGAGAGGCTAAAAATATAACGCTGACCATTTGGGATTATTTCATGGAGAGAGGAGTGCTCGACTCTCCTACCCTATCATGGTCAAATCTTAAATCTTTTGATCGCTTTTGGTGCATGTACGCAAAGTATAAATAGACCAACCCAGGAAATGCAAGTAATCATCCGACCAAGATTTTAAAGATAAATATAACAAAATTCATGTTCAATTTTTTGTGTCCTAAGAAAAGTTCGCAAAAAATGACAGCCAAAAAGGAGAGGTAAGGACCCCTGGACCAGTTTAATCATTCACTACGTGTTATTATTTGTACATACCGCTGCATGGTGACCCAGAGTAGCCGGTATCGCATATGCAAAATCTAACCGTATAGCCGGAGCGGCCCCCAACACCATAACATTCGGCTATTTCATTTGCACCACAGGTTATTGAACAGTTCTGAGCTGAGAGTAAAACATAACAATCAAAATGGTTATCACCACATAAGTAATGGTGTTTAATTGACGTCCATATATTGTAGTGCCAGTCCTAATAAATATGTACAGTACAGATATTGTACATGCACAATGTACATGTGCATCAAAAGATAAGTAACAACTTTCTGACAAGGATATAATTTTGAACAATACAGGAACAATCCACTGGAAACATTAATGAAACACTGTTTTCCTTACTGAAGTAGGCCCTACAAACTTCTTCCAAATTTAGGCAAAATATTTTTAATAGTAGGCCTATGCTATGTGATTTGAAGCTTTGCATGGTTGATTGGATAAAAACTATTAAGTTTACGGACAACACCGTGTGTAATAATATCTTCTTGGAAGAAGTGGTATGGTTCTGAAAAGAACTGGTATTGAGGATTCTTGACGTTTTGAACAGTATACTCTGTCCTTCTTCAGGAAGAGGTTATGAAAATGAAAAATGACAAAGATTCCTTACCATTACATGCTAATGGGATCATTATAAAAACACATAGAGCTACAAATGCAAGGAACTTCAGCATCGCCATGTTTTGACCATCAGATTCTGTAGCTGTTGGTAAAAAAGAAACAAATGGAATTAGAAACACAGTTTGAGTTTTAATTACTTGAACCATTTTATCCAGATATTTACTGTGAAACGTACAAATTTTCAAAAAATGTCTTTACTCAGACATTTTTCTTACGAACATAACCAGGAATTTACAGCATAAAACAAAAGAACTCTATTAAAATATTGCCAACTATTCTCAAGTTGGCAATATTGCAGCTCAGATAAATACAAACTACAGGCCAAAACAGTTGCATTTTCTGCTCTGATGTACTTCCGTGTACATACATTAAATACTCTTAGGGTAACACATAATGTCAAAGCTGGTCTGTACCAGCCACTCACTTTTGTGATGTTTCGATTTCTGTGGGTTTATTTACAAAAATAGCCTTGATCAACAAGGCGCGTCGAATGGTCCGCTACAGATCCATATCAATTTTGCCAGTTGCATCAAGAAAACAATAATAATGTCACAATTACATCCATGTATATCACAATTTGCATTGCAAAAAGTTGACAGATTCCTCTACCTGGTTTCAAACGTATCCTTTCCGTAAAACATACTGTAACGAAACATGCTTTTTGGCGCGCTTGGCTGGCCATATTTAGAGTGGCTGGTTCTAGTACGGCGGTCTACTACCGTGCGCGTGGTGTACTGGCTGGTACCCCCAGCCAGTGCGTGTGCGCGAGCACATGGGATATAAATGCGTGGCCCATGTGTTCGCCCTCTTTCTGCTTGAAGCTGGCGTCGAGTGAAGGACGCGCTTTCTGCTTGTTGCCAGCTTTCTGCGTTCGGAGTGTGTCAGTAATTGTACATAAACAGTAGGCACGGGAGTTTGGATTGGGAGGACAGCTAGAAGAGGCCACTGGGTGAGTGTGCGTCGCCGGGAATCTCTATTAGTTACGAATTATTGCATCCAATAACAATTTCTAATTATCAACGTTAATCCACCTATAGAACTGTAATTAACTAGTAATTGATTCACCTAATTAGGACACAACTTTTTTTCATTAATGGTTTATTCTTTAAAAACAGTTCTCCCATGGCGACCAAAGGTCGAATTGCGGAAGAATATACAAAATGCATACAAATTTATACAAAGTTAAAAAACAACAAAACAAAAATACAATAAAAATGGGGAAAAAAATATTCAACAAGAAAATTAATTAAAATAGAAAGACATAAAAACAGATAAACGCAGCCCAGCGAAATCCCGAGAGCAAATTTAAAAACGATAAAACATAAAAATGCCACATTAAAACTTTCAATTTGAGTTGTTCAAGAGATGGGTGAGGTGAGGGAGAGGGCATTTTCTGAAGCGTTCAGTTCTGCAATGGAATTCACCCAGAGGTCCTGATTTCCTCAGTTGGTACCCAGAATCAGACTTCCCTGCAGAACTGACTCAGCTCAGGAAGAGTTTTAGCAAAAGATTGACACAGGTGTTTCGGCGGCATTGCAGTGTTTCAATATTGCACACTTGCAGAGCGTCTGAGTAGCGCTTATAGTTATCGGCAAAAATAATTCTACATGCTCGCTTCTGCACCCTTTCCAGATCATTGCACTGCTTACTTGATATTGCACCTGACTATGCTGGGGCAGCGTACTCTAGAATTGGGCGAACAAAAGAGGTATATATGCTGACAAGATCACTTGTGTTGAGATAGTGGTATTTCAATTTTACGAAGCATGAAAAGGCGGGAATTTGCACGCTTGATCATTGAGTTTACGTGTGTTTGCCACTTTAAGTAAGATTGAATATAAACACCCAAAAGCTTAACCGCAGCACATTACCCAGGGGGCAAACCCCCACTTTTTGGTGAAAACAGACATGGAATGCTATAAAAGGTTGTGCACCAGAAATGATAACTATATAGGTCAGGGACCACAACCTAGGTGAACAACCTTGCAAACGAGCTACTGGAAATCTGTAGCACACCTTTTAGTAACATGACCTGAGACCTGGCGTCCCCCCCGTACGGGGACATTTTGTTTCTTATCTAAGCAACATCCATTCTTTGGTTAAATTGTCAAATCTCATCTCTCCTGTATTATTAATAGTGTATAGTGCCCTCAATCCCACTTAGTGGTGATTACAGCCAGCTTCAAGCTAATAGTGCAAATGCAAAATGGCAGTGTCCCTGTATAGGGACGTCGGGTCTCCGTGGCTATTTCTCTCACACAGAAATCCTATTGTACCAGATCTGCGAAATTTGATAATTCGCTTTTTAAGTCAACCTAGGCTAGGCCTAATAAAGTTGTTTGCGTTATACCGTAGGCCTAATTAGGGAAACACTGTACAAATGTGTTACCAGGAATGGGGTGGTGTTGGGGAGGGGGGGGGGGGTTGTACGTAGCCGTAGCCTAGGGCTAGGTCTTGTACTTGTAGTACAGCTAGTACTGTGTAACTTCCTATACTATAGCAGTCCATGAGGACTAAAATGGAAGTGTCCACGGCCTTTTTTTTCCAGTTGTGGACTCACTGGATTAGTTTCCCTGTTCCAAATATCGGCTCGTGTTTAAAATGCGTACCGGTTTTACAAAATGCATACATGGAAGTGGAAACCCTAACCAATAACACTAAAACCATGATTAGATTTGTTCATTAATGATTACAAATATCATCTAAACATAGCACTAACATTTCAAAGAATTATTTAAACCCTAACCTGTGATCTATCAAACCTTCTATTTGATGTTTTAGGAGTAATTTAATAACCGGTACGCATTGTAAACACAGGCCCAAATCTCTTATGCTGAATGCCAAGCGAGACGGCAGCAGGTGCCATTTTTAACGTCTTTGGTATGACGTGACCGGGATTCGATTCCCGGCCTCCTGGGTGAAAAGCGGGCGCTCAACCATTGAGCTAACCACTCGATATCAAGAAAAAAATTATTAAATGGCAGATTTTCTAATTTTGTTTTGGAATTACTGTGTAAAATGCATTGACTCATATAAATAATACTAACACCGAACTCAAGTTCTGGTGTTGCCAGCAGCAGGGTGTGGGTTCGAGCCCCGGTCGTGACACTTGTGTCCTTGAGCAAGATACTTAACCATAATTGCTTCGTCCTTCGGATGGGACGTTAAGCCGTAGGTCCCGTGTACTAGATTAAGTAATGCACGTAAAAGAACCCAGAACACTTATCGTGGAAGTGTAAGGGGTTTACCCCGGTGTTTCTGGTTCACATTGCAAGCGCCCTTGTTTACAGGTTTCCTCAGGCTTTCGAGCTTATAGTGCTTAAGTGCGCTTTTCTGAGGCATCCCTTGGTTTCATTACCAGAAATGATAAATGAAATGAAAATTAAATTAAATGAAACACAAATTTAAGTTCTAATCTTTTAAGAAAATTAAAGCCACACAAAAGAAAACTAAAAAAGATTTTAAAGTTAGAATCACTAATCTATTACTATAGGCTAATATAATTAACCAAGACTGACTCCTGTATTTAAAAAAATATAGTGGTGAGAATTACCCAACCCTGGTTGAAATTCACCTTTAGCTGGCCGGAATTCACCCAATTGGATGACAAATTAGTAATTAATGCATGCCATACGCCACTGGTCATTCAAGAAAGATGTAACATTTGGAGCCATTGCTGATCGCTACAAGCACCAGCTGCTGAAAGATGTTCCAGCTGGCACAGGGATCATACATTTCTGCTGTGACCGATACAGTGAACAAAGCCTTAAATCAGCAGAACAGCAGCACAGGTACGGCCGATCCAGACCAGCTAAGGTGTTTGAAGTCAGTGAGCAGTACCGAGACTGTGTGAGACGTGGACCGAGAGTGAACAGCTAGATCCAGCACTGGGTTCAACTCGCCTAGGCAGAAGATTCAAGGAAGAAACCCAGAGTGTGCTGCTCACCGAAGGGTCCGCCACTGACATCACTGCATTGGAGTCTACACAGCAGGAGGCTGATACAAGAGTCATGATTCATGCTATATACAGCGTCCACATGGCTGGGCTCTGCAGGATGGGAAACTTGTCCCAATCCCTTCAACTCAACCAGCCTGGCCGCAGACAATGACAAAGGCCATTGCGCGCGTGTGGCTGCACCAGAGGGTGCAACAGAAACTGTTCCTGTGCGAAGAAGGGTGTTGCCTATTACATTGGATGTCGCTGCCAAGGATCCGCAACCAAGCGCAGCCGTGTTCAGTACACCGCAGTATTTGAAAGCAGTGAAAGCAGTGACTTGGACAGTGACAATTAACTGTAAAGACACGTTCTCATGGCCCACACTGTGGTTACTGATACTAACCGCTAACTATGGCCCTTGGTGCCACACTGGCGCATTTGAACGCACTAAAGTGGACTTGGGCAATGGTAATTAACTCTAAAGGCTTGTTTACATGTTCCACAACATTCCTGATACAGTTAACACTAGTTCTTGCTTCCATAAGATTAGCATATTATGTGCAAATATCAGGATACTACTAAACTTGCCTTCCAAACTGAGAAACGCACAGTGACAGGTAATTTTGTGCAAGATGTATTAGTGTCCAATGTCTATTTGTCATTCTGTACCATTATACTGTTCACAAAATGACAGTAAACGTTTAGGCCTATCATTGGTGTTTTTTTCATGCTCGGCATACAGATTTAGAGTCGGGGGAAGGAACATGACTATATCTTTTTCAAACATATTGCTCTACTTCTTGGCAATGCAGATACCTGATCCAATTGCAATGGAATGCTTTATGGTTCACATTCATAGTGTATTACCGACTTTCAGGGAAGAATTCTAGAGACAATGACGCAAATGCATGCAATATTGGGTATATGTTTGCAAATAGTCACAAATTATATCCAAATATGAACATCAGTTGTTATGGGTGGTTATAAGCAGATTATATAAACAATATGTTGTTGTGTTAAGTAACTTCTGCTTCCATCCCAATGCACACAAGTCATGATTGGTAAATATCCAGAAACGCGCCTTTTCCGCAATACGGTCATTTTTCAAAAAGATGTGCTACAGATTTCCAGTAGCTCGTTTGCAAGGTTGTTCACCTAGGTTGTGGTCCCAGACCCATATAGATATCATTTCTGGTGTACAACCTTTTATAGCATTCCATGTCTGTTGAACCACCTTTGCCCCCTGGGTACATTGAGTAATTGTTGTGTCTATTAGAGTCAATGAAAGAGGGTCTGGGGGGTGTCGCGAAAACCAAATGTCCATGGTGAAACACTTGTTTGCGTTAAGTCGCATTTTGTTGTCCGATGACCAAGTATGCAATTCAGTGATTGCAGCTGGAAGGTTGGATCTGACACTAACATTGCGGGTTTCGATGACAGTCACGTCATCAACATATTTGAAATGTCTTATATTTGTATTCTTCTCGTTGATACCAGCGTCGTTGATAATTGCTAGAAAGATTATCGGACCTAGCTTAGTGCCTTGTGGGACACCTGCGTGGACATAAGTCCATTCAGAATGACTGTCACCATATCTAACGCATTGTTCACGATTTGACAGGAAATCACCTATCCATGCCACTAAGTATGATGGCACTCCCAGTTTGAGAAGCTTGAGAATTGCGATTGTGTAGTCTATGTGATCAAATGCCTTAGAAAAGTCTGTAAGGAGAACAGATGATACAGATTTAGAAAGTTCTGCATTCGCATGAAGTGTGTGGAGAATGTCGATCAAACAATGTGTGGTGGATACACCCTTGATGTTTCCAAACTGTGTGGGGTCGAGGTTTGTTTTGATCGAGTCCATTGTTTGCTGAGCAATAAAATGTTCCGTGACTTTAGCAAAGTGATCTGTCAGGGCAACGGGTCGCAAATTATCGATGTTAGCGGGTGATGTCTTGGGGAGTGGGACGACAATCGCTTTTTTTCCATTGTGCTGGGAGAACGAGCTGTGCGAACGAGGCATTAATAATACGAGTCAGGGGTTTGGAGAGCTCATATGAAAACTGGCGAATGAATCTAGCTGAAATATTATCAGGGCCGCTAGCCTTTTTGTAGCTTATTCTATTTAGTTCTCCAAGAACTTGCCAAGGCTGGACTTCTGGGATTGGTTGGGATGGGAGGTAGGCTGGGAGCGAGGTTGTATCCAAGGGATCTAGATCGTTACCAACTGAAGCAAATTTTGCACAAATAGCAGATGCTATGTCCTTGTGGGCTGCAGGGTCAATGTTTTCCACATGGATACTACGATTTGTGCTTGTGCCAGATGTCATCAATCGGACTTCACGAAACCAGGAACTCGGATTATATTTTTTGAGTCGCTCAACCTTAGATGTATAGTGTGTTTTCTTTTCAAGTTTGATTTCACGTTTGATATTATTTCTGAGGTATCTCCATAGTGATTGTTGTTTACTATGAAATGCACGCTGGCGTTTGACAATAAGGGTTTTAATGTAGGGCGTTAACCATGGCTTGTCTGTGGGATGTTGCTTAACTGATTTCTTTGGAAAGAAAGTGTCCAGTACACAGTTGAGTGTTTTGTAGAACTCTGTGCATTTCATAGTGACGTCATGCGCGTGAGTTACTTCCAACCAATTGTGGTCGCCCAACCATGATCCACATTCTCGAAAATCACTGGCCTTCATGGGCCGTACCACACGAGTTTTGCTAGTGTTGGCAATACAGATGGGATTTTTGGGCCTTGCGATAACACATTTATGATCACTGAGTCCAAGAGGAGAGCTGATTTCCACAGGAACATAGTGTGAGGCCAAATTAGTGATTATCTTATCTAAAATGGCATCATCACGGGTAGGCTTGTCAACAATTTGAATAAACTTGTTTGACAAAAGAGGGTCCAGATCCAGCCTGTTAAAGTCCTCAAGGACGATAATGCCGGAATCAGGTTGACTAGTAAGAATTTGGTCGACAGTCGAACTGATGTGATCGATCAAAGATTGTGCAATGGGGCTCTTGGGAGGATAGTATACAGTACCAATCACAATGTTTGATATTGAACGCGGTAAGCGGTACGGCGGTCTACTACCGTGCGCGTGGTGTACTGGCTGGTATCCCCAGCCAGTGCGTGTGCGCGAGCACATGGGATATAAATGCGTGGCCCATGTGTTCGCCCTCTTTCTGCTTGAAGCAGGCGTAGAGAGAAGGTCGCGCTTTCTGCTTGTTGCCAGCTTTCTGCTTATTAAGTTCGGAGTGTGTCAGTAATTGTACCTAAACAGTCGGCACGGCAGTTTGGATTGGGAGGACAGATAGAAGAGGCCACTGGGTGAGTGTGCGTCAGTAGTTAAGCGGGCTGATATACCGTAAAATGACCTTTGCCCTCTAAATTTGCATAAATTTGCATAAATGAATAATAATGAGGTCAAAAAGCGTGTGGGAGATAGGAAAATTTATACCGTCGGATGACCTCATTTGCATAAATTATGAATAAATGAATAAATTATAAAGGGGTCAAAAGATAATGAGGGGCTAAAGCGTGGTGGAGATAGGAATAATTTATACCGTAGGATGACCTTAGGGGGCGGGAACGATTGAACGATTGAATACTAATGAGAAAGATAATGAGGCGCTTAAGCGTGTGGAGATAGGAAAAATTTATACCGTTGGATGACCTTTTAAAAAATATGCAAATGAGAAAATAATGAGCAAAAGATAATGAGGCGAGTAAAGCGTGGGGAGATATGAACAATTTATACCGTAGGATGACCTCATTTGCATAATTAGATAGGATAATAACGAGAAGGGATAATGAGGCGACAAAGCGTCGTGGAGATAGGAAAAATTTATACCGTCGGATGACCTCATTTGCATATTAAAGTAGATAGGATAATGACGAGAACAGATAATGAGGCGCTAAAGCGTGTGGGAGATAGGAAAAATTTATACCGTAGGATGACCTTAAGATCACAGAGGGGGATCACTCTCGAGAGAGGGCTACTGTAACGTATGACGTAATACAATGAGGGTTTACTACGCCAAGATGGCGCTTGGATGCGTTTAATTTATGGATGTAATAATGTATGTATCGATGAAACAAAGGAACAACGTACGATAGTGCCTATTGGAACATTCGCGAGCGCAGATCTTTGTTCGGTGATCGGTACTTTCCCGCGCTTTGAGTGACCCTTAGTCTTTGTTCTTCTTTCGCAACCCATATATCCCACCCTCAACATTTATGCATCCCAAACCATAAACGGCACCAGAGTATATACTTGCGTAAACAACAGTATAAACCAAACCTTCGTGTTGTGACACGTCCGTCCCGTACTTTCTGCCGTTGTTCAGCGACTGGATCCTAGTCCGTTCGACTGTATTATGCGAACAAGACTCAAATAGTAATAATTTTCAGCATTGTCAAACGAATGTTATTTGACGATTAAGTAGACGATTAAGTAGATGATTTGTTTTTAAACATGACAAGGTGATCACTTGTATACAAGTCGGCATCCTGATGAACTCGTCTACATGTATATACCCAGCGTGTTTTTAATTATTTATTTATTTTTGTATTTATTATATAAGTCCCTTCATCATTTCAGGTATTTCAGTATGTAAAGTACAAAATAAGTGTTGTGCATAAAATAAATGTTTATTTTTATTAACTGTACCGGTACTAGATATGTTTGTTATGCAATAACGAAACTTGTTAATTTTTAACTGGTCTGATAGATTAATATACATATGAGTCCAGAATTAATCCTGTTTCAGATTCAGGACAAAATATAATACAATACAATTAATAATATTATTTGAAACTATATGTTACAGCTTTAACTAAGAACTTAGGTCACTCTTGTGTAACCGAATTATGCAGGGAAAATGGCTTATGAGACAGGAAAACATAAGGGTACAACTTGAAAACGTTGACACTGTTCCCTCCGGTTATTGAACACCATCGTGACTTAAAGAAACACTCGATCGCAAAGAGCCTTATTATTATTATTATTATTATTATTATTATTATTATTATTATTATTATTATTATTATTATTACCACTTATTTTGATGAAAATGTATTAAATATTACGTTAATTTAATCGTCTTTGTTTAACACTGGACTAATTTTTCCATTGCATTTGTTTATAAATTAAAAAAAATTAAAAAAATATAAAAAAATGCATCCCAATTTTTTTTTACGGTAATAATTGAATTAAACATTTAAAAAGGCTAAATTTTCTTTAGTCGGGAAATTTAAATACTTTCATTTGAGATATTGAAAAAAATAATAATAACATCCATCAACAATTAGTACCGGCAGTATAGATGCAGACGAGTTATTGTCGGGACATTATCACAGGTAGCAATGTAGATACACGTTTGCATGTTGCATGTATTTTGTTCATGGTGCGTGGCATACGCGAAAGTTGTATGTGTTTCGTTTTGAAACAGCATCGAATACGTTAAGAGAAATAGATTCTAAATTTATCAATCTATTCGTGTTTTGCGAAAATTGGGCGATGCAACTTTATTTATTTCATACTAGTTATTATTTTTTCCTTTTTGGAACAATTATCATTAAGTGCTGATCTGGCAAATGAAAACAAGTGTACTTGTATTTCACATAATGTGCGTAATTTCAGTAACTTTGTACTTGCAAGGCCTAACCAGTTGTTTTTATTTATTATTTTGTATTATTATTATTTGTTTAGGTAAAACATACAGTTTCTGTCAAAAGAAAATACAGATATAATTAATTGTAAATAAATTGTCAATATTTTTTCAACATTACCTTTTAATTTCATTAAAGTAACCGAATTGAAGGAGAAATACATGTACATTGTAACTTTTGCTAAATGTTCCAACATTGAGAAGTTGAATAAAGCAGCCAAGAGCAGAGGTCATGAAAACAAGAAAAGTTTCCTCGTATTTTATTACAGTGTATTAGGGATTTTGCGTTGAATCAGGATGTTCGATTTCAAAATTATCCAGACCATATATTTAAGAAGCAAATATGTAGCACTGAGACAACCGTATCCACCCAAACACTTCTTCTCAACAGACGCTAATACTTTGAATCATCATCATCATATCAACAAATGTTGCTCAAGAAATTCTCTTTTTATTTTAGTATTTATTATTCCATTATAGATTAATGCATTCCATCAACTCTAAGTCTTTCAAATAAAAATAGATCATTGGTCCATATAATATATAAAGAAAAAAGGTTGTTGGTCTGGCGATGCAACTTTATTTATTTCATACCAGTTATTATTTTTTCTTTTTGGAACAATTATCATTAAGTGCTGATCTGGCAAATGAAAACAAGTGTACTTGTATTTCACATATGTGCGTAATTTCAGTAACTTTGTACTTGCAAGGCCTAACCAGTTGTTTTTATTTATTATTTTGTATTATTGTTATTATTTGTTTAGGTAAAACATACATTTTCTGTCAAAAGAAAATACAGACATAATTAATTGTAAATAAATTGTCAATATTTTTTCAACATTACCTTTTAATTCATTCAACTAACCGAATTGAAGGAGTAATACATGTACATTGTAACTTTTGCTAAATATTCCAACATTGAGAAGTTGAATAAAGCAGCCAAGAGCTGAGGTCATGAAAACAAGAAAAGTTTCCTTGTATTTTATTACAGTGTATTAGGGATTTTGCGTTGAATCAGGATGTTCGATTTCAACATTATCCAGACCATATATTTAAGAAGCAAATATGTAGCATTGAGACAACCGTATCCACCCAAACACTTCTTCTCAACAGACGCTAATACTTTGAATTATCACCATCATCATATCAACAAATGTTGCTCAAGAAATTCTCTTTTTATTTTAGTATTTATTATTCCATTATAGATTAATGCATTCCATCAACTCTAAGTCTTTCATTGGTCCATATAATATATAAAGAAAAAGGTTGTTGGTCTGTGATTTGTTAATAATAATGACGTGTTTATTGATTTGCAACGATGAATGATGTCATTTTTTTAATTAATAGATACATTTCGTCTTATCTGAAAAAACCTGTTCAGACACGTCCAACGAGTGGATGGTCACTCAGCCATGTTGTTGACTTATGACATCACTAGCTTGTTTATGATTCTGTATGCAGGTAAAATACCGACCCGTTCATTGACCGATGTGATTATACAGGCACCCCTTCACTGCTCTACGTGTTCCGCCATTCCCTTTGTTTGAGTATAAAAAAATTGGGACACATAATGGAAGTTTGGATTTACATAACAATACTACTATCAATCGATTACTGATCAGTGAACTTAGGTACCATCTAATTATATTCCATGCCCCTGTTAATTTATTTATAGAAACGTTGTTATCCAACAAGACATTTGCCACAGCCCCCCTTATTAAACGGGAAATATTCATGATAAAGCAGGATCCCTCCCTGTCCTAAAACATTAAGGCCCGTATTTTAGAACGTTCCTTTACTGCAAAGGACGCCTTTATGCCTATTAAGTGAACAATAGGCATAAAGGCGTCCTTTGCAGTAAAGGAACGTTCTAAAATACGGGCCTTAAGACAATTTTAGTAGTTCAGTCCTATGGATTAGGTACCAAATGCTGACTCGTTTACCCGTTATGCGGTAAACTTTTAGTTTTCCACAGTCAAACTTATGTAATGTTTATCATTTTTGGGAAATTACGAGAATCTCCTGAAAGATCTAGTCTTGCGATTACTTTACTTACGAACGCACTCCTTTATAACAAGAAATGATGTCTTGGAGAACCAACACACCGGTGAAGAGCGCTGATCCAGACTTCAAAACGTATATTTATGTTACTATAGGCTAATAACTAAACCCAATTCTGTTCAAAATAACTTTGTGCAAAATACGGAGCACATAAGTAACACAATCGACACAGACTGCATGATACGTTAATCAAACAATTTGTTGATACTTTGATACTTTGATACTTTGTTTTATTCGATGCTATATACACAGGCATTATTTTCTGTGAAAATGGGCAAATGCAACACGTGACGTATGTTTGCAAGTATGTACATCCGTATCCGTCTTGAACACTTCGCCTCAATCGCAACGATTTTTGTACAAGGAAAGTGTACTTTTTATTTTGTTGAAGTTTAATTTGTTGATTGATGAAAATTAATTATTAAAAGGGAGACTTCATCCATCCTAATAAACAATAAAATGTTTACAGCAATTTTTGTTGAGTCGTCGCAGGGCTGGCTCAACTGACTGGATGATTTCTTCCGTTGGAATGGATTTGGGTGTGAGGGCGAAATTCATTCCCAGTGAATTTCGCCCTCACACCCAAATCCATTCCAACGGAAGAAATCATCCAGTCAGTTGAGCCAGCCCTGCGACGACTCAACAAAACAGCAGCTGATGACGTCAGACTACAGATGAGCGATGTTCTGCGTAAAGCCAAGCCAGCCAGCCAAGGGAGAACTTTCTGCTCTACGGGACATCCGACGAGACAGCTCCATCCACATCCTCACCGCAGACAAAGGCAACGCTACAGTCATCATGGACCGAGCACAATACACCGACAAGGTAAGTCACATTTTATTATCCGATTCATACCGCCCCCTCAAGAAGAACCCCATCCCATCCATAGAGAAAAGAGTCGCTAGCAAACTCCTTGCCCTCCACCGTGCCGGTGGCCTCTCCATCCAACTCTACCGACATCTCAGACCATCCAGCTCATCCTGCCCTAGGTTCTTTGGCCAGCCGAAGATTCACAAACCCGATCTTCCTCTCCGCCCTATTGTCACCTCCAGAGGTTCACCTACGTACAACACAGCCCGTCATTTAGCTAAGATCCTCCGACCCTTGGTGGGTCTCACTCAACACCATGTGTCCAACTCCAGTCAGTTCGTCGAGATCACCCGGGGCCTCACACTTCAACCCAGTGACATCTTGGTTAGTTTTGATGTTGTCTCCCTATTCACCAATGTCCCAACTACAGAGACATGCCTCCTGGTGAAGGACAGACTCGTACAAGATCTTTCTCTTGATGATCGCACATCACTCACCCCGGACCAAATTCATGATTTGCTACTAACATGTGTCTCTTCAAGTTGTTTTCAGTTTCAGGGCAAGTTCTACGAGCAGACAGCTGGGACCTCCATGGGATCTCCTTTATCCCCGGTCCTTGCTGATATTTTCATGGAAGAGTTTGAAAACTCTTCCCTCAACACCGCCGACCTCCAACCCAAGCTGTGGCTCCGATACGTGGATGGGTGGTTTGGCCACACGGCAGAGACACACTCCAGGAATTTCTACAACATCTAAACCAGCAACACCCGAGCATCAAGTTCACCATGGAAACGGAAGAAGATGACAAGATCGCGTTCCTTGATGTTGGCATTTCCAGAAACCCAGACGGCTCCCTACACCACAACGTCTACAGAAAGCCCACGCACACAGATCGGTACCTGAACCAGCGCTCCTTCCATCATCCAAGCATCAAGTCATCGGTCAACCGTACGCTCGTACAACGCGCCTACAACATCTGTGACAAGGACAGCCTCCCCAAGGAACTACAGCACATCCGAACTACCCTCAAACGCAACGGTTACAATCCCAACAAGATCAGCACAGCGAAGCCGGTTCCAAACTCCAAAAGCAAGGTAAGTGATCTAACCTCTCTGCTTGTCTCCCTATTCTAGGTTCGATGTCTCACAAACTACAACGCATCCTCCGACAAGCAGGCATCGATGTGTTCCACTCAGCCCCAGCAAACTCAAGGACTTCTACATACCCACAAGGACAAACCGGACCCAAACAACAGAGCGGGAGTCTACCGGATCCCCTGTGAGTGCGGTAAGGTGTACATCGGCGAAACAAAACGCAACCTCCCCATCAGATTGAAGGAACACCGAGCACACGGCCGCAAAGGAGATTTCGAGAAGTCCGCCATCGTCAAGCACTCGCACATCAATGACCACCAAATCGACTGGCAGGCAGCCCAACTCATCACACCCATCGACGCATGGCACCCCAGACGCATCAGAGAGGCCATCGAGATCGTCAAACACGACACTGTGCCACAGGACATCGGTTTCTTCATCAGCGACATTTGGCGACCTATACTACAGACTGAAGGATCTTCTATATCCAAAGTCCATAACCCACCCCAGACTGAGGGATCCCCTATATCCTAAGTCAACCACCCTCCTTCCCCTGTGCTTGTTAACAACTGATTCAGTTCAGTGAGCACACTCCTCTCCCCAACCCCTAGGATCCTAGTCTCATAGTCTCACAGTTTCCCGCCTGCGCGCCTCAACGAACTAATCCTCCAGCATCCATTCATGGGATGATCCTCCAGCAGTCTACTTAAGCAGCAGCATTTTCCAGAGTCCGGCATTCTCCTGAGGACGATCAGAGCATACTGATCGAAACGTCGAGTTGTACCCCCAGTTCTTTTCAGAACTAATTACTACTCAATTGAGATTCCACATGGTGTCACCGCAATTAGTCTTACTTACATCTTCGCTGTTTAAATAATGGATTTGGAGTGCATAGAAAGGAAAAAAATCCTTAAATTAATTTAAAATGGAAGAGTGAACAGAATATATGTATTAAATATTGGTTCGTCTTGGCTTATAAACTCAAATCATTCCCGTTTTTTTTATATTCTAACGTTATTAAAAAAATATTTAACCCCCCTTACAATGGAAACGCCCACAATCTAATCCGTGTGTGTATGCACACGCATACACAATGATGTCATCCCAAAAACCGTAACGGGTTCCCCAGAAATCTTTTGTTTAACAACGCTAAAGCTGCAGGGGAGTCCCACCGTTTAAAAGTTAGCTACTGGGTTTGCTCAAATAACAAAGTAATAATTAGTTAAAATAAGAGTTCTTTCACCTATCATATTTTTTATGTCTCAAGGAAAATTCATCTTCAGGAAGAAAATCCGCTTTGAAATATTACCTTTTACAGCGTGCGCGCTCTTGTCAAGGGCCAGAGTTGTGCAAAAAAAAACTTCCAGGAAATTCGCGCGTTTGCCCATATTGCTGTAATGTTAGTTCAATATTTGCAGACGACATATTCTTTCTAATCCTATTGGTTAAACATTCTCTTTGAAATTAATTTTCAGTATGTAACAGGCGTTTTTATCAATGAACTCCGCGACGGAAAAAAAGAAGTAAAGGTCACGTTATGAATATGCATTTTTGTATGACCCTTCAAAATTCTCGCGCATGCGCCCAAACCGCATGTCGCCTGCAGAGCATTTTGAACAGCGGCGGGCTGTTCACTCTTCCATTTTAAATTAATTTAAGGATTTTGTTTCCTTTCTATGCACTCCAAATCCATTATTTAAACAGCGAAGATGTAATCAATAGCAATATTTCACCTTTTTTGAATTGCTGCCCAGAGGCCGTTACTTGGGTTTGCTCAGGTATAATCACCATGAAACTGTTCTTCGTGAGTTTAACTACCCTCCTATGCTTGATTTTTCAAGAAAGAACTTCATGAAAGACGTACAATAACGTCAAAAATGGACCAATAATTAGCTTCTCTCGATCTGTAAAATTTAACGGAATATGCTCAATATTTGATGCACATTGAAGACGCTTTTTACACTTCGGGTTTCGATGAATTCACCCAGAAACGTGTCATGTTGTAAAGCCATGACTGTAGATTGATGTGTGATCTTTGTTCGAGGTCATTTGGCATTTGCACTCACTTTGATCGTACACCTCCAGTCGACTTGCCAAATTTCAAAAGACGCGACCTTGTTTATAGTTGGTGAAACAACACCAATAGAGGGCGCTATACAGAGCAGAAAAAGGCGCATGCGCGCAAACCGCTTGTCGCTCTGCGTGCAGCGGTGCAGCATGGCCACCAAGCCATGTGCAAAAAAAAACTCGGGAAAACTAAAAATTAAAAATAAAAACTCGGGAAAACGAAAAATTAAAAAAAAAAACTCGGGAAAACGAAAAATGAAAAAAAAAAAAACTCGGGAAAACGAAAATGAAAAAATAAATCCCGGGAAAACGAAAAATGAAAAAAAAAAAAACTTGGGAAAACGAAAAATGAAAAAAAAAAAATAGGGAAAACGAAAAATGAAAAAACAAAAATCGGGAAAAAGAAAAAAGAAAAAAAAAACTCTGTAAAACGAAAAAAGAAACAACAAATCTCGGGAAAACGAAAAATGAAAAATAAAATTCTCGGGAAAACGAAAAAAAATTTTCTTTCGCATGTCACTTCCCGGGCTCCGTATGAAGGGGTAGTATTTTTTCTGTTTTTTTTTCTAGTTTCTCGTTTAACATTAATATATATTTTTTGTAAATTTTATGTATGCGTTTCTATATTTTTGTTTTGTTTTATTACTTGAAATAAATTTATTGTTTATTTACTTAAGTTTGGTTTATGTTGCAATATCTGACTTTTTATGTATTTGTTTTGTTTGTTTCGTTTAACGAGTACCGTAGTGTTTTTGTTGTGTTCAATTTACTTACTTTTGTTGATTCCATAAAATAATATATAAGAATTTCAATTAACGAACCTTATTTTAATATCACCCCAACTAATCCTAAAATGAATTACCAAACTTTAGTACGCACGACATAAAAATATAATAAAATAAAACAGAATAATACAAATTTCAAAATAAAATGCTAAATAGAAATATAAAAAAAAAAAACGTTATAATACAACTGTAAAATTGAAGAATAAAAAATTATTACTCTTAATCATGTGTTTCGATGTTATTGTGGGATGATCCCATCTACGGTGTAAAGCAGCACTGTTTATAATTAAATTGAGTAAATGAAGTATCAACCAAAATTCTAACTCGGCGGCGATGTATCTGATGTTAGCGTAAAAACAGAGTTGAAATTAATTCGACAAGACAAGCTCGTCTCTAAAATATGGATGAAGACGCAGTCAGTTTTATCATAGAAAATACTGTATTTGTTGAAACGTTGAAGCATTCAAAGTAACATGAACTTTACATTAAGTTCATGGGATGTTTCATTCAGCATTGGAAAATCGACTCTAAGCCCGAAAACCAACTGTGAACGTGTACCAGTAGTACTATACGAATAAATCCTTTACACAAAGAGGACTGACCACCGATCGATTCGTCAACAAAGGGGATCCGTGACGTAATGGCCAAATTTGATACATAAAACATCATCGCGCATAAACATAAAGCCTTTATCGCTGCTTCGCATCATTAAAACGCATTTTTTATATATATGCAGGTAGATCATTAGCAATGGTGTGGTTACTTTGCCAACCAAACGAGAGGGGTCATCGATCGATGGGGCTAAAGTTTGTTTATACTCTTACATACTCGATGTAACCCTCTCACATGCAAATAATCTTTCTTAAATATTTCAAAGGGTAGCATTCACACTCCACGCTAACTGAGTCACTGCTCGCACACGACGAGTTCATCAGGATGCCGACTTGTATACAAGTGATCACCTTGTCATGTTTAAAAACAAATCATCTACTTAATCGTCAAATAACATTCGTTTGACAATGCTGAAAATTATTGGCTGTTCCCGAGAGACTCGGAACAGCCTTTGTTTCTGTCGAGATTTTTATTATTTTTTATTGGCTGTTCCCGAGATACTCGGAACAGCCTTTGTTTCTGTCGAGATTTTTATTTTTTTTTATTATTATTATACTTTCTTTATCCCCAAACCCCATTGACTTAACGTGTGACTTTTCTTAACGCCAAATGTCCTTCTTTGAATCATCACAAGTATATAAATCATATACCATATGAAAGCTTATGTCTTGACTTAGATTCTAAATTAATTTGACTAGGATTCTTAATTAATTGAGACAATTACAAGCACGTGAATATTTAATTAGGCAATCTTGTGGACAGCATATCTCAAGAAGTATACACCCGTTCATCAAACTTTTTTCAGTTATACATTTGTGGGGTACTGTAGATGTGCCTATTGGCCTAGAATGTCTTGTGACGTCATCATGACATCATTTATAGCGCGTTTTGTATCTGTGTACAAAACACATGGACTATGTGACCAAGTCACGTCATTATTCGTCATTATTCTCCTATATCTTTGTACAGAATACACACGCAGATATGACATTCGACTTGTTACCGAGTCTAATTAAACGACGATGTCTGAACGCAATAATAATACATAGCTCCCGGCCCTATAGACAGTACACACGTTGTGTAGTTATTGCATTCCTCAGTAAATGACATGAAAGCAGAGTGCGTCCGATTCCTTTCATTTTGATAATTACAATGTGTCCATTACATTGGCGACGAGGATGATAAGCTGATTTGAACTGTAACCGGTGAGCATTATTTTCATATGATAGCATACATTTCTAGCAAAACGGGGAAAATAGTAAAAGAGGGCTGGACATTTTCGTAACGTTAAGTCCCATTGTAAGTCCAGCAATATACACATCGTTAGGTTAACCAGTAGCAATATATCGGAACAACCAGTAGCAGTGACTGTCGACCGTAACTGAAACAAGGACTTTGAAAACTGAACCATTCACTAACTCCGACGATCAGATATCAACCGGGAAGGGTTTGGGAAGATTGGTTATAGGAATTGAGCATGAATTCCGCTATTTTCAATTACTATTAGTAAACCGTATTTTTGCGTATTACTGGTTGCATAAACTTATCTAAGTCGTGCTTGTTCCAGAAATAAAAATTATAGTGAAATTGTATGATTTACTGGAAAGTTAGTGCTTGTGAAAGTGGAAAGTTGTTTATAACCACAGATTTTACTAGATACAAATAGTAAAGAGATTTACATGACCCTCAATTTTTTCACAAACATCTGTGATTTTATTGTTCTATGCCGTCAACAAGCTGTTGTCTGTGGAAACCGAAATATATGAATGCTTTGCATTTGCAATGATTTTTAAAGAAATACTGATCCTCAAATTGGACACATTCCTTATAGACGAAGCGAACGAAGACTACTTAATTCGTTGGTGTTTATTTTGACGGTAGTGGAAAATTATTATTGAGAAAATGAAACATTAATATCATGGTTATGAAAAGAAATCTTTATTTGACAAAATGTTAACAGTAATTTTACACATTTCAAAGTTTTAAAGTACTTTTGCAAGAAATTTAACCACCTTCCATTTTATTTGTCTTTTCAAGAATATTGATTAAAAGTTTTCAGAGCTTCTCCAAATTATACCATTTTATTTTAAAAATCGAAAACAATATTTTTATTTTCAAGTTTAAAACAATTTACAAACTATCTGGAAGAAGATGAAACATGATTTCAACTGTTTTTCTTCTGGGTACATTTTCTGTAATGGCCCCATCAACTTTAACAATTTGGGTGAGTCATTATACCAACATCAATTTTCTGATGACCACAATTCTGCGTCTCAAAAAACGGCACTCAAGACGTCCATGCGTATGATCATGCATTGAAATTCAGCATTTTACAAGAGAATCATTCACTGAAACAAACTGAAACACCAAACTGCTAATTTTTCAACAGTTACAGAGAAATAAATACATAAACAATCAGAAGATCATTTCATTATTGTTTGTTTCTGTTCATTTTACAGTTATCCTTCAA
This sequence comes from Zoroaster sp. YZ-2022, assembly GCA_029582265.1. Taxonomy (NCBI): domain Eukaryota; kingdom Metazoa; phylum Echinodermata; class Asteroidea; order Forcipulatida; family Zoroasteridae; genus Zoroaster; species Zoroaster sp. YZ-2022. The sequence continues at coordinate 48,561,771 of CM055816.1, forward strand.
ATTACAATGTGTTGTCTCCTAGGCCATCCTAACAAGGTAAGCATGTGTTCCTTATAAAGATGTACTTATTTATGGCAATTTTCATGTGAAATTTAACAGTTTAAAGGGTAATGATTCAGCTGAATGTTACATAAAAAAAACAATGACATTGTTTTATTTGATTTCTGCCATGGATAAGGCTTCAATACATGGAATACATGCTTATTTCATTAGACCCAGAATCCACGTCAACATTAATCAACAATTCATATCTTCTGAACCACATGCCAGAAATTGATAATCATTGTGGCATATTCTCGAATTTTATCCGCAAGTTATAGTTCATCAAAAGAATGACCCCATATTGACCTCTACTTCCGGTTCAACAGGTAGTCTGGAATAAAAATCAATATTTTAGGGTACAAAACGATGTAATTAAGATTTCTCTGAAGTTTGTGCGTCAGGATATCAAATATGAGGTCCAAAGTCTTAAAAATATAGATTCACTCACGTATAGCGCCCTCAAGTGACCGGTTTTAAAAGTGCATAACCAGTGTTCTCAGCGAAGAGATCGTGAGTCTTAATAGATTGACTTTGTGTATCATAAGTGTCAAGATCAGGGTTAGGCCTACAACTTAGGTTGAGGGTCGCATCATAACAATCATAATCCAACAACTGAATAGCCTTGTGTTCGTCCATATAGGACAAACACTAAATGTCTAGTTATTATTATTATTATACTTTCTTTACCTCCAAACCCCATTGACTTAACGTGTGACTTTTCTGACCACCAAATGTCCTTCTTTCAATCATCATAAGTATATAAATCATATAGCATAAGTGGAAGCTTATGTCTTCAATTAGATTCTAAATTAATTTGACTAGGATTCTTAATTAATTGAGACAATTACAAGCCCGTGAATATTTAATAGGCAATCTTGTGGACAGCATATCTCAAGAAGTATACACCCGTTCATCAAACTTTTTTTCAGTTATACATTTATGGGTACTGTAGATGTGCCTGTTGGCCTAGAATGTCTTGTGACGTCATCATGACATCATTTATAGCGCGTTTTAGTATCTGTGTACAAAACACATGGACTATGTGACCAAGTCACGTCATTATTCGTCATTATTCTCCCATATCTTTGTACAGAATACACACGCAGATATGACATTCGACTTGTTACCGAGTCTAATTAAACGACGATGTCTGAAACGCTATAATAATACATAGCTCCCCTATAGACAGTACACACGTTGTGTAGTTATTGCATTCTCAGTAAATGACATGAAAGCAGAGTGCGTCCGATTCCTTTCATTTTGATAATTACAATGTGTCCATTACATTGGCGACGAGGATGATAAGCTGATTTGAACTGTAACCGGTGAGCATTCTTTTCATATGATAGCATACATTTCTAGCAAAACGGAAAATAGTAAAGAGGGCCGGACATTTTCGTAACGTTAAGTCCCATTGTGGGTGCAGCAATATACACATCGTTAGGTTAACCAGTAGCAATATATCGGAACAACCAGTAGCAGTGACTGTCGACCGTAACTTAAACAAGGACTTTGAAAACTGAACCATTCACTAACTCCGACGATCAGATATCAACCGGGAAGGCTTGGGAAGATTGGTTATAGGGAATTGAGCATGAATTCCGCTATTTTCGAATTACTATTACTAAACCGTATTTTGCGTATAACTGGTTGCATAAACTTATCTAAGTCGTGCTTGTTCCAGAAATAAAAATTATAGTGAAATTGTATGATTTACTGGAAAGTTAGTGCTTGTGAAAGTGGAAAAAGTTGTTTAACCACTGATTTTACTAGATACAAATAGTAAGAGATTTACATGACCTCACTTTTTTTCACGAACATCTGTGATTTTATTGTTCTATGCCGTCAACAAGCTGTTGTCTGTGGAAACCAAATATATGAATGCTTTGCATTTGCAATGATTTTTTAAAGAAATACTGATCCTCAAATTGGACACATTCCTTATAGAAGAAGCGAACGAAGACTACTTAATTCGTTGGTGTTATTTCGACGGTAGTGGGAAAATTATTGAGAAATGAAACATTAATATCATGGTTATGAAAAGAAATCTTTATTTGACAAAATGTTAACAGCATTTTTACACATTTCAAAGTTTTAAAGTACTTTTTGCAAAAAATTAAACCACCTTCCATTTTATTGGTCTTTCAAGAATATTGATTAAAAGTTTTGAGAGCTTCTCCAAATTATACCATTTTTTTTTTAAAGTCGAAAACAATATTTTTATTTTCAAGATTAAAAACAATTTTACAACCATCTGGAAGAAGATGAAACATGATTTCAACTGTTTTTCTTCTTGGGTACATTTTCTGTGGCCCCATCAACTTTAACAGTTTGGGGTGAGTCATTATACCAACATCAATTTTCTGATGACCACAACCCCGTGTGTCTCAAAAACGGCACTCAAGACGTCCACGCGTATGATCATGCATTGAAATTCAGCATTTTACAAGAGAATCATTCACTGAAACAAACTGAAACACCAAACTGCTAACTTTTTTCAACAGTTACAGATAACAAATACATAAAACAATCAGAAGATCATTTCATTATTGTTTGTTTCTGTTCATTTTACAGTTATCCTTCAAATTACAATGTGTTGTCTCCTAGGCCATCCTAACAAGGTAAGCATGTGTTCCTTATAAAAGATGTACTTATTTATGGCAATTTTCTATGGAAATTTAACAGTTTAAAGGGTTATGATTCAGCTGAATGTTACATAAAAAACAATAACATTGTTTTATTTGATTTCTTGCCATGGATAAGGCTTCTTAATACATAGAATACATGCTTATTTCATTAGGCCCAGAATCCACGTCAACATTAATCAACAATTCATATCTTCTGAACCACATGCCAGAAATTGATAATCATTGTGGCATATTCTCGAATTTTATCCGCGTTATAGTTCATCAAAAGAATGACGCCATATTGACCTCTACTTCCGGTTCAACAGGTAGTCTGAATAAAAATCAATATTTTAGGGTACAAAAACGATGTAATTAAAAAATTTCTGAAGTTTGTGCGTCAGATATCAAATATGAGGTCCAAAGTCTTAAAAAATATAGATTCACTCACGTATAGCGCCCTCAAGTGACCGGTTTTAAAAGTGCATAACCAGTGTTCTCAGCGAAGAGATCGTGAGTCTTAATAGATTGACTTTGTGTATCATAAGTGTCAAGATCAGGTTAGGCCTACAACTTAGGTTGAGGGTCGCATCATAACAATCATAATCCAACAACTGAATAGCCTTGTGTTCGTCCATATAGGACAAACACTAAATGTCTAGTTATGCATTATTATTCTTTCTTTACCTCCAAACCCCATTGACTTAACATTTGACTTTTCTGACCACCAAATGTCCTTCTTTCAATCATCATAAGTATATAAATCATATAGCATATGGAAGCTTATGTCTTCACTTAGATTCTAAATTAATTTGACTAGGATTCTTAATTAATTGAGACAATGACAAGCACGTGAATATTTAATTAGCAATCTTGTGGACAGCATATCTCAAGAAGTATACACCCTGTTCATCAAACTTTTTCAGTTATACATTTGTGGGGTACTGTAGATGTGCCTATTGGCCTAGAATGTCTTGTGACGTCATCATGACATCATTTATAGCGCGTTTTGTATCTGTGTACAAAACACATGGACTATGTGACCAAGTCACGTCATTATTCGTCATTATTCTCCTATATCTTTGTACAGAATACACACGCAGATATGACATTCGACTTGTTACCGAGTCTAATTAAACGACGATGTCTGAACGCAATAATAATACAGCTCCCCCTATAGACAATACACACGTTGTGTAGTTATTGCATTCCTCAGTAAATGACATGAAAGCAGAGTGCGTCCGATTCCTTTCATTTTGATAATTACAATGTGTCCATTACATTGGCGACGAGGATGATAAGCTGATTTGAACTGTAAACGGTGAGCATTCTTTCATATGATAGCATACATTTCTAGCAAAACGGAAAATAAAAGAGGGCCGGACATTTTCGTAACGTTAAGTCCCATTGTAAGTCCAGCAATATACACATCGTTAGGTTAACCAGTAGCAATATATCGGAACAACCAGTAGCAGTGACTGTCGACCCGTAACTAAAACAAGGACTTTGAAAACTGAACCATTCACTAACTCCGACGATCAGATATCAACCGGGAAGGCTTGGGAAGATTGGTTATAGGGAATTGAGATGAATTCCGCTATTTTCGAATTACTATTACTAAACCGTATTTTGCGTATTACTGGTTGCATAAACTTATCTAAGTCAGTGCTTTCCAGAAATAAAAATTATAGTGAAATTGTATGGCGATTTACTGGAAAGTTAGTGCTTGTGAAAGTGGAAAAGTTGTTTAACCACTGATTTTACTAGATACAAATAGTAAGAGATTTACATGACCTCAAATTTTTTTCACGAACATCTGTGATTTTATTGTTCTATGCCGTCAACACGCTGTTGTCTGTGGAAACCAAAAATATATGAATGCTTTGGCATTTGCAATGATTTTTAAAGAAATACTGATCCTCACATTGGACACATTCCTTATAGAAGAAACAAAACGAAGACTACTTAATTCGTTGGTGTTTATTTTCGACGGTAGTGAAAAATTATTGAGAAAAATGAAACATTAATATCATGGTTTATGAAAAGAAATCTTTATTTGACAAAATGTTAACAGCATTTTTTACATTACTTCAAAGTTTTTAAAGTACTTTTTGCAAACAATTTAACCACCTTCCATTTTATTGGTCTTTCAAGAATATTGATTAAAAGTTTTGAGAGCTCCAAATTATACCATTTTTATTTTAAAAGTCGAAAACAATATTTTTATTTTCAAGATTAAAAACCATCTGGAAGAAGATGAAACATGATTTCAACTGTTTTTCTTCTTGGGTACATTTTTCAGGCCCCATCAACTTTTAACAGTTTGGGTGAGTCATTATACCAACATCAATTTTCTGATGACCACAATTCCCGTGCGTCTCAAAAACGGCACTCAAGACGTCCACGCGTATGATCATGCATTGAAATTCAGCATTTTACAAGATAATCATTCACTGAAACAAACTGAAACACCAAACTGCTAATTTTTTTCAACAGTTACAGATAAATAATACATAAAACAATCAGAAGATCATTTCATTATTGTTTGTTTCTGTTCATTTTACAGTTATCCTTCAAATTACAATGTGTTGTCTCCTAGGCCATCCTAACAAGGTAAGCATGTGTTCCTTATAAAGATGTACTTATTTATGGCAATTTTCTATGGAAATTTAACAGTTTAAAGGGTAATGATTCAATAGTGAATGTTACATAAAAAAACAATGACATTGTTTTATTTGATTTTTGCCATGGATAAGGCTTCTTAATACATGGAATACATGCTTATTTCATTAGGCCCAGAATCCACGTCAACATTAATCAACACCATATCTTCTGAACCATGCCAGAAATTGATAATCATTGTGGCATATTCTCAAATTTTATCCGCGTTATAGTTCATCATGAAAGAATGACCCCATATTGACCTCTACCTGGTTCAACAGGTAGTCTGAATAAAATCAATATTTTAGGGTACAAAAACGATGTAATTAAACATTTTCAGTTTGTGTGTCAGATATCAAATATGAGGTCCAAAGTCTTAAAATATAGATTCACTCGCGTATAGCGCCCTCAAGGACCGGTTTTAAAAGTGCATAACCAGTGTTCTCAGCGAAGAGATCGTGAGTCTTAATAGATTGACTTTGTGTATCATAAGTGTCAAGATCAGGGTTAGGCCTACAACTTAGGTTGAGGGTCGCATCATAACAATCATAATCCAACAACTGAATAGCCTTGTGTTCGTCCATAGGACAAACACTAAATGTCTAGTTACTATTTGAGTCTTGTTCGCATAATCCTGCGACAGTCGAACGGACCAGGATCCAGTCGCTGAACAACGGCAGAAAGTACGGACGGACGTGTCACAACACGTAGGTTTGGTTTACACTGTTGTTTACGCAAGTATACCTGGTGCCGTTTATGGTTTGGGATGCATAAACGTTGAGGGTGGGATATGGGTTGCGAAAGAAGAACAAAGACTAAGGGTCACTCAAAGCGCGGGAAAGTACCTCTCACCGAACAAAGAACTGCGCTCGCGAATGTTCCAATAGGCACTATCGTACGTTGTTCCTTTGTTTCATCGATACACATTATTACATCCATAAATTAAACGCATCCAAGCGCCATCTTGACGTAGTAAACCCTCATTGTATTACGTCATACGTTACCTTAGCCCTCTCTCGAGAGTGATCCCTCTCTCTGTGATCTTAACGTCATCCTACGGTATAAATCACGCTTTAGCGCCTCATTATCTGTTCCTCGTCATTATCCTATCTACTTATGCAAATGAGGTCATCCGACGGTATACATTTTTCCTATCTCCACCACGCTTTGTCGCCTCATTATCCCTTCTCGTTATTATCCTATCTAATTATGCAAATGAGGTCATCCTACGGTATAAATTTTCATATCTCCCACGCTTTACTCGCCCCATTATCTTTTGCTCATTATTTTCACATCTGCATATTTTTAAAAAGGTTATCCTACGGTGTAAATTTTCCATCTCCACACGCTTAAGCGCCTCATTATCTTTCTCATTAGTATTCAATCGTTCAATCGTTCCTGCCCCCAAGGTCATCCCACGGTATACATTTTCCTATCTCCACCACGCTTTAGCCCTCATTATCTTTTGACCCTTTATAATTTATTCATTTATTCATAATTTATGCAAATGAGGTCATCCGACGGTATACATTTTTCGTATCTCCCACGCTTTTGACCTCATTATTATTCATTTATGCAAATGTATGCAAATTTTAGAGGTCAAAGGTCATCTTACGGTATATCAGCCCGCTTAACTACTTGGCGTCGCCGAGAATCTCTATTAGTTACGAATTATTGCATTTAATACTGTTTTCACCTTTCATAAAGTACATGTAAACAGGCGAAATGATAAACAAACAATGGACGAAATAATAAAGTATTCTAAATTGATTTACTTTAAACTTTATATAATAAAGTTTAAATCTTAAATAAAGATTTAAAGATTTGAATTGATTGTTGGTGGTTCAATGTATTACACAAAAACACATTCATATTGTTCAGTACATCAATAGAACAAAACTGTATACTACAGTTACGCACATCTATTGTGAAATGGCGTTTTACTCATACTGTTAAAATCACTGCTATTTACCAAAACCAAGAATGGAATCGAAAATATTCTAGCCATTTTGTTTGTTCTTTCCACTGGTATTCTGTGTACCCTACAACACAATATTATGTGTTTCTTGATCATGGTACAGATAACTGGCTATGTCAATAATGCTAAATTGGTGACAATAAACAAACTGCACTAGTCATCATTTCAACAACGACATGCTTTCCAGGATTGAATTCAATCTTCATGCAAATTACAACTTTATTGTTTCATAAAATCATAACTCCTTAACAAAACAATGATTTCTTTACTATCTACACCTCATACGAAAGATTGATGAAGTCATCATATGTAACAGCGCCACCTGGTGACATCAAACATGAATTATCGAATCTTGAATCTTGAGTCATGAATCTTGAACTATGGAGAATAAAACAAACTATAATATTTCAAAAAATTATATCCCAACAACAAATAAAAGATCAATTCACAATCTTTGTACGATTTTAGTAGATCGTGAAAATCCTAAGAATTGCGTACATTCATGACACTGATTAGACATTCACTTCCGGTTAAAACTTGAAGTGGAATTTAATATATCAAACATTCATATCTCAATTAAAAACCTGATATTATACATCGAAGGACTTCAGAAATATGAACAGTCATGAAAATGACTTGACTTTCATTTCCGATGCCAACTGCAAATTGAAAAATAAAATTTCTGCCATTGTGGTAATTTGAACATGGATATATTGTATCGAAATACACATTTGACGAATCCTATAAAGTCACATTTCTTCAATGATCCCAATTGATGAGGTCACCAATTACCGTCACTCCCGAACACCTAGTGTTTGTCAATACAAACACCTCTCTAGTTTTAAATTCTCATTTTTTTATGGAAGCTTATTTTATTATTTTCAGTTTTCATTTTTTTTATAGATTAGAGTCATCCTCATCGCCCTAACGCGATGAGGATGGTTTTGGATGATGGCGATGGGGGTGATGAGGATGACGATTAGGATGGTGATGGGGTGGTTTTTGGGGGTGGCCTAGGACCGCTATTAAGCATACTAATACATGCCTTGGGTGTGGCCCATATCAAACCACATGTAGGACCAAGCCAGTTCATATAAATGTAAGTTTTAATTTATTTTATCTTTAGAATGATTTAAGTTGTATTTAAAAAGGGGTTAATTAAGATTGGAACTTAAGATTGGGAAATTTCTGTGTGAAAATTTTACATTGTCCAAATCCTAAGAAAATACTGATAGGGTTCGGGAAGACAAACTCCTGTTATTGGGGAATAATAGTAAAAATGTGATTTTTCTTTGTTTAAAAGGTTTCCTGTGGTTAGACAGATGAACCTACGTGTACGTAGAGGAAGTACAGATGCCTGAGTGGCTCTTATACACTCCCATAAATCCTGTGTGGAAGGACTCAAGTAGTCGTCCTGTGGACACCACCTCCTTAGTGGAGTTTTAGAGATTCATGACAGTGTCCTGGTTATCATCAACGAATCGAGGGTCCCGTACGAAAGAAGTACCATATTCCCGTGGGATCTACGGGGGACACAGCCGTCAAAGCACAGATTCACCAACACCAAACTATAACCAACACACTACCAGACACCCTACATCAAGAACATTCCAATAAACTGACATAGGCCGGGATTTATTTTATTTATTTATGGTGATGGATAATTAGTTTGGTTTATTTATATTAGGGTAAAACAAAACGCGGTAGTAAATTGTATTTATCGTTATTAGTTATTTTATATTGCGTGGTGGTCCTCAGTGTTTTGTTCTTTCTATTATTTCTTTTGTTGATTCATTTGCTGTGTTGCCACCCTATGGGAAAATCGGACCCATCGTGTGACAATTTGGTACACTGGGTAATTGGTCTGATAGATCAAAAATACCACTGTTGGTAAGTAGGTCACCATTTGACAAAAATATTATCGAAGGAAATAGTAGTGGATGAGTTAATACGAGTGGGTTTATTTATCAGAGGCAGGTGGGAATTGGTAAATTAACACAATTGAGAGTTGGATTATGAGTGTTACCCATGATAAAAGACGTTTTATTCTCCCTATTTACATTGGCCATAATGTTGTCAAAAGCATCAACAAAAATATTTATATTAATATCAGGAGGTTTATAAATGAATGTTTTTTCTCGTGAATGCCAGGAATTTGGCTGTCGTAACCAACATATCCTCACTTTCCTTTGATAAAAGGCTCTGAATATCCTGTACCAATTTCTGGTCATAAAATTCAGCAGTGAGATCAATAAACAAGTGGCTACGGTTTGTGCATTGTGACCTTGAACATCGACGAATGGTCACTGTATGAATATGTATATGTATATGTACAGTGGGGTTCTGTGAGCACTCCAAAGAGATTGTTAGTGTTCGAGCTACAGCGAACACCTCTTGTTATTTTTTTTAAGGTCTCCTCCTCCTACTCCTCCTCAGTGAGACATATCCAGAGACAAAAACATAGTTGCAGAGTTCACAGAACATTAAAACTTAACACATAGTTAGTCCTTAACATGTAGTTGTGCCCTAAGTTGTGACGTCATGGTGAGGTCATCAGATATCGAATTACACTAAATCAAAGTTTAATATTTCAAAAATTATATCTCATGAACCACAGAAGATATTTTCACAATCTTAGCATCATCTAAAGATCTTGAATTATGTCACATTTCGTACACAGACATGACCCAATTTGACCTTCCTTCCAGTCGAAAACAATGGTGAACAACTATTCAGAAGTACTATAACAGCCCATTTTGCGTGTGAACGGCCTTTGAAGTTCTCTCACACACAGACACAGGCATAAATATAGTTCACTGTACACTGCGTATCTCCGACATACAACAGCCATCAACACATAGTTTTCTTAGTTTCATTCACCTCATGGTTGAGTTCTTCTCAATTAGAATATAATGCATTACGTTTCGTCGCGTTGCCAGCACCTTCGTGACTACAGTTTACGGTAAATTCACTATCGTTGTCCTTTATTTCGAGCTGTAATTTTGTACACAGTTTTGGAATTTTTAACGCTTGTTCTAAATCTAAGAGTGAATTTTAACAGATCGTTTTGCATTCATGACTTCAATTACCTCATCGTGAAATATCACGTTTCACATCTTTTCGCGATTGATGCAGTCAAGGCTTTTTAAAGAATGTATTTGTTATTTTTGCTTCCGTTATGGGCAATCAATTTCATAGTAACAGTTTTCCAATGCGCCCTTGACAAAAGGTTTTCAGGCACTGAGTTAATTTAAATACGAAATCAATTAAATTTGATTTTGAGGCAAGAGATCTAGATCTTTTTTAACTTATGTATTTTATTTCTTTCTTTTTATTATTTTATCAACTTAATTAAATTTAATTTTGCAATGGAATAATGTGTAATTTTTAAACGAAAAGCATCAATAAATTTCCCACAATGATTGTTTAATAAACAATGAGTCTAGAAAACGAAATGGTTGGTAAATTTTTCCAAAATTGTTGGGTGTTTGTTGGATGTTATCAATACATCCGAAACCCATGTCATGTTTTCATCAAAAGCTTAACCTCTAGTTTACATTTTCTCTGAATTTGTATTAATGTCAGACGGAATAGCTTCTGAGAATGTTACATCATTGCCACCTACAACTGAATGTAAACAAAAGAGTCTAGAAAACAAAATGGTTGGTAAATTTTTCCAAAATTGTTGGTGTTTACTTTAAATATTGGTTTGGTTAGCTGGTTAGCAAATTTCTAAATGGTCAGTGAATGTTTTTCATTTAAATTTATGTAATAACCAAATGATGTTTCATTATATTTTTAGTCTTTGATATCTAAAACAGCAAAAATAAATAAATAAATAAGTTAAAAAGATTAACGCCTAAACATTATCGTGGTACACAGAACCTTAAAACTTAACATATAGTTGATCCTTAACATGTAATTGTATCCTAGGTTGTGACGTCATGAGGTCAACAGATATCGAATTACACTAAATCAAAATTTCAAAAATCATCTCATGAACAACAAAAGATAGTTTCAAAATAATTGTATCATCTTAAATATCTTGATTTATGTGACATTTCGTGCACACATGACCCCAATCTGACCTCTCATTCTTGTCGAATCGGAAGTTGAATATTTCAAACATCATATCTCATGAACTACAGAATATATTTTCACAATCTTGCATCATATTAAAGACCTTGAATTATGTCACATTCTGTTCACAGACATGACCTAATCTGACCTCTCCTTCCGGTCGAAACTGGAAGTTGAAATGAAGAAATATTCTGAATCACTATTTTGTAAATGTATTTGTACAGCTAAACATAGTTACGGAGTTCAAAGAACCTTAAAACTTAATACATAGTTAGACCTTAACATATAGTTCCAGGTAACGTTGTGACGTCATGGTGAGGTCATCTAATGAATTATTACGTAATTAATTATAATTAAAACATTATATTTTATATCGTGAACCACAATAGATACTTTTTTATTCCTTCATAATCATACAGAACATGGAGAACTCTGACATTTGATGACGCAGACATGACCCTATTTTGACCCTTCTGGTCCAAACCGGAAGTTCAAGTTTAAAAGCTCTTTATAAATTGATGCAAATCTGAAAGGGTATTCGGAAAAAAAACATTCTGGGGATATATGTTATGGGATCTGCTCTTTCAAAAATATATTGGTGACGTCATCGTTGTAACAGCGCCCTCTAGCGGCAGGTTTAAAAAAGTCACTTTTGCTATTAAGAAAAATATTAGACATAATTTTACCAAATTGGCACAATTGACACCTATATTATGAAGAAATACTTTGTAAAGTATGAATGACGTCACATGATTGAACCGGAACTTATGGTTTGAAGAATTAAAATTATATGGGATGACTTGAACCGACAAGAATCGTTAATGTATTCAGTAGTAAAGCAACATATATGTTATTTTAGTTATATATTATGAAAACTCATATCTCCTGTAAGTAACCTCTTGTTCTTTTTAACAACTTTTAGTGATGTACGTTCAATACATGGCGATGATGCACACTGAACACCCTGAGTTTGTTTCTTACAAACTCAATACCTCTAGTTAATGCTTGTAAAATTCTTGCGGGTTTTAAGGATTAACACAGCCGGCCATTCGAATCTCTTACCCCTGGAGGATTAGCGCTTGGCAAATTGGGTTTTTTTGAGGCACAGTATAAGTGAGCGGTAAACCCCGTCTTTGATTCAAATTTTAGCCTGGTAAACAATACCAGGTTCCCACTGGTTCTCAAGAGGGCCTAGCAAGAATGGCACTGGGCAACAAATCTGTATTTAGGCCTTAGGTGGTCACACATTGTAGAAACATTTTTCCAGTTTAAATGGCGGTCATTTGAAACCAAAATGGTGCAGCTGATGATGTCAATAAACGTAAAAAGGGCTCTTATTTTTTTAATTCAGCATATGTTTTAAGTATGTTTTATTGAGTAGTTGAACTCATACGTCTGATTCTTTTCTTCAAGTTTGTTCCTTTTATTTATACAACCTTCTTTATACAAACATATTCTGTCACTTCATCAGCTACTAAAATCTGTGGCACGCGCTTCATCTCCCAACTCAAAGTGATCCCAACCTGCCAAGTTTATTTTACTCCTTATACTTGTTGTTTTTTGATCTTATTTTTAGGAAAAACAAATAAAAACCGCCCTTCTTCAAATTAAGATGAGTGTCTTTGCCCTACTTTTTACGTCATAAAACATTTTGATGTTTCAAAGACCCAAAATATAACATTAAATGTAAAACCAGTGTTTTAGGTGGTATAGCAATTAAAACATTGGAGAAAAATATTTCCAAAATGGCAATATATTGAAATGAGCAAAATCTACGGTACGCACTTCATCTTCACAGAAAGTGATCCTATTCAACACCGATTCGTCACCATTCGTCAGAAACCAAAAAATTGTGTTTATATTACAAGTGATATGGAATAACATTTTTAAAGTCTGTACCTGTCAGGTTTGAATTGGCCTCTGCGTAAACATCCTGACATCCTGACAAACATTTCCTGATAAACATACCAATAAAAGCTTCATTTCCTCATAACCACCAAGCTAAATAAAAACAAAATTCAAAACAAACGGAATTGGGAAACGAACCTGACCTTATTATTTTGTTTGTTTTTGCAATAACAATTGATTACATGTGTGATTTAAAGTAGGTCATTTAACAATAGTGGAAATATTAATTCAAAATTTCTTGCCAGATTGAATCCAAAATGGCCATGGCAGCCAAATATGCCAAACTACAAAATAATGGTACCCTAACATATTGCACTAGGAATGAAAGCAAGTTCCAGGATGTAGACATTTACTCTCGATGTTGCTGCATGCATGTATCACAAGTTTCTAGCAAGAACAACAATAATCAAACATAGCTGACCATTGGAAACACATTGACTACCGCATTTATTTCTTTCGAAGGATTACGCAAGGGAAATTAAAAGCTTGTGACTCTGCCTTTAACGTATGTGTTGTAAAGACTCAAAATCTTATTAACAAAGTCCAAATCTGTGCCTCAAAAAATCGCTTTTTGAACGTTAAAGCAAGGAATTTATGTTAAGATTACGGTGTGCGCCACCTTTAAACCGAAAGTAGCAAAAGAAATGCGCTTACCACCAATGCGCGTGCTATTACGATACAAAGAGGATTACCAGCGCTGCCGCGCACCTATCCAAGCTCAGTATACGTATTACGTACATCGTGTACACACATTTGGCATGTACGAAATATTTTGTTCTATAATTATATAGAATATTCATTACATTAAATTATGTCGTTTATCACCCGTGGCATTTTATTGAAAAGCCAGTAAGAATCCAACAAATACAACTTAGCCGTGAGTTTGCGTCACGTGATACACTTCTACACTCTGATTGGTTCATTCGCGTGGCTCGCATACTTTACAGAATGCCATTTGGCGCATACTGATCGCATACTTCCTGGTTGGTTCCTGCCGATAACACACAGGCAGCCGGTTTTACTGGCCGTTTGTACACCCAACATGATCACGTTTCGTTCAGTGACCTGCAAGTGTTATAATGTGTTATTCGTAAATGCTCAAGACAGTTTACACAATCTAATTGGACAAAACGTAATCACGTGGGGTGTGTTAACGGATGGTATAGACTGGCTTATCAAAATCAGAGCAGCGCGTATGTTGCCAGCTGTTCACCATGTGTTTTGCAACGCCGACGCGATTTGAACCAGTCAGAGTGATGAAGATTTGGCTTAATTTATTCAACAAAATTACAATTTTAAAAATTTTGAAAACGAAATCGATACGGGCATTTATGAATGGAATAATAGTTTGACCCTTGGTCTTTACCGCAGGTTAATGATCTGTGTTGTGTCGTGTTGTATCACCTGTGACAATGCCCAAAGCTGGTCAATAACCTACGGTAAAGACGCGCGACAAACTGCTATCCCATATTAAAATACATATAAAATGTGAACTATCCGCTTAACTGATAATCTATTAACAATTATTTTCTAGGAGGTTCGTAAATGTAATGTAAATTAAATTAAAGCCCTACACTTTGAAAAACCAAAATGATCAGAGTTTTACATGTACATTTCTTGATATAAACTTGATGATGGAAGCGAACATCCCTCAAAATCTGAGTAAAAATTTCGAGTGAAATTGGTGTTGTCATCCGTAGACAGAAACGCCACGTTGGCATGATACATGGTTTTCACACAGTGCAAAATTTACTATATTTACGGACAATGATTATACATTCGTGAAGATATTGTACACGTGCATAGGCAAAAAAAGGGTCTGTGTTTCTGATCATCCCGCGCGTCGGCATTTAAAATTTTTCCAATTGCAGCCAAAATTGCTTGATCGATTGGAATTCTGCCGTGATGTGTAAAGCTTTCCCACAGTCCCACCACCCCGCTAATATGCCGTGAAAAAGGCGTTAGATGCCGGCATCAAGAAATAATAAAGGACCGTGGGTGTGGCGATCTGTTAACGATCTTATTAACGTCTTTTAACGCCCTGATTTGTCATGCGGTGCAGTCCCAATAATACACACGGCATAACATACGGTATACAGCCGGCTTACAAGCACGTTAGAGTGGAGGCAGACCCACGCCAGCGGGCGCAGAGTAGACGCCACTGGCGCGTTGGCACTGCGCAGAGGGAGGCAAACAGAGCGCTAACAGCCCGCGCACGCGGTTGAGGCCGGCAGACCTACGCTGAGGCGGCATACCTCGTTAGGGGCGGCAGAACCACGAACAGCCCCGCCAGATGGCGGTGGCGAAGTGTATAAAAGGGCACGCATCGCCATCTCAAATCAGTTCCACTCACATCATTTGACTGGAGAAACATCACCATGCCTCGAAACCGGAAAAATTACTTCAAAGACTGTCTTGGTTGCTGGGAAAGGAGAGGTGGTGCGAAGAGGATACGCCTGATCGTGACCACTTGTACACCTGAACGACCCAACACCTGAACCTGAATCTGACCAACAGCTAATCCAGTATCACTCACGAGCCTTTCAAGGTTATCGTGGTGGATATCCGTTGAGACGATCATCACCACCTGTCTGGTCCAGAGGAAGAAGAGTCAACTTCACAGCCTCGGAGCAAGAAGCAAAAGAAAGAAGCCAGAGTTCACCTTTGACTGATGATCAAGAGGTCGTTCTTGAGTGATTGGGTGCATAGGAGCATCCAGCTATCTTCACCAAGGGGTCCAGAGGTTCAGGGACAGCCAAAGAAGAACAGACTTTGGGAAGAGAAGGCCGTTGAGTTCCACCGCACGGGTGACCAGCTGAGGACTTACTACAAGTCAACGCACTAAGGTTGGCAAGGTCACCCATACCAAGTCCGGACCCGCCACCCCGAAGAGTGAGAAGACCTGTTCCTGATCCGACACTTTGGGGTTCCTGGAAGAGCACATCGTGCGCATGCCCTCCCGCACCGCCATGAGTCTGAGGAAGAAAGTTGCATCCTCTGCAACACAGCACCACCCTCAGGAGACTCCGGCAGCGAACTCGAACTCCCAGAGACACGGGCAGAGCCAAGTGCAGAGCCAGAGCCAGAGCCAGAAAGACGAAACAGCCATCGACCCCGCACCACAAGGCAGCACCAGGGAAGAGAACCCAAGGGGCGTTCGAAGGCACGCCTCGAAACCCAAGTGCTGCAGACGATCCACACCCAGCAGGCCGACAACGCCCGCCTCCAGGGTCGTATCAGCTCGATGTTGGAGCCAGTCAACATCAGCTCCTGAGGCAGTGTGGGGGCCCTGGCTGGGGAAGAGCTTGAAAGATGGCAGAAACCTGCAAAGACCTTCATCGGAGAAACCTTTGCGCTCGTGCAAAGGATGAAGGCTAAAACCAGGCGTCTCGGGAGGCACCACAGCAGCCACCACCACAGATGCCACCACAGCAGCCACCACCACAGCAGCCAAACCACCGCAGCAGCCACCACAGCTGCCACCACCACAGCACACCACCACAGATGCCACCACCACAGCAGCCACCACCACAGCAGCCACCACATAGCAGCCACCACAGCAGCAACCATCAGCCCAGCACTTCGTGCCAGTGCAGATCCTTCAATGTTGGGCAACGTTTGCCCAGCAGCGGGGAGACAACCTGGCAACAGTGGCAAAGGTCCCCAAGTTCAACCAGAGGCAATCCGGCCAGAGAGGGCACACAGTGCTGACGTCCCAACATTGGGAAACCCCAGGCCCCCAGGGTTCCCCAAGCAGGACTAAGCAGACCAGCAGTGAATATGGACTGCGACTCTCGTCCCTGTCCATCCCATCGATGGGCTCCATGTTGGAGTGCCTCAACACAAGTCAAGACCCCACCAGTACCATTCTGAACACCCCCACCTAGAAAGTGACGTTGACATTTGACAATTTTGTGCTTGTATATTGTTCTTGTGTACACATATTTTTATATGCCCATGTTTTATGTTGTTGCAATAAAATTGAACATAATTATTAAATTTTCTGTTTGTTCGTAATTATCAAACAATTAAAACTAAATGAATGAATAATCCTCAATGATAATTGTCAATGATGAGTATTTGTTTCGTTGATAATAAAAAAAAGGGCAATGTGACAATTGTTGAATGCAATTGTCAATTGCATTCAACAAGTGTGTGTTTGTAGAAAGTGTACAAACTTTATATGCAATATGTGTTTTGAAATTGTACAAATTGAAAGTATAAACTGTCTATACAAATACTCTCATTGACTATTGTCATTGAGGATTATTCATTCCATTTAGTTCATTTTATAATAACAACAAAACTATAAATTAGATCTTCTCTGTTTGCCAGGGGACAGCCCCACTGGACTAGAGAAGTAGGCCTTCAGATAGTCTCTTTGGTGTTTGGCAAGGAGAGGGTTTGTCTTTCTGGTGACCTGGCCCTGAATAGGGACCAGGGTTGTTCTCTCCCAGACTCCTGGGACAATGTTGTGGTGCTGGTCCCTGTGGTCCATATCGTGGTTCTGTTGCCTTGGATGGGAGTCTCATGAGGTTGTGAAGGCACACACAGGCCAACACTATGCTGCAAACATTTGATGGCTTCTGTTTCATGGTACTGAGGAAGATCTGGAACCTGTGGGCCAGGATGCAAAGCGTTCTCCACGATTCTCCGAGCCTGGACAGCCTGGTAGTTGAAGACTCGCTCTGCAAGAGTCATTTGGCGTTTTGGAGAATGGTTTCATTAACCAGGTTCTGAGGCGAAGGCGTCATCTCCAGCAATGAAGTAGGGAATGTCTTTGTCGTCATGAGGCAGTGGATCAGGAGCTGAAACCGATGGGTGTCATCAAGTATGCAGTCCCTTCAGTTTGGACTTGTTGAAGACATGGGCATCTCCAGAAGAGCCATCGCTGCCAACGTCCACCCAAGGCGAATTTGTAGTCGACCAGAGCCATCAAAATGATCGGTGGAACCCCTTGTAGTTGTAGAAGATCGATCCACCATTTGGGGGCAGGTCATGGCGATGTGTTTTCCGTCCAAAGCACCAATACAGTGAGGCAAGTTCCAGCGTCGGGAGAACTGGTCAGCTGGGCTCCATTCTTCTGGTGTGCTGGGGCCGGCTATGACTTCCTGGGGCGTACTCTGCTACAATGGCCTAACAGACCTCAGGAACGAACTTGGATATGGTGTTGTGAGGGACTCGGAACCCCGTACATCAGTGAGTGGTAGCTGTCACCAGTGGCCACGTGTCTGAGGGTGATGGCCACCTTCATTCCAGGTTCTATGGCCTTCCTGTATGCTGTGTCTTGCTTCCAGATTATGTGGGTCACACGTTCCACCAGTTCTGCGAACATCTCTGGGTCGACACGTACAAAGTTCTTGAAGGAATTATCTTCACAGCGCAGTTCTTCCATCAGATGAGTAATGGTCAACTGCAATCTTTCTCTGGCGCCTTCCAAGGGAATGGCCCACACACTCCTTCTACATTTCTGGTGTCTAGCATGTGCTTGTAGAATTTGGGAAAGATCAACATATTGTTCACATTCTGCTGCTGGTTTAACTGTAGCTGCCAATTTAGTAACTGTAGTCTGTTTCGTCTCTGATTCACAAGGAGGTCCATGTTTGTGTGTACTGTTCGAGGAACTATTTAACACTGATGAGCTGAGGGACTACAACCCCTATATATACCCTGACTACCTGTTAACGCGTGTTAACGTGTAAGTACCGTCCCATAGCGTCGGTCTGCCGTCCCTTAGCGTCGGTCTGCCGTCCCATAGCGCAGTAATGCCTCCCTGATGCCGTCTCTTTCGAGTTCCGCGCCATACCACGCAACAAGGCGGCAACAACACGCTGGAAGGCGGTGGACCTCGCACGATAACGGCAGACCTCGCTGGATGGGGCAGACCTGCGTTAATAGGCGTTAATAGGCGGCAAGCAAAAGTTGCTGTTCACCCCCGCAATTATAAAACATTTTTATAATTTCGGGGACGGTTGCCGGCATGTGGCGTTACATGGCGGCGACCTACGTTGACCTGCGTTAAGAGCCGCAGCTAGACGGTGGTCCTGCGCTGATACACGGTGACCAGGCCGGCAACAAATATTTGCTCTGCCGGCATCTAACGGGCTCGCTAACGGGGTGGTGGGACTGTAGCTTTAACGACTTTTTCACATAGGGGGTATAAACGTTTGCCCGATTTGTGAGGCCTCTCTTAGCCACCATACTTTGTATATGGGAAATTTTGTCGCCGCGTATACCTGTGTTGTGAAAATAGATTAGGCCTACCAACAACAAAAAAGCGAATCACTGCACCGATTTTGAAGCCGACCGATGACCAGAAACCGGAGACCAGTGCATGGGCGTGTCAACACTAAATTTTACAAATCATTGGTCAGTGAAGCACTTTATTGTGTAGGAAAGTAAGTACGCTCAACGAAACTCAAAGCAAAATCCAAGTTACCCATAAAAGAGTCTAGAACTAACTGTCTAAACGAAACATTTTGAATTTATTTCCACTATTTTCTCGTTAACGACATCATGAAATAAGCTGAAACTAAGTTTTTTACACATTCTTGTAAGAATGGTTGCATTTACAAATATTTTACTAAAAGTGTATATATATATGATCGCATAAGCGTGAAACTCGGAGTTACAAATACCAGCGTTACACACGTTTTACTATATATATATATATATATATATATATATATCCCTTTCAACCCCAAACGTGCCACCTGTGCTCAATGTGGAATGTATGTTCTTTACCAAAGGGACGCTATGTCACGGGAATTCACTACTCTTTTGTTCCCAAGGCCCTTCCGGCACAACGCCTGAAACCTGTAACTGAAATGTAATAAGCGCCCTCACTTGACGTTGGCATGAGTTAATCAATCGCAGGACAATGCGCGCGTCAGTATGAATGATTTTCGCGTCTCTATATAAAGCTATAGCTTTTTCCGTGACCGCCGACGCTCACTTAGCTGTTTTACAGCTGACGGTCGACCGCTAGCCATGGATGACGCTGAAATTATTGACGAAATATTCGCGGATAGTGGTTCAGAAATATCCGATGACCAGTCCTCCTCATCATCAGAAGAAAGTGAAGAAGAGTTTGTCACACACCCACCAAGGTCATCAAATAAGCAGAACTTCAGGTAGGCCTTAACTAAGACGTAGCTGAAAAACTTTCACATAGGCCTAACTGTTCCAATTGGCTAACGTTGCCTGATTGAAAAGAGCCAAACATGTTTTGCATACTTCTGAATGTAGGCCTAGGCCTACTTTTATGTTTTTCTAAAGGGTGTTGGTGAACTGAAAGTCGGATCCTCCAGACCTAGTCAGACTTTCCCTGGATCCTCAGAAGAAAATGTTTTCTTTCAAAGGAATGATGGATGGAATGGCATTTCAAAGAATATTAACTGTTCAAGTAATTTCAAGAATTACCTTACGTTTGAATGTAGGCCTCAATTAACTTAATTTGCCAAATATTGCAGGTGAAATGGGCTTCTTTTATGTAGGATGGATCTAGTAAGGTCCGACTTACGTTGACATTAGATCCGGGGAATCTGGGTTTTTACCAATTGCCTTTCTAACGAAATTCATAATAGCATATTTGAATTATCTGATTTTTACTATGCAAAAGAAAAGACATGAATAAAATCACAAAGTTTGTCCCAAAAAGTGTGCAGTATAAATGCAGAGTCGGCCTAATCTTGTGAACCTTTGCACCATATCAAAGTGAATGAATGATGAGGATGTCACTTGCTCTACCGTAGAGCAATTGGCATCCTCTAGCAAGTTGCATCATCTTTTGATCTATCAAGAGCATTTTAACATTTCAGTGCCATCTAAGGTTTCGAGTCAACTCTGTCCCAGGTCAACTCCGGTCCAACTCGGTTAGTGTTCGTGCTTAAAACGTTACAGCACCCTCTTCGACCAAGAATACAGCCTATATTTACTTTAATTGGCTTGCGTTATTTACCATCTGGACAGAGTTTACCATGGACAGAGTTGACCTGCACCCCATCGCCATATCGAGTGTATGATTGAGATAACACAGGAAGGTCATACAAATTGCAAGCACCTGGTGTGCTGTCATTTCAAGAAAAGTGGGACTATGCATAAATTTCCGATGGTTTTGCTGAGCATTGCCAAAAAAGTAAATAACCGCCAAAGCTCATTACACCCAAATCATACAGTGCCCTCAGTAGTATGTTAAATGCCGTATGGGGACAAATGTATAAAACTGAGAAAGAATCAGAGACGATGTAAAGACGCAATTATTTAAATGAGGGTGACATCATAAAGAATTGGTGACGTCATAGAAAAAAAGGGTGACATATAAAATGAAAAACTAAATAAGTATCTCTGGAGTATAATAAAGATGGCGACAAATATGAAATAAAGAATAGAGTAACTATTGCCTTGCAGTGGCTTTTATGATGATTTAGTTTACCAAACTAAAAGCCACTCGCAAGGCACAGTTACTCTATTCTTTATTTCATATTTTGTCGCCATCTTTATTATACTCGAGATAATCTTATTTGGTTTTTTAATTTTATATGTCACACAATTTTCTATGACGTCACAAATTTCTGTGATGTCATACCTCATTTAAATAATTGGGCGTATTTACACGTCTCCCGATTCTTTCTCAGTTTTATACATTTGTCCCCCATACGGCATTGTATACTACTCCTCCTATGTGTCGGCCATATCTGAAAAAGGCTAATGTTGTATTATGGTATCATCAAGAAAATGTGCCTTAATTCCATATAGCACCATCATACATAACTTTCTTAATACTCATACTTCAGGTCTGGATGGCATAAAGCAAACTCCTCCTGCGAAGCGACCCCCTATGAACTTTACTGAAGAGACTGGATGTACTGAAGATTTCAGTAACCTCGCCTGGGCAGATCTTTCAACTGTTCTTCTGTCAGGCTGTCTGGAAGTTGATGGTGACAGAGACCAATCGCTATGCTGACCAAACGCTGTGCAGATGCAGCCAATCATCAGCATGCCTGGACTCCAACGGATATCCCTGAGATGATGGCATTTGTGGCCTTGCTTCTATCAACAAAAGGCCACGCTACGCCATGCACTGGTCCAGGTCTGAAGTTCTGCGAAGTCCTGTGTACTCATCAACTATGTCTCGCAACCGATTTGACGCACTCCTGAGATTTTTCCACGTTGCCAACAACAGAGCTGAAATGGATGATGACTCTCCCGTGACAAACTGTCTAAAGTTCGCCCGCTGCTTCACACTGTACTGCCATTGTTTCGTCGCATATATAAACCTGGACGAAACCTCTCGCCAGATGAGACTATGATAAAGTTTAAAGGCCAAATCGGTTTTAAACAGTACATGCCACGCAAGTCTGCTAAGTTTGGATTGAAATGTTTTCATTGAACAGTCCTGAAACCGGTACACATGTGCGTGGAAGGTGTTCACTGGTTCAGAGCCCACATCGTACCAATTGCATACATCCTCAATTGCTTATGCAGCAGCAAACCATCCATCTAACCTTTTCAGCATCTGGCAAAATAGTCATCGAACTACTGCAGGACTCGAACATAAGGGACATTTTGTTTTCATGGACAATTGGTACCAGCCCGGCTCTCGTCCACACAGGTTGTCACAGCTAGGTTTGGAGCTCGTGGAACAGTACGATACACCACCCAAGGGATTCCGGAGAGTGCAAACCCAAAAAGTTCCGCATGAAAAAAGGCGATGACCCGCACTTTTACACAAAAAGCAGGGCAACTATGTGTTGTTTACAGGATGCAAAGCGTGTAACTCTTCTGACTAATTATGGTGACTGCAGTATGGACACTAAAGAAATTCGCAGCAAATACAGTTCCACTGGACTTCGTGAAATCAAAAACCTGTTCTCGTCAGTGATTATAATAAATACATGGGTGGAAGTGATCTAGCATCGCAACTGTGTCAGTATTATACACACCACCATAGATCGCTGAAATGGTGGAAAAGAATTTTCGTGGCCATTCTTGACATCTGTTTGGTGAACGCTACTGTCGTCTACAACCGAATTCCTACAAACCAGCACTTGACGAGCTTGGATTTCCGCGAAGGTGGTCAATGAACTTCTTTCCACCTGGAAGCACAACCGAGCAAAGCACACCAATGAGCCATCGTGTCTTTCGAGTAGACATTATCCGGGAGAAGTGAGCCCAGCAAAGGCGCAACTGTGTCGTTTGCACACACAAGCCAAGCGGGAAACAAACTCGTATGATTTGTAAACAGTGTCAAAAGCCAATGTGTGTTCTGCCATGCTTTGAGAAGTTTCACAGTGTGTGATAAACATTTACCCAATGTGGTGTGGATTGTGTTCTGGGTGTCCCCCCATTTCAATGTTGCTCACCCAGCAAAAAATGCAACTGTGTCATTTGCATCACTAAAGCCAAGCGGAAACAAACTCGTATGATTTGTAAACAGTGACAAAGGCCAATGTGTGTAAAGCTGCCATGCTTTGAGAAGTTTCACAGTGTGTGATAAACATTTACCCAATGTAGTTTGGATTGTGTTCTGGGTGTCCCCCATTTCAATGTTGCTCACCCAGCAAAAAATGCAACTGTGTCATTTGCATCACTAAAGCCAAGCGGAAACAAACTCGTATGATTTGTAAACAGTGTCAAAAAGCCAATGTGTGTTCTGCCATGCTTTGAGAAGTTTCACAGTGTCTGATATAACATTTACCCAATGGTAGTTTGGATTGTGTTCTAGGTGTCCCCCCATTTCAATGTTGCTCACCCAGCAAAAAAATGCAACTGTGTCATTTGCATCACTAAAGCCAACCGGAAACAAACTCGTATGATTTGTAAACAGTGTCAAAAGCCAATGTGTGTGCTGCCATGCTTTGAGAAGTTTCACAGTGTGTGATAAACATTTACCCAATGTAGTTTGGATTGTGTTCTAGGTGTCCCCCATTTCAATGTTGCTCACCAGCAAAAAGGCAACTGTTTAAATTGCATCACTAAACCCAAGAGCAAACAAACTCGTATGATTTGTAAACAGTGTCAAAAGCCAATGTGTGTGCTGCCATGCTTTGAGAAGTTTCACAGTGTGTGATAAACATTTACCCAATGTAGTTTGGATTGTGTTCTAGGTGTCCCCCCATTTCAATGTTGCTCACCCAAAAAAATGCAACTAGTCATTTGCATCACTAAAGCCAAGCAAACAAACTCGTATGATTTGTAAACAGTGTCAAAAGCCAATGTGTGCTGCCATGCTTTGAGAAGTTTCACAGTGTGATAAACATTTACCCAATGTAGTTTGGATTGTGTTCTAGGTGTCCCCCATTTCAATGTTGCTCACCCAGCAAAAAATGCAACTGTGTCATTTGCATCACTAAAGCCAAGCGGAAACAAACTCGTATGATTTGTAAACAGTGTCAAAAGCCAATGTGTGTTCTGCCATGCTTGAGAAGTTTCACAGTGTGTGATAAACATTTACCCAATGTAGTTTGGATTGTGTTCTGGTGCCCCCATTTCAATGTTGCTCACCCAACAAAAATGCAACTGTGTCATTTGCATCACTAAAGCCAAGCGGAAACAAGCTCGTATGATTTGTAAACAGTGTCAAAAGCCAATGTGTGCTGCCATGCTTTGAGAAGTTTCACAGTGTGTGATAAACATTTACCCAATGTAGTGTGGATTGTGTTCTCGGTGTCCCCCATTTCAATGTTGCTCACCCAGCAAAAAATGCAACTGTGTCATTTGCATCACTGAAGCCAAGCGGAAACAAACTCGTATGATTTGTAAACAGTGTCAAAAGCCAATGTGTGTTCTGCCATGCTTTCAGAAGTTTCACAGTGTGTGATAAACATTTTTGATTGTGGTCCTTCCGTCTCCCCCCCCCCCTCCCCCATTTCAATGTTGAAGTGACAGTGCGCACACCAGCAACACAACATTGAAATGGGGAAAGGGATTAGAGATGTGGTAAGCATTCTTGAATTGGGTGGGGGTGGGTATGTGAGCAACCTTCATTTAAACTTGACTACTGCTACAGTAAAATCAATTTTGTGCAATTACCGCAACATTCCTTTCACCTGAACCTAAAATATATCACCTATTACGTTGGGGTTTATGAACCACCCATAAACAAAACAAGCATTTGTTTTATTGGTCAATATTTTTCTTGTCATAACTTGTGGAGTTATTTGTTGTCATTGCAAGAGTGGCCTTTCATGATGTTGTTGAGTGAGGGCGCTATACACTGAAAGTTGTTAAAAAGTCTCTGGTAAAGAACTGAACATGCTATGCAAAAACCGGTAGCAACCAAGGCATGACTGATCAAATATAGCTCGGTATTGAAAGGGATATATATACTTTTAGTATACTTTTTTTGCTGTTTAATAGTATGTATATGTACTAATATGCGAGCACCTGTGGCGTTGGATTGCAGTGGCCTGCCGCCTGTGGGGATGCTATGCTATTATTGTGATCCAATTAATATGGTTCTGATTACAGTATTCTTTTAAAAGAAAAGATCCAAAATAAAACTTTATTCCGCATTATGACTCCGAATTTCTTTCAATAAAAGCATGAGGTGAAAGAGTTACACTAATTGGTTCAAATCAGCGGCTGTTTTTAAATCAAAATAATAGGCCTAGAGGTCAGCCGATACTAGTCCATATAGCTAGGTCGACCTAACATTTACTGTGTTTTAATAACTAGCTTACTTTCCTTGCCCCATACAAAATAAATAAATCTACTCACATTGGAGAACGTCTCTTTGGCTTCCTCATTCGTTCGGCACTACCTCGCTTCTAAAGCTATACCAGTGTTGCGCGCATCTATCCAACTGATCTCTATTAGTGATATATCGTGGCCCTCTATCGGTGAAAATGCACCCAGTGTCTTAAAGGTGGAACTTTTGCGTAAAGTGAGTGTTGTGCGTACACTTCATGCGCACATTATGTAATGGTACTTCTGCCAGCCAGTGATTGGAGATATTGCGCACGTTCGCACATCAACTGCATGCAAAATATGTCAAAAGCGACGCACTATCGTCGCCAAACGATCAATAAAATGATCTAAAAACATGCGCCCTCAACAGCTCATGCACGCACTGTGCGGACATGTGACGCAGCAAGGGGCGGCATAATCAAATAGACGATAACCTAAGTTTAGTTTAAGTTTAGTGTTGCAGTTTTGTTTCAGTGAAGGATTCTTTTGTAAAATGTTGAATCTCAATGCGCGATCATAATCATTATGGTCTTCAAAAACTCGACATTTTATGGGGGTACAGAAAATAATTATACCCAAGAAAACAGTTCAATCATGCTTCATCTAATTCCTACGGAAGCCGGATAGTGCCAAGGGAAATATTGTTCATGAGTGCGTGAATATATTTTTTGTACCATTTATCTGGCGGCCGCCACATAATTATCTGGCAGCCGCTACAAAATTATCTGGCGGCCGCTACAAAATTATCTGGCGGCCGCCACATAATTATCTGGCGGCCGCCACTTAATTATCTGGCGGCCGCCACTTATTATCTGGCGGCCGCCACATACTTATCTGGCGGCCGCCACTTAATTATCTGGCGGCCGCCACATACTTATCTGGCGGCCGCCACTTAATTATCTGGCGGTCGCCACTTATTATCTGGCGGCCGCCACTCAATTATCTGGCGGCCGCCACTTATTTTATGCATTGTTTTGAAATGTAGCATGTCATCGGTGTCAACGCTCATAACCAGTTAAAATCAACAGGTAAGCCTCAACTGTCGGCTTTTATCTTTGGCCGCCAGATAATAAGTGGCGGCCGCCAGATAATTATGTGGCGGCCGCCAGATAATAAGTGGCGGCCGCCAGATAATTAAGTGGCGACCGCCAGATAATTAAGTGGCGGCCGCCAGATAATTAAGTGGTGGCCGCCAGATAATAAGTGGCGGCCGCCAGATAACTAAGTGGCGGCTGCCAGATAATTATGTGGCGGCCGCCTGATAATTATGTGGCGGCCGCCAGATAAATGGTACCAAAAAAATATTCACGCACTCATGAAAAATATTTCGCTTGGCACTATCCGGCTTCCGTAGTTACCCTAACTGGGGTCAATCAGAGTTTAAACTACAAGTGAGAGCGCTTCATTTTTTCTTGACTGACAACAAACGCACTGGACCCGAAAGAAGTTTTAAGTTTCAAATGTATTTCTATGTTCATCACAATCATGAAAACTTTAAATACATAACAATGACAACAAAGAAAAAATGTAAACGCAATATCAAGATTTGATCCTAGTCATTCAGAACAAGGTAATAGGTAGGGGGGTGGCAGAAAAAGCAAAGCTTTTCAAGTCTGTGTCCTTGAAATCCCAATAAGGCAAAATGCGCATACTTAGTTTAGAACACCCTAGCGATATGGCTAATAACTGCGTTATACTGATATGATTAAACAGTAGGCCTATATCACGTACATAAATATATATATTTTTTACAATATTTGTGGATTCCCCCTACTCCCCCCTACAGTATTTCCATTATTCCCGTAGGGCCCCCTATTCCCTACACTTTACTATAATACCCTACCCTACGGTAGGGATTTTTCCCCACGAGTGGCAGCCTTGATACGGCGTAATTCACAAATGATACATGAAAAAATACGCTATAACGTTAGACTAAAATAACCAACGGTGCTTTTTTGCAACCTTCAGATTTTGATATTTTCGATCTTTTCAACCGAGTTTGGGTCACTAAATGATCGATTTCTTCACAAAGATAGCAGTTTGGTGAACGAAAATTACACATTAGACAGTTTATTAGTTCCTATAAAATACCATATTTTAGTATCTCCATGGCATTTTAATACGTCTCTATTTCTGTGGTCCTTTAAAGGATGAAGGCAATGAGGAGCAGTATATAAATGCCACTGTACATTCACCTATAGTATATGCATTCGTATTCTAAAACGAATATGTTGGACTCTGTATATTGTCCTTGAAACAAAAATCATCTACAGCCGTAAACTACTATGATACAGAAAGGCTTTGCTCCTAAATTAATTTTGTAATTATTTCAAAACAATTTGATTTTTAAATGTGACCTAAATATGTCCTGATCCCGGTACCACTTGCATGAAAGGCAAGTGTTTTCACCTGTAGACTATGATGCCATTCGATAATGTAGTTGAATTAATTATAAAATTGTTTTTTACATCAGCTATATAGACCATGTGACTTGTTTACACTTTCCGTGACCTAGAGTACTAGGGTGATTTACTGGGCAAAAGTGTATGCGTTGGCATGGCTAGACTGCATATTGCCATCAGTGACGGATCACAATATTATTTTCTGCAGTAAAGCATTGCAATCATTCTTATAGATGATGTGACCAATGACATCACAATGTTTACAAAAGAGCCCCAAAGGTCAAACTACGCCGGGCACAAAATGTACACTATAGCTGCATGGTCTATGACAAGAAACCATAAAATCTGGTATTTTGAGATATCAGCAAAACAATCATTAATTAAATTGATTTGTTAATAAGGCACTAACATTTACAATAGGCCTACATCTGAAATCTTATTCATCTGAATTTATTTGTTTAAATCTTGATGTTATGTGGAGACGTACAACCTGTACATGTACATGTACAACTCTGCATGGGCAATCTGCGGTGATGTACCCTGATGGTACAGATGCTGTCGTGATTGTGCTTCATGGTTGCTATTTCCTGACAGGTTCAAGTATTTTTTACTAATAGGAAACTGTTATCTCATATCAATCCAGCAGATTCAACCGAAACTAATCGGTTATGGGTTTGTTTTTCTTTACTGAGAAATATATAACAACAAATAAAACAGTTCACAGTGCGTGAACTTTTGATCTCTCAATGTTCAAATTATCAACTCGGGGACAATCTGTGAAAGATGAGCAGGGGTGTGTCTAGCCTTCAGTCAAGGCGCACGCGGCAACCCGGAACACAACGCCCGAAAAAAGACCACGCGCACGTGAGTAGCGAAGCCACAAGCGTCTTAATGTTAGCAGTCTGGTCTGAAGACGCTAGTTTATTCGTTAACCTCCAGCAGCATGAATAATTTACGTATGCAAATTTATTTAAACCAATCGCTGTAAGCAAAATGTTAGGCTCGTCTATATTTTAAGTGATACCATAACAAATTATTTACCTTATTGATTTATGTATTGTAATATTCCTCTATCAAATTGGTAAAGAAATATAAAGAAAAACATAAGACCGCAGAACGGACTGGTAAAGGTGCTCGATTTGTTACCACTAGGACATATAAGAAAGGGAACAATAGGTCCTCGGACGGCAGTTCTTTGTTCTTCGTTGTCCTCTGAAAACGGCGTGTACAAAACCAACGGAGATTGCTTCAAAAAGTTCCAAACAATGGAAGAGCAATGGAAGACGTCTTGAGATTCACGACTGTGTGTGTGTGTGTGTGTGTAAGAATGTGTGAACGTACACACCATTCGTTGTGGGGTCCAAAACACAATAGAACAATTGGACCCCACAAGGTAACTATAGAAAATCTTGTACCCCACAGGAGAATTATATAGAAAAGGGATAATAGAACGAACAAAGGAATACCCCCAAATCAATGTGCGTGAGGGTGTGTGTGTGTATGTGTGTGTTCCAAGTTGCCGCGTGCACCTTGACTATAAAAGGCTATGGCTGGTCTAGAGGTACGTCAAGACACACACCCCAGGAGCGGATCCATGGTTTTCAAAAAGAGTCAGCCATATCGACAAAAAGCGGCACACTGCGTTAAAATAAACTGCTGAAAACTGAGCTATAGAAGGCATGCTTGCACTGTCGTCTGCAGAAAACATATCCTGCTTGCTTCCTGGAAGGTACGACATGGTACAAAATAATTACAAATCCCCGGTGTGGAAGGCGATATGCTCAAGGTTCGTCTACTAATAACAAATTGTTATCAAAAGGGAATCTCACAATTTATTCAGGAAAATATTACTCTGGTTATGGTCATTTAGAAATATAAAAACAAATATCTCTTAGAAAAGTTCAAAGTACGTTACCTTTCGATCGAATTGAAATTCAACGGAGGCCATAAAGAGTTCTTTACCTTTTATTTATTTGTTTTATTTTTATTTTTTTCAAATTATTTTAAATTGTTGGTCAAAAAGGCATTTTCCCCACATTTTCCTTAATTTTCCTCAGTTTGCGCTTGCCATCAAACTTGGCAATAAGCCAGCAATAATTTGACGTTTATTTAAGATCACCGCTAATAGCGCTATAGCCAAAACTTTGGCTTATTTTGTGCCAAAAACCATGATTTTTGAAGAAAGTTGTGATTTTTTGTCTCCAAATCTACACTAAATGCAGATATAATCACATCCAAATCTCTATTTGTGTAGTAAATTCATATATTGAACAAAAATACTTACTTTACAAATACTTTGACAATACAAATAAAAAGTGAAATGCATTTAAACACCATGGCGTCCATATTGGATTCTCATAATACATCGAAAGTGATCACGTGACTCAGCTTTTGTCCATAATCAGTGTTTGAAAGATGCCAACAAATCCCTGATGCATTAAAGTATCACAAATGTGATGATTTACTAAAAAAAAATTGAAATCTCAATTTGGACATCGTTGATTGGGTAAGGAGAGGGTCCTAAAGAAAGTTAAGATGAGTCAGAAAATGTATGCGTTATCAACCCCGTTGTTCTGAGTTACTGTAAAAAATATATATATATCAAGGGGCGCATTGTGCCCCCCCCCCATGCAGATATGGTTAAACAAGCAGCATGTGAAAAATTCAGCTTACACTTATGTTACTTGGGTTCCTTATGACCTAAACTCTCTTAAAAATATAGAATTAAAGATATTTGCTTATGAGCCACTCTTTTAAGATGTATGTTCCATGTGTTTCGTTGTTTCACTGCCAACTTGTTTTGGTCATAAAAGTTACTTTCAAACAAGATATTTGACAACATGTTCTTTTCCTGACATCCATTCTATAATAGGAAAGGGCATTGTACAGATTTAGTCTCTAAACATTTCACAAAATATAGGAATGACGTGGAATATGTATATTTTCTTCAAGTATACAAATAACAATACCTGTATTTAAAAATTGCATTAATTATTTTATTAACTCATTTATTTTGAGGCATTACAAAAGAAAAACAATGAATTGGTCAAAAAGGCATTTTCCCCACATTTTCCTTAATTTTCCTCAGTTTGCGCTTGCCATCAAACTTGGCAATAAGCCAGCAATAATTTGACGTTTATTTAAGATCACCCGCTGAATAGCGCTATAGCGCCAAAACTTTTTGGCTTATTTTTGTACTTAAAAACCATGATTTTTTAAAGAAAGTTGTGATTGTTTGTCTCCAAATCTACACTATAAATACAGATATAATCACATCCAAATCTCTATTTATTAGCCAGTAAATTCATATATTGAACAAACGCAATACTTTACAAATACTTGACAATACAAATAAAAAGTGAAATGCATTTAAACACCATGGCGTCCATATTGGATTCTCATAATACATCGAAAGTGATCACGTGACTCGGTTTGTCCACATTCAGTGTTTTGAAAGATGCCAACAAATCCCACAATGCATTAAAAGTATCACAAATGTAGTATTTACTACTAAAAATTGAAATTCAATTGGACATCGTTGATTGGGTATGAGGAGGGGC
>CM055816.1:48594215-48630221 GCA_029582265.1 Zoroaster sp. YZ-2022
ACGAGGTTGAGGAGCTGATTATTAATTTCACTTGGTTTGATGTTCAATATGCATGAAGATTATTTTCAAGTCCTAAAATACCATCGATTGGAATCGATTCTCACTCCTTCATGATACGCAAACCTGAACCAAACTTATAAATGATGCAATGTTCGAATCCAGGAGGCGTATTTTTTTTTGCAGGACAAACATGGCCAAATTCTATGAAATTGTTTTTTCAAAAATTGCCCACGTTCATCCTGGAAAAAAATACGCATCCATGAGGAGTGGGGGGAGGGGGAGGGAACATTAATTTTCTTCCTATTTGTGTGTGGACTACATAAACGTGATTAGGAATAGGAATGCGTTTAATGCTAAACTCACAGTGCCATCCTCCGTACGTGTTACTAAAGAGAAAGGATCCTCTATGATGATACACAGCTAAACGTGCTTAGCTTTTTGACACCTGTTCATATATGATATTTAGCATTCAAACACACATCAAAGAAAAGCACAATCTAAACGTGTTTTAGGCTCAACATGTGAATACAGTCTAAGTGTTTAGAACTGTTGTTAAATTCTAAACACCATTTTTACATTGTATGTGTATGCAGACCGACCCTCATCTAGTCTCGTGCAACGGCGGATCTAGGCCCAAACTTTAGGGGGGGCCAAATGCTCAGTGGAGGGGCGTATTTGCGAGCGCAAAACGTTTCTGGTGGGGTTTGTTTGTTTTGTGGGTCTAAACGTAGGCCTACATTGCGGACGTTGCATGGCTCACCTAATATCCAGGAAACCCCATACAACCAGTCGCGTGTGCATAAGCCATGCATACAATCACCGTGTACGCCTCGTCTAATGCAGCTTGGCTTAACTGCACAAACTACCATTGCAAATTTTGTGGCAATGTTGGATCGTGAGTAGGATTATGAACACATTCATGTAGCCAATCAGTGTGTTGTAATTTGCATACTTTAACAAAAGCTGAACGTATAAGCAAGACTTAGCTGCACAAGGAGGGGGCGTAAAGTTGTGGGGTTTTGTTTTGTCTCTTTTCCCCTTTTTTCTTCTTTCTTTCTTTCTTTTCTTTTTTTTGGGGGGGGGGGGGGCGTACAGCTTCGGTTTTTTTTTTTTGGGGGGGGGCCATGGCCCCCGTTGGCCCCCCCCTGGATCCGCCGTTGGTCTCGTGCTAGATCCGTCCGGTCTGAAACAGGCCGGAACGCATGGATGGAGAATGATGACCACTGGCGCCTCGGGGACGAGGAAAGGTTTCCAAAGTTCCCCCTCCCCCCACCCAAAAGAAGAATAATACAAATAACAAATAAATAAATGAATCGTCGTTGGTGTGTTGGGAAGTTAAAAACTTACTCACACAACTGCATCGTGAGCTACAATACTTTGCAACTTTTTTTTCCTGAAAACGCTGATATTGCATTAGAGAATCCAATAATAATTATTATTTTTGTTGGTTTATTTCAATGAAAAAAACATGGCGGCCGTAGAGTCGAATTGCGTTTACATTTAGGCCTACAAAGTTAAGACAACATAACTATTTAAAAACCACTGTAGAAAATAAATAATATAATAAGTTAAATTATTTTAAACTAATTATAATTAAAATTAAAATTTACAAATTAAACAAATTCTCCAGCATCCCCCGGAAATATTGGTTCCCCAGTGATCCGCCCGTTGATCGATTCTGTCCCTCAAGATACACAGTGTGATCGCTAAAGAAGGTCACATGGTTTAAAGGGGGCACTGCCAAGAAGGGCCCTATACCCTCTTTGACCCCTAACTCCCCTATTACGCCAACTTAATGCTCTAGCCTCTCTTAGGCCAAAACAAGTCTCTGGTATGGTGTTCTAAAATGGCCACATGCACATTGCAAGAAGAGTGTGTAAGCGTCGCATTAGGATTCACGCGTCGCACTAGAAGTGTTGTCGCGTCGCATTAGAAGTGCTGTCGAGTCGCACTAGAAGTGTGTCGCGTCGCACTAGAAGTGTTGTTGCGTCGCACTAGAAGCGTTGTCGCGTCGCACTAGAAGTGTTGTCGCGTCGCACTAGAAGTGTGTCGCGTCGCACTAGAAGTGTTGTCGCGTCGCACTAGAAGTGCTTGTAACGGTAATTATCTCAAACAAAATGACAATAAAACTACCGAATATTATATCAATCATTTGTCAACGAGAGATATGAAATCAATAAATTCGAAGCCTTGATGACAGGACAATTTATTGTTTCATTACGTTTTTCCGCCCGCTGTCGGCTCGTATTATATGAGAGGTTTCAGCTCTTACTGAGAACAGACTATTGAATTTTAAGCGGTTTTTGTTCGGTATTGTTGTGCTTGTAACGGTTATTATCTCACACAAAATGACAATAAAACTACCGAATATTATATCAATCATTTGTCAACGAGAGATATGAAATTAATAATTTTGAGTTTTTTTTAAGGCAGACCATAATATTATCTTTAACAGTCCAAACAGTACATCCCAGTGGGCACACGACGTCTTTAAGACGTCTTATAGACGTAAATTATTGACGTGTTATAAATGTCTTATTTTGGTCGTATATGCAAAACAAAACGACGTCTTTTTCTGACGACTAAACGACGTCTTTTCCCGACAACTAGACGACGTCTTTTTCTGACGAATAAACGACGTCTGTTTCTGACGACTAAAAGACGTCTTTTAGTCGTCGTTACTGTAAAAAAATTCCTGGCACCCTATAGCTGCCAGGTACAGCACAGTAAATTTTACGGTGGAAGTTTTATAAATTGTGCCGTACAATTTAACGGGATTTATGTATGGATGGAACGCTGCATCTGCTATGGGATGGATTTGCATTCAGATGCTGTAATTAATCAATTCAACTGTTTGTTGTACACAATGTCTTTTATTTACCTTCACGTACACGTAGTCCGTTTTTTTTTGTTCAACCACTCCTGATCCTCTCCAGTTACTAATGTACAGAACATGTATCCTTTATATATACTGTCTTTTCCAAACTCTTTTTAGTCATGGTGGCATGCAATTATAATCTGTATTTCAATATTTAAATGTACTTTTTAGAATGTACTTTTTACATAAACATAGAAGAGAACATCAAAATCTTACCTTTTTAATCATAAAATTAACAATATATTATTTGAAAATGACCTTAAATCACTCATTTTTACATATTTAAACATTGGAAATGATTCGTGCGCAAAGCTATGTCAAAGTAAGGTCAGATCACTTACATATTGGATATATCCCAGAGTGCAATGGGAGCGGGA
Source organism: Zoroaster sp. YZ-2022 (assembly GCA_029582265.1). Taxonomy (NCBI): domain Eukaryota; kingdom Metazoa; phylum Echinodermata; class Asteroidea; order Forcipulatida; family Zoroasteridae; genus Zoroaster; species Zoroaster sp. YZ-2022. The sequence continues at coordinate 48,597,471 of CM055816.1, forward strand.
TGATTACGGTAATTCACCGGAGAATTTACAAACTTTTTGGCGTAAAATTACGGTAATTTTTTACAGTGGGGAAAAGACGTCGTTTAGTCGTCAGAAAAAAACGTCGTTTTTTGGCGGGTGGGGATGAATTTTCAGGTAGGGAGAAAAACGTCTTTAAGACGTCGTTTTTAGGCCACGGCCGCTGTAGTACACACGACTAGATAACGCCCGTAAAACGATGTCGTAAAGACGTCCTGTTTTTGTTGTTTTTTGGTGGGTGGGGATGAGTTTTCGGGTAGGGAGAAAGACGTCTTTAAGACGTCGTTTTTTGGCTACGGCCGCTGTAGTACACACGACTTGATAACGACCGTAAAACGACGTCATAAAGACGTCGTGTTTTTTTGTTATTTTTTGGCAGGTGGGGATGAGTTCCGAATAGGGAGAAAGACGTCTTTAAGACGCCTTTTTTTGGTCACGACCGCTGTAGTACACACGACTAGATAACGACCGTAAAACGACGTCTTTAAGACATCGTGTGCCCACTGGATGCACCTTTATAAGCGGGGATGGATCCAGGGTATAGCTGAAATGAAAATGAGACATCGTACAGCAAAAAGGGGTGAAACTGCCTATAACAGAGGTCCGCGTATATAAAGTATAGGGTAAATTTATTGCAAGGTGATGAATGGACACTTGTCCTCTTTGCCTGCCTCCTTTATCCGCTAATCTTCCCCCTGGCTCCCCCGACCTCCCAATGTTACTTAGTATTAGTTTTCATGAAGCCATAAGCAAATGCGTTTGTGCCTTTACGTGGTGTCTGATGATGGGGTAAGGTTTAAAAGTGGTGGTGATTTCTAGAGACGACGAGAGGGATGGTATAAGTAGGACCCCTAGCTAACCTAGTACCCACACGACTCTGGACCTCTCCCGACTCCCCCGGAACAGACATTCCCAATTGAAATAATATGTAGGATTTTTAATTTGTTTATTTTCTCGTCGTTGTCGTCGTTGTTGTTTTCGTTGTTGTCGTTGTCGGCGTCGTCATCGTCGGCGTCGTCGTCGTCGTCGTCGTCGTTAATGTTGTTGTTGTTGTTGTTGTTGTTGTTGAGTGTATAGGTAGGTGTGGAATGTTTGAGTAGGATTGTCATCCATGACATGGACTTCTTAGCGAGTTCAATCTCCTGGAACTCGGTCAGACTTACTGACCCGTGAAAGTCTACTCAGACACATGTTTCAGAAAAAACAGATAAAAATAATAAAATTTACCAGTATCTCCAGGTTAACAATTAAGACTTAACTTTAGCTTTGAAGTCATGAACTGTAAGAAAGTCTTTTCTGTGGTAAAATATATTTCTTTTCTGTTAGGATAATGCATTTGTTGATGCATAACTCCAGCCTATATGAAAGCTTCAGCAACAGTGAAAATACATTCAGGTTGTTTATTATGTGAAATAAATTGTCTCATGAACTTTAAATGTGTTCCTGCCTATAGTTAATACAGTTAGTTGTGTGACAAATTTGATTATCTCAAAATGCAACTTGTGGGACATATTTGGGACAGTGTTGTACATGTACATAATAAACATTCATTTATTTAACAGTATATAATGGTTGATGCTTTAAACAAGTTTATATAAAAATAAAATCATCAAATTTGTACAATTCGTTTGTGTCCTTTTTGCTTTTAATTATCTTTCATCTAGCCACCCCCATATAATTACATTATTGTGTGACCATGAATTTAGGGTATGGTTCTGCTTTAAAATATTTTGTTGTGAAAGTAGGCATCAGTATATAAAACATACAAATGTTGCTGACTGGAAATTTATTATGGACCAACCCTTGCGCTAGTACCTTTGATTTGCCGACTGAAAATTGATGTATAATTTACTTATTTTAACTATTGACTTTTATGATGATGTATTTATACCTTTTATTTTTGTTTGATATGTGAAGAGTATCGCTACGGTGTTTACATTTTTTGCTAATCAACCTTGTTTACATGGTTGTGTATGCAGGGTTTTTCCTTGTTGTCAGAATATCATCTTTGCCTAGCATTCTGGACCAGGGCCAGTCGCATGATGGCGCACCCAGGATTTGATTGGGGCTCAAAATATTTTTATTTGAAATCCAATAATGGGGAGAGACATGGCTGACCCAAACCATAACCGCTGGCGCGGCTGCAGCCATGTCCCTAGTCGTGCTCGTCAGTGAACCTACGGCACATGTTAAATGTTTCCTGGTGGTTTCTAGTCATAAAAAGAAGACATTATGGCATGATTTGGACTCGTAGGGTTTTACCTTCCATATAATTTCCTCCTCTTGATGTAAAGAACTTGAGCTTGTTTCGTCTGCAAGATTTCTATAGTTAAATACTTTCATTGCGTGGACGTAAAGTTTGTGATCATTCCGGGCGGAGCTAAATTTTTCAAACACGAATTTGGCGCAAAACCAAATCCCAATATTATCCAATCGGTGTTTGCTAAAGAGTGTCACATAATCTTTGTAAATTAAAACCCAATCCTGGGCCATTGTGTACAAAACTGAAAGGAGTTGATTATAATGCGGGCGTGTTTAAATTTTACGAGTAACCTCAACGACAGTCAACGACCTCAACAAGAGAAACGGACAACAGAAAATGAAAATAAAATTAATAAAGCTGCTCCCTGATCAGGGTGCACCATGGCAGGGGGGGGGAGAATGTGTAAAAATGCTTGTTATATATACTGGTGGCCCTTCAAGCTTACATGCACATGCATACGCAACGCCGTAAAATATAATAGTGAGTGGAATAAATGGAAAACTTTTGGAGGGGAGCTTGAGTCTCCTGAGTCCCCATCCCTTGTACCACTGTCCTATACTCCTTGCCGAACTCCTCTGTAGACAAGACTTGGGCTCAGATTTTGCTCTCTTTCCTGGCTCCTTCTTTAAAAAAAAAATAAAACATCAGCGGGCACTTGGGGGCTCAGGCCCCCAAGCCCCCTTGGGTGCGCCACTGGCCAGTCGGCCTTTTTTACAACAATTGTTGCTTGTTATTTTATAATGCATTGTTCGTACCACGTATTTTGTTTTCTTGTTTACACTGATGCGTCACTGCGCCATGAGCGTCTCTTTTGACGGATACTGGCGCATTACAAATGTTCATTATTATTATTATTATTATTGAGAACGATTATTGGGGTGTCGCACACCATACCCCCTGCCCCCGCTCGCTACGGACCTGGGCGGTGGGGACGAGTGAACCCTGTATAGGCCTGAGCAATATTTTTTGCATTAATTTATATTATTTTATAAATACAATTTTACAAAGGTTCTTCTGTACTTAATTCACCGCCAAATTCGAGTGGCATGGTAGTCTTGTGGTTTAGAATGCTCACCTTCTAAGTAGGTAGTTGGGATCGAGACTAGGTTTAGGTTGTAAATATTTGTAACAGGATTAGCAACATTTTTGTTAACTACAACACTAATTCAGAAACAAAACCTTTCTGTAAAACAATAATGTATGGGCTGTGGAGGACTTTTTTAAAGGAATATAAATCCCACAATTCATGTTTTGTACCGTACGGTATGCATGCTAGCTGCCAACCAGTCTGGTTGCCGCTTTTGTATAATTGGTTTTTCTAGTAAATATATGGATTTACATTTATTTTAGTTTTATATATTAATTAGTCAAAATTTAGTCACATACGGCTCTTCATACGAGAAAAAAATGCAATGGTGAACACTTCTAGTGCGACGCGACAACACTTCTAGTGCGACGCGACAACACTTCTAGTGCGACGCGACAACAAGCACAACAATACCGAACAAAAACCGCTTAAAATTCAATATTCTGTTCTCAGTAAGAGCTGAAACCTCTCATATATTATTTACAAGCCGACTGTGGGTGTTTCCACTTAATGAGCCAGTTCAAGTAAAAATGCCTTGACTTTTAATTTAGTATTTAAATATTATTGAAATTCAAATTCAACACGCGATTGCAATTGCGTCTCAAAACCATTGACAGATCGAGAAGGGGGCGGGGTCAACGGGGGCAGTTTATAATAATCATAATATGTAATTTAACGACTTTTTAAAATGCGTGACGAGTGTCTATTTTCAAACTTTTGAATAGGGGCACCTGGGGGCACAGACCTCGGCTGGGGGGGCAGGCACGTGCCCCGTTCCCCCCGTCCCCCCGTTCCCACGTTCCCCCCCTTCCCTCCGTTCCCCCGTTCCCCCGTTCCCCCGTGCCCCCGGTACGCCACTGAGTTTAGCTGTCAATGTAATGCGATAAACTCAAAGAAAACTGACCCTAAATCTTAGCTTTAAGTTCCAAAACACAAACCCAAAACAAATAGGTTTTAAGAGGTGAAACTTTGGCGTTTGCTTCCAAAGACGTATTTTCTGCGGTAATTTGGTGCATTGTATTGACACAACATGTACAACGGTTGTTTTATGTTGCTGTTTAGCTTTATTGTAATGCGTGTAATAACATGGGATCTGTTGAGGCTACGTCTGGTAGCAATCGTCAAACAGTCGTAACAGTGTTTTATTGGAGGAGGCTTAGCTTTTAATATTTTACAGCAAAAATTGCTTAAAAACGAGTACAAAGCTACCGTTTCACCAAGATCTATCATATTTGTTTGGAATTTTCGTATATTTTCGTAACAAGAAAACATATGAATTAGTCCTCCAGATGGTACCGAAAAATTACAACAACGAGAAAATAAACAAAATCCTACATATTCAATTGGGAATGTCAGTCTCGGCATCTAGGGTTCCGGACTTCCGGAGGAGTCGTGTAGGGTACTAGGTTAGCTAGGGATCCTACTTATACCATACCTCTCGTCGTCTCTCTACATCACTGCCACTTTTAAACCTTACCCTCTCATCAGACACCACGTAAAGACACAAATACATTTGCTTATGGCTTCATGAAAACTAATACTAAGTATCATTGGCAGATCGGGGCAGCCAGGGGGAAGAATAGCTGATAAAGGAGGCAGGCAAAGAGGACAAGTGTCCATTCATCACCTTGTAATTAATTTACCCTATACTTTATATATGTGGACCTCTTTTAGGCAGTTTCACCCCTTTTCGCTGTACGATGTCTCATTTTCATTTCAGCTACCCTGGATCCATCCCTGCTTATAAAAGGTGCATGTACTGTTTGGACTGTTATAGATAACATTAGCCTGTCATCACAAAACTTCAAATTTATTAATTTCATATCTCTAGTTGACAAATTATTTATATTAATATCTGCTGGTTTTATTGTCATTTTGCGTGAGATAATACTCGTTACAAGCACAACAATAGCGAACAAAACCGCTTAAAATTCAATAGTCTGTTCTCAGTAAGAGCAGACACCTCTCATATATTATTTACAAGCCGACTGCGTGTGTTTCCACGTAATGAGCCAGTTCAAGTCCAAAGGCCTTGACTTATAATTTAGTAATTGAATGTTATTGAAATTCAAATTCAACACGCGATTACAATTGCGTCTCGAACCATTGGCGGATCGGGAAGGGGGCGGGGTCAAGGGGGGCAGTTTATAATCATCATAATATGTAATTTAACGACTTTTTAAAATGCGTGACGAGTGTCTATTTTCAAACTTTTGAATAGGGGCACCTGGGGGCACAGACCTCGGCTGGGGGGCAGGCACGTGGCCCCAGCCCCCGTTCTCCCGTTCCCCCCGTGCCCCCGGTACGCCACTGAGTTTAGCTGTCAATGTAATGCGATAAACTCAAAGAAAACTGACCCTAAATCTTAGCTTTAAGTTCCAAAACACAAACCCAAAACAAATATTTCCTAAGAGAGGTGAAACTTGGGAAACTTTGGAGTTTGCTTCCTAAAGATGTATTTTCTGCGGTAATTCTTATTTTGTTGGTGCGTTGTATTGACGTAACATGTACAACTGTTGTTTTATGTTGCTGTTTAGCTTTAATTATTGTACTGTGTGTAATAACATGTGATCTTTTGAGGCATCAGTCTTAACAGTGTTTTATTGGACGAGGCTTAGCATTTAATTTTTTTTACAGCAAAATTGCTTAAAAATGAGTACTAAGCTACCGTTTCACCAAGTCTATCATATTTGTTTGGAATTTTTGTATATTTTCGTAACAAGAAAACATATGAATCCCTCCAGATGGTACCGAAAAATTAGCTGGCTCATGGACAAATATCCACACATCGTGGATATTTAATAGGACAATATCGTCACGATCTGAACAGAATTTTAACAGGGCTTGGAATCGGTGTCCTAGCACGCGACTGAGGCGACGCCCCAAGTACCAGTCCATTCTGTGATCTATATTTTTCTTCATATTTCTCTAGCGATTTGAATGGGTATGATAGAGAAATGTTAAATCATGATGCATTATGATACCACCAGTCCTATTCAAATAATGACGAGTGTGAGCCCAGCATTTTGCTTCCGGTGATTGGTTCAAATAAAATAAATGCATACATACACATATTTTTCATATTGTTAGAGATTTATGAATTATTCATTATAACTTCCACGTGCACACAACAGATCAGACTGGTGAAGGTGATCGTGGCTTCACCACTCGTGTGCATGAACTTTTTAGGCTTAATGTGATTACAGGGTAGCATGTTTCTATATACCTGACCTTTTTAGGGGGGGGGGAGGGGTGGGAGCATGCAATGAGTGACACGGGGGCTTTAGAGTTGTATGCTTTAATCTCGTACTTAGTTATTACATTATCAACCATTCAAAGACTTAATGTCTCTTTAATTCGAAATATATGTGAATATGATTTCCTTTATTTATACTACAATCTCGTCTCAAAACAAGTACACAATCATCTCTAGACTTAAGTGCATATGAAATACGCATTTTCTAACTTGAAAACAGCACAAGTCGGTATCCATATCAAAATTTCTTTTCTTCAGTCTAAACTGTTTCCGGTAGTGACACCATGTGAAACTCTCAATTGACTTGTAACGGTCTCCTAAAGGACTGGAGGTTACAACTCGACGTTTCGATCATTTCAACAAGAGTTGCAGGTACCATCATTACAGGAACATTTGCGATTAGGGGTGTCATTGGAGGGGGTGTCGACGGAGGAGTGTCAATGGAGGAGGTGTTAATGGAGGGGGTGTCGATAAAGGGGGGTGTCGATAGAGGGGGTGTCATAGGAGGGGTTGTGCCTTGACTAAAGGCTAGGCATATCACGGTGTCATTTAACGCTCCGTCTTACAAATATACCTTGTTTATGTTATTGAATACCTTGCTGGGTATATCATTGAGTATGAGGTGGGTTTCTACCTAAAACAGGGTTTTATTCGGTCATTTTGTTTAGAACAGTTACATTTGGCTTAAAACAGATAAATGCCATGCCCAGAAGCGAAAGGCCACGCCCTAGGCCAATAATTTGTAAGGGTCGACGGTTGGAAACTCAGGACAAATGAAGAATTTTCGATGGCTGAATCATTTATACAATTTGGTTTGTGATTGGTTTGCTAAAAGGCAAAAAACGATGTGGATTTGCAATTAATACTTTGAACACCCGCCCAAAAACCTCAAAAACAAACAAACAAACAAAAACAAAACAAAACAAAACAAAACAAAAACAGTTCAGAAGAACATGAATGCCATCATAAAAATGAAAAGGTTTCTAACAAATAAAAACGAACCTTTATATTTGAAATAAATACCTGTGTTTGTTTTGGCCTCAACCAAGTTTGTTCAATCCAAAATGTATTAATTTAGCTTGCTCTATTGATTTAGGCCATGATAACACAAATTATAACACAAATAAATAAAAATAAATAAATAATTTAAATTAAAATAAAAATATAAAAATTGTTTTGCCTTTTACACCGATGTACAAAGCGCTGTATACTCAATACTTTCCAAGTGTCTGTGAAAAACTCCACAGGCGACTTGAGGACGATGTTTATGCTGATCATGACAAATACAATAGAACTGAATTAAACTTATCTTTAAACTAACAACATATTTACTATTTTTACAACAACAACACGGAGAAAATAAACAAATTAAAAATCCTACATATTTCAATTGGGAATGTCAGTCTGGACATCTAGGGGTTCCAGGGGAGTCAGGAGAGGTCCAGAGTCGTGAAGGGGTACTAGGTTAATAGGGGTCCTACTTATACCATCCCTCTCGTTGTCTCTAGAAATCACCACCACTTTTAACATTACCCCTCATCAGACACCACGTAAAGGCACAAATGCATTTGCTTATGGCTTCATAAAAACTAATACTAAGTATCATTGGCAGATCGGGGAGCCAGGGGAAGATTAGCGGATAAAGGAGGCAGAGCAAAGAGGACAAGTGTCCATTCATCACCTTACAATAAATTTACCCTATGCTTTATATATGTGGACCTCTTTGAGGCAGTTTCACCCCTTTTTGCTGTACGATGTCTCATTTTCATTTCAGCTACCCTGGATCCATCCCTGCTTATAAAAGGTGTCTGTACTGTTTGGACTGTTATAGATAATATTAGTCTGTCATCACAAAACAAATTGATTTCATATTTCTCGTTGACAAATGATTTATATAATATTCGGTAGTTTTATTGTCATTTTGTTTGAGCTAATAACCGTTACAAGCACAACAATTAATATTACCGAACAAAAAACGCTTAAAATTCAATAGTCTGTTCTCAGTAAGAGCTGAAACCTCTCATTATAATACGAGCCGACAGCGGGCGGAAAAACGTAATGAAACACTAAAAGACATCAAAAAGACATTTATATCCATATTAAAAGGGACAATATCGTTAGGATAGGGCATGGAATTGGAGTGCATGCCATTTTAGATTAACTCATCAATACACCACACAATAAAGTCATATTATCATTGCTGCTGCATAAATGAGGCAGTGATTTGCAGTCACACTTTTCATCTTAAACTAGATCACCGATTCAATGCCCTGTTGAAATTCTGCTCTGATCGTGACGATACTGTCCCTTTAACAAAGAATCTTATTCATATTATAAATACTTCCTCAGTTTTTAGTTTATGTTTCAATTAAAATATGTTAAGACGTGTACAATAGTCAGCAGGAGGTCGTGGGTTCGATTCCACCGAGTCGCCTATAAGTTTTTTACAGACACTTGGAAAGCACTGAGTATGCAGGGCCTATACACACGTCGGTGTAGGGCAAAATTAAATCAATGTTAATAATTATATTGTCTAGTAAGATTTAAAAAAAAATGTTTTTATTATGACACGACTGAAACTCTTTTTGCCGAAAACAGTTCTTCTAACACCTGATTTGAATTATGCAATTCTTACGTGGGTAAACCTACTGCATTTTGTTAGTGTTTCTACAGAAACGAGCAGTTCGTATTATAAACAAGGTTATGGGTTCTGTGATCTTTTATTAAAATCCTTTATTTGAAAATCTCAAACTTTTAAAACTGAGAAACATGTAGGCTATTATCTTAATTTAGGGAAATTTAGATTGAAATATATTCATAACTTACTGCCTATTAGTTTTCAATCTTGGTTTACATTAATTGCTTCTGTTCACTCCTATGACACTCGTAGTTCATCAAATGGTAATATTTATGTTAATTTTAGTAAGACAACTCACTCAAAAATAGTCTATTACAGAGTCGTGTTTTGTACAGACTTAAGACAAGCTGTTTCCCCGACATCAAAAACTTAAAAGTAGTATTTTAGAATCTTATATGTAGATTTTACATCCAGTCTAAAGCTACATCCAGTCTTACTCCTGTTTTTGCTTGACTTGTCTTTGTCTTTTATATATCTCCTGTTAATTGTGTTTTTGTTTGTGTTTGGGAAGAGTACAAAAGCTTTACTTCCTCATTTTCCTTACATTTGTTTTGTTTAATTGTTTATTTTGTTTATTTTATTTACAGCTTATAGTTTTGTTGCATCTGTCTTAATATATGAATTGGAACAAATAATGAAAATTTATTTCTTAATGATATTGCCATGAAATAAATGTTTCTAAATAATCATTATTCTGCTGATGATCCGGTGCTGATGGTTACATATCGTTTCAAATTGAACACCGGTGTTTTTCTCAGCCTGCCAGCGCGGCAAGCGTCAGTCTGGGCACAGAGGAACCCCGCGGAGGCCCCGCTTGGCTTCACCGAAGCAGTTTACGTACACTGTCTACAGTCTGTGAAACTACCCCTGTGGAAAATGTATTAAATTTGTTGATTTTGATATTCCTCTTAATAATTTTGTGTTTTGCATTAATAAATTAAATGTTAATTAATTTCTTGTTGAAATAAACGTTGATCTCATGTCATTAGAAAGACACTTTTCTGCAAATTTATTTCTTGATCTGGTGCTGATGGCTGGCATACATAATTATAGTTAAGAAAAATGTTCTTTATTTCAAATTGAACACCAGCGTTTTCTCACCATGCCAGGCGCGGCAAGAGCCAGTCCGGACACGGGCCGGGAACCCTGAAGACCTCGCTCGAATATACTCACATGTGTATGCACATGTATTTGTTAATTATAAAGGTGTTTATTTTAAGTTTATTGTGGACAAGGTAACGCATAAAACTAGACAAGTTTTTTTTCTATTTGAACAGACCTCAGAGCTGTTCTGAGTTTTCTTGACAACATTTTTTAGAGGTATGAGTGTAAATGACATGTTCATTAACACATCAAAAACGTGAAACATAAGGGGTTTTTAAGTAAAATGTTTTTGTTTTGGTAACATGAATGTATTGATATAATAAGGTTGTAACGCACATCAATGAGGACGAGGTTGAGGAGCTGATTATTAATTTCACGTGGTTTGATGTTCAATATGCATGAAGATTATTTTCAAGTCCTAAAATACCATCGATTGGAATCGATTCTCACTCCTTCATGACACGCAAACCTGAACCAAACTTATAAATGATGCAATGTTCGAATCCAGGAGGCGTATTTTTTTTTGCAGGACAAACATGGCCAATTTCTATGAAATTCCCAATTTTATAAACTTGTTTTTTCAAAAATTGCCCACGTTCATCCTGGGAAAAAACCGCATCCATGAGGAGTGGGGGAGGGGGGGAACATTCATGTTCTTCCTATTTGTGTGTAGACTACATAAACGTGTTTAGGAATAGGAATGCGTTTAATGCTAAACTCACAGTGCCATCCTCTGTACGTGTTACCAAAGAGAAAGGATCCTCTATGATGATACACAGCTAAACGTGCTTGGCTTTTTGACACCTGTTCATATGATATTTAGCATTCAAATACACATCACAGAAAAGCACAATCGTGTTTTAGGCTCAACATGTGAATACAATCTAAGTGTTTACAAATGTTGTTAAATTCTAAACACCATTGTTACATTGTATGTGTATACAGACCGACCCTCATCTAGTCTCGTGCTAAATCCGTCCGGTCTGAAACAGGCCGGAACGCATGGATGGAAAATGATGACCACTGGCGCCTCGGGGACGGGGAAAGGTTTCCAAAGTTCCCCCTCCCCCCCAAAAAAAAAATTATAATATAATATAATAATAATAATACAAATAACAAATAAATAAATGAATCGTCGTTGGTGCGTTGGGAAGTTAAAAACTTACTCACACAACTGCATCGTGAGCTACAATACTTTGCAACTTTTTTCCTGAAAACGCTGATATTGCATTAGAGAATCCAATAATAATTATTATTGTTGTTGGTTTATTTCAATGAAAAAACATGGCGGCCGTAGAGTCGAATTGCGTTTACATTTAGGCCTACATAGTTAAGACAACATAACTATTTAAAAACCACTGTAGAAAATAAATAATATAATAAATAAATAAATTCTGTACAAGTTAAATTCTTTTAAACTAATTATAATTAAAATTAAAATTTACAAATTAAACAAATTCTCCAGCACCCCCCGGAAACATTGGTTCCCCAGTGATCCGCCCGTTGATCGATTCTGTCCCTCAAGATACACAGTGTGATCGCTAATGAAGGTCCCATGGTTTAAAGGGGGCACTGCCAAGAAGGGCCCTACCCTCTTTGACCCCCTAACTCCCCTATTGTGCCAACTTAATGCTCTAGCCAGGTATTGCCACCTGCCTCTCTTAGGCCAAAACAAGTCTTTAAAAGGCCACATGCACATTGCAATAAGACTGTGTAAGCGTCGCATTAGGATTCACGCGTCGCACTAGAAGTGCTGTCGCGTTGCACTAGAAGTGCTGTCGCGTCGCACTAGAATTGTTCACCATTGCAGTTTTTTTCTCGTATGAAGAGCCGTATGTGACTAAATTTCGACTAATTAATATATAAGACTAAAATAAATGTAAATCCATATATTTACTAGAAAAACCAATTATACAAAAGCGGCAACCAGACTGGTTGGCAGCTAGCATGCATACGGTACTAAACATGAAATTTGGGATTTATATTCCTTTAAAAAAGTCCTCCACAGCCCATACATTATTGTTTTACAGAAAGGTTTGTTTCTGAATTAGTGTTGTAGTTAACAAAAAATGTTGCTAATCCTGTTACAAATATTTACAACCTAAACCTAGTCTCGATCCCAACTACCTACTTGGAAGGTGAGCATTCTAAACCACAAGACTACCATGCCACTCAAATTTGGCGGTGAATTAAGTACAGAAGAACCTTTGTAAAATTGTATTTATAAAATAATATAAATTAATGCAAAAAAGATTGCTCAGGCCTACAGGGTTCACTCGTCCACACCGCCCAGGTCCGTAGCGAGCGGGGGCAGGGGGTATGGTGTGCGACACCCCAATAATTGTTCTCAATAATAATAATAATAATAATAATAATAATAATGAACATTTGTAATGCGCCAGTATCCGTCAAAGGAGACGCTCATGGCGCAGTGACGCATCAGTGTAAACAAGAAAACAAAATACATGGTATAAGAACAATGCAATATAAAATAACAAGGAACAATGGTTGTAAAAAAGGCCGACTGGCCCTGGTCAGAATATGCTAGGCAAAGATGATATTCTGACAACAAGGAAAAACCCTGCATACACAACCATGTAAACAAGGTTGATTAGCAAAAAATGTAAACACCGTAGCGATACTCTTCACATATTAAACAAAAACAAAAGGTATAAATACATCATCATAAAAGTCAATAGTTAAACATAAGTAAATTATACATCAATTTTCAGTCGGCAAATCAAAGGTACTAGCGCAAGGGTTGGTCCATAATAAATTTTCAGTCAGCAACATTTGTATGTTTTATATACTGATGCCTACTTTCACAACAAACTATTTTAAAGCAGAACCATACCCTAAATTCATGGTCACACAAAAATGTAATTATATGGGGGTGGCTAGATGAAAGATAATTAAAAGCAAAAAGGACACAAACGAATTGTACAAATTAGATGATTTTATTTTTATATAAACTTGTTTAAAGCATCAACCATTATATACTGTTAATTAAAGGAATGTTTATTATGTACATGTACAACACTGTCCAAAATATGTCCCACAAGTTGCATTTTGAGATAATCAAATTTGTTACACAACTAACTGTATTAACTATAGGCAGGAACACATTTAAAGTTCATGAGACAATTTATTTCACATAATAAACAACCTGAATGTATTTTCACTATTGCTGAAGCTTTCATATAGGCTGGAGTTATGCATCAACAAATGCATTATCCTAACAGAAAAGAAATATATTTTACTACAGAAAAGACTTTCCTACAGTTAATGAGTTCAAAGCTAAAAGTAAGTCTTAATTGTTAACCTGGAGATCCTGGTAATTTTTTCTTTTTTTTCCTGTTTTTTCTGAAACATGTGAGTAGACTTTCACGGTCACTAAGTCTGACCGAGTTCCATTGACCAGTTGTAACAGTTGTACTTAAAGAATTGCCAATCATGAAAAATTGTTTTGACATTTATTGATATTTCATTTGTTTTTGTTACTTTCCTTCTGTTTCTCAGATTTATATTGGATGTTACGAACTTAGATTAGTGACTGAATTATTTTAATTTCTTTCTGATTATTGTTTAATTCTTATTATTTTACTTTATTGCATTTCCCACTTTTGTATTGTTGCTGATTCCTCAGTTAGATGAGTTTGCTTACACTTTTATTATTACTGTTTGGACTGATAAAGATAATATTAGTCTGTCATAAAAAAAACTTCAAATTTAATAATTTCATATCTTTCGTTGACAAATGATTTATATTAATATTCGGTAGTTTTATTGTCATTTTGTGTGAGATAATAACCATAACAAGCACAACAATACCGAACAAAAACCGCTTAAAATTCAATAGTCTGTTCTCAGTAAGAGCTGAAACCTCTCATATAATACGAGCCGACAGCGGGTGGAAAAACGTAATGAAACACTAAATTGGCCTGTCATCAAGGCTTCGAATTTATTGATTTCATATCTCTCGTTGACAAATGATTGATATAATATTCGGTAGTTTTATTGTCGTTTTTTTTATATAGATAATTACCGTTACAAGCACAACAATACCAAACAAAAAGAGGCCCTCTATGATAACAAAATGTATAACACAAATACAAAACAGATTCGATTTTTGTCCTTACACCGACGTATGAAGCACTGTATACTCAATACTCAATGACAAACACAATAAAATTGAATTAAACTTATCTTTAAACTAACAACATAATTAATTATTTAATTATTTAAACAGACCCCAGGAGATTGAACTCGCTAAGAAGTCCATGTCATGGATGACAATCCTACTCAAACATTCCATACCTACCTATATACACACAACAACAACAACAACAACGAGAAAATAAACAAATTAAAAATCCTACATATTTCAATTGGGAATGTCAGTCTGGGCATGGAGTGGTTCCACGGGAGTCGGGAGAGGTCCATAGTCGTGTAGGGGTACTAGGTTAGCTAGGGGTCCTACTTATACCATCGCTCTCGTCGTCTCTAGAAATCACCACCACTTTTAAACCTTACCCCCTCATCAGACACCACGTAAAGGCACAAATGCATTTGCTTATGGCTTCATGAAAACTAATACTAAGTATCGTTGGCAGATGGGAGAGCCGAACAAAAAACCGCTTAAAATTCAATATTCTGTTCTCAGTAAGAGCTGAAACATCTCATATATTATTTCCAAGCCGACTGCGGGTGTTTCCACTCAATGAGCCAGTTCAAGTCCAAAGTCCTTGACTTTTAATTTAGTAATTGAATGTTATTGAAATTCAAATTCAACACGCGATTGCAATTGCGTCTCAAACCATTGACGGATCGAGAAGGGGGCGGGGTCAAGGGGGGCAGTTTATAATCATCATAATATGTAATTTAACGACTTTTTAAAACGCGTGATGAGTGTCTATTTTCAAACTTTTGAATGGGGGCACCTGGGGGCACAGACCTCGGCTGGGGGGCAGGCACGTCCCCCGTTCCCCCATACCCCGTTCCCCGTCCCCGTTCCCCGTTCACCCCCGTTCCCCCCATTCCCCCGTTTCCCCCATTCCCCCCGTGCCCCCGGTACGCCACTGAGTTTAGCTGTCAATGTAATGCGATAAACTCAAAGAAAACTGACCCTAAATCTTAGCTTTAAGTTCCAAAACACAAACCCAAAACAAATATTTGTTTAAGAGAGGTGAAACTTTAGAGTTTGCTTCTAAAAGACGTATTTTCTGCGGTAATTTGGTGCATTGTATTGACATAACATGTACAACGGTTATTTTATGTTGGTGTTTAGCTGTAATTATTGTAATGCGTGTAATAACATGGGATCTTTTGAGGCTACGTCTGGCAGCAATCGTCAAACAGTCGTAACAGTGTTTTATTGGACGAGGCTTAGCATTTAAATTATTACAGCAAAAATTACTTAAAAACGAGTACTTAAGCTACCGTTTCACCAAGTCTATCATATTTGTTTGGAATTTTCATATATTTTCGTAACAAGAAAACATGAATTAGTCCCTCCAGATGGTACCGAAAAATTACAACAACGAGAAAATAAACAAATTAAAAAATCCTACATATTCAATTGGGAATGTCAGTTTGGGCATCTAGGGGTTCCGGACTTCCGGAGGAGTCGGGAGAGGTCCAGAGTCGTGTAGGGGTACTAGGTTAGCTGGGGGTCCTACTTATACCATCCCTCTCGTCGTCTCTAGAAATCACCGCCCCTTTTAAACCTTACCCCCTCATCAGAGACCACGTAAAGACACAAATACATTTGCTTATGGCTTCATGAAAACTAATACTAAGTATCATTGGCAGATGGGGGCGGGGGGCAGGGGGAAGATTAGCGGGTAAAGGAGGCAGGCAAAGAGGACAAGTGTCCATTCATCACCTTGCAATAAATTTACCCTATACTTTATATACGTGGATCTCTTTTACTTAGGCAGTTTCACCCCTTTTTGCTGTACGATGTCTCATTTTTATTTCAGCTACCCTGGATCCATCCCTGATTATAAAAGGTGTCTGTACTGTTTGGACTGTTAAAGATAATATTAGTCTGTCATCACAAAACTTCAAATTTAATAATTTCATATCTCTCGGTGACAAATGATTTATATAATATTCGGTAGTTTTATTGTCATTTTATGTGAGATAATTACCGTTACAAGCACAACAATACCGAACAAAAACCGCTTAAAATTCAATAGTCTGTTCTCAGTAAGAGCTGAAACCTCTTATATAACACGAGCAGACGGTGGGCGGAAAAACGTAATGAAACGCTAAATTGGCCTGTTATCAAAAAGGCTTCGAATTTATTGATTTCTTATCTCTCGTTGACAAATGATTGATATAATATTCGGTAGTTTTATTGTCGTTTTGTTTGAGAAAATTACCGTTACAAGCACAACAATACCAAACAAAAACCGCTTAAAATTCAATAGTCTGTTCTCAGTAAGAGCTGAAACCTCTCCATATATTATTTACAAGCCGACTCTGCGAATGGAAACACTTAATGAGCCATTTCAAGTCCAAAGACCCTTGACTTTTAATTTAGTAATTGAATGCTATTGAAATTCAAATTCAACACGCGATTGCAATTGCGTCTCAAACCATTGACGGATCGAGAAGGGGGCGGGGTCAAGGCGGGCAGTTTATAATCATCATAATATGTAATTTAACGACTTAAAATGCGTGATGAGTGTCTATTTTCAAACTTTTGAATAGGGGCACCTGGGGGCACAGACATCGGCTGGGGGGCAGGCACGTGCCCCGTTCTCCCTGTTCTCCCCGTTCCCCCGTTCCCCCGTTCCCTCCGTTCCCCGCGTGCCCCCGGTACGCCACTGAGTTTAGCTGTCAATGTAATGCGATAAACTCACAGAAAACTGACCCTAAATCTTAGCTTTAAGTTCCAAAAACAAACCCAAAACAAATATTTTTTTAAGAGAGGTGAAACTTTGGAGTTTGCGTCCAAAAGACGTATTTTCTGCGGTAATTTTGGTGCATTGTATTGACATAACATGTACAACGGTTGTTTGATGTTGCTGTTTTATAGCTTTATTGTAATGCGTGTAATAACATGGGATCTGTTGAGGCTACGTCTGGCAGCAATCGTCAAGGAGTCGTAACAGTGTTTTATTGGACGAGGCTTAGCATTCAATTTTTTACAGCAAAAATTGAGTACAAAGCTACCGTTTCACCAAATCTATCATATTTGTTAGGAATTTTCGTATATTTTCGTAACAAGAAAACATATGAATTAGTCCCTCCAGATGGTACCGAAAAATTAGCTGGCTCATGGACAAATATCCACACATCGTGGATATTTAAAGGAACAATATCGTCACGATCTGAACAGAATTTCAACAGGGCTTGGAATCGGTGTCCTAGCACGCGACTGAGGCGACGCACCAAGTACCAGTCTATTCTGTGATCTATGTTTTTCTTCATATTTCTCTACCGATTTGAATGGGTATGATAGAGAAATGTTAAAGCATGATGCATTATGATACCACCAGTCCTATTCAAATAATGACGAGTGTTAGCCCAGCATTTTGCTTACGGTGATTGGTTCAAATAAAACAAATGCATACATATTTTTCATATTTTAGAGATTCATGAATTATTCATTATAGCATCCACGTGCACACAACGGATCAGACTGGTAAAGGTCTGATCACTCGTGTGCATGATGTTTGTTACGGTGTTCCAGGTGGCCGCGTGAGCCACTTGACTAAAGGCTAGGCATATCACAGGATCATTTTACGCTATGTCTTCCAAATAATTATACCTTGTTTATGTTATGGAATACCTTGCTTGGTATATCATTGAGTACGAGGTGGGTTTCTTCCTAAAACAGAGTTTTTATTCGGCCAATTTTGTTTAGAACAGATAAATGCCACGCCCAGAAGCCAAAGGCCACGCCTGGGGCCAATAATCTAGAAGGGTCGATTGATGGATGGAAAACTCAGGACGAATGACGAATTTTCGACGGCTGAATCATTCATACAATTTGGTTTGTGATTGGTTTGCTAAAAGGCATGGAAGACAATCCTACTCAAACATCCCCCACCTACCTATATACACTCAACACAACAACAACAACAACAACAACAACAACAACAACAACAACAGCAGCAGCAGCAGCAGCAGCAACAACAACAACAACAACGAGAAAATAAATAAATTAAAAATCTTACATATTTTAATTGGGAATGTCAGTCTGGGCATGTAGGGGTTCCGGGGATCGGGAGAGGTCCAGAGTCGTGTAGGGGTACTAGGTTAGCTAGGGGTCCTACTTATACCATCCTTCTCGTTGTCTCTAGAAATCACCGTCACTTTTAAACCTTACCCCCTCATCAGACACCACGTAAAGGCACAAATGCATTTGCTTATGGTTTCATGAAAATGTATACTAAGTATCATTGGCAGATCAGGGGAGCCAGGGCGAGGATTAGCGGATAAAGGAGGCAGGCAAAGAGGACAAGTGTCCATTCATCACCTTGCAATAAATTTACCCTATACTTTATATACGTGGACCTCTTTTAGGCAGTTTCACCCCTTTTTGCTGTACGATGTCTCATTTTCATTTTAGCTACCCTGGACCTATCCCGGATTATAAAAGGTGTCAATACTATTTGGACTGTTAAAGATAATATTAGTCTGTCATCAAAAAACAAATTGATTTCATATTTCTCGTTGACAAATGATTTATATAATATTCAGTAGTTTTATTGTCATTTTATTTGAGTTAATTAACCGTTACAAGCACAACAATTAATACCGAACAAAAAACGCTTAAAATTCAATAGTTTGTTCTCATAAGAGCTAAATACTCTCATATATTATTTTACAAGCCGACTACGTGTGGAAACACTTAATGAGCCATTTCAAGTCCAAAGACCTTTGACTTTTAATTTAGTAATTGAATGTTATTGAAATTCAGTGAAAGGATGTTATTGAAATTCAAATTCAACACGCGATTGCAAGTGCGTCTCAAACCATTGGCGGATCAAGAAGGGGGCGGGGTCAAGGGGGGCAGTTTATAATCATAATATGTAATTTGACGACTTTTTAAAATGCGTGACGAGTGTCTATTTTCAAAATTTTGAATGGGGGCACCTGGGGGCACAGACCTCGGCTACGGGGGGGGGGGCACGTGGCCCCGTGCCCCCGTTCCCCCCGTGCCCTCCGTTCCCCCCGTGCCCCCGGTACGCCACTGAGTTTAGATGTCAATGTAATGCGATAAACTCAAAGAAAACTGACCCTAAATCTTTCAGTTCCAAAACACAAACCCAAAACAAATATTTCCTAAGAGAGGTGAAACTTGGGAAACTTTGAAGTTTGATTTCCAAAGACGTATTTTCTGCGTTAATTCATATTTCGTTGGTGTATTTTTTTTTTTTTTACATAACATGTACAACGGTTGTTTTATGTTGCTGTTTAGCTTTAATTATTGTACTGCGTGTAATAACATGGGATCTTTTGAGGCTTGGTCTGGTAGCAATCATCAAACAGTCGTAACAGTGTTTTATTGGACGAGGCTTAGCATATAACTTTTTTACAACAATAATTGCTTAAGTCTATCATATCTGTTTGGAATTTTCATATATTTTCGTAACAAGAAAACATATGAATTAGTCCCTCCAGATGGTACCGAAAAATTAGCTGGCTCATGGACAAATATCCACACATCGTGGATATTTAAATGGACAATATCGTCACGATCTGAACAGAATTTCAACAGGGCTTGGAATCGGTGTCCTAGTTTAAGATGAATACTCCGATTCCATGCCCTATTGATCGTGACAATATTGTCCCCTTATGAACATAAGGTTATGAACATTTGCCGAATTTCTGCGGCCTCATTTAGCTCAAATACTTTATGTATGGGAAATTTGGTCTGGTTCCAATAACCGCGTATATACATGTATCGGGTATTTCGCTGGTTTTGAAGCCAACCTTCGACCACAAACCGGATACCTTTTTTTGCTCTGGTTCCAATAACCGCGTATATACATGTACCGGGTATTTCGCTGGTTTTGAAGCCAACCTTCGACCACAAACCGGATACCTTTTTTTGCATTCGACCGACCCCAACACAGGATTTATCCAACCTCAGCGGTATTGCTCCACCTCGTATACGACGCAGTATACTATCAAAAAAAGAGCGACTGAAACAAATAACTGACCCCCGACACAATGTTTTCAACCATGAACCAGTAGTAGCTCGTCTCTCATCGCGAAAGAGTTTCATAACAGTGCCACCTCTAACAGGCACACCAGAAACGGCGAGAATAAATCAATGGAAAGACACTTGGGATGACGATACGAACCAGAGCAATCTCAAAAAGTATGATTTACACCCGGTGGAAACTCTACCGCCCGGACATATTCTCCCCTGGCCAGTGTGGCGAACAGCGAACCGTGTAAGATCTGGACATGCAGTCACACCAGCTGCAAAATGCGACTGGGGATATCAAACAAACGCCGGTGTGGAGTGGACAGATGTGACATTGACCACCTAATGAATAACTGTTGTTACTATGGCACAAGACCGACGAAGGAAGACATAACCTCAATGAATGACATTGCGATACGATGGCTGATGGCAGTAGCAGACACGATATGATGAATAACCGCGTATATACATGTATCGGGTATTTCGCTGGTTTTGAAGCCAACCTACAACCACAAACCGGATACCTTTTTTATTGCCTTATACTACGATCACGATCATAATAATATATGTGCAAATCAAGATGTACTATCGCTTCGTACATATCGTAGCCCTCTAGCTGTCAAGATGCCTCTATGATAACACAAATTACCAAACCAAACCAAACCAAACCAAACCAAACCAAACCAAACCAAACCAAACCAAACCAAACCAAACCAAACCAAACCAAACCAATCCAAACCAAACCAAACCAAGGGGGAAGTTAGCGGATACAGGAGGCAGGCAAAGAGGACAAGTGTCCATTCATCACCTTGCAATAAATTTACCCTATACTTTATATATGTGGACCTCTTTGAGGCAGTTTCACCCCTTTTTGCTGTACGATATCTCATTTTCATTTCATCTACCCTGGATCCACCCTGCTTATAAAAGGTGTCTGTACTGTTTGGACTGTTATAGATAATATTAGTCTGTCATCAAAAACAAATTTATTGATATTCATATCTCTCGTTGACAAATGATTTATATAATATTCGGTAGTTTTATTGTCATTTTGTTTGAGCCAATAACCGTTACAAGCACAACAATTAATAATACCGAACAAAAAGAGTAAGAGCTGAAACATCTCATTATAATACGAGCCAACAGCGGGCGGAAAAACGTAATGAAACAATAAATTGTCCTGTCATTAAAAAGACAATTATACCCATATTAAAGAGACAATATCATCAGGATCAAACAGGGCATGGAATTGGAGTGCATGCTAGTTTAGATTAACTCATCAGTGACCGAAAATAATACACCACATAATAAAGTCATATTATCATTGCTGCTGCATAAATGAGCCAGTGATTTTCAGTCACATTTTTCATTTTAAACTAGATCACCGATGATGCCCTGTTGAAAGTCTGCTCTGATCGTGACGATACTGTCCCTTTAACAAAGAATGTTATTCATATTATAAATACTTCCTCAGTAATTGAGTCTTTAGTTTATGTTTCAATTAAAAGATGTTAAGACGTCTGCAATAGTCAGCATGAGGTCGTCGGTTCGATTCCCACCCGAGTCGCCTATGAATTTTTTACAGACACTTGGAAAGAACTGAATATGCAGTGCTATACACACGTCGGTGTAGGGCAAAATTAAATCAATGTTTAATATATTGTCTAGTAAGATTTCTAAAAAATGTTTTTATTATGACACGATTGAAACTCTTTTTGCCGAAAAAAGTTCTTCTAACACCTGATTTGAATTATGCAATTCTTACTTGGGGTAAACCCACTACATTTTGTTAGGGTTTCTACAGAAACGAGCAGTTCGCATTGTAAACAAGGTTGGGTTCCGTGATTTTTTTTATTTTGAAAATCCTTTATTTGAAAATCTCAAACAATTAAAACTGAGAAACATCTATTATCTTAATTTGGGGAAATTTAGGTTGAAATATATTCATAACTTACTGCTTGCTAGTTTTCAATCTTGGTTTACATTAATTGCTTCTGTTCACTCCTATGAGACTCGTAGTTCATCAAATGGTGATATTTATGTTAATTTTAGTAAGACAACTCACTCAAAAAATAGCCTATTACAGAGTCTTTTTTGTACAGACTTAAGACAAGCTGTTTCCCCGACATCTTTTGGCCAAAAACTTAAAAGTAGTATTTTAGAATTTTATATGTAGATAACCTGATTTAACATCCAGTCTAAAGCTACATCCAGTGTTAACTCCTGTTTTTGCTTGACTTGTCTGTGTCTTGTATATATCTCCTGTTAATTGTGTTTTGTTTGTGTTTGGAAAGAGTACAAAAGATTTGCTTCCTCATTTTCCTTACATGTTAATTTGTTTTCTTTAGTTGTTTATTTTTTTATTTTGTGTTAATTAATTTACAGCTTATTATTTTGTTGCATCTGTCTTAATATATGAATTGGAACAAATAATGTAAATTTATGTTGGCATGAAATAAATGTTTCTAAATAATCATTTTCTGCTGATGATCCGGTGCTGATTGTTAATACATATCGCTTCATATTGAACACCGGTGTTTTTCTCAGCCTGCCAGTGCGGCAAGCGTCAGTCTGGGCACTGAGGAACCCCGGAGACCTCGCTCGGCTTCGCTGAAGCCGTTTACGTACACTGGCTACAGTCTGTGAAACTCCCCCTGTGGAAAATGTATTAAATTTGTTGATTTTGATATTCATCTTAATAATTTTGTTTTTGCATTAATAAATTAAATGTTAATTAATTTCTTGTTGAAATAAACGTTGATCTCATGTCATTAGAAATACGCTTTTCTGCAAATTTATTTCTTGATCTGGTGCTGATGGCTAGCATACGTGTAGTTAACAAAAATGTTCTTTATTTCAAATTGAACACCAGCGTTTCCTCACCCTGCCAGCGCGGCAAGAGCCAGTCCAGACACCGGGCTGGGAACACTGGAGGCCTCGCTCGAATATACTCACATGTGTATGCACGTGTATTTGTATACTTATAAAGGTGTTTATTTTTCGTTTATTGTGGACAAGGTAACACATAAAACTAGACAAGTTTTTCTTTTTGAACAGACCTCAGAGCTGTTCTGAGTTTTCTTGACAACATTTTTTTAGAGGTATGAGTGTAATGACATGTTCATTAACACATCAAAAACGTGAAACGTAAGGATTTTTTTATAGTAAAATATTATAAATATGTAATTTGGCACCTTATGAAGTAATAATTATGTAACTTCAGAATTAGACTTACAAATATTCGTATTTCATACTTCTTAAGTCTCGTCGCAATCGGACGTTGTTAGTATTGGTAAATAACACATGCCTATATTGATGATGTAATGATGACGCGTGTAAACGAAATATGTCAGTTTCAGAAGTGAGTCTATTCTGAAAAATACAGACAAAGTTTACAAGTCAGGTTAAATAAAGTCTAATCTGAATGTTATATATGAACAAAACAATCGAAACTTGAACCAAGACTAGTCATTAATAGAATACTTATGTTGATAGCAGTAATCCCTTGAACCTCCACCAGTGGAATTGCAGAGAGTAGGATATTGACGCTTGAGCCAAGACTACTCTTTGATATTCGATATTGCCTGTATGTCCTCTGCCAGCTCCAGGAGAAGTGTCGTGAGCAAAACAAAGGACTGTACGTGACTTTTGTGGACCTGACCAAAGCGTTCGACACCGTGAGCAGAAAAGGACTTTGGCAAATCCTGGAACGTTTAGGTTGTCCTCCAAAGTTCCTCAACATGATTATCCAGCTCCATGAAAACCAGTTTGGCCAGGTCAGACTTAGTAATGACCTCTCGGAGCCCCTTCCCCATCATCAATGGAGTGAAACAGGGCTGTGTTCTCGCGCCGAGTCTCTTCAGTGTCTTCTTTAGTATGATGCTCCAGCAGGCAACTGCCGACCTTGGCGATGATGACGGCATCTATATCCGATACCGAACGGACGGCAGCCTGTTTAACCTGAGGTGCCTGCAGGCCCGCACGAAGACAATGGAGCAGCTGATCCGTGAGATGCTGTTCGCTGACGATGCCGCTCTCGCTGCCCATTCAGAGTTAGCCATACAGCGCATCACATCCTGCTTTGCAGAGGCCGCACAGCTCTTCGGACTAGAAGTCAGCCTGAAGAAAACTGAGGTGCTTCACCAGCCCGCACCCCATGTTGAGTACCGTCCTCCCCACATCTACATTGACGAAACAGAACTGAAAGCAGTCCACCAGTTTACTTACCTGGGGTGTACCATCTCCTCAGATGCCAAACTCGATAAAGAGATCGATAGCAGACTAGCCAAAGCAAATAGTGCCTTCGGCAGACTGTACAAGCGAGTGTGGAACAACAAGCACTTGAAGAAAGGCACCAAGATCAGTGTGTACAAAGCTGTCGTGTTGACCACCCTCCTGTACGGTTCCGAATCATGGGTCACTTACCGATACCACCTGCGACTTCTCGAGCGCTTCCATCAGCGCTGCCTCCGCTCTATCCTCGGCATCCACTGGAGTAACTTCGTCACCAATATCGAGGTCCTTGTGCAAGCGGAGGCCACTAGCATCGAGGCCAAGCTGTTGAAGACCCGACTACGTTGGGCAGGACACGTGTCCAGAATGGAAGATCACCGCCTGCCCAAGATCGCTCTGTACGGTGAGCTGTCCTCTGGACACCGAAACAGTGGGGCGCCTAAGAAGAGGTTCAAAGACTGCCTCAAGGCTTCCCTTAACGCCTGCCAAATCGACTTCCATCACTGGTCTATGTTGGCTGCTGATCGCGCGGAATGGAGACGCACCGTCCACCAGGCTGTCTGCTCCTTTGAAGACAATCGAAGAGCCATACTGAAAGACAAGAGGAACAGGCGGAAACAGCGCAACAGCACGACCCCTGGTACCATCTCCGACCAGACTTTCATCTGCGGCCGCTGTGGCCGGACCTGCCGGTCTCGCATCGGGTTTGTCAGCCACCAGCGAGCCTGCAGCAGACGTGGACAATTGCCTTCCTAGATCTTCGTTTGCGAATTCAGGCCAAAGAAGATTTATACATATTTATACATGTACATATTCTGTTTTTCTATTGAAAATTGTGTGAAATTGTATCATAACTAATATCGCATCCTCGGATCCTCTTCTAGTGATCCCCGGGAGTAGTATGTATGCAGCATCTTGACCCCGGTTGTGGAGGAGGGAAGGAGCAATTAAGGAGCAATCTTCCGAATTCCACCATTATTGCTCCTCAATTGCTCCTTCCCTCCTCCACAACCGGGGTCAAGATGCTGCATGCGCAAAATGGCTAAGGGCGCGGGCGCGTGGTCACGTCTGGGCGCGCGCGTGACTCCCTCCACACAAAAATACACAAAAAGGGAGGACCTCCTCAATTCCCTCCTCAATGAGACACGTCTGGGCGCGCGCATGTAATACGCCACATGGTTCTTAAAATAGAAATCCACCACATAAGATGCTGCATACATATTGGCAATGTCTGGGCGCGCGCGTGACTCCCTCCACACAAAACTGCACACAAAATACTTACTCCCTCCTCACAAACCGTTTGTGTGGTGGAGAATACATATACATATACATATACATATACATATACATATACATATACATATATACATATATATATATTCTCCTCAATGCAAGATTCCCTGGCGCGCGCGTGACTCCCTCCACACAAAACTGCACACAAGTTCCTTATGTTCCTCGGCCAAGGGCGCGCGCGTGAATTAAAGAGCGTATAAGACATTTGTGTGGTGGAGGGAGTAGTGCGCAAGCGCAGCATGCATATTGATGATTTTTCCTTAAGGGAAGTAGAAAGGGGAGGGACAACAACGTACGAAGACAGACAAAAGAACGACTGTACATGAAGCTATTCAAGTATGATTTGTTAAATTTAATTTTAACAGCAATCTTTGACATCAATATATTAACAGATGGTTTTTATATGGGTTTTAAATTGGAAAACATTTGATAAACTGAAAACATTAAGTATTATTATTATTGTTATTTTAAATTCTAACAAATTCGGGGCCTTTAGAACATTGAGTCTTTACTCATTGAGTCTTTACTCATTGAGTCTTTACTCTTTGAGTCTTTACTCTTTGTTTTTAACACCAACAACAATCTTTGACATCAATATATTTACAGATGGTTTTTTATATTGGTTTTAAATTAGAAAACATTTGATAAACTGAAAAAGCGCATGAGTCTACTCATTGACTCATTGAGTCTACTCATTGAGTCTTTACTCATTGAATCTTTACTCATTGAGTCATTGAATAATAATAATTTGATAAACTGAAAACATTAAGTATTATTATTATTATTATTATTTTGTTAAATTTAATTTTAACAGCAATCTTTGACATCAATATATTAACAGATGGTTTTTATATGGGTTTTAAATTGGAAAACATTTGATAAACTGAAAACATTAAGTATTATTATTATTGTTATTTTAAATTCTAACAAATTCGGGGCCTTTAGAACATTGAGTCTTTACTCATTGAGTCTTTACTCATTGAGTCTTTACTCTTTGAGTCTTTACTCTTTGTTTTTAACACCAACAACAATCTTTGACATCAATATATTTACAGATGGTTTTTTATATTGGTTTTAAATTAGAAAACATTTGATAAACTGAAAAAGCGCATGAGTCTACTCATTGACTCATTGAGTCTACTCATTGAGTCTTTACTCATTGAATCTTTACTCATTGAGTCATTGAGTCTACTCAATGACTCAATGAGTCTACTCATCTTTACTCATTGAGTCATTGAGTCTACTCATTGACTCATTGAGTCTACTCATTGAGTCTTTACTCATTGAATCTTTACTCATTGAGTCATTGAGTCTACTCAATGACTCAATGAGTCTACTCATCTTTACTCATTGAGTCATTGAGTCTACTCATTGACTCATTGAGTCTACTCATTGAGTCTTTACTCATTGAATCTTTACTCATTGAGTCATTGAGTCTACTCAATGACTCAATGAGTCTACTCATTGAGTCTTTACTCATTGAATCTTTACTCATTGAGTCATTGAGTCTACTCAATGACTCATTGAGTCTACTCATTGAGTCTTTACTCATTGAGTCTTTACTCATTGAATCTTTACTCATTGAGTCATTGAGTCTACTCAATGACTCAATGAGTCTACTCATCTTTACTCATTGAGTCATTGAGTCTACTCATTGACTCATTGAGTCTACTCATTGAGTCTTTACTCATTGAATCTTTACTCATTGAGTCATTGAGTCTATTCAATGACTCAATGAGTCTACTCATTGAGTCTTTACTCATTGAATCTTTACTCATTGAGTCATTGAGTCTACTCAATGACTCAATGAGTCTACTCATCTTTACTCATTGAGTCATTGAGTCTACTCATTGACTCATTGAGTCTACTCATTGAGTCTTTACTCATTGAATCTTTACTCATTGAGTCATTGAGTCGACTCAATGACTCAATGAGTCTACTCATTGAGTCTTTACTCATTGAATCTTTACTCATTGAGTCATTGAGTCTACTCAATGACTCATTGAGTCTACTCATTGAGTCTTTACTCATTGAATCTTTACTCATTGAGTCATTGAGTCTACTCAATGACTCAATGAGTCTACTCATCTTTACTCATTGAGTCATTGAGTTCACTCATTGACTCATTGAGTCTACTCATTGAGTCTTTACTCATTGAATCTTTACTCATTGAGTCATTGAGTCTACTCAATGACTCAATGAGTCTACTCATTGAGTCTTTACTCATTGAATCTTTACTCATTGAGTCATTGAGTCTACTCAATGACTCAATGAGTCTACTCATTGAGTCTTTACTCATTGAATCTTTACTCATTGAGTCATTGAGTCTACTCAATGACTCAATGAGTCTACTCATCTTTACTCATTGAGTCATTGAGTCTACTCATTGACTCATTGAGTCTACTCATTGAGTCTTTACTCATTGAATCTTTACTCATTGAGTCATTGAGTCGACTCAATGACTCAATGAGTCTACTCATTGAGTCTTTACTCATTGAATCTTTACTCATTGAGTCATTGAGTCTACTCAATGACTCATTGAGTCTACTCATTGAGTCTTTACTCATTGAATCTTTACTCATTGAGTCATTGAGTCTACTCAATGACTCAATGAGTTCTACTCATCTTTACTCATTGAGTCATTGAGTCTACTCATTGACTCATTGAGTCTACTCATTGAGTCTTTACTCATTGAATCTTTACTCATTGAGTCATTGAGTTCTACTCAATGACTCAATGAGTCTACTCATTGAGTCTTTACTCATTGAATCTTTACTCATTGACTCAATGACTCAATGAGTAAAGATTACTCATTGGGTCTTTACTCATTTATAGGCCTATATATAAACTATTTCTTCCGTTTCTTGTCAATCGGAGATTAAGCATCAGAGATTCAACATGAATGTTATTTCTGCTGTCAAACCCCATGCTTGTCACCAGTGCGGCAAAAGCTTTGAACGGATGTATAACCTACGGAGGCATGCAGAACATGTACATAATGAAGAGAAATCTAAAATGAATGAAGTTGACGATGATTCTGAAATTAAAGCTATCCAATCTGACAATTCTGACGTCGATAATTCTGAACCCGATTTTAAAAGCATAGATTTGAAGATTCGGAAATAGAAACTTGTGAAACAGAATCTACCCAGGATGAAGACGAAGATTTCGAGGAAGATGATTCAGAATCCGATACGGAGGTGGAAGATGATTCAGAATCCGATACCGAGGTGGAAGATGATTCAGAATCCGATACCGAGGTGGAAGATGATTCAGAATCCGATACGGAGGTTGAATATGACGAATCATCGGAAGACGATGAGTCTAGTTCTGAATTGGAAGACAATGCCACTTTTCGAGACTGGTTGGAAGAGGCTAAAGAGGCAACAGAAGAGATGTGGTGTGAAAAATATGAAAAGTACGTCAACGGGGGTATGAGTGAAGATCAAGCCAAAGAAAAAGCCAATAGGAAAACCCTTTGGGTAGTCAAGCGAATCTTTTTCAACAAATACAAGGATTTTTTGTCAAGTTACCTACATCTGAAAGATAATGACACTCATCAGGATATTGCGGAAGATCTCGAAGAAAAAGTAAATAAAGGCATGGAAGTAAACAAAGCTCTGAACAGAGTAATGCCTAAACTCCATACCAAATTTGACGGACTACTTCAACTAAATGAGGATGAAGAGAACGAGGAAGAGAACGAGGAAGATTGATGATTAAAGACCAGATGTTTCAGAAAGACTACCGTAATAAAATTTAAAAAAATAATAATAATAATAATAATACTTAATGTTTTCAGTTTATCAAATTATTATTATTCAATGACTCAATGAGTAAAGATTCAATGAGTAAAGACTCAATGAGTAGACTCAATGAGTCAATGAGTAGACTCATGCGCTTTTTCAGTTTATCAAATGTTTTCTAATTTAAAACCAATATAAAAAACCATCTGTAAATATATTGATGTCAAAGATTGTTGTTGGTGTTAAAAACAAAGAGTAAAGACTCAAAGAGTAAAGACTCAATGAGTAAAGACTCAATGAGTAAAGACTCAATGTTCTAAAGGCCCCGAATTTGTTAGAATTTAAAATAACAATAATAATAATACTTAATGTTTTCAGTTTATCAAATGTTTTCCAATTTAAAACCCATATAAAAACCATCTGTTAATATATTGATGTCAAAGATTGCTGTTAAAATTAAATTTAACAAATCATACTTGAATAGCTTCATGTACAGTCGTTCTTTTGTCTGTCTTCGTACGTTGTTGTCCCTCCCCTTTCTACTTCCCTTAAGGAAAAATCATCAATATGCATGCTGCGCTTGCGCACTACTCCCTCCACCACACAAATGTCTTATACGCTCTTTAATTCACGCGCGCGCCCTTGGCCGAGGAACATAAGGAACTTGTGTGCAGTTTTGTGTGGAGGGAGTCACGCGCGCGCCAGGGAATCTTGCATTGAGGAGAATATATATATATGTATATATGTATATGTATATGTATATGTATATGTATATGTATATGTATTCTCCACCACACAAACGGTTTGTGAGGAGGGAGTAAGTATTTTGTGTGCAGTTTTGTGTGGAGGGAGTCACGCGCGCCCAGACATTGCCAATATGTATGCAGCATCTTATGTGGTGGATTTCTATTTTAAGAACCATGTGGCGTATTACATGCGCGCGCCCAGACGTGTCTCATTGAGGAGGGAATTGAGGAGGTCCTCCCTTTTTGTGTATTTTTGTGTGGAGGGAGTCACGCGCGCGCCCAGACGTGACCACGCGCCCGCGCCCTTAGCCATTTTGCGCATGCAGCATCTTGACCCCGGTTGTGGAGGAGGGAAGGAGCAATTGAGGAGCAATAATGGTGGAATTCGGAAGATTGCTCCTTAATTGCTCCTTCCCTCCTCCACAACCGGGGTCAAGATGCTGCATACATACTACTCCCGGGTTGCCGCTTCACAGGATTTATTTATTTATTTCTGATCTTTTATCACAGTAACCTGTTCACAAAACATGGCCCTGAGAATTGCAATATAATTCAAAAGATTAAATTAAAGTGATCAATATGTTCATGAAAATAATTAAGTACATTGGCAGATCGGGGAACTATATAAAGGGGGAAGTTATAACGGATAAAGGAGGCAGGCAAAGACGACAAGTGTCCATTCTGCTTATAAAGGTCCCTGTACTGTTTGGACTGTTAAAGATAATATTGGTTTGTCATAAAAAAGAACTCAAACCTCTCTATATATTATTTATAAGCCGACTGCCGAAACACAAAATTGATCTGTCATAAAAAATTCAAATTTATTGATTTCATATCTCTAAGGTTGACAAATGATTATATTTGGTAGTTTTATTGTCATTTTGTGTGAGATAATAACCTCAATAGTCTGTTCTCAGTAAGAGCTGAATTCTCTCATATATTATTTTACAAGCCAGCTGCGGATGGAAACACTTAATGAGCCATTTCAAGTCCAGGACTTTGACTTTTAATTCAGTAAATGAATGTTATTGAAATTCAAATTCAACACGCGATTGCATAGGTAGAGGGCATGGGGGACGTGTTCCTTTATATCATCATACATGTTATATTACCATTCATTATTTAGCGTCCCCCCCCGTTTCTTGAGTCTCAAACCATTGGTAGATGGCGGGGGGGGGGGGGAGGGGGGGACGTGTCTCTATATATCATCATACAGGTTATTTTCTCATTCATTATTTATTCGTCCCCCGTTTCTTGCAGTGTACCCTTCCTTTGCCGTATTCACCCCTTTCATTTACCCATCAAAGCTATTGTACACTGTTGGTAATCTTAAATGAAAAGACAAGTTTGATTAGAGTTGTATATAAAGCTTGATGTAAAATATTAATAGTCAAAAAGATGATGATTGTCAAAGAACCTTGAACTATTCATTTTTGAAGAACTGTTTGAGGTAAAAGCTTAACAGGTTAAACAAGTCTCTGGTTTCTGGTCTCCGCACGCGTCATCTCAGACATGCGCGTCGGCATTTTTAATTGCTGGATCAAGGATCAATTGGATTTCTGCCGTGATGTGTTAAACGACTTTTTCACATAGGGGTATAAACGTTTGCCCGATTTGTGAGATCTCTCTTAGCCACCATACTTTGTATATGGGAAATGTGGTCTGGTTCCAATAACCGCATACATGTATTTCACTGGTTGACAAAAAATAAATAAATAAATAAATAAATATCATCAGATCCTCTTTAAAGGCACAATTAGTGGGTTTATTCGTGGATTCATGTCGTGCATTAGTTGGCAGATCGGTGTAGCCAGCGGGCAAGTTATCAGATTGTACCGTGTTTCACCTTACAGCTTGGATTCACACTGTCTTCAGCTAATACACCATTACAATCATTGAACACTCCTGGCATTCTAAAGAGAAATAAATTAGAATTGCCATTTTGGGGGGTCACCAAGTAATAAACTTAAATAAACACAAAACTAATAATGCCACAGTAATTATCAAGTTTTGAATTGGTCACGTACGTGAAAGTTGGGCTTAATAGTGTTCAGTATGATGAACGACAACATCGTCCCCAGGATGTTCCTGTAGTTTATGTATACCTCGTACCCACTGGTCTCTCGCCCCTGGGAGGGGACGGTTTCAATATACAAAAATAATTGGATATGCAAATTAGGTGATAGACTGATACTG
>CM055816.1:48630721-48683293 GCA_029582265.1 Zoroaster sp. YZ-2022
ATTGAAAAAGGTTACCCAAAATCGCAAAACCAATAATTAAAGCATTTTTTTCTTCTTGGTGCTCTTGAGGTGTAGAGAGAGATTCGTCTTTTTTTATCGCATCTTCTAAAGAGTCTTGCGCGTGTGCTATTGTGGAAGATGATTTAGAATCATCTTCTACATGCTTCGTAATTGACGATAGTTGCGCTCGTTCTAGCGGTAGAATAGGAGGAGCAAGGGGCGTTGAATTTGTATCTAAATTTGAACCTAAAGATAAACCGCTCGTCGCTATTAATAAATTATTATTGTATCCGGCGTACGTTCCTATTCGTAAATTCATATCGCTAGGCATCATGTATAAATTTAATTGACTGCGGGCGTATTGTAAAACATCTTGATATCGTTGAATGCTACAATCCCGGCCAAAATAGTTGGGACACGTGACAATAAACATACCCTACGCTGTCCCCGCTCTCCGCTCTCCGCTCCCCTGCTCCCCCCCCCCCCACCAATGTTGTTATCTCAGCCGGGCACAGACCGCCCAATGAGCCAACATTGTCAGGGGCCAGAGCCAACGAATTGGCCGGGATTGTCTGAATTCCCTTGTAGTATAATATGTGAGCGACATGCCCATTTTATCCATGCGCTTATTGTCTGTCTTTGTGATTTTATGTTTTCGTTCAGTTTATTTTATTTTATTACTACAGTAGTATTATTAAGTTTTCTCTGGAGGGGTGTTTGGTTTTGTTTCCCAAACATGAAATACCGTCCAAAGGTTGAATTAAAGAAAATTATTTGGGGAAAAAATTATAATAATGATAAAATATTATTGTAGATTTTACCCTAACGTGTGATAAATTATACTCTTTATACAAAAAGATACAAACGTTCTAATCGGGTGGGATTCGAACCCACGATCCCCGCGTTTTACAACAGGTGTCTTATCCACTATACCACCGTGGTATACACCAGTTCGGTCCCATTCATATGTCGATGGATAATGTAACCACGGTTCACCACTGAACAATAAAGAAGGAGAGTCACTCCCTTCCTTTCTTTTATGGTTTCGATGGATCACCGTTGGATTTTCGTCAAAATAATAGAATGAGGGATGAAACCAAATTGAAGAGCTTGTATGTTGTTTGTGTCTTAATGTGCTTTTCGCGTTGAACACAAACTCTCTTTTGGGAACTTATGGACCAAAATGGCATGGTGAACCGTGTACGGTGCACCCTACAATAAAGTTCTGATCATCTGTGGTTTGCGCGCAAGCGCATTGCAGCCATGCATCGTCCAAGGGTATCGAACTGGGAACACTTGCTGGTTGCCACGGTGGTCTAGTGGTTAAGACATCTGATCTGAAATGCGAAGATCGTATGTTCGAATCCCAACCATGTAGAATGTTTATGTATTTTTGTCCTAACACCGACAATAATATTACTTTTATTTATTTATTGTTTATTTTATTTTTTGATTATTATTTTTTGATTATTGGATGATGATTTTGAGTAGGAGAGTGACGAAGATGATGAGGATAATGAGGATGAGGATGACGTCCAGCGTCACCTACATCATTGGCATCATCATCATCACGAGATGATCACCAACACCATCGCTTGCCTTGTCCCTTAATGTATTGTCCTTGAGACAAAGACAAAGACTGCGGTTTGCCCGCGTCTGGTCACGGCTCCGTAGATAAACTAAGAGA
Source organism: Zoroaster sp. YZ-2022 (assembly GCA_029582265.1). Taxonomy (NCBI): domain Eukaryota; kingdom Metazoa; phylum Echinodermata; class Asteroidea; order Forcipulatida; family Zoroasteridae; genus Zoroaster; species Zoroaster sp. YZ-2022. Next base: position 48,632,409 of record CM055816.1, read on the forward strand.
AAATTCAGACATGTCTGAATTCCCTTGTAGTATAATATGTGAGCGACATGCCCATTTTATCCATGCGCTTATTGTCTGTCTTTGTGATTTTATGTTTTCGTTCAGTTTATTTTATTTTATTACTACAGTAGTATTATTAAGTTTTCTCTGGAGGGGTGTTTGGTTTTGTTTCCCAAACATGAAATACCGTCCAAAGGTTGAATTAAAGAAAATTATTTGGGGAAAAAATTATAATAATGATAAAATATTATTGTAGATTTTACCCTAACGTGTGATAAATTATACTCTTTATACAAAAAGATACAAACGTTCTAATCGGGTGGGATTCGAACCCACGATCCCCGCGTTTTACAACAGGTGTCTTATCCACTATACCACCGTGGTATACACCAGTTCGGTCCCATTCATATGTCGATGGATAATGTAACCACGGTTCACCACTGAACAATAAAGAAGGAGAGTACTCCCTTCCTTTCTTTTTATGGTTTCGATGGATCACCGTTGGATTTTTCGTCAAAATAATAGAATGAGGGGATGAAACCAAATTGAAGAGGCTTGTATGTTGTTTGTGTATCTTAATGTGCTTTTCGCGTTGAACACAAACTCTCTTTTGGGAACTTATGGACCAAAATGGCATGGTGAACCGTGTACGGTGCACCCTACAATAAAGTTCTGATCATCTGTGTTTTGCGCGCAAGCGCATTGCAGCCATGCATCGTCCAAGGGTATCGAACTGGGAACACTTGCAGGTTGCCACGGTGGTCTAGTGGTTAAGACATCTGATCTGAAATGCGAAGATCGTATGTTCGAATCCCAACCATGTAGAATGTTTATGTATTTTTGTCCGCAACACCGACAATAATATTACTTTTATTTATTTATTGTTTATTTTATTTTTTGATTATTATTTTTTGATTATTGGATGATGATTTTGAGTAGGAGAGTGACGAAGATGATGAGGATAATGAGGATGAGGATGACGTCCAGCGTCACCTACATCATTGGCATCATCATCATCACGAGATGATCACCAACACCATCACTTGCCTTGTCCCTTAATGTATTGTCCTTGAGACAAAGACAAAGACTGCGGTTTGCCCGCGTCTGGTCACGGCTCCGTAGATAAACTAACCCAAAATTCACACAAGCCCCGCCAAAATAGTTGGGACACGTTACAATAAACATACCCTACGCTGTCCCCGCTCTCCGCTCTCCGCTCCCCTGCTCCCCCCCCCCCCACCAATGTTGTTATCTCCAGCCGGAGCACAGACCGCCCAATAAGAGCCAACATTGTCAGGGGGCCGGGGGGCCCAGCGAGATTTGGCCGGGATTGTAGATTGTAAATCGACCGGAGAGTCAATTTCTGCTTCGGTTATATTTATAAATTCGCGTTGCGCGTCTAAACCTGTACCACCCGCTAAAAATGAGCTTTTTGCTTGCGCTTGAGCCCCTAAAATCGCGTAAACGAACGTTCTTAACGAGTCGTTTATTCGTTGCGTGCCCACGTCCGTAACACCTTTAGCTAACCCTAAAGATAATATAAATTTTGACCAAGCGAGCTCCGTTGAAGATTGTGAAATGAATGCGATCGTATAGGTCGAAGGATGATCTCCAAAACTCATTTTAGTCGCGGTTTTGTAATAATCGTAATCGGTCACCTCGGTAGAAATAACGTTCAAACTACTTTTATCGTAGTTGTTTCCGGGTACCGCTTCGTAACCGTTATCGTAATAATAAGCCGTTCCTAATCCGTTTGAATTTAAATCGACTCGTTGTTTCCAATTGGAGGCTTGAGAAAGGTGAAATTCTTTACATATGTTTTTGTACGCGCTCACGTCTATATTATTGGCAAACGCGTCGTAAAAATTTTGAAAAGATGCGGGACAGCTCATTTCTTTGAGCAATCGTCTAATTTGATAATAGACGTGAAATCTAAAAAAACTACGAATCATCATATTTGGATGATATAAATGACCGTAACTTACGCCGCACCTCGTCGTGGCGCAGTACGTCGCAAAATTTATTTGATTTTGATAACATTTGAGCGGGTTAGAATACCAATCGTCGACAACGTCGTCGCTTTTAACGAGAGGCAGCTTGTAGTTGTTGAAAACATTATTAAAACGAACGTTAAAAAACTCGTTCTTGTTTATGTAAATGTTTATACTCGTTAAATCGCTATCGTTAAAATCGAGAGGTTGTTTAAAATCTCCAGATTGTTTGTACGAATACGTAAAATTACTCTCGAATGCTAATGGAAACGACATTTTATTATATTAAAATATAATAAAATGTATCATACGTTCGAAATCGAAATCGGTAAAGAAGGTGGATCGGTTCAATTAGATAACGTTATCGATAATCGGCGAGATAATCTCTCGATTATATTACACAGCGTAAACATTTGGGTGGGATATTACAACGTGCGTAAAAAAGAAAGAATACTAATTCGCACGGTGGGTGAAATGGAAGGTGATGTAAAATTTATCGAAGCGGGCCTTTACAACATTAACGAAATTATCGAGATTATAACGAAAAATGAGCCTTGGATAACGTCTAGAATCGATAAATCCAAGGGTGAATACACGTTAATATTAGCTCAAGTGAACAAGAGCGTTAAATTTACATCTGGGTTAGCTAATTTATTGGGGTTGCATAGCGAATCTCTAACCGCGGGGGAATACAACAACAAAATTGACGTACAACTTTTTAAATTTTTATACATTCATTGCGATCAAATTTCTACGACCGATAATTATTTCAACGGAAAACCCTGCACAATTTTAAACGGTTTTCCTTTGCGAGACGCGTCGTTTGGCGAAAGCATGTACATGCAATATACAAATCCATTAGCAAAAAAATTAAGAGTCGGAACTTTTAACGAGTTGAGTTTTCGAGTTAGAGATAGCAAAAGTAGAGATATACATAATCACGGTTTCCCCATTATTTTAAATGTAGAAATAATATAAATGGCGAGTATTTACGGACCCAGTCGTATAACGAGCGTTGCTAGAACGAGCGCTAGCGATGAAGCATCGACGAAAGGCGAAATTTACGAACATCACGGATATCTAAACAGAGACGAAATTTTACAGCGAGTAGTTTTAATCGAAAAATTTGACGTTGTACTAGGATGGCACGATATTTTTAAACAACCGTTTTTCATGTTTACGGTCGCGCCCACGTATTGTAGCATTTTTACGCAGTTTATTAAAACTAATAGTTTTGTTACGCATTCGACGACGAGAGATTACGCTACCAACATTTATTATATTCCTTCTCCGCAACGAGATGAAAAGTTTCATTTTCTAGATTATGAAATTCAACATTTAAAATACGAAATGTGTTTTAAAATGCGAAACGTTAGAAAAGTTTTTGTCGAGGCGAGTTTTTTCGGCTCGCTAAATTCAAAAATCTGTTTCAATATAAAAATAGCAAGTTCACCGTCAAATTAAATAATTTTGGTATAATAAATATGGCGAGCATTTACGGGCCTAGTCGTACGAACGAGCGAGTTGACGATAAAGAGAGTGATAGCAATACCGAGTTGAAAAGATATGTTAAATTTGGGCACATTGAACCTAGTGAACTCAATCGTAAACACGTTTTTTATAGCGATTTAGAAGTTGAATTAGCTTGGTTTATAAATGCAGCAAGTATTTCTTTATTTAGAGACGCGTCGTTTCTTTCGTTCTATGTTAGAACTAACGTGGGTGAAAATAGTTTATATTCTACGGGGGGGATTTCCTTTTTACATGGCGAAGAAAAATTATATACGGTAATCAATAAAGATGAGTTTAATTTTACGAATGAAACACGATATATAGAATACACATTGTGCCACGTTTCAAATTTAGACGGTATCATAATTAAACGATATATAACTATAAATTTAATCGGCTCTTTAGTCGAAGGAATCTGTTACGAGTTAACTATTAGAAATGTTCCGTTAAATTAAATTATTTTATTTATAATAAATATGGCGAGTATTTACGGGCCTAGTCGTACGAGTCGAGTTGACGATAACAAGCCGAAAAGATATGTTAAATTTGGGCACATTGAACCTAATGAACTCTCACGTCACCACGTTTTTTATCGCGATTTAGAAGTTGAATTAGCTTGGCTTACAACTTCAGTAGGTCTTACTGTATTTAGAGGCTCGTTGTCTTTCACGTTTTACGTTAGAACTAGCGTAGGTGAAAATAATTCATATTCTACGACAGGAATTAAGTACATTAGTAGCGATATATCAGCTTTTTTTACACCCTATAATACTAATTTTAATTTTACGAATGAAACACGATATATAGAATACGCATTGTGCCACGTTTCAAATTTAGACGGTCGTAAATTTAAACGATATATAACTATAAATTTAATCGGCTCTTCGGTCGAAGGAATCTGTTACGAGTTAATTGTTAGAACTATTCCCATTAAAACATAATCTTTTACTATAATAAAAAACAATGAGCGAATCAACGAACGTACTTTATACGAATTTACCATCATCATCAACTAACATACTTTATCCAAATTTACCACCTTTGACGAATGATGCTAAAACATTTCGATTGCAAAAAATCGACGATATTCAAAAATAATTACGAATCGAAATAAACGAGCGTGAAGCCACGTATAAAAAATATAATAAAATCATAAACGCTTGTATCATCGCAGAAATTATCGCAGAAATAGGTTGTGTAGGAGTAGGATCCATCGGAATAGCCAGTATCGCCACGGTCGTATCGTCGCCCGTTGGATTCGCTTTAGAAGGTTTAGCTTCGGGGTTGGGCGGCGCAGCTTTAGCTCTTATTTACGCGAAAAATAAATTGTATAAAAAAGCTAAAAAACACGACGAAATACGAATTTTAGCAATGAGTAAACTAAACACGATCGAAAACCACATTAGTAAAGCCATCCAAGACGGTATCATCAGTCAAGAAGAATTTGTACTCGTGTGCGAAGAGCGAGAAAAATATTATAAAATGAAAGAAAAAATCCGTAATGTACCGACGACTATACCAGAGGTTAAAACTACCGACTCTGACGAGAATCGTGAAAACGCAGAAAAAAAAATTCTTATAGAAAAACTTTTGAGTTTAAAGTAAACTTGAGCGTAAATAAGAGCTATAATCAAAAACACGCTCCGCGAGTAGCGGAGCGTGTAAAAACGTTCGATAGACCTCCTCCGTATAATTATAATTTATAATCCATAAAGAAATTTCTTTCCAACAATTCTTTCATCACGCTATTGTACAAATGTCTAGCTTTTATTTCTACAGCTTTTAAATGATAATAAGGATTTATTTTTGTAATCTTTGCATTTCATTTTACAAACCCAAACTTTGCTAATGTCCCATTTTTACATATTTTACACGGAATGGGTATTCTCTGACCTCGACGAATACGGTATTGATGCATCGGGCAATAGACAACATTGCGCACACTCGTTCTGCAACACTTGCAGTTTTTACCGACTAAAAGCCATTCACACAAAACCATCGTTCTCTCCATCTTTACTATTAAACGAGATAATATATATTCGTTATCTCACTTTTTAAACTACGTTATCTCACTTTTAAAACTACGCTAAAGTACCAGCAGTAGTATGTCAGATGGGCGTCCCGGAATCACTTTTATAGATTTTTTAATTTTCATAAATATATTTATGAAAATTACTACTCGTTGTTAAAATTACTTTTTTTACAATATTTTTCTAGCGAGAAAATAACATTGTACGTTAGCGAGTTTTTTATAAAAAAATTACTTTTTCGTTGCGAGTATTTTTTTATTAAAGATATTTTTTTTTTAAATGATATTTTTATAGAGGTGGTCCGGGACGCCCATCTGACATACTACTATATCACATGTTGGCTTTTTAAAAGTTTTTGTGTTATATTGATCGTGATCGCAGTGAATTTATGAGCGTAAAAATCTCATAATATATTATTTACAATCCATTCGCAGGGGAAACGCTAATAGTAAGCCATTAATTAGTCTACTGGCTTTTCCTTTTAATAGCGTAAATTGAATCTTGTTGTTATGTATACCAGTAGGAATTTGCAATGGACCGGAACTGACAGGTTGACATTTCGCAATAGTTGGCAGATTTTGTCTTCTTATTTTCAGCTAGCACAACATATTCATCTCTTAACCCTGTGATGTGGTGAATTGTCCATTGGATATAATAATCTTGTCCTGTTTATTTTTAACCTTGAATCCCGCAACACCTGCCTCATTGCTATGATGTTATAATACGTTATTACAACAACTTAGGCCTTTTCAATGAAAGAAAAATAAATAGCAACTAACAACTAAGCAATTAATCAAATATAAAACATTGAAATTTTCTTCTTAAATGTCTCGAAATTTCATTAATCACTGCCTACGTACACAAATGCATATATAACTTATGAAGATCATAGAGCGAGATGTATGATCTTACCACTGGATTTATCCTTTCAAAACTTATAATGCGTCATACGCGCGCGTATTGAAATCACGCACACTTTATTTTCAACTTGTTACTCCAAGGCAATAATAATTTAATGTGTTATTACAAAGACTGAACTGTTTTCCATAATTTCAAAAGGATTGTATTGCTGACATGGTAGCCATTGGTGTATTTCTATTCTTTTACAAAACATACATCACGTCAAAGTATAACACTTAACGATTTATTCTAGAATTCTATAAAGAAAAAGTGGGCAGTACATTTGTGTACGTAGACAGAATAACAACGAGAAAATAAACAAATTAAAAATCCTACATATTTCAATTGGGAATGTCAGTCTGGGCATCTAGTGGTTCCGGAGGAGTCGCGAGAGGTCCAGAGTCGATAACAGAGGTACTAGGTTAACATTACCTCCTCATCAGACACCACGTAAAGGCAGAAATGCATTTGCTTGTTGCTTCATGAAAACTAATACCAACTATCATTGGCAGATCGGGTGAACCAGAGGGAAGATTAGCGGATAAAGGAGCCAGGCAAAGAGGACAAGTGTCCATTCATCACCTTGCAATAAATTTACCCTTTACTTTATAAACGTGGACCCCTTTGAGGCAGTTTCACCCCTTTTTGCTGTACGATGTCTCATTTTCATTTCAGCTGCCCTGAATCCACCCCTGATTATTAAAGGTGTCTGTACTGTTTGGACTGTTAAAGATAATATTAGTTTGTCATCAAAAACAAATTTATTGATTTTCATATCTCTCGTTGACAAATGATTTATATAATATTCGGTAGTTTTATTGTCATTTTGTTCGAGCCAATAACCGTTACAAGCACAACAATTAATATTACCGAACAAAAAACGCTTAAAATTCAATAGTCTGTTCTCAGTAAGAGCTGAAACCTCTCATTATAATACGAACCAACAGCGGGCGGAAAAACGTAATGAAACACTAAATTGTCCTGTCATCAAAAAGACAATTATATCCATATTAAAGAGACAATATCATCACGATCAAACAGGGCATGGAATCGGAGTGCATGCTAGTTTAGATTAACTCATCAGTGACCGAAAATAATACACCACATAATAAAGTCATATTATCATTGCTGCTGCATAAATGAGCCAGTGATGTTATTCATATTATAAATACTTCCTCAGTAATTGAGTCTTTAGTTTATGTTTCAATTAAAAAATGTTAAGACGTCTGCAATAGTCAGCATGAGGTCGTGGGTTCGATTCCCACCGAGTCGCCTATGTTTTACAGGCACTGAGTATGCAGTGTCTACACGTCGGTGCAGGGCAAAATTAAATCAATGTTAATACTGTCTAGTAAGATTTTGTTTTAAATGTTTTTATTATGACACGATTGAAACTCTTTTTGGCGAAAACAGTGCATTTTGTTAGGGTTTCTACAGAAACGAGCAATTCGCATTGTAAACAAGGTTGGGTTCCGTGATCTTTTATTTTGAAAATCCTTTATTTGAAAATCTCAAACTTTTAAAACTGAGAAACATCTATTATTTAAATTTAGGGAAATTTAGGTTTAAATATATTCATAACTTACTGCCTGTTAGTTTTCACTCTTGGTTTACATTGATTGCTTCTGTTCACTCCTATGAGACTCGTAGTTCAACAAATGGTAATATTTACGTTAATTTTACTAAGACAACTCACTCAAACAATAGCCTATTACAGAGTCGTGTTTTGTACAGACTTAAGGCAAGCTGTTTACCCGACATCTTTTGGCCAAAAACTTAAAAGTAGTATTTTAGAATCATATATGTAGATAACCTGATTTTACATCCAGTATAAAGCTACATCCAGTCTTACTCCTGTTTTTGCTTGACTTGTCTTTGTCTTGTATATATCTCCTGTTAATTGTGTTTTGTTTGTGTTTGGGAAGAGTACAAAAGCTTTGCTTCCTCATTTTCCTTACATGTTATCATTATTTAATTTGTTTTGTTTATTTTTTTTTTTGTTTATTTTGTGTTAATTAATTTACAGCTTATAGTTTTGTTGCATCTGTCTTAATATATGAATTGGAACAAATAATGTAAATTATTTCTTTATGAAGTTGGCATGAAATAAATGTTTCTAAATAATCATTTTTTCTGCTGATGATCTGGTACTGATGGTTACATATCGTTTCAAATTGAACACCGGTGTTTTCTCACCCTGTCAGCGCGGCATCCGTCAGTCTGGGCACCGAGGAACCCCGGAGACCTCGCTCGGCTTCACCGAAGCCGTTTACGTACACCGGCTACAGTCTGTGAAACTACCCCTGTGGAAAATGTATTAAATTTGTTGATTTTGATATTCTCTTAATAATTTTGTTGTTGCATTAATAAATTAAATGTTAATTAATTTCTTGTTGAATTATACGTTGACCTCGTGTCATTAGAAATACGCTTTTCTGCAAATTTATTTATTGATCTGGTGCTGATGGCTAGCATGCATATAGTTAACAAAAATGTTCTTTATTTCAAATTGAACACCAGCCTTTTCTCACCCTGCCAGCGCAGCAATAGCCAGTCCAGACACTGGGACGAAAACCCTGAAGACCTCGCTCGAATATACTCACATGTGTATGCACATGTATTTGTATAATTATAAAGATGTTTATTTTTCTTTTATTGTGGACAAGGTAACACATAAAACTCGACAATGTTTTCTTTTGGAACAGACCTCAGAGCTGTTCTGAGTTTTCTTGACAACATTTTTTTAGAGGTATGAGTGTAAATGACATGTTCATTAACACATCAAAAACGTGAAACGTAAGGGTTTTTAAGTAAAATGTTATAAATATGTAATTTGGCACCTTATGACGTAATAATTATGTAACTTCAGAATTAGCCCTACAAATATTCGTATTTCATACCGGTACTTCTTAAGTCTCGTCGCGATCGGACGTTGTTAGTATTGATAAATAACACATAATGTTGAAATAACGAAATGTGTCAGTTTCAGAAGTGAGACTATTCTGAACAATACAGACGAAGTTTACAAGTCAGGTTTAATTAAGTCTAATCTGAATGTTATAATATGAACAAAACAATCCAGACTTGAACCAAGACTAGTCTTTAATAGAATAATTATGTTGATAGCATTAATCCCTTGCACCTCCACCAGTGGCATTACAGAGAGTAGGATATTGACGCTTGAGCCAAGACTACTCTTTGATATTCGATATTGCCTGTATGTACAATACAGACACCAACATAATATGTACAGGTATTTATACATATTTATACCTGTACATATTCTACTTTTCTACTGAAAATTGTGTGAAATTGTATCATAACAAATATCGCATCCTCTTCTAGTGATCCCCAGGTTGCCGCTTCACAGGATTTATTTAATTATTTCTGATCTTTTATCACAGTAACCTGTTCACAAAACATGGCCCTGAGAATTACAATGTAATTCAAAAGATTAAATTAAAGTGATCAATATGATCATGAAAATAATTAAGTGCATTGGCAGATCGGGGAACTATACAAAGGGGGAAGTTATAGCGGATAAAGGAGGCAGGCAAAGAGGACAAGTGTCCATTCATCACCTTGCAATAAATTTACCCTATACTTTGTGGACCTCTTTTAGGCAGTTTCACCCCTTTTTGCTGTACGATGTCTCATTTTCATTTTAGGTACCCTGAATCTATCCCGGATTATAAAAGGTGTCTGTACTGTTTGGACTGTTATAGATAATATTGGTCTGTCATCAAAAAGAACTCAAACCTCTCTATATATTATTTACAAGCCGACTGCCGAAACACTAAATTGGTCTGTCATCAAAACAACTTTTTGATTTCATATCTCTACGGTTGACAAATGATTATATTCGGTAGTTTTATTGTCATGTTGTGTGAGATAATAAACTCAATAGTCTCTTTTCAGTAAGAGCTGAATCCTCTTATATATTATTTTACAAGCCGACTGCAGGTGAAAACACTTAATGATCCATTAATAATGTCGGACATTTTAAAGCGCTCTCAAACAAGGTATCAGAGCGCTGTACGATATTACCCCTGCTCATCAGGCGCACAAATCATTACAGAAACCATCTCAGCTCCCTGGGGAGTATACAGCTCAATTGCTACCATTTCGGCGCATATGGGCTAATCAAACGCAACAACCAACTCTGCCCTCACAGATACCCATTTACTCCTGGGTGGAGAGAAGCAAATTATGGTAAAGTGTCTTGCCCAAGGACACAAGTACCACGGTCACTGACAGGATTCGAACCCACATTCTGACGACTCAGCCACCAGAACACAAATCCGATGCACTAAACCGCTCGACCATGGCACTCCACTCCAACCGCTCGACCATTTCAAGTCCAAGGACTTTGACTTTTAATTCAGTAATTGTATGTTATTGAAATTCAAATTCAACACGCGATTGCAATTGCGTCTCAAATCATTGGTGGATCGAGAAGGGGGCGGGGTCAAGGGCAGTTTATTATCATCATAATAATATGTAATTTAACGACTTAGAGGAAAGGAGAGGTTTCCTCTTGATATTATTATGCAAGTTCTGTTACCAGTGTGTTCTTTCGTGTCGTGTGTTCTCACCGTTCATTTACCATGCAGCCTAGATTATTCCTGCTTTCAGTAAATACATCATTACATTCACTGTAAACTATTGGTAAATACACTGAAACCTAGATTCTCCCTGCCTCCAGTGAATACATCATTACAATCACTGTAAACTATTGGTAAATATACTGAAACCTGGATTCTCCCTGCCTCCAGTGAATACATCATTACATTCACTGTAAACTATTGGTAAATACACTGAAACCTGGATTCTCCCTGCCTCCAGTGAATACATCATTACATTCATTGTAAACTATTGGTAAATACCCTGAAACCTGGATTCTCCCTGCCTCCAGTAAATACATCATTACATTCACTGTAAACTATTGGTAAATACACTGAAACCTGGATTCTCCCTGCCTCCAGTGAATACATCATTACATTCACTGTAAACTATTGGTAAATACACTGAAACCTGGATTCTCCCTGCCTCCAGTGAATACATCATTACATTCATTGTAAACTATTGGTAAATACCCTGAAACCTGGATTCTCCCTGCCTCCAGTAAATACATCATTACATTCACTGTAAACTAGTGGAACGCTGGTAGTTGTAACTCGGAATTACAACTACCAGCGTTCCACTAGTTTTACTACAAGTATAATACGCTCTGTCTATGTGGCATTGAGCACTCTACTTCAAGGTAGACCGCTACATTTAAGCATATATATATATATATATATATATATATATATATATATATATATATACATACATACATATACAAAAAACAATAGTAATGATACAAACATTCTTTTACATTCCATTAGCCAGTAATTGTTAGCCAGCAGTTGTTAAACTATTTAAGCATATCTCTTTCTTAGAAATCTTTATTGAAATCTTTGAAATGAATATTTGAATGTATTTGTAGAATTTACATATACCCTAGTCTCTTGTCAACAATTACAATCTGTTGAATTCTGCAGACTTTCCTTGGCGAAGCACCCGTCAATTGATGTGTTTTCGAACCTTCTTTTGTTCTCTGATTCACGTGAGTGTACATACGAGGAAGGTGACTGATGAAAAAACTAAACATAAGTAGTCTGCAGAATTTAAGCTGTCTTTGTTGACAATGGATTTCAATTGTTTACAATTTACTAAATTTTGTAATTAAAGTTATTAAAGATATTAATATATTCCATGCTCAAGCGATGTTGGTCACTAAAGTTAAACATGTCAATTTAAATGAGAAACCATTATAAAATAATTATGAATTGATGACGTAATGTCATAAATTCATTTAAATTTTACATAATCATTCTTTAATCCTTATTTTGATTACCAAACTAAAACAACAATTCAAAATTGAAATATATTTCCCAGGTAAAGTCACTTTGAGCACGGAATATCAATCTTTGAGAACAATCGTTGTAATTAAAAGAAAATTGCCTGTACATAACGCATTGATGTTATTAATTAGCTGTCAGAGGCCATCCACAATTTCAGACATTTTCAAAGGAGAATAATGGACGTGTTTGGCAATTTTTATCTTGAAAATGCTGAGTACTCAAATGTCGAAAATGTTGGATAGCCTCACTTAAATTAATACTGTTGAAAAACATGGTTTGAATCAAGTGCAATAAACTGAGTGATAGGAACCGAATACAAATGTTTTCTTTCATTTCTGAGTTTGTGTATAAACGAAGTCTTCTAAACTTGACCACGTGATCTGATAGATGAGGACAGGAGGTTATACAGAGACTATAGATAACTAAACATCTCTCTGACATTATTGAAGGGACATCTAACATAACATTGCAAAGGGACACTGTTTAAAAAAATCTTTTTCATTTCCAGTATTAAGTCGACAATTTCGACTTAATGCTGAATAGGAAGAGGCGTTGGGTGAGGAGTAATGGGGAGGGGTGGAATGAAGGGGAAGGGGGAGGGGTGGGAAGGAAGGGGAAGGGGGAGGGGTGGGAAGGAAGGGGAGGGGAGGGGAAAGGGAGAGGAAAGGGAAGGAAGGGGTTTAGATGGGTAGAGTCCGGGAGGAAGGGAGGGGAGACTTCCGGGGTTGGGAGAGGAAGGGGATCAAATGTCAAGTTACCAAATAAATATCAAGGGGCATCCTACGTCCCAGCTACTCATTTTTGGGGTATTTATTTGCCCTTGATATTTATCGGATTACACGGCATTTGCTCCCCTTCCTCTCTCCCCGCCCACCCCTTTCCTCCGCTCCGTCTCACAAAAAGAGGGCGCTGTTTAGATTGGGTGAATTCTTGCAGTTACACAACAAGATTTACCCATTCTGAAAAGCGCCCTCCTATGTCTGCCACACCTCAAAAAGTCCTAATCCATAAAAATATCCTAATCGTTAACATTCCAATGACCACCCCTAAACGGATCTTTCTGTCCTAACCCTCCCCATGACCCAACCCACCTCCACCTGAATAAAACAAATCATTTGGGTTTGAAACATTAATTTGGATTTAAAAATATGATCATAATAAAATTCTGAGAAATTAGAAATCATTTTGGACAATTTGAAGGAAATTTGTGAAAATGTTTATTATTATTTTTTTAATATCAGTTTTGAAAGATTTGTGCATATTTTGGAGATTTTTGGATTTAATAATTTAGGAAAATCATTCACTCAAGGCTACATGACCAATTTGGTTGAAATGTAGGGAGACCCAGGTCCTTTTTAAAAGTGATGGTTGAGAAGTGTCCCCCCCCCCCCCACGGTGCGGATTTGTCATTTTGAATGCCTGCTATAAACCTTAAAAATGCTACCAATGATTTGCTTTAATGATACCCTTTGATGGCGTCGGATACAGGCCAGATCCAGTACAATAGTCTGAGCCACGTCGCACAGTGGGCCAGAATGAGATCAAAGTGCACCAAAATTATATTTCAACTTACTTTTTGATGTAAATTATACTCTAAGGGTTTTCCGACCCGTAGAATTCGATGGTAATGCTTTTAAACGCATATGACGTCATCTTAATGCTGAGTTATGGTTGGTCTGTGGTAGTTTAAATAAATATAATGCAATTGATGTCATCGCAGTACAGATATCTGGTTCATATAGCTTATCAATCAAGTCTTGGAATGTTCGTTAAACCTTGGCCTTTATACCATTTTTTTGTTATTTTGTTTGTTTATTTGTTGGGGTGTTTGTTTGCTTGTTTTTTGTTTGTTTGTTTTTATTTGAGATGCGAAATTTCCAACTTAAAAAAATTACGATCATTGTACTTACTGCTTAAGATGAATCTATATCTGAAGTATCACTGTGCTCTTGTAGTGAATTCTTTCTTTTCTTTTGATGAATGACCCAAGAATGCGGCCAGGTTTACATCAATAAAGATTTCTTAGCATAAAGACTCTTGTTCATTTTAACTCCTGGTGCAGAACGCGTTAACAAAATGATACTGCGTGAACCCCACTCTTCGTCGTTCCACTGAGGTGTGAGGTTCGTCTCTGAATTCGTTCACGACTTGAAGTGTTTCTACATCAAGGCTACGTGGACTCTGAAACTGACTCGGTGGTGTTTGCCCCTCACAGCGGAGGAGTTCGCGTGACCACAGTAGGTTTATATAACTTAAACTTAACTTAACTTACGTTGAAATAAATAAGACTCGGAAGTCAACGAGCAACTTCTTGTACATACAATAATTAATTAAGTCTTGGCAGTTGCAGACAATACATTTCCCTTCGGCTCGGCAGATGCGAGCATTATCTTTATTATAGTAAGCCTTGTTAATTAAATGTTATATCTGAACCACTAAACTCTGTGTGTTCTGTGTCACTGTCATCGTCATGGTCCGAGCATTTTAGCATTTCTTTGACTTCACTTGCACACCAAATCACGTGATAATTGTGCACCTTCCTCAAGACCTTCGACAACTTCAGTTATTGCCTCTTTTTGCTCCTGGATGATCCTGAGTGCGGTGTGATCAAGAAGACTCTGCAAAGGCACTTTTGCTGAATCCTCCATGATTGAAATGTTATTCGGGTAGCACTTTTTTTGTGCTTCTCTGACTTCAGTGGATATGTTCGCATTTTTCCGCTTGGCTGCAGATCGTACCGTTTGATAAGACTGTTTGGTCATTCCAGTTTCTACAACCAATGATAAAGCCTCATCCGATGAGAAATTTTCTTCTTTCTTGGGTGGCATAGAAATGAGCTTTCTCATCTTAGCTGGTTTTGACGGAGACATCATTGCAACTTCAGGTCAGGATTCTGTCGGTATGCACCCTATGATGCTGCATAAAGAAGTTCACTTGGCTCTTTTTGAATAAGAAGTTCATGTGCTTTTCTCTGTCGTGATCTTTTTGAAAGGGATTGCCAGTCTTTTAGGGGACGTCCTGCAGTGGATTGCGGTTGCGATGCACCCGGGACTGATGAGGCACAAGGATCATCTATGGTAGCACTCTGCATCAACAAATGCTCAACTTCATCAGGGAGTGATATGTTTTGGTCAAGCCACTCTGAGTTCTTGCTCAGAAACAATGCTTTAACACGCTTAGTTCTGGTGCACGTTTCTTTCACTCGATAAAGAAATCTCTTAATTGCTTTGATCGTCTGCTGTTTGAGGCAATCAGAAACATTCGACGTAAACTCAAGAAGAAAATCGAAGCATTTGTTACAAGACAGTTCGATATTAGTGATTGAACCAGAAGAATGCACCAGTTCAAACAATTGTCGTCGTGATATACGTGAAGATGCCATCTTTGCCAGGAAAGGTTTCTTAGACTTGTCTACATTATGAAGACGCACTGACTGATGTAGTTGATAAAAATACGCTGTAGCAAAAGCGACTGCACATATATTTTCCCACGAAGGCCAGGATCAAAGACAATGCGCGTATCGATTTTCACGTAGCTTCTCGGTGCGTGATGACAAATATAGCCGATACAGGCGCTCATAAATCAGAACGTATCTTAAAGAGTTGCACAAACTAGCAGCCAAATCTGGTACCAAAGTGAAGGGGAGACTATGGGGATCACGCCAGTATAAACATTTACGCGGGAATCCACGGGAATCTAAACTGTTTTTGTTATTTTTTTAAAAATACTGTTTTTTGGGTTTTTTTTTGGACAGTTTTTAACCTCTAATGGGATTAATTTAAATTTTCAAAATTTTAAAATCCCAACATTGTTGAAGTATGACTTATGGACAGTAGATATACACATTTTTAAGTAAATACCTTTTTTCTAAAATACCCTTATTATGGTTTAAACAAACAAAGCTACTTTTAGCCTTTTAGCTTCATTTAGGCACTTTTTTGTGTTCAAAAATAATTTTAAAAAATACTTTAAAAAAATTCTAAAGAAAAGAATTCTCAAAAAGTGTTCGTGGGGGTCTGATCTTTCGAAAAAGCTCCCCCTGGCCCACTGTGGTGAGGTCATCAGATATCGAGTTACACCAAATCAAAGTTTAATATTTCAAAAAATCATATCTCATGAACCACAAAATATATTTTCACAATCTTTGCATCATCTGAAAGATCTTGAATTATGTGACATTTCATTCACAGACGTGACCTCAATCTGACCACTCCTTCCGGTCGAAACCGGAAGTTGAATATTTAAAAAAATGATATCTCATGAACCACAGAAGATCACAATCTTTGCATCATCTTAAAGAGCTTGAACTATGTCACATTTCATTCACAGCCATGACCCTAATCTAACCTCTCCTTCCGTTCGAAACCGGAAGTTGAATATTTAAAAAAATCATATCTCATGAACCACAGAAGATATTTTCACAATCTTTGCATCATCTTAAAGACCTTGAACTATGTCACATTTGTACAGCCAAAACATAGTTGCGGAGTTCAAAGAACTTTAAAACTTAACAAATAGTTAGACCTTAACATATAGTTCCAGGTAACGGTGTGACGTCATGGTGAGGTCATCTAATGAATTATTACGTAATTAAGTATAATTAAAATAATATAATTTATATCTCGTGAACCACAATAGATAATTTCTTGATTCCTTCCATTAAACTGCCCAAAAATATCAAAACACAACTTATAAATTAAAAGGTCGACAATTTATTTAATGGGATCCATCCCTTGAAACGTTACTGTCTGATACCTTTATACTCCAGCTCTATACTCTAGCAGTCCTTATATAAATATTGAATAGTGGTATAAAAAGTACAGGGTTAAACCGTCATTGTCATGTATAAGCCATGTCTACATCCACAGCTAATGGCATCATTAAACAATTAATGAAACCTTTAAAGTATTGAAATGGATAATGGCACTTTTGATCGGCTTCTAGACGGATGGTTAATTAATCAAGGGCACATCGCCACACTTTAATAACCATGCACGTATATTAACCATACGTTTTTGAGTGTGTCCCACTTTTTTACAATGTGCCCCCCTTTTCTGAGACTCTGGATCCGCCCCTGTGTATACATTGGCTTAATTTTCAATAAGTATACAAAATAACTGGACTTCGTCTTCAGACGATAAGAGTATACTGATCGAAACGATGAGTTGTAACCGCTAGTTCTGTTCAGAAAAAAAAAAACTAATTTAATGTCTCCTGTTTCTGGTCATAGGTCAGCTTCAAAATCGGTGCGGTGAAGGTTTTTAGGTGTTGTGACGTCATGGTGAGGTCATCAGATATCGAATTACACTAAATCAAAGTTTAATATTTTAATAAAAATCACATCTCATGAACCACAAAAGATATTTTCACAATCTTTACATCATCTTAAAGATCTTGAATTATGTCACTTTTCATTCACAGACAAGACCCTAATCTGACCTCTCCTTCCGGTCGAAACCGGAAGGTTAAGTGAAACAATATGCTGAATTACTATTCCCTATATGTACAAATAGCCCATATCGCGCGTGCACAGAGTACGTACACACAGCACGAGTTCTTACCGTTTTACGTGTTAGGAATATTTCTCGTACATGGAAATGTACATTGAATAAAGAGTTTAATATACAACGCAACGAAATGAAACGAGCGTGGAAAATTTCTCCTTTTTACATGATATTGGGTCACAACTGTTCCTTCTTCAAATCATCACCTCTCAATATAACAAACTTGGAGAATTACTACAGGTTATTTTATGACATGTATAGGTCTTTCTGTGGGAAAATGCGTGAAAATTGACACCATTCTCATTGAATGCTGCATTTGTACAGTACATGTCCCGCAGTATTACATGAGTATGTGTGTTGTGTATGAAGCGTCAATGAAATTTGTGCTTTGCTCAGACTACTTCGCAGAATCTTTCTTTAAAATAGAACGGGTCAAACTACAGTTACAAGGCTCAGACTGTCAGAGCAGATGTTGTGCCTACAATATATGACTTTACAGTACATCTGTAGAAGATAATTGGGTTTTCGAGCGACAGCGCGAACACCTCTTCTTATTCGTTTTTTTTCAGTGAGACATATCCAACAAAAAAGGATAGTTGCAAAGTTCACATCACTTTAAAACTTAACACATACTTAGACCTTAACATGTACATGTAGTTGTGTGCTAAGTTGTGACGTCATGGTCAGGTCATCAGATATCGAATTACACTAAATCAAAGTTTAATATTTCAAAAAATTATATCTCATGAACCACAAAATATATTTTCAAAATCTTTGCATCATCTGAAAGATCTTGAATTATGTGATTTTTCGTACATAGACGTGATCCCAATCTGACCTCTCCTTCCGGTCGAAACCGGAAGTTGAATATTTCAAAATATCATATCTCATGAACCACAGAAAAAGCGTCTAGAACAACAAAATGGTTAGTAACTTTTTCCAAAATTGTTGGGTGTTTATTTTTAAATATTGGTTTTGGTTATCCGGTTACCAAATTTCTAAATGGTTAGTGCAGTTTTTTTTTTCATTTTAATTTATGCAATATATATGTGATATGTTTCATTATAGTCTTTGATATATATCTAAAAACAGCAAAAATAAATAAATAAATAAAAAGATTAAGGCCTAAACATTTTAAGCATTATTGTGGTGTTTGTAAAAGTAAGGTTTTTTCTTCATTCATAAAGTGACTAGTGACTTTTCCAAAAAATGCCTCCATCTCAGAAATTGAACCAAAATGTTATTTTGTCATGATCATGAGGAATAATAATTATGTTGACCCTTACTTCCGGTCCAAACTAGAAGTTCAAGTTTTAAAATCTCTTTATAAATTGACGCAAATCTGAAAGGGTATACGAAAAAAGCATTCTGGGTTTATATGTTAAGTAGGATCTGCTCTTTTCAAAAATATATTTTTTGACGTCATCGCTCTTAACAGCGCCCTCTAGCGGTAGGTTTTAAAAAGTCACCTTTTGCATCTTGAGAAAACATTAAACAGAATTTTACCAAATTTGGCACAAGGGACACCCATATTATGAGGAAAAATGTTGTGAAGTATGAATGACGTCACATGGTTGAACCGGAACTTATACGGTTGGAAGAATTTAAAATAATATGGGGTGACTGGGAAGTTAATGTATTCAGTATTACACATTATATGTTATTTTAATTATATGTTATGAAAACTCATATCTCTTGAAGTAACTCATGTCTTTTAACAACTTTAGGTGATGACGTCATCACATTATGATGCACACTCGAACAGCCTGAGTTTGTTTTCTACAAACTCAATACCTCTATTTTATTTCTTATATTTTATCAGGGTATCGCGTTCACATAACACGTGGTCTCCCTCGTGGTCCTGGGAATTAAAAGGTAATTCAAAAGATAAAATTAACATAATCAATAAATAGTAAACATAATAAAAATATATACAAAAAGATTAAATAAAAGAAAAAATTTATAACTAATTCAGTTATACAAACAAAACCCACTGTGGTAAGAAATATATAAGTACATATAATGTACATTGTAAATAGGTACTTGCGCTTCATGTATTGGTTGTATTATTTGTTTAGTGCCTGATACGTTTTATACCACATGAAATGCCTGAACTGTATAGAAACTTTATCCGATATCTCGCTTTATCATGCATCATGTCCAAATCGAGCGACTCAACACACCTCATCCGTCGATCGAGAAAATAGGTCTATAGGCCTATACACCGACTCACTTTGCTAATCAGGTGAGGGATATTGAGGTTTGTTGTTTGTGTATGATCTTTTGACCCTCAAGTGGATAGGGAATGGACGGTGAGGGACCGGGGATGGCTTTCAATAAGACTACTCGAGAGCACAGAGGTGCATGTAGTTGTACACCACCTCAATTACCGGTAACCTATCGCCAGCATCATCACCCAAGCCACTCTCCAATTCTTTTACCAAGCAAACCTGATAAATTAGAACATAATCTGTTTACTTTTCAAAGCATGTGCCCTTTTGTTTCTGATTTTCCATTTACATTCTTGTAGCTCAGGTGTAGAATAAAATAAGGATAGTTGGTTGAGGTTCCTCAAGTGTCTGTATTATGCCAGTTATTTTGGGACAAGATAGTACTGGTCTAAAATCACAAATAAAGTATCAGTCAAGTGCCAAATATTAAGCACCTCAAGTTTTTTTGCACCTCATGAGCCAGGTTTTAGGGGGATAAAATAGTCATGGATTGCAGAAGAAGTGCAAATAATGTTTACAGTGTATATGAAAGAGGTAACCATAACAATGTGGTTAGTACCTGATTAACAATTAGAATACAGAATACACTAAATAAAATTTATATTATTTTGTATGGTAACATGGGGCGTGATCTGTGGCTATAAGGCATTCTGTGACTTCTGACTACCGCCCCCTGAACAAAGATATTGATCAATTAGGTCAATTAGATCAATTAGGTAGACCGCCAATACAGGACTAGATAACTCACTCAACTGACTACAATGACCAATTGATGCGGAATGCTGGAAACGGAACTACTTGCAGTGTGTTAGTTATGCTTGGCTAAAATATTGACTTTTCCTGTCTACGCGACAACAGGCTATACCAAGGTTGTTTCGTATCACAATTCAACAAGTGAGATGGAGAACAATGTTGATTTACAAATTGAAACGACACCTGAAATTTCCAAATTATTAAATAATTTTGCTCATTAACATCAGGAAAAATCATATTTAATTGTGCTGTGACCCCCCCCCCCCCCCATCCACCTTCGACTGAAGTTAATATTCCACCCGTGCCTACGGGTGTGGGGAAGCACAACTATATGAATTAAGATATAAATTATATCCTGCTGACATCTGATTAAAATTGAAAATTTAATGGTTTTTGCTGAAATAAATACAGCGTTTTGACTAGATGGAATTAAAATTAAGATTACTAGACTGATTGATAAATTAATTTCTTGGCATGTTGAATATAGCTATAGCGTAGATTTGTTGACATGACATGGTTCGGTTCCAAATGTTGAATTCCAACATCCATCCCTGATGCATCAACTCAAGTATGACACAAACACCTCTTGTTATTGTTCGGCTTTTTAGGTGTTCGAGCGACAGCGCGAACTCCTCTTGTAATAGTTCGTTTTTTTAGGTGTTCGAGCGACAGCGCGAACACCTCTTGATATTGTTCGTTTTTTTCGTCTTTTTCGATGCGCAGAGGATTTTTTAAAGAATTTATTTTTTATTTTTGCTTTCGTTTATAGGCAATCAATTTCATGGTAACAGTTTTCTAATGCGCCCTTGACAAATAGTTTTCAGGTACTGGAGTTAATTTGAATACAAAATTAATTATATTTGATTTTTAGGCAAGAGATCTAGATCTTCTTTTTAACTTATGTATTTTATTTCTTTTCTTTTTATTATTTTATCAGCGTAATTAAATTTAATTTTGCAAATGGAATAATGTGTATAATTTTTAAACAAAAAGCATTAATAAATTTCCCATAATGATTGTTTAATAAACAATGTGGCAAAACAAGATTCTAGAAAAAAAAATGGTTGGTAAATATTTCCAAAATATTGGTTTTTTGGTTAGCCGGTTTGTTAATGGTCAGTGAATTTGTTTTTCATTTTAATTTATGTAATAGCCAAATGATATGTTTCATTATATTTTTAGCCTTTGATATCTAAAACAGCAAAAATAAATAAATAAATAAATAAATTAATTTGTATGGTAACATGGGGCGTGATCCGTGGCTATACGGCATTCTGTGACTTCTGACTACCGCCCCCTGAACAAAGATATTGATCAATTATGTAGACCGCCAATACAGGACTAGATAGCTCACTTGGTAGAGCACCAGCACATTAACCCAGAGGTCACAGGTTTAAATTCACTTCTATTAAGTTGTTCTTTGTTAATTCCAAACATTATGAGTAACATTATATGTAATTCAAAATAGAAAGACCGCCAACATAGGGCTAGATAGCTCAGTTGGTAAAGCACCAGCACATTAACCCAGAGGTTATGTACATTGTTAGTCTGATTAAAACAATTACAAATGTCTCATAGGTTTTTGATGGCTGCTAAATGTTGACTCATTGGAACAGTTGTAACAAGCTAGAAAATTAAACAAGGCAGATTTCCACGTTCACACCACAGCAAGGTTTCTCACGTTATCAAGTATTATCAAGTAAATGTCTTGAATAAAAAAAACTTGACATGTAAATAACTCAAGTATACAGTGTACCATTTACAGGCTACAGTTGAATATTCTACATTGTGTCAAGGAAAACATAGACTATGCATATGTGACGCGGTATGTCAAAACCAGGCGGAGCTACGAACGGAGGAACAGCTGCAAAATGCCTTGGTGTGAGTTTTTGCGATTTTCAGATTTTTGGAAATTTATGATGCTACAAATGTTTAAAATGTTCTGTAAAAGTTTCTAACTGAAATTTCATCGACAAATTATATTTTAAATACTTTTATAGAGGCATTATAATTTCACAAAATGATGCCTTGTTCGAGATTTTGCTTGGAAATGACGCCAAATTTAGAGTAACTTCGAGCTCACTTGCGAACGTAAAATCGCATCGCCCCTATACAAATTTGGTATTGCCGGAAACGTCAGACCTTTCGCTAATAAAGGAACTGAATAATTAATTAGGTATTTCCCCAGGAAAATGACATCATTTCACTGTTCCGGACAGTCTGATTTCAAATCTTAATAACTTCGCTATGGAATATCCGATTTGAAAAAAGGAAGCGGCATTGTAAAGTGCAAGGTCTATAGTTTACTAATTCAATAACTCAAAATTTACCTCTTGCCCAATTGTGCCTGGTTTTGACATATGGCGTCACCTATCAGTTCACACCTCAACTGGCTACAATGAAAAATAAATAATGCGGAAAGCTGGAAACGGAACTACAGTGCAGTGTGTTAGTTATGCTTGGCTAAAATATTGACTTTGCCGTCAGTAACTCTATGTGACAAAAGACTGTCGTAGCTACTGTAAAATATCAAGGTTGTTTAGTATTACAATTCAACAAGTGAGATGGAGAACAATGCTTATTTACGAATTGAAACTACACCTGAAATTTATAAAGTATTTGCTCTTTAACATCAGGAAAAATCATATTTAATTGTTCTGTGTAGTTTTAAATTTACCTGCATTAAATTTAACTGCATTTTATGAATAAGGAATTCTGATGATGTGATAATAATATCAGGGGTAAAAACAGTTTTACGCAATCAGTAACTGATTTAAAAATTCGAAAAAACTAGTTTTATAAATTTATATTGGATATTTTGTATAATTTCGATAGAACATTCTGACTCAATGAACCAGTTGAACTATTAATGTTTGTGTGATTATCATCTCTGTAATTAGCTGCATACCGATTATTAAAATACGCACTCAATTATTTGTATGAAATATGAAAAAACATTATGAATTTGCAAGTATCTTTCTATGATTTCATATCCATTATAACAAATCCACAGCGCCTCATTAGAATACATTTTTTCAGAAATGAAATCTCAGCGATTCGGGGCCTTATTTTCATCCCTGAATTCAATACAATCACAACGTTTCTTTGTGCTTTTTACACAATAAACATCTCAATTCTCAATCAAGTCAAAGTGTAATTTGCAGTTAAATTTGTATTTAAGAGTTCATTTATCCTGGGGCGAACCATTGACTGTTTATTTATTTATTTATTTTATTGTTATTTATTTAAAACAATAATACTGACATGGGAAGTGTCGACAATCACTGCTTTGTTTTACAGAGAAGATTAAGCAGAAGATTAAGCATTTGATTAGCAAGATAAAGCTGATCACCAGAATATAATATTGGTTTTCCCGCTAATTTCATCCCGTTTTCATTCAATTTAATACAATATTTCAGTTTCAATTGGAAAAAATATACATTTAAATAAGTTGAGCATTCTATCGTCATTTAACCCAACTAATCACCAAAATAAGTACATTCTAATTGAAAGTGTCACTAAGTTCATTAAATTCCGTCAAAACCAGTCGCAAGCGGTTGATCAAAATGTCATCAATTGGCATTCATTTGTCCCATTTTTACTTTCAATTCTCAGGCCTGCGTATGATATTTTAGGACAGATTCCTATCTGTCTCATTTGCCTAGCTCGTCAGGAGATTACATGCAAAAGAAAGCAAAAGAAAGGGGCGGGGGGGGGGGGGAGGAAAGACAGTTAAACTTCCGGGAAAAGGAAGATTGAGGAGGAAATATTACAAAGGGAAACAAATCCGTGATGCAATTAATTAACCCCGTAAGGATACTCTGATTCTTGTTTCGTACTTTTAAATTTTTGTACATTGGAATAAAAATTGAGAAATTGTATAGCGACACAAAAGAAAAAGTTTCAAATAAGATAGTCCTTAGTTACTTTCATAACTCACATCTGAAGAAATAATCTTAAGATGATATTGATTGTCCATAAACGAAAGCGAAAATAAACTTGCACAAAATCCTGCTCGATAATTCTTAATTTGATTGAATCACTCACGAAAACATTCGAAACATCCAATTTCAGGGTGAACAAAATTGAAGTCATGAATGCCGCAACAAAATAGAAATAACTATACGAAGTTGAGTATGACCGGAACGAAATAATGATTGCTTAGGAATTAATTTGAATAGAGAAAAAGAAACCCTAGTTTGATTGGATCAACCCCCCTTTATCTACACATTGGATCCACCCCTGTATTATTATCGTTTTACCCCAATGGAATAATAATAATAATAGTAATTAATCATTCATTCGAGGGTGAAGTCAGTGTGGGAGAAAGAGCGCACGTAATATCATATGAATCTACTTGCATGACGATGAAAATGATGAATTGCACTCTTTGTGCATCAATTTATCATACGTTATTTGTTTCCCCCCTTGTTTGGCAGTGTATCCCCGCCCCTTTATCGACACCTTGGATCCACCCCTGTATTACATTATTGTTTTACCCCAATGGAATAATAATTACCCATTGTGTATTGTTTGTTCCTCACACACGTCTACCATAGTCATGTTCCCTATCTACAGGCAGTAGAGATATCGTTATGATTGAAGCCATCACATTGTAAGGAACCTGTCTACTGGTTCAGTTGTACATGTGCCTCATTCTGATTATCATAGACTTGTGTACAGGAAAGCAAAGATGGCTGCGGTTTATTAATTAAAGGTCTATTGCACCTATATGATGGAAGGATTCGGTTGACAAGAGATTTTCTTGAATTTGAGAATGGTGATGAGACCCATCATATCAGTTATTCTGACATAGTCCTTAAAATAATCATGCTGGCGACCATACTTAACCCCAATGTCAGTAACCTTAGGTTTAGGAACAAAATTTGTGGTGTTTTACCGATCTAATTTAACAATGTCTGATCACCACACAGGCCTTGAATTTCTTCCTCCTAGGAGAATAGGTAGGAGCAAGGCAATTTTCCCCCAAATAACTTTTCCATTACATTAAAATGGATAGTATGAGGATAGTTTAGTTGACATTAATCTCGTGCAAGTGAATTAGATGTTTGATAAATTTGCCATGACTTTATTGTTTTTAATTTAAAACAATCATTGCCTGCCAGGAAGTCGTCTTATCCATGCTTTAACAGATCCTCGTCACATTGAGGCCATATTTGTCTGGTAACCTGACAACTAATCATAAATCACTATGAGTTTGCAAGGCACCACACTATTTAAGACAACAGCCTCATTTTGATTCCTATATTCATAATGTTATAGCCACAGTAAACGTTAAACTCCCACAAGGACATGTACACAAGAATCTTATTTATATTACAAATACTTTCTTAGTAATTAAGTCTTTAGTTTATGTTTCAATTAAAATATTGAATATTTTTAAAGGATAATTTCACCGAATTCCACAACTTGGGGACCTTCATGTTCAATTTCTTTGAGTAAGAGTGGTTGGAGGAAATGATTAATGTTAGTCGTCAAATTGCCTGGTAAATTATCGGTATATTATAGTCATGTACACTTAACACCACTATTGAACATGAAGCAAATAGAGTCGGGCAATTTATTTGTATAACGTTGAAACATGAAGGACCCTAACTGAAGAAGATATATGTTATTTAATATACAACAAAATATAATTCAGTTTTATCAATTGGCATTTATTTGTCACATTTTTATTTTCAATTCTCAGGCCCGGGTATGATTGCATTATGTGCAATGTTGAAGGAATGGAACAACAATATTTGTAAAATGTTGGCAAAATTATTCTCTTTGAATCATTTCAATTTTAATTTTGTTTAATACATTCTTTGTTTCATCAATTTTAGGGGGACGTTTTGCCAATATCTTTCTTAAAAATGGCAGTTCCTCAGACTAAATAGTTTATTGTGAAGATTGATTCCATCATCGGCTTTATACCAACTAAGTTGTATATTAACATTCAACTATTTGGGTATTTTTTAATTAGTTTTTTTTAAATATCAGTTCTATAACCTACCTTTAATTAAGACAAAAATATTAAATTCAATAACATTTACATTAGGCCTACTGTGTGTTGTGTTTCATTATAATTTTCCATTCTTGATCAATCGCTTGCGACTGGTTCTTTTGAAATTGAATGTACCTGACGACGCTTTTAATTAGAACGTACTTATTTTATCAATGAGTTGGGTTAAATGAAGATAGAATGTTCAACTTATGAATTTGAATGTATCTTTTTGCTGATTGGATGATGATGTAAAGGAGTATTCATTTTCAAATTAATTTCAATGAGTTACGTATTTAAACTGAACAAAACTAAAATCAGATGTCAAGCAAAAGAAATAGGCTGAAAGTAGAGATTGTACATATGTATTGAATAGTGAAATTATTTCATCTTAAATCATAATGTTGGATATAGTTCAATGGTTAAATGTTATCCATAATGCTATCATGTCCCATAAAACATTACGCTTCTATCATACACATGACAAAACAATAAATGATCAACGCTAATACAAGAACATACATTGGGCAATATATTTCCACGTAAAATGCACTCCATACGAACAGTTACGACGACAATAAATGACACAATCGATTTAGCTTGACAGAATGATTGTGAATCTACAATTTTAAAAAGTGAGTAACTTAAAATTTGGATTATCTCGAAACCTATTTTGTGCCGTGTTGCCCAACTGGCATTTCGTGAAAACGGTGACGATATGTAGAGAATCATTAATGTTGTTCAGACATTATATCAGATGCATCGACTACAACATTGTTTTGCATTGTACATTACAATGTGAGTGTAAAATGTGTTATCGTTGTAATTAGTAGTTAAATATTATAATGGTTCATTCCATTTGTGTGTATTGTGGTTAACTGGGATGTTATTGTACTTTTATTTCTTTGCCACATAGTTTTATGTACATGTATCTAGTTGAAGAGTAGTCTACCCAGACCCAGAAGAAACAATTAACTCGAGAGCAGTGTTAGGATAACACTATTAAAAATCCTGCCATCTATTTATCTAAACTTGATGTGATTATAACAAAGAACATATTGTTCTTAACATCATCCGGGGGTTGGGGTTGGGGGTTGGACCACTACATTAAGATATGCGGAAACTCATAATGTAATCATTAGATTAAAAGACGTAATCACCCCGACTTGTGCAAAATACAAATTTGATAAGGCACTTCAACATGTTATTCAGCTTCCTGTTGTCTCCAATGCAGCCAAGACATGGATCATTAACATCAATTAACTGGCTTAATTACACACTGGTGATGTGACCCAAAGGCATAAACGAGTACGCATTCACAAGAATGTGTTGATAGGCGTATGATCGTACTCAATGAATCTTTCATCGGCATGTGTATTATAGAGAAGACAAAGATAAGTCTAGAAGGCCAAGACACTCAGGTACCAATCAAGCATGCCGCTGAAGCGCATCTGCCTAGAACACCACTTTAGCTATTAGCTTCACATGAACAAGAAGCAATCGAAAACTTGGCTAAGATCAATGACCTTGGTAAGGTGTGGTGGTCCGCTCACTAAGTTAAACATAACATGTTACCACAAAGACAATGATAAAATTAATATTCCAGTAACAACCGGTAGACCTAAGTAATTTATATATATTTTTAAATCAAAACACTGCTATTTTTCTTCAGGAAAGGAAAACAAACGCTTTAAGATAATAGGTAAATTACATTAATTGTTACTTCTTGAGGCCTCTGGATAGAGTGTTGATGGGTTGTTACAATAGGATAGACTATCAATGGGGTTTTCTTCTCATACATGTATGCATCAATTATGAAAAAAATACAAAACAGACACCATTTACATAATAATAAGATTTAAGATTTACATGTTTATGAGTGGGAAAATTAAAATAAGTATTATCATAAATGTTAGAAATGTTACAGTATTTGAGAGTGTTATTTATTGAAGATCAATTTTTGTTCTGCTTTCTTCACTAACATGTATCATTATTTACAATACAACCTTTGACATTTAACTTATTATATGTACGTGAACACCATTACAATGATAAAGCCTGAAACCTGATTTAAGATATGAGTAAAGTAACAAACCTGTTAAACCTTTACCTTACTATGTATGTTGTATAGTTTATGGGAAAATGGTGAAATTACAATTATGTTTGGTTGTTTACATTCCAACATGTCATATAGAAAACGGTACAACTTTTAACTTTTGTTACAATATTTTTTCAAACAAAGTATATTTAGAGAAATGTGATACACCTAAAAGAAAGCAATGTTGCTAAGGAAACTACCATATGTATTGAATTGAGAGCCACATTTTTATTTCATGCTTGGCTCACTAGGATGATATTAAAAATCGTAATCTACAATTTTACTTAAATGTACTGACAATTTGAGCTATCATTTCGAACTGAGAAGGTTTGGTACAACATTGGAAAAAAGACTATAATGTACACATATGAAAACTCACTTTAAATTCAAAAATAAATAAAAACATTAAAGGGGAGGTACAACATTCCAATCTTTTAGGTTTCAGGAAATATATAAATAAACTAACCTGTGAAAGTTTTATCACAACAGGTGCTGACCTTTTTTGAAAAAAACAATGTACAAAGGGATGACAACTTTGTATAGTAAACTTCAACATTTCTTAAAGAAGTATTCAACCAGTAATATCTTACTAATGTCAGTAATTCAGTTCAAACAGAAAATAACGAAAATGCATTGATCCATACTTAAGAATAACAAGATATGCAAAGAAACAAACCTGTGAAAGTTTCAATTTATTTTGTTGTATTGGTTTTAAGAAAATTGTAAAAAAAATGTTTTAAATGTATTGCTCATCTTTGTACACAAGTTCTAATATTGAAATGGATCATCAGATGTATGCTTCTTTAGCTAAGGTTACACCATACTTCTCTAGCTTGAAAGCAAAGAGGAGCTGCAAGCTTTGACTGATGTTACCGAGGGATTCTTGGATTTGTCTAGAAACTTGCAACTGCTCCTTTTCCACTTCCAACCTCTCACATTCAACTTGTAGTCTTTGGTTTTCTATAGCATATATGTCAGTTCTAGTGGTAGTGGTTCTCTGTGTTGGCTTCTCTTTCTTATTCTCTATCTCTACAACCACCACCTCCTCTGCCTCTTCGCCCTCCCCCTCCTCATCCTCGATCTCCATCCTAGTATCTTGTGTTGCTATCGCTATTGAAGTTCGAAAAGAAAATAAAGCAAGTAGTAAATATTTATTTTAAGTTCATGATCCTCAGATCATCACAATTTGAAGTTTAGTCTACTATCTAATGGTGTGGCAAATATATAAGTTACCTTATATGAGTGAAACAGAAAAATATAGCGTTTCTTCATTCCATATGCCACGAGGCCACATATATTTTTGGAGGAAAAAAAGAAGGAAAAAGGTTATATATAAAGTTATATTAATAGGGTCTTATGTCAAATATGCCCATAGAATATTTTTATAAGTAGTGATGTGGAGTTACCATTATGCCATGTTGTCCAGCATTACATTCGCATCCAAATCTGTCTCTCCCTCCTCCCTTGCCATCCTTGGCAACTGGGGACAGTGCTTGTAGCACCAACTCATAGGTTTTGTTTTCTTGAGGTTCCTCACCTCCTTCTGAAAGCAGGAGGGAAAAAAAGGTCTCCAGTTTCTGGTTATAGGTTGGCTTCAAAATCGGTGCGGTGACATACTAAGAGAGGCCTCACAAATAAGGCAAATCTATGGTTACATATCGGTGCGGTGACATACTAAGAGAGGCCTCACAAATCAGGCAAATCTATGGTTACATATCGGTGCGGTGACATACTAAGAGAGGCCTCACAAATCAGGCAAATCTATGGTTACATATCGGTGCGGTTACATACTAAGAGAGGCCTCACAAATCAGGCAAATCTATGGTTACATATCGGTGCGGTGACATACTAAGAGAGGCCTCACAAATCAGGCAAATCTATGGTTACATATCGGTGCGGTGACATACTAAGAGAGGAATCACAAATCAGGCAAATCTATGGTTACATATCGGTGCCGTGACATACACACAGAAAAAAAATACACAAGTTGTGTAAAAATTGTACTATTTTGCAATGTTGTATACGAACCTCCCAATTGTTTGGTAAAGTTTTACAAAATGCGTGTTGGGTAAAGTTTTTCATAAACATTTTGTAAAGTTTCACTTAAAAAATCAGTAAAAAGATTTACCTCGATAGGTAAACATAAATTAAGTAAATTGTTACTGAATGTATGGGTAAAAAATACTTAATTTTTGTGTAGAATACTAGACTCTTTTTACTATTTGACCTTGTAAACTTTTACTACATTGTTTGGTATGCATAAGTCATTACATACTTATCAAATATAAATAATGTAAATTAAACAAGGCACCCCACTATACTTGTACAGTTTCAAAAACGTTTCTTTTATTTATTAACAATAAAGTGAAACATCTCTTCAAATCCCCACTTTACGAGGTTCTCTCATTTTCTCCATGTTGTGAGGCGATTGTTGACTTGACAGGCACACCCTGCGCTTTTGCACGCACGCCGCGCACACACAATGCAATGCTTGAGTTCCTTGTGGTAAAAGTTACACGGGCCAGGTAAAGACTTGAATTAGTTACATAAAATATGTAAATAAAATTTAATACATTTTAAATTACGTAATTTTTAACTTACACAGCAATTGTGTTCTTTATTTTCTCAAAATTATACCTAAATTGTGTAATATTTTACAAAACATGTTTTACCCATTTTTTTACCATTCATTTTGTGTGTGTGCTAAGAGAGGCCTCACAAATCAGGCAAATGTATGGTTACATATCGTTTCAAATTGAACACCGGCGCACAGTGGGCCAGAATGAGATAAAGTGCGCCAAAATTATATTTCAAATTACTTTTTGATGTAAACTATACTCTAAGGGTTTTCCGACCCGTAGAATTCGATGGTAATGTTTTTAAACGCATATGACGTCATCTTAATGCTGAGTTATGATTGGTCTGTGGTAGTTTAACTAAATATAATGCAATTGATGTCATCGCAGTACAGATATCTGGTTCATATAGCTTATCAAGTCTTGGAATGTTCGTTAAACCTTGGCCTCTATACCATTTTTTTGTTATTTTGTTTGTTTGTTTGTTTGTTTGTTGGGGTGTTTGTTTGCTTGTTTTTTGTTTTTTGTTTGTTTGTTTTTATTTGAGATGCGAAATTTCCAACTTAAAAAAAATACGATCATTGTACTTACTGCTTAAGATGAATCTATATCTGAAGTATCACTGTGCTCTGTGTGTTCTGTGTCACTGTCATCGTCATGGTCCGATCATTTTAGCATTTCTTTGACTTCACTTGCACACCAAATCACATGATAATTGTGCACCTTCCTCAAGACCTTCGACAACTTCAGTTATTGCCTCTTTTTGCTCCTGGATGATTCTGAGTGCGGTGTGATCAAGGAGACTCTGCAGAGGCACTTTTGCTGAATCCTCCATGATTGAAATGTTATTCGGGTAGCACTTTTTTTTGCTTCTCTGACTTCAGTGGATATGTTCGCATTTTTCCGTTTGGCTGCAGATCAAAAAGTTTGATAAGACTGTTTGGTCATTCCAGTTTCTACCATCAATGATAAATGAGAAATTTTCTTGTTTCTTGGGTGGCATAGAAATTAGCTTTCTCATCTTAGCTGGTTTTGACGGAAACATCATTGCAAACTTGAGAACATACTTTAGGTCAGGATTCTGTCGGTATGCACCCTGTGATGCTGCATAAAGAAGTTCACTTGGCTCTTTTTGAATAAGAAGTTCATGTGCTTTTCTCTGTCGTGATCTTTTTGAAAGGGATTGCCAGTCTTTTGGGGGCCGGGGACGTCCTGCAATGGATTGCGGTTGCGATGCACCCGGGACTGATGAAGCATAAGGATCATCTGTGGTAGCACTCTGCATCAACAAATGCTCAAATTCATCAGGGAGTGATATGTTTTGGTCAAGCCACTCTGAGTTCTTGCTCAGAAACAATGATTTAACAGGCTTACTTCTGGTCCACCTTTCTTTCACTCGATAAAGAAATCTCTTAATTGCTTTGATCGTCTGCTGTTTGAGGCAATCAGAAACATTCGACGTAAACTCAAGAAGAAAATCGAAGCATTTGTTACAAGACAGTTCGATATTAGTGATTGAACCAGAAGAATGCACCAGTTCAAACAATTGTCGTCGTGATATACGTGAAGATGCCATCTTTGCCAGGAAAGGTTTCTTAGACTTGTCTACATTATGAAGACGCACTGACTGATGTAGTTGACAAAAATACGCTGTAGCGACTGCACATATATTTTCCCACGAAGGCCAGGATCAAAGACAATGCGCGTATCGAGTTTCACGTAGCTTCTCGGTGCGTGATGACAAATAAAGCCGATACAGGCGCTCATAAATCAGAACGTATCTTAAAGAGTTGCACAAACTAGCAGCCAAATCTGGTACCAAAGTGAAGGAGAGACTATGGGGATCACGCCAGTATAAAAATTAAGGCGGGAATCCACGGGAATCTAAATGTTTTTGTTATTTGTTAAAAAATACTGGGTTTTTTGGGGGGGTTTTTGACAGTTTTTACCCTCTAATGGGATTTAAATTTTCTAAATTTTAAAATCCCAACATTGTTGAAGTATGACTTATAAATAATAATAATAATAATAAAGATTTATAGCGCGCACATATCCACCCTGCTGGGCGCTCAAGGCGCGGAAACAAAGAAAAAACATGAATACAAACAATATACAATGATAGCATAGGGAAAAAAAATTATGTACCGAGATACATGTACCTACAATGCAATTACAAACATACATCATCTTTGAAGAGTTGTGACATAAGATGAGTTTTAAGCATCGACTTAAATCTGGTTATACTATGACAAGATTTGAGTTTAGTTGGAAGATGATTCCAGAGTCTCGGAGCTGCGACAGAAAACGACCTATCACCCCAGTTCCGTTTTGAAGTTGGTTCCTTTAGGAGTGACATGTTGCTGGAGCGCAAATTGCGTGATGGAGTGTAGACTTTAAGCAGTTCAGAAATATAAATTGGAGCAATGTTATTGAAAGATTTGTGAACAATTAGCATAAGTTTAAAAACAATTCTCTGTGAAACAGGAAGCCAGTGCAGTTATTTCAAGATTGGCGTGATATGGCATGACTTTCTGGAGAAAGTCACAACACGAGCTGCTGTGTTTTGTATGTGCTGAAGACGAGATATTTGATTCTGCGGGACACCGTAAAGGAGAGCATTCCCGTTATCGAGCCTTGATGTGACAAACGCATGTATAATTTGTTCAGCAGCACTTTTATTCAAGTATTTCCTAATTCGGCTTATATTTATGATATGAAATGATGATATGCGAACAATGTTGGAGATATGTGGTTTTAAAGTCATTGTCGAGTCAAATATAACACCCAAATTACGTGCATGTAATGAGGGGGCATCTGCGAGTCACCAATTGTAATAAATGGAAGAGAAACTTTAGACAATTGCTGACGTGATCCAAATAGAACAAATTCTGTTTTTTTTTCATCGTTCAATTTCAGGAAGTTTTGTCTCATCCAACTTCGAATTTCTTGAATACATTTCTCCAGTGTTTTAATGCAGGAATCAGCAGGTTCTTGAGAAGATTTAAAAGTAATGTAAAGCTGCGTGTCATCAGCGTAAACATGGTAATTTAAATTATACTTCAAAATTATATCACGAACTGGAAAGGTATAAACAGTAAACCACTGTGGGCCGAGTACAGAGCCTTGGGGTACAGAATAGTCAAGAATAACAGGCTCGGAGATAGCGTTACCAATACAAACATGCTGAGGCCTATTTAAAAGGTAGGACTTACACCAATCCAGGGCTGTGTCATGTATTCCAAGATGATATTGAAGGCGGGAGAGAAGGATTTTATGATCGACCGTGTCAAAAGCGGCGCTTAAGTCTAACAAAACTAATGCAGTGATTTTCCCCTCATCCATGGCAGATAAAATGTCATTGTTGACGCAAAGAAGAGCAGTTTCCGTTCCATGAAATGGTTTGTAGGCTGACTGAAATGTGTCCGACAGGTTATTAGCACGAACATGGTCAGAGATCCGTGATGAAACAACCCGCTCGATTGTTTTTCCAAGGTACTTTAAATTCGCTACTGGTCGGTAATTTTTGAAAACTTCCTTGTCCAATTTGGGTTTCTTTAGGAGTGGTTTAACATGAGCAACCTTCTGGCTATTAGGGAAACAACCGGAAGAAAGAGATCTGTTTACAATAATTGTGATATACTTAGCAAACACATCAATATTTTGTTTTATTAGCGAAGTTGGCACTGGATCAAGTTCACATGATTTTGATGGTGATTTCATGATGATTTTCTTGATCTCCGTAACACTAGTAGGCTCAAACATGGACAGTCTACATTGTGGATCCTTGCGTGTTGGTGTTTGTGATAGAATGGGAAAAGAACGACGGATATTCTCAATTTTTGTGACAAAAAAGTTTGAAAAAGCATTTGCGAGGTCCTGGTCGGAGTGTGTAGATGGAAGCACTGGAGCTTTGGGTTTATGAAGCAGCTTTTCAACAATGTTAAAGAGTTTTTTCTGATCACCAGAGCTATCTTTCACAAGAGATGAGTAGTGAGTTATTTTTGCCTGGTTAATCATGTTCTTCACAATATCACGTTGGTTACAGTATTCTTGCCGATGTACTCCAAGTTTCCCATGTCACGCCATCTTCGCTCAAGTTGACTGCGGATTTTCCTTGCAGCACGGATATCATCATTGAACCAGGGGGATTCAGATTGTAGTTTAACAGTTCGAGTTTTTTGCGGAGCATGATCATCCAAGATGTTACGGATAGTAGATTCAAATAGACTGACACAAGAATCCAGCTCACCATCTTCAAGGTTTACATTTTCCAGTTGAGATTCAACATCATGACATAAATCTTTAATATTTACTTTTTTCCAGTGGCGAGTAGTTACAGAAATGGTAGGTATGGGAGGTTTTTTAAGGTTCAAATTTACCATGATTGCATAATGATCAGATAATCCAGGATGAATAGTTATATTCGTGATAAGAGGTGAAGTATTTTCACGCGTTATCATGAGGTCAAGACAGTGACCATACCGATGAGTGGGTGCTGTGATGTGCTGTATAAGTCCATGAGCAGAGAGCAGATCTTTAAACTGATTTGCATAATTGTTTGAAATTATGTCCATATGAATGTTAAAATCGCCGGTTAAAATAATGTCAGATGGGTGTAAGAGATAATCGACAATTAATTTTTCAAATTCCTGCAGAAAACTGGAGAAGTTTACATGTTTACCATCAACATCCCTTTCTGGTCGATACATATTAACAAGGCGAACAGATCTAGAGTTGCACGTTACCTCAGCATGCAGAGATTCCAATGTTAGGTAGTCAATGTTAACACTTTTCATGCTGACAGATAAACTGGACCTAAAGAGTAGTGCAACCCCTCCACCGGTCTTTATTGGTCTGGGGATATGATGGAGAGAGTAGCCAGCAGGAGTACACTCACGGGGTAGCAAATCATCATCAGGTTTAAACCATGTCTCGGTTATGGCAACAAGATCCAAAATGTTTTGAAGTACAAAGTCAACCAATTCATCCGATTTGTTACATATGGATTGAGTATTGGACAGTAGATATACACATTTTTAAGTAAATACCTTTTTTCTAAAATACCCTTTTTATGATTTAAACAAATAAAGCTACTTTTAGCCTTTTAGCTTCATTTAGGCACCTTTTTGTGTTCAAAAATAATTTAAAAAAATACTAAACAAAAATTCTAAAGAAAAATATTCTCAAAAAGTGTTCGTGGGGGTCTGATATTTCGAAAAAGCTTTTTAAAAAGTGGAACCGTCACACACCCCAAACCACTATTTTGGCGCACTTTCATCTCCCCCTGGCCCACTGTGGTGAGGTCATCAGATATCGAATTACACCAAATCAAAGTTTAATATTTCAAAAAATCATATCTCATGAACCACAAAATATATTTTCCCAATCTTTGCATCATCTGAAAGATCTTGAATTATGTGACAATTCATTCACAGACGTGACCTCAATCTGACCTCTCCTTCCGGTCGAAACCGGAAGTGAATATTTAAAAAATATATATCTCATGAACCACAGAAGATCACAATCTTTGCATCATCTTAAAGAGCTTGAACTATGTCACATTTCATTCACAGACATGACCCTAATCTGACCTCTCCTTCCGTTCGAAACCGGAAGTTGAATATTAAAAAAAATAATATCTCATGAACCACAGAAGATATTTTCACAATCTTTGCATCATCTTAAAGACCTTGAACTATGTCACATTTGTACATCCAAAACATAGTTGCGGAGTTCAAAGAACTTTAAAACTTAACAAATAGTTAGACCTTAACATATAGTTCAGGTAACGGTGTGACGTCATGGTGAGGTCATCTAATGAATTATTACGTAATTAATTATAATTAAAATAATATAATTTATATCTCGTGAACCACAATAGATAATTTCTTGATTCCTTCCAAAAACTGCCCAAAAATATCAAAACACAACTTATAAATTAAAAGGTCGACAATTTATTTAATGGGATCCATCCCTTGAAACGTTACTGTCTGATACCTTTATACTCCAGCTCTATACTCTAGCAGTCCTTATATAAATATTGATTAGTGGTTTAAAAAGTACAGGGTTAAACCGTCATTGTCATGTATAAGTCATGTCTACATCCACAGCTAATGGCATCATTAAACAATTAATGAAACCTTTAAAGTATTGAAATGGATAATGGCACTTTTGATAGGCTTCTAGACGGATGGTTAATTAATCAAGGGCACATCGCCACACTTTAATAACCATGCACGTATATTAACCATACGTTTTTGAGTGTGTCCCACTTTTTTACAATGTGCTCCCCTTTTCTGAGACTCTGGATCCGCCCCTGTGTATACATTGGCTTAATTTTCAATAAGTATACAAAATAACTGGACTTCGTCTTCAGACGATAAGAGTATACTGATCGAAACGATGAGTTGTAACCGCTAGTTCTGTTCAGAACAAAAAAAAACTAATTTAATGTCTCCTGTTTCTGGTCATAGGTCAGCTTCAAAATCGGTGTGGTGAAGGTTTTTAGGTGTTGTGACGTCATGGTGAGGTCATCAGATATCGAATTACACTAAATCAAAGTTTAATATTTTAATAAAAATCACATCTCATGAACCACAAAAGATATTTTCACAATCTTTACATCATCTTAAAGATCTTGAATTATGTCACTTTTCATTCACAGACAAGACCCTAATCTGACCTCTCCTTCCGGTCGAAACCGGAAGGTTAAGTGAAACAATATGCTGAATTACTATTCCCTATATGTACAAATAGCCCATATCGCGCGTGCACAGAGTACGTACACACAGCACGAGTTCTTACCGTTTTACGTGTTAGGAATATTTCTCGTACATGGAAATGTACATTGAATAAAGAGTTTAATATACAACGCAACGAAATGAAACGAGCGTGGAAAATTTCTCCTTTTTACATGATATTGGGTCACAACTGTTCCTTCTTCAAATCATCACCTCTCAATATAACAAACTTGGAGAATTACTACAGGTTATTTTATGAGATGTATAGGTCTTTCTGTGGGAAAATGCGTGAAAATTGACACCATTCTCATTGAATGCTGCATTTGTACAGTATATGTCCCGCAGTATTACATGAGTATGTGTGTTGTGTATGAAGCGTCAATGAAATTTGTGCTTTGCTCAGACTACTTCGGAGAATCTTTCTTTAAAATAGAACGGGTCAAACTACAGTTACAAGGCTCAGACTGTCAGAGCAGATGTTGTGCCTACAATATATGACTTTACAGTACATCTGTAGAAGATAATTGGGTTTTCGAGCGACAGCGCGAACACCTCTTGTTATTCGTTTTTCTTCAGTGAGACATATCCAACAAAAAAGGATAGTTGCAAAGTTCACATCACTTTAAAACTTAACACATACTTAGACCTTAACATGTAGTTGTGTGCTAAGTTGTGACGTCATGGTCAGGTCATCAGATATCGAATTACACTAAATCAAAATTTAATATTTCAAAAAATTATATCTCATGAACCACAAAATATATTTTCAAAATCTTTGCATCATCTGAAAGATCTTGAATTATGTGATTTTTCGTACACAGACGTGACCCCAATCTGACCTCTCCTTCCGGTCGAAACCGGAAGTTGAATATTTCAAAATATCATATCTCATGAACCACAGAAAAAGCGTCTAGAACAACAAAATGGTTAGTAAATTTTTCCAAAATTTTTGGGTGTTTATTTTTAAATATTGGTTTTGGTTATCCGGTTACCAAATTTCTAAATGGTTAGTGCAGGTTTTTTTTTCATTTTAATTTATGCAATATATATGTGATATGTTTCATTATAGTCTTTGATATATATCTAAAAACAGCAAAAATAAATAAATAAATAAAAAGATTAAGGCCTAAACATTTTAAGCATTATTGTGGTGTTTGTAAAAGTAAGGTTTTTTCTTCATTCATAAAGTGACTAGTGACTTTTCCAAAAAATGCCTCCATCTCAGAAATTGAACCAAAATGTTATTTTGTCATGATCATGAGGAAGAATAATTATGTTGACCCTTACTTCCGGTCCAAACTAGAACTTCAAGTTTTAAAATCTCTTTATAAATTGACGCAAATCTGAAAGTAGGATCTGCTCTTTTCAAAAATATATTTTTTGACGTCATCGCTCTTAACAGCGCCCTCTAGCGGTAGGTTTTAAAAAGTCACCTTTTGCTATCTTGAGAAAACATTAAACAGAATTTTACCAAATTTGGCACAAGTGACACCCATATTATGAGGAAAAATGTTGTGAAGTATGAATGACGTCACATGGTTGAACCGGAACTTATACGGTTGGAAGAATTTAAAATAATATGGGCTGACTGGGAAGTTAATGTATTCAGTATTACACATTATATGTTATTTTAATTATATGTTATGAAAACTCATATCTCTTGAAGTAACTCATGTCTTTTAACAACTTTAGGTGATGACGTCATCACATTATGATGCACACTCGAACAGCCTGAGTTTGTTTTCTACAAACTCAATACCTCTATTTTATTTCTTATATTTTATCAGGGTATCGCGTTCACATAACACGTGGTCTCCCTCGTGGTCCTGGGAATTAAAAGGTAATTCAAAAGATAAAATTAACATAATCAATCAATATTAAACATAATAAAAATATATAAAACAAGATTAAATAAAATATAAAATTAATAACTAATTCAGTTATACAAACAAAACCCACTGTGGTAAGAAATATATAAGTACATATAATGTACATTGTAAATAGGTACTTGCGCTTCATGTGTTGCTTGTATTATTTGTTTAGTGCCTGATACGTTTTATACCACATGAAATGCCTGAACTGTATAGAAACTTTATCCGATATCTCGCTTTATCATGCATCATGTCCAAATCGAGCGACTCAACACACCTCATCCGTCGATCGAGAAAATAGGTCTATAGGCCTATACACCGACTCACTTTGCTAATCAGGTGAGGGATATTGAGGTTTGTTGTTTGTGTATGATCTTTTGACCCTCAAGTGGATAGGGAATGGACGGTGAGGGACCGGGGATGGCTTTCAATAAGACTACTCGAGAGCACAGAGGTGCATGTAGTTGTACACCACCTCAATTACCGGTAACCTATCGCCAGCATCATCACCCAAGCCACTCTCCAATTCTTTTACCAAGCAAACCTGATAAATTAGAACATAATCTGTTTACTTTTCAAAGCATGTGCCCTTTTGTTTCTGATTTTCCATTTACATTCTTGTAGCTCAGGTGTAGAATAAAATAAGGATAGTTCGGTTGAGGTTCCTCAAGTGTCTGTATTATGCCAGTTATTTTGGGACAAGATAGTACTGGTCTAACATCACAAATAAAGTATCAGTCAAGTGCCAAATATTAAGCACCTCAAGTGCCTCAAACGCTCTTATTATGCACTTCATTTTTTTAGGTATTTAGTTTTTTTGCACCTCATGAGCCAGGTTTTAGGGGGATAAAATAGTCATGGATTGCAGAAGAAGTGCAAATAATGTTTACAGTGTATATGAAAGAGGTAAACATAACAATGTGGTTAGTACCTGATTAACAATTAGAATACAGAATACACTAAATAAAATTTATATTATTTTGTATG
Organism: Zoroaster sp. YZ-2022; assembly: GCA_029582265.1. Taxonomy (NCBI): domain Eukaryota; kingdom Metazoa; phylum Echinodermata; class Asteroidea; order Forcipulatida; family Zoroasteridae; genus Zoroaster; species Zoroaster sp. YZ-2022. The sequence goes on from CM055816.1 coordinate 48,673,515, forward strand.
GTAACATGGGGCGTGATCTGTGGCTATAAGGCATTCTGTGACTTCTGACTACCGCCCCCTGAACAAAGATATTGATCAATTAGGTCAATTAGATCAATTAGGTAGACCGCCAATACAGGACTAGATAACTCACTCAACTGACTACAATGACCAATTGATGCGGAATGCTGGAAACGGAACTACTTGCAGTGTGTTAGTTATGCTTGGCTAAAATATTGACTTTTCCTGTCTACGCGACAACAGGCTATACCAAGGTTGTTTCGTATCACAATTCAACAAGTGAGATGGAGAACAATGTTGATTTACAAATTGAAACGACACCTGAAATTTACAAATTATTAAATAATTTTGCTCATTAACATCAGGAAAAATCATATTTAATTGTGCTGTGACCCCCCCCCCCCGATCCACCTTCGACTGAAGTTAATATTCCACCCCTGCCTAGGGGTGTGGGGAAGCACAATTATATGAATTAATATATAAATTATTTCCTGGTGACATCTGATTAAAATTGAAGATTTAATGGTTTTTGCTGACATAAATACAGCGTTTTGACTAGATGGAATTAAAATTAAGATTACTAGACTGATTGATAAATTAATTTCTTGGCATGTTGAATATAGCTATAGCGTAGATTTGTTCACATGACATGGTTCGGTTCCAAATGTTGAATTCCAACATCCATCCCTGATGTATCAACTCAAGTATGACACAAACACCTCTTGTTATTGTTCGGCTTTTTAGGTGTTCGAGCGACAGCGCGAACTCCTCTTGTAATAGTTCGTTTTTTTAGGTGTTCGAGCGACAGCGCGAACACCTCTTGATATTGTTCGTTTTTTTGCGTCTTCTTCGATGCGCAGAGGATTTTTTAAAGAATTTATTTGTTATTTTTGCTTTCGTTTATAGGCAATCAATTTCATGGTAACAGTTTTCTAATGCGCCCTTGACAAATAGTTTTCAGGTACTGGAGTTAATTTGAATACAAAATTAATTATATTTTATTTTTAGGCAAGAGATCTAGATCTTCTTTTTAACTTATGTATTTTATTTCTTTTCTTTTTATTATTTTATCAGCGTAATTAAATTTAATTTTGCAAATGGAATAATGTGTATAATTTTTAAACAAAAAGCATTAATGAATTTCCCATAATGATTGTTTAATAAACAATGTGGCAAAAAAAGATTCTAGAAAAAAAAATGGTTGGTAAATATTTCTAAAATATTGGTTTTTTGGTTAGCCGGTTTGTTAATGGTCAGTGAATTTGTTTTTCATTTTAATTTATGTAATAGCCAAATGATATGTTTCATTATATTTTTAGCTTTTGATATCTAAAACAGCAAAAATAAATAAATAAATTAATTAATTAATTTGTATGGTAACATGGGGCGTGATCCGTGGCTATACGGCATTCTGTGACTTCTGACTACCGGCCCCTGAACAAAGATATTGATCAATTATGTAGACCGCCAATACAGGACTAGATAGCTCACTTGGTAGAGCACCAGCACATTAACCCAGAGGTCACAGGTTTAAATTCACTTCTATTAAGTTGTTCTTTGCTAATTCCAAACATTATGAGTAACATTATATGTAATTCAAAATAGAAAGACCGCCAACATAGGGCAAGATAGCTCAGTTGGTAAAGCACCAGCACATTAACCCAGAGGTTATGTACATTGTTAGTCTGATTAAAACAATTACAAATGTCTCATAGGTTTTTGATGGCTGCTAAATGTTGACTCATTGGAACAGTTGTAACAAGCTAGAAAATTAAACAAGACAGATTTCCACGTTCACACCACAGCAAGGTTTCTCACGTTATCAAGTATTATCAAGTAAATGTCTTGAATAAAAAAAACTTGACATGTAAATAACTCAAGTATACAGTGTACCATTTACAGGCTACAGTTGAATATTCAACATTGTGTAAAGGAAAACATAGACTATGCATATGTGACGCGGTATGTCAAAACCAGGCGGAGCTACGAACGGAGGAACAGCTGCAAAATGGCTTGGTGTGAGTTTTTGCGATTTTCAGATTTTTGGAAATTTATGATGCTACAAATGTTTAAAATGTTCTGTAAAAGTTTCTAACTGAAATTTCATCGACAAATTATGTTTTAAATACTTTTATAGAGGCATTATAATTTCACAAAATGATGCCTTGTTCGAGATTTTGCTTGGAAATGACGCCAAATTTAGAGTAACTTCGAGCTCACTTGCGAACGTAAAATCGCATCGCCCCTATACAAATTTGGTATTGCCGGAAACGTCAGACCTTTCGCTAATAAAGGAACTGAATAATTCATTAGGTATTTCCCCAGGAAAATGACATCATTTCACTGTTCCGGACAGTCCGATTTCAAATCTTAATAACTTCGCTATGGAATATCCGATTTGAAAAAAGAAAGCGGCATTGTAAAGTGCAAGGTCTATAGTTTACTAATTCAATAACTCAAAATTTACCTCTTGCCCAATTGTGCCTGGTTTTGACATATGGCGTCACCTATCAGTTCACACCTCAACTGGCTACAATGAAAAATAAATAATGCGGAAAGCTGGAAACGGAACTACAGTGCAGTGTGTTAGTTATGCTTGGCTAAAATATTGACTTTGCCGTCAGTAACTCTATGTGACAAAAGACTGTCGTAGCTACTGTAAAATATCAAGGTTGTTTAGTATTACAATTCAACAAGTGAGATGGAGAACAATGTTTATTTACAAATTGAAACTACACCTGAAATTTATAAAGTATTTGCTCTTTAACATCAGGAAAAATCATATTTAATTGTGCTGTGTAGTTTTAAATTTAACTGCATTAAATTTAACTGCATTTTATGAATAAGGAATTCTGATGATGTGATAATAATATCAGGGGTAAAAACAGTTTTACGCAATCAGTAACTGATTTAAAAATTCGAAAAAACTAGTTTTATAAATTTATATTGGATATTTTGTATAATTTCGATATACAATTCTGACTCAATGAACCAGTTGAACTATTAATGTTTGTGTGATTATCATCTCTGTAATTAGCTGCATACCGATTATTAAAATACGCACTCAATGATTTGTATGAAATATGAAATAACATTATGAATTTGCAAGTATCTTTCTATGATTTCATATCCATTATAACAAATCCACAGGGCCTCATTAGAATACATTTTTTCAGAAATGAAATCTCAGCGATTCGGGGCCTTATTTTCATCCCTGAATTCAATACAATCACAGCGTTTCTTTGTGCTTTTTACACAATAAACATCTCAATTCTCAATCAAGTCAAAGTGTAATTTGCAGTTAAATTTGTATTTAAGAGTTCATTTATCCTGGGGCGAACCATTGACTGTTTATTTATTTATTTATTTTATTTTTATTTATTTAAAACAATAATACTGACATGGGAAGTGTCGACAATCACTGCTTTGTTTTACAGAGAAGATTAAGCAGAAGATTAAGCATTTGATTAGCAAGATAAAGCTGATCACCAGAATATAATATTGGTTTTCCCGCTAATTTCATCCCGTTTTCATTCAATTTAATACAAAATTTCAGTTTCAATTGGAAAAAATATACATTTAAATAAGTTGAGCATTCTATCGTCATTTAACCCAACTAATCACCAAAATAAGTACATTCTAATTGAAAGTGTCACTAAGTTCATTAAATTCCGTCAAAACCAGTCGCAAGCGGTTGATCAAAATGTCATCAATTGGCATTCATTTGTCACATTTTTACTTTCAATTCTCAGGCCTGTGTATGATATTTTAGGACAGATTCCTATCTGTCTCATTTGCCTAGCTCGTCAGGAGATTACATGCAAAAGAAAGCAAAAGAAAGGGGGGGGGGGGAGGAAAGACAGTTAAACTTCCGGGAAAATGAAGATTGAGGAGGAAATATTGCAAAGTGAAACAAATCTGTGATGCAATTAATTAACCCCGTAAGGATACTCTGATTCTTGTTTCGTACTTTTGGACATTGGAATAAAAATCGAGAAATTGTATAGCGACACAAAAGAAAAAGTTTCAAATAAGATAGTCCTTAGTTACTTTCATAACTCACATCTGAAGAAATAATCTTAAGATGATATTGATTGTCCATAAACGAAAGCGAAAATAATCTTGCACAAAATCCTGCGCGATAGTTCTTAATTTGATTGAATCACTCACGAAAACATTCGAAACATCCAATTTCAGGGTGAAAAAATTTGAAGTCATGAATGCCGAAACGAAATCGAAATAACTATAGGAAGTTGAGTATGACCGGAACGAAATAATGATTGCTTAGAAATTAATTTGAATAGAGAAAAAGAAACACTAGTTTGATTGGATCAACCCCCTTTATCTACACTTTGGATCCTCCCCTGTATTATTATCGTTTTACCCCAATGGAATAATAATAATAATAGTAATTAATCATTCATTCGATAACAGGGTGAAGTCAGTGTGGGAGAAAGAGCGCACGTAATATCATATGAATCTACTTGCATGACGATGAAAATGATGAATTGCACTCTTTGTATATCAATTTATCATACGTTAATTGTTTTCCCCTTGTTTAGCAGTGTAACCCCGCCCCTTTATCTACACCCTGGATCCACCCCTGTATTACATTATCGTTTACACCAATGGAATAATAATTACCCATTGTGTATTGTTTGTTCCTCACACACGTTTACCATAGTCACGTTCCCTATCTACGAGCAGTAGATATATCGTTATGATTGAAAACCTCACATTGTAAGGAACCTGTCTACTGGTTCAAGTTGTACATGTGCCTCATTCTGATTCTCATAGACTTGTGTACAGGAAAGCAAAGATGGCTGCGGTTTATTAATTAAAGGTATATTATATCCATAGGATTGAAGGATTCGGTTGACAAGAGATTTTGTTGAATTTCAGAATGGTTAGTGGTAAGGCCCATCATACCAGTTATTCTGACATAGTCCTTAAATAATTAAGCTGGCGACCATACTTAACCCCAATGTCAATAACCTTAGTTTTAGGAACAGAGACCTGATACATACATATGTAAATCTTGCGGTATTTTACCAATCTAATTAAAAATGTCTGATCACTTCACATGCCTTGAATTTCGTCCTCGTAGGAGCATAGGTAGGAGTAGACAGTTTTCCCTCAAAGAACTTTTCCATTACAAAATCAAAATGGACAGTATGAGGATAGTAAAGTTGACATCGACCTTGTGCAAGTAAACTAGACATGCATGGTCAATTTGCCATGACTTTATTGTTTTTAATTTAAAGCAATCATTGCTTGCCAGGAAGTCATCTTATCCATGCTTTAATAGATCCTCATCACATTGAGGCCATATTTGTCTGGTAACCTGACAGCTAACTATAAATCACCATGAGTTTGCAAGGCACCACACTATTTAAGACAAGAGCCTCATTTTGATTCCAAAAGAGAAGTGCATTAGCAAACCAAAATTGACCATTCTTGAATGAAGTTCTATTTGTCTATGAAATAAAAAATCCAAGAAGCAAGATATGGACTTTCAGGCAGTGTTTTGTAACAAGTATCTGTTCTGTATTTTTCACTTAGTTTTATTTTTATGTAAATGGAATTTTATTTGTTGTTATCCTAAATCCCTCTCCTCTCTGCCCGAGGTCTGACCTGGGGATTTTCTGTAATTTCTTAAGATGGGTTAGGATTTTGAAAGTTCTAATCCCCACCTTTTGACGTGCCTCATGTGGGAACAGATGGGATTATCTTTGATTTAGACATCAGGGCCAATATTATATGAAATTGACCGTAGATTGCACATGGTTGGGGACAACAAATGCTAGGTGTGTAATAACTCATTCTTCACCTCAGCAGCTCTGTGTCAAATTGGCCACAATTTTGTTTGTTTTGTTTGTCTTATACAGCTGTCTAAAAATGGAGTACATGCGATTATTATTTTAAGTTGACATATTGTGGGTGTGGTCACAAATACAGGGCGTTATCTTTTTACTGTTGAGTCAATTAAGGATCCAGTGAAAATGCGTGTCATAAAAGGACCAATCTCAAGTGTTTATCATTTCATAATGGAAATTACTTTCATATTTATAAAGCCACTGTAGACAGGTACGGTGGCCACTGTAGACAGGTTTCAGTGCCTTTATTCATTTCACAAGGACTGTTATACTGTCCTGTGGCCGTGTTGGCTAGGTGGTCACTTGAAAATAATCACTGAAAACATCAGATTTCCTGGTTCTGTTTTATAATACAGTGTATTCTGTTTACTCGTGTTATTCATTGGTGATTTCATGTACAGTATCCAATAGTTCAAACTATTACTATGAAGTCGCCATCATTTGCTATATGTTGGTGTATTATGTCGGAATATTTTCAAAGAACTAGTCAGTAGAAACATTTTGCTAAGGGTGCTTTTAAAAATGGAGTAAACTTTTGAAGACGCCGCAACCTAAACTAGTATTTTTAACATTTTTCAACTCTTACAACGCTGTCTCTATTCGCACCGTGCATGAGCTGTTGAGGGCACATGTTGTAAGACCACTGTGGGCGAAAGGGCAGCGATAGTGTGTTGGATTGGTGTATTTTGCAGTTGATGTGCGTATACGCGCGGAATATCTCCAGCAATCATTGGCTAACAGAAGTACATACGCATATAAAGTGTACGCACAATGTTCACACGACGCAAAAGTAGCTATCATCAAGACACTGGTTGCAAATTCACCACTAGAGGGCTACGATGTGCACTGAGCGGATAGACGAAGCCGTCAACCAATGTTTTCAGCTATTACTGCAGTGGTACCACACTACACGAACGCGTCACACGCATTATCAAAATACGTGGTACACTAGTGTTAAATAGAGTAAACTGATTGGTTGAAGAAGCACTGGACTGCATAGAAAACAAACGCTTGACGCAGAATGTGCATGTAGGTATACCACCGCATATATGGCGGCGCCCAGTGAACTTGTCGACGTTAGTCTATATTCTGAACAGCAGGTTTTTCAATCACCATTTGAAGATGTACTTGACTTGTTTGCCTTCCCCTTCACACTTGTACTGTGAAAATGTTGTCCTCTTTCGGCTGCTCCCGTTAGGGGTCGCCACAGCGGATCATGATCCGCATATTTGATTTGGCATAGGTTTTACGCCGGATGCCCTTCCTGACGCAACCCTCCCATTTATCCGGGCTTGGGACCGGCACTAAGCATGCACTGGCTTGTACATCACAGTGGCTGGGTTCAATTCGGCCCTCGCAGCAATTATGGTAAAGTGTCTTGCTCAAGGACACAAGCACCATGGTCGCGGCAAGGCTTCGAACCCACGCACTCTGACGACTCAGCCATCAGAATTAATCCGATGCACTAAACCGCTCGACCATGGCACTTGTACTGTGAAAATAATGATATGAAATGGCCCCTAAGCAGACTGGCTTCCTGCTTGAATTTGCTTTCAGATTAATTTGATATATTTTTGTTTTTATTTGTTCAACCTGTTGTCCTTTTCCCTATACATGTACACCAACACATAGCAAAACATTTGTAAATTAACATAGTTTTAAATGTGCAACTCTTTGTTCTTGAAATCAACCTTTGAAATAGATCTTTGTAATGAGAAACATGAAACTTTAAAATAGGTAAACAGTTTTTAAGGGCTGATGTTAGTTTCTTAAAAGTCTTTGGAATATAATTTTTTGAAGCTTATGTTTCATGATTTCATTACTGGTCCTTATTTCTTAGAGTTGCTTAGCATAAAATAACTGGATTGTATGAATGTATTTTCCAAAAAATTATGTAATTTACAGATGTCTGAAATTGCGTTAAAAACAGGGCAGTGTGGAATTAACAGTCATTGTAAGGGACTTGGGACAAGGCACATAGAAATCTAGGAAGGTCAAAGAAATGTAATGATTAGGTATAGAATAGCCATGATAAATGTTTCCATCCATGAAAAAGTTTACAAAAGGTTGTTTAATTCCTGGAAAAGTTATAAAAGCTGATTTCAATGCTTGGAAAAGTTATACATTTTATTTTCATGTTTGTAAAGTCATAACAAAATGTTCATATGTCAATACAAAAGGTACTGTCATTTTGAAATAACTAAATTGTCCTTATAAAATATTCACAACATAACACGAACATTTTAACCTGTTAACTATGAGTTATCATATTTAGTCTGAAGAGGTCATGGAATTTTCGCGCAGAAATGTTTTGAATCCAATGTTAATGAATTAGCAGGTGGATACATGATCCTTGTTTATACCCAATTAGTCTTGATACTGCCTAGTGTATATGTTGCTTTGACCATCCCATGACTCTGTCTATTATTGATAATTACACACTGCTTTATGAGTCCAATTCATTGCTGTAGTATGACATCAAAGATATCTACAGCAGGGAATAGTTGTATGAATATTTTGGTAATTTTAACAATCACAACAAGATCTGAAATGGCTGTTATATTCCCTGATTGTCATTTGTGGAAAAGGGTTTTCACAGGAAATTTTGCTTACCGAATACATTCTGTAAGTAACATGAAACTGGCTACCAGCCAAATGGAATATGCATCCTGTTTCACTTTTGGCTGCGGTACCATGAAATCAAACTAAGCAATTATTTCTACTAAGCATCTATTTCAGCCATCAACTCTATGAAATTGGTTGTATTTAAGGAGATCTTTATTTTATGCAGAGTTGTTTGTTTGAGGAGGGGTGTTGAAGTTAAAGTGGGTCACACCAGTCATGATTGATGGTACAGTGTAATACTTCTATAGACCCTTTTTCACACTGCGGCCATCTTGGTCATATCCCCTGCATACACAAGGACATACAGTTCTAATTTTCATTTCATCAAATGGTGCCGGCCTATTTTCCTTCCAGCCTCGGTTTGGTTACATTGATTTGAATGGAAGAAAAACAAGATGGCTGCACTATGCTAAAGGTCTATAACAAACATCATGGGGTCCACACAAAATGTTTACTACAGTCTGCAGACTAGAGGTGTCTGATGTCTAAAGGTCTATAACAAACATCATGGGGTCCACACAAAATCACACCGATATCGCACTGTTATGACTGCATTATTTGTCTGGTGTTGGTCTACTCTGTAAATCTAATCGACGAAAGGGGAACTACAGAATGTTTCCCTTTTTAAATAATAGGTTGTTATGGAAAGGTATTTGCTTATGACTGTTATTAACATTCGATGATTTCTTGATGGTTATTGATAACTTGGATTGTTGGTTCACTCTTGTCATGGTAAATGAACAATGATTGACAATGTTGAACCAATAAAAGTCATAAGGGATATGATACTGTGTGTATTGCTTTCATTGTAGTCTTGTGTGTCCAGCTCAACACATTTTGTTATTGTAGGATGGCAATTGGACACGATGAATGATTCATTAATAGCGCAGGTTGTCAATGACGTCACAAACACTGTAGCGTGCAGCTGCCTTCATAACGTTCACTAAATTAGTCTAGAAATTGGTTTAAGACAAACATATTTTTAGCAAATTAGACTAATAGCATTCAAAGCTATTACAAAGGTTTAGTTTTCACAAAGTAAACAAATTCATTTTGAACAAGTATGAAAAGTTCCATTGCCATCCTATGAAAAGAAAGGATAGTTGCGGCTGCAATTGATCCATCGCGAATTGTAAACGATTGCCAATCACGTGTGTGTAATAATCAATCTGATTGGATGTCGTGTATGAATGTCAATTGTAAATTTGTTATATACTTGTGATGTGCGATATTGATCGTGACTAGGACAATATCAAGGCTGACCGCACTGAATTTAAA
>CM055816.1:48683793-48703390 GCA_029582265.1 Zoroaster sp. YZ-2022
CGTAAAAATAAGGGGCGGGGGGAACATTTTTTTTGGTAAAACATCCGTTGCTTCGGTCAATAGTTGGACTTCGGTCTATGGTGGTCTGACCGGCCTACCATGCCCCGCGCCCAGCTCAATGTTGTAGAGGATTGCGTGTATGTTTAGCTGCTCTATTCCTACCTCCATGGTCTGTGCGTACAAAGTGGGACCGCATGCAATGACTCAACATCAGTGCAGGGTACGGGTCCACCACCTCCAAGGAAAATAATTCTTTACCCTAGGTTCACTCAGAAAGGGTTTTGTAGGGGTGGGCACAATACTTCTCGAAAAGAAATAACTTCACACAGTCAAAGTAGAAAGTTGCTTCAAATGTATGTAACAACTTCATCTTCCCATAAGGTGCATCTTTAACAAAAAGGCAATTCCATGCAAAACAGGACCACTTGTAAAAATCAAAAGTGTAACTGAGTTATGATATTTTCAACATAAAATTTTAAAAGGGGACTGACATCCCTTTATTGTGTGTGTACTCATATGTTTTTGTAACAAAATATTGCTTTTTGAGACCCACCCCAGTTCATTTAATCATTGATTTCTGAGTACAAGTATTTTAAAACAATGTTTGAAGGTAAGTTGGGGAGGTAATCCGCCCCATGGTGGAAGTCATTTGCATAAGAGATATGGGACGTAGGTCGGGAAGATCCGATGTGTACATAATAATAATAATAATAATAAAGATTTTTAGCGCACACATATCCACTTCCTGCTGGCGCTCAAGGCGCGAAACAAAGAAAACATTAATACAAACAATATACAATGATAGTATAGAAAAACAAATTATGTACCGAGATACATGTACCTACAATGTACTACAAATATACATCATCTTTTGAAGAGTTGTGACATAAGATGAGTTTTAAGCATCGACTTGAATCTGGCTATAATATGACAAGATTTGAGTTTAGTTGGGAAGATGATTCCAGAGTCTCGAGCTGCGACAGAAAACGACCTATCACCCCAGTTCCGTTTTTTGAAGTTGCTTCCTTGAGGAGTGACATGTTGCTGGAGCGCAAATTGCGTGATGAGAGTGTAGACTTTTAAGTAGTTCAGAAATATAAATTGGAGCAACAAGCATCAAAAGATTTAGGAACAATTAGCATAAGTTTAAAAACAATTTCTGTGGAACAGGAAGCCAAAGTGCAGTTCTTTTCAAGATTGGCGTGATATGGCATGACTTTTCTGGACAAAGTCACAAACACGAGCTGCTGTGTTTTTGTAAGTGTGCAAGGAAGACGAGATATTTGATTCTGCGGAAGACCGTAAAGGAGAGCACTTCCTGCTTATCAAGCCGTGATGTGACAAACGTATGCATAATTTGTTCAGCAGCACTTTTATTCAAGTATTTCCTAATTCGGCTTATATTTCTGATATGAAATGATGATATGCGAACAATGTTGGAGATATGTGGTTTAAAGTCATTGTCGAGTCAAATATAACACCCAAATTACGTGCATGTAATGAGGAGTTAGTCTGCGAGTCACCAATTGTAATAAATGAAGAGAAATCCTTTAGACAATTGCTGACGTGATCCAAATAGAACAAATTTGCTGTTTTTCATCGTTCAATTTCAGGAAGTTTTGTCTCATCCAACTTCGAATCCTTTGAATACATTTCTCCAGTGTTTTAATGGCAGGAATCAGCAGGTTCTTGAGAAGATTTAAAAGTAATGTAAAGCTGCGTGTCATCAGCGTAAACATGGTAATTTAAATTATACTTCAAAAATGATATCAACGAACTGGAGAGGTATAAACAGTAAACCACTGTGGGCCGAGCACGTAGAGCCTTGGGTACAGAATAGTCCAAGAGTAACAGGCTCGGAGATAAGCGTTACTCAATACAAACATGCTGAGGCCTATTTAAAAGGTCGGACTTACACCAATCCAGGGCTGTGGCTGCTGTATTCCAAGATGATATTAGAAGGCGGGAGAGAAGGATTTTATGATCGACAGTGTCAAAAGCGGCGCTTAAGCTCAAACAAAACTAATGCAGTGATTTTCCCTCATCCATGGCAGATAAAATGTCATTGTTGACGCGGAAGAAGAGTAAAGTCAACCCATGAAATGGTTTTGTAGGCTGGGACTGAAATGTGTCCGACAGGTTATTAGCACGAACATGGTCAGAGATCCGTGATGAAACAATCCGCTCGATTGTTTTTTTCCAAGGTATTTTTAAATTCGCTACCGGTCGGTAATTTTTTGAAAACTTCCTTGTCCAAATTTGGGTTTCTTTAGGAGTGGTTTAACATGAGCAACCTTCATGGCTATTAGGAAACAACCGGAAGAAAGAGATCTGTTTACAATACATTGTGATATACTTAGCAAAACACATCAATATTTTGTTTTATTACGCGAAAGTTGGCACTGGATCAAGTTCATATGATTTTGATGGCGATTTCATGATGAGTTTCTTGATCTCCGTAACACTAGTAGGCTCAAACATGGACAGTCTACATTGTGGATCCTTGCGTGATGGTGTTTTGTGGAGTAGAATGACAGGAACTGAGGAAAAGAACGACGGATATTCTCAATTTTTGTGACAAAAAAAGTCTGAAAAAGCATTTGCGAGGTCCTGGATCGGAGTGTGTAGGATGGAAGCACTGGAGCTTTGGGTTTATGAAGCAGCTTTTCAACAATGTTAAAGAGTTTTTCTGGATCACCAGAGCTATCTTCCACAAGAGATGAGTAGTGAGTTATTTTTGCCTGGTTAATCATGTTCTTCAAGCAATATCACGTTGGTTACAGTATTCTTGCCGATGTACTCTAAGTTTCCCATTGTCACGCCATCTTCGCTCAAGTTGACGGCGGATTTTCCTTGCAGCATGGATATCATCGGATTGAACCAGGGGGGATTCAGATTGTAGTTTAACAGTTCGAGTTTTTGGCGGAGCATGATCATCCAAGATGTTACGGACAGTAGATTCCAAATAGACTGACACAAGAATCCAGCTCACCATCTTCAAGGTTTACATTTTCTCCAGTTGGAGATTCAATATCATGACATAAATCTTTAATATTTACTTTTTTCCAGTGGCGAGTAGTTACAGAAATGGTAGGTATGGGAGGTTTTTAAGGTTCAAATTTACTCATGATTGCATATAATGATCAGATACGCCAGGATGAATAGTTATATTCGAGATAAGAGGTGAAGTATTTTCATCAAGCGTTAATATCATGAGGTCAAGACAGTGACCATACCGATGAGTGGGTGCTGTGATGTGCTGTATAAGTCCATGAGCAGAGAGCAGATCTTTAAACATGGATTTGCATAATTGTTTCGAAATAATGTCCATATGAATGTTAAAATCGTTGTTAAAATAATGTCAGATGGGTGTAAGAGATAAATCGACAATAACTTATCAAATTCTGCAGAAAACTGGAGAAGTTTACATGTTTACCATCAAATATCCCTTTCTTGGTCGATAAATATTACAATACAAGGGCGAACAGATCTGCAGGTTGCACGTTACCTCGTAGCATGCAGAGATTCAAATGTTAGGTAGTCAATGTTAACACTTTTCATACTGATGATAAACTGGACCTAAAGAGTAGTGCAACCCCTCCACCGGTTCTTTATTGGTCTGGGGATATGATGGGAGAGTAGCCAGCAGGAGTAACATCTCCACTGGGGTGGCAAGTCATCATTAGGTTTAAAACCATGTCTCTGGTTATGGCAACAAGATCCAAATTGTTTTGAAGTACAAAGTCGTAACAAATTCATCCGATTTGTTAAGTATATGGATTGGAGTATTCAAGACACAGAGCTGAAGTTTAGACTCATCGTGAACATTTGAGTTGAAGTTATGCCAATGTCGCTTGTTGGGATGTGGGTTGAGTTCACTGCTGGGGGTTGCGTAAGGCTGGAGTGCTAGTTGTGTAAGTCTGTCGGCGACCAGCTTTTTACCTCTATGTGTGCGGCGGTATGTTTGGGGTTGATTAGCAAGGGGCATCTCCAAGACAGTTCAATTGACTCAATCCCAAATAAGATAAAGCCACATCAGTACATGGAGCATTGCGAAGATTGAGTAGTTCATTACGGCTGTAGGAAATTTTATGGAGCTGAGTGGCATGTTTGTGGGTTTGTTGATCAGTGTTTCAGGTCCAGGGTTTGGGTTTATGTCACTCAGGAAATTAAGAGTTCCAGGTGAAATGGTGGCATGAATTACTCATAGTATGATATAGGACGTCTCAAGAATTTAAGATGGCGTGATTTTAATTGAACAATCTGTAGATTGCATCTTGTAGCCATTCATCAATGATGAGTCATTGAGACACCATGGTCTGGATAGCAGGAGTAGAATAAACAGGATGTAGACCTCCATTGTCTGGATCACAAAGTTGTTGATCCAAACAAAAGGCTTGGGTGGGGTCAAGCTACAGGTTATAAATCTCTAGCTACAGGCTATAATCTAAATCAGAGTTGACTGCACAAATAAAATGAAGATCCAAAATGTGTATACACTCAACAGTAAATTTTTACTGCACAGACATACATACAAAAACAACAGTTTTCACTTATTATAAGAAAACAAATGTACAAATACTCACATAAAACGTCCAGTAGATTCCAGGTGTAATAAGAAATCCACTAGTATAAAAAATGAAGACAAACTTAGTAGCTACAAAAACACTGGTACTTAGCAATAAAAACTGGAGAGCTGTTATGAGTTGTTGCTTGTAAGGCGCTCAATATCGTTGCGTCGATTTTCATTTCTTCCGTGATTTTTGTTTCCGGAACTAATAAAATGCCGGGAAGATGTGTTTCGGCAGGATGCAGCAACACCACCAAAGACGGTGTTAGGCCTTCATCTGTTCCTATGACCCAAAAATCGCCGTATTTGGACGAGCAAAGTTCGACTGACAAGAGTAAAGTGGTCATGTCCATCGGCTCACATATAGTTTTGTGCAAAGCGATCATTTTGAGTCGAGCGCTTTTGAGCCTGAATTTCTTCTTCCCGACATGACGTCACGAACAGCTTCTCCGGTGCAGGGCGTAAAAGTGGGGGGGCATTTTTTACAATGGTAAAACAACACTTTCAAAAAATAAAAACACAAACAAATATTTTATTGATCTTTACTGATATAAAAGAATAAAACGATCACATTATTTAAATCTGCTTTGATTTACATGCATGTCAGTCCCCCTTTAAATCTAATCCAACAAGAAAGATATTACAAAGTCGTTGAACATAGCTCCTTGATTTATTGAAACTTAGCAAATTAAATGGGTATTCGAAAGGGGTTGTAAAGGAAAGAACAAACAGGAGGTGGCTTGAGTGTAATTACATGACACAAAAATTGTTGGTAATCAATACAATGACGAACACCATTACGAACTCGATCTTCAACCAGAAGAGGGCGCTATTTCATGCAAAAACTCGGAGCCAGCCGTGTGTAATTGTTTTCACCGCAGCATCACGGTATCTGTAGAGCTGTAGAACAACATTGCTATATTTGGAACTTCTGGTTTCGGACCGGAAGCAAAACGTCACAATAAGGTCATATTTGCACGAATTGTCAAGTGGATAACGACCTGGTACAATATGGCTCAAAGACTTCACAATATGAGTAGCTATTGTGGTTCCCAAAAGTTATAAATTTTTAATAGTTTTCAATATTAATCTTTAAACTTAGTGTAACTTCTGACACCCGATGATGTCATAATGACGTAATTTGTTTTTGGATATTTAAGTTGATTCATAAGCTGCCAACATGACATATAATTTGTGGTAATGTGACATTGGCAAGTGTACAAGTGAACAACATCTTTTAAACCTGGGTCGCTAGAGGGTATGCCTTGCATATGATGACGTCATCAAACCTACTATCCAAAAAGAGTACACCCTACTGATGATTACATACACAAGAAATCATAGCATTATTTTTTATCATATTGGCTGTAGAGCTCTTTTTCAACTTGAACTTCCCGATTTGGACCGGAAGCTAAGGTCAAAGTGGGGTCATATCTGTGCACGAAATACGGAGTGGGTAACGACCTGCCAATATGCCAATAACATAGATGAAATTGATAGTATATGTGGTTCAGGAGTTATTAATTTTTAATGTTTTTCATTATTAATCTTTGATTTAGTGTAATCTTGACACCTGATGACGTAATTATGACGTCATTGCAATATGCACACTATTGCACCATTGCCTTTGGTCCCCTTTAAGTTTCATTGCAATCGCATTTATGGAACACCTGCAAAAGAGGCGTTCAGAATGAAAACATGTGTGTGCAATGTGCACTTCCGGTACGCAAAGCGCTGAAAAATAAAAATAAAAATAAAATAAAAACTAGAGCTCAATTGTGGCTCGTGAACGAATACCCAGCTGTTTCGCAGCTATTTTTATCACATTAACTTCCACTTTTGCTGTATCGGCGCCTCCCCCAATAACTGTAAATGTACACCGGCCATGATGTTGGCACTCCTGCAAAATGAACACCATACGTATATGGTTAATGACTTTAATCTCTTATCTTTCACCCTGTTTTTTTTTCTGTGCAATTCCTCTGATAAACCATGAAAAAGTGGTTTTCCCTTTAGCTGAACGAAACCACCCGTACTAAAAATTAATATATTATATAACAATAATTCTGGTGTCAAATTAAAGCTAAAATCTGTTGGGAGTTAATATAAGCTAGTATTTGTCTGAATCTAGGCTGGTCCCTTTTTGTAACGGTTTACTCATATACTTTTACCCCCAACCCTCATTAGAATGATGCACACGGTTTACCATTTGGCAAACCGTCTCAAGTAAAGGTCTGATAATCTTTAATCTTTATTACTGTCAAAATGGTATAAACCGTCAACCTTTACCGTTTGTTTTTTCGCGTAACCCCTGGTGACATCCAATCACCGTAAAGCGCTCGTATCGTGCACTCAGTGAATGTTTTGTTTGAATATTTAAGGCATCCACTATAATGACAGATGTTTCACATTGAAGCCGTCTTTTTCTTTTGAGAGAATGGAAGACTTGTGTGAGACTTATGTAAGACCGTTAGGACAATAGCAAGGAAGGCATGCATTGGAGAGTCATTGAAGTCAGGCCTTATAAAAACGGGACATTCTAATCTACGACTGAATCATTACAGCTCAGTCCAAGCTCACCCACGGAGGTCACCGGCTGGCAGTGGGAAGTATTTGTTTGTTGGGCTTCGGCCCTATTACGATCCGTTGGCTTCGGTCGAATAGTTGGACTTTCGGTCCTAGTGGTGGTCTGACGGGTCGACCGTACTTCCGCGCCCCCAGCCTCAATGTTGTAGAGGATTGCGTGTATGTTTAGGCTGCTCATTCCTCACCTCCATGGTCTGTAAGCGTACAAAGTGGGACTGCATGCAATCGACCTCAACATTGTGCGGGGGGCAATAATGGTCCACCACCTCCAAGGGAAAAAAATTCTTTACCCTAGGTTCACTCGGCAAGGTTTGTAGGGGGTGGGGTACAATACTTCTCTGAAAAGAAATAACTTCACACAGTCAAAGTAGAAAGTTGTTTCAAATGTATGTAATTAAATTTCATCTTCCATACATATGTGCACTTTAACAAAAGGCAATTCCATGCAAAACAGGACTTACTTGTAAAATCAAAAGTGTAACTGAGTTATGTATATTTTAAATATAAAATTTAAAGGGGACTGACATCCTTATTGTGTGTGTACTTAAGGCGTTTTGTAATTAAAATATTGTTTTTTGAGACCCATGACCTGGTGTCTATTTAATCATTGATTTCTGGAGTACAAGTATTTAAAACAATGTTTGTCAGCGCTTGTGAAGGTCACCCCGCCCAGGGTGGAAGCCTTTGCATAAGATATGTGAACGGTGCTAAGGTCGGAAGATCCGATTTGCACATGGTGTACATGTACATACAAACGTCGCCACACGTAGCGTCGATTTACCCTTCCGTGATTTTGTTTCCGGAACTAATAAAATGCCGGGAAGATGTTTTGCAGGATGCAACAACACCACCAAAGACGGTGTTAGCCTTCATCTGTTCCTGCGACCCAAAATCGCTGTGTATTTGGACGAGCAGTTCCACCGACAAGTTTCAAAGGAATAGGTTAGTCCATCGGCTCACATAGTTTTGTGCAGCAATCATTTTGAGCCGAGTTTGAGCCGAACTTCTCTTCCCGACATGACGTCACGAACAGCTCCTCCGTAAAAGTGGGGCATTTACACATACATAATAATAAGATTTTTAGCGCACATATCCACTTCTGCTGGGCGCTCAAGGCGCGGAAACAAAGAAAACATTAATACAAACAATATACAATGATAGCATAGGAAAACAAATTATGTACCGAGATACATGTACCTACAATGCAATTACAAATATACATCATCTTTTGAAGAGTTGTGACATAAGATGAGTTTTAAGCATCGACTTGAATCTGGTTATACTATGACAAGATTTGAGATTAGTTGAAGATGATTCCAGAGTCTCGTAGCTGCGACAGAAATCGACCTATCACCCCAGTTCCGTTTTGAAGTTGGTTCCTTGAGGAGTGACATGTTGCTGGAGCGCAAATTGCGTGATGGAGTGTAGACTTTAAGTAGTTCAGAAATATAAATTGGAGCAATGTTAAAAGATTTAGAACAATTAGCATAAGTTTAAAAACAATTTCTGAAACAGGAAGCCAGCAGTTCTTTCAAGATTGGCGTGATATGGCATGACTTTTGGACAAAGTCACAACACGAGCTGCTGTGTTTTGTATGTGCTGAAGACGAGATATTTGATTCTGCGGAAGACCGTAAAGGAGAGCATTCCTGTTATCGAGCCGTGATGACAAACGCATGTATAATTTGTTCAGCAGCACTTTTATTCAAGTATTTCCTAATTCGGCTTATATTTCTGATATGAAATGATGATTATGCGAACAATGTTGGAGATATGTGGTTTTAAAGTCATTGTCGAGTCAAATATAACACCCAAATTACGTGCATGTAATGAGGGGGCATCTGCGAGTCACCAATTGTAATAAATGGAAGAGAAACTTTAGACAATTGCTGACGTGATCCAAATAGAACAAATTCTGTTTTTTTTTTCATCGTTCAATTTCAGGAAGTTTTGTCTCATCCAACTTCGAATTTCTTGAATACATTTCTCCAGTGTTTTAATGCAGGAATCAGCAGGTTCTTGAGAAGATTTAAAAGTAATGTAAAGCTGCGTGTCATCAAATGTAAACATGGTAATTTAAATTATACTAAAATGATATCACGAACTGGAAGGTATAAACAGTAAAACCACTGTGGGCCGAGCACAGAGCCTTGGGGTACAGAATAGTCAAGTAACAGGCTCGGGAGATAGCGTTACCAATACAAACATGCTGGAGGCCTATTTAAAAGGTAGGACTTACACCAATCCAGGGCTGTGTCATGTATTCCAAGATGATATTGAAGGCGGGAGAGAAGGATTTATGATCGACAGTGTCAAAGCGGCGCTTAAGTTCAACAAAACTAATGCAGTGATTTTCCCTCATCCATGGCAGATAAAATGTCATTGTTGACGCGAAGAAGAGAAGTCGTTCATGAAATGGTTTGTAGGCTGACTGAAATGTGTCCGACAGGTTATTAGCACGAACATGGTCAGAGATCCGTGATGAAACAACTGCTCGATTGTTTTTCCAAGGTACTTTAAATTGCTACTGGTCGGTAATTTTTGAAAACTTTCCTTGTCCAAATTGGGTTTCTTAGGAGTGGTTTAACATGAGCAACCTTCTGGCTATTAGGGAAACAACCGGAAGAAAGAGATCTGTTTACAATAATTGTGATATACTTAGCAAACACATCAATATTTTGTTTTATTAGCGAAGTTGGCACTGGATCAAGTTCACAGTGATTTTGATGGCGATTTCATGATGAGTTTCTTGATCTCCGTAACACTAGTAGGCTCAAACATGGACAGTCTACATTGTGGATCCTGCGTGATGGTGTTTGTGATAGAATGGCAGGTACTGAGGGAAAAGAACGACGGATATTCTCAATTTTGTGGACAAAAGTTTGAAAAAGCATTTGCGAGGTCCTGATCGGAGTGTGTAGATGGAAGCACTGGAGCTTTTGGGTTTATGAAGCAGCTTTCAACAATGTTAAAGAGTTTTTTCTGATCACCAGAGCTATCTTCCACAAGAGATGAGTAGTGAGTTATTTTTGCCTGGTTAATCATGTTCTTCACAATATCACGTTGGTTACAGTATTCTTGCCGATGTAACCAAGTTTCCATTGTCACGCCATCTTCGCTCGTTGACGGCGGATTTTCCTTGCAGCACGGATATCATCATTGAACCAGGGGATTCAGATTGTAGTTTAACAGTTCGAGTTTTTGCGGAGCATGATCATCCAAGATGTTACGGACAGTAGATTCAAATAGACTGGACACAAGAATCCAGCCTCACCATCTTCAAGGTTTACATTTTCCAGTTGAGATTCAATATCATGACATAAATCTTTAATATTTACTTTTTTCCAGTGGCGAGTAGTTACAGAAATGGTAGGTATGGGAGGTTTTTGGTTCAAATTTACCATGATTGCATAATGATCAGATGTAACCAGGGTGAATAGTTATATTCGAAATAAGAGGTGAAGTATTTATCGCATTATCATGAGGTCAAGACAGTGACCATACCGATGAGTGGGTGCTGTGATGTGCTGCTTATAAGTCCATGAGCAGAGAGATCTTTAAACTGATTTGCATAATTGTTTGAAATAATGTCCATATGAATGTTAAAATCGCCGGTTAAAATAATGTCAGATGGGTGTAAGAGATAATCGACAATTAATTTTTCAAATTCCCTGCAGAAAACTGGAGAAGTTTACATGTTTACCATCAACATCCTTTCTGGTCGATAACATAATACAAGGCGAACAGATCTAGAGTTGCACGTTACCGCAGCATGCAGAGATTCAAATGTTAGTAGTCAATGTTAACACTTTTCATACTGACAGATAAACTGGACCTAAAGAGTAGTGCAAACCCTCCACCGGTCTTTATTGGTCTGGGGATATGATGGAGAGAGTAGCCAGCAGGAGTACACTCACGGGGTGGCAAGTCATCATTAGGTTTAAACCATGTCTCGGTTATGGCAACAAGATCCAAATTGTTTTGAAGTACAAAGTCAACAAATTCATCCGATTTGTTACATATGGATTGAGTATTCAAGGCACAGAGCTGAAGTTTAGACTCATCGTGAACATTTGGAGTTGAAGTTATGCCAATGTCGCTTGTTGATGTGGTTGAGTTCACTGCTGGGGGTTGGTAAGGCTGGAGTGCTAGTTGTGTAAATCTGTCCATTCTACGGCGACCAGCTTTTTTACCTCTATGTGTGCGGCGGCGGTATGTTGGGGTTGATTAGCAAGTATTCCAAGACAGTTCAATTGACTCAATCCTAAATAAGATAAAGCTACATCAGTACATGGAGCATTGCGAAGATTGAGTAGTTCATTACGGCTGTAGGAAATGTTATGGAGCTGAGTGGCGTTTGTGGGTGTGTTGATCAGTGTTTCAGGTCCAGGGTTTGGGTTTATGTCACCAGAAATTAAGAGTTCCAGGTGAAAGGTGGCAGATGAATTATCATAGTATGATAATAGGACGTCTCAAGAATTTAAGATGGCGGATTTTAGTTGAACAATCTGTAGATTGCATCTTGTAGCCATCTACTGATGAGTCATTGAGACACCATGGTCTGGATAGCAGGAGTAGAATAAACAGGATGTAGACCTCCATTGTCTGATCACAAAGTTGTTGATCCAAACAAAAGGCTTGTGGTCAAGCTACAGGTTATAATCTCTAGCTACAGGCTATAATCTAAATCAGAGTTGACTGCACAAATAAAAATGAAGATCCAAATGTGTATACACTCAACAGTAAATTTTACTGCACAGACATACAAAAACAACAGTTTTTCACTTATTATAAGAAAACAAATGTACAAATACTCACATAAAACGTCCAGTAGATTCCAGGTGTAATAAGAAATCCACTAGTATAAAAATGAAGACAAACTTGTAGCTACAAAAGACTTACTTAGCACAAAAACTGGAGAGCTGTTATGAGTTGCTGCTTGTTAGGCGCTCACTCACAATGGTAAAATAACACTCTCAAAAACAATAAAAACAAAAAACAAAAATTGTATTGATCTTTTACTGATATAAAAGAATAAAATGATCACATATTTAACTGTTTGATTTAAATCCATGTCAGTCCCCCTTTAACCATAACCACGTACATGCACGCATGAAACAGAGTATATTGATATCAATTAACAGAAAGAGGCTAAAAGATTAGACAAATTCACCGTGTTACCATGCATAGATACAGTATGAACGTGGACCAAGAAAGACAAAACACCAGACAACATTCTCCTTTGCTCTGAGTTACTCTCCACAATAAACACTGTCACGGTACTATGCTGTAGTTTACGAGCAAAATTATTTATTTCGAACACTCGTTGCCGTCTGCGACCCAGAGCTCGTACCTCACGCAGGCGTCTGGAGGGCGCGTGAAGTTCGTGGGCCGTGTCGCAGACTGCAAAATGGTGTTCGAAATAAACAAGTTTGCCCCGTCAAAAACATGGCGCGTATTAGCTTGACAGGGTTTTTCAGCCATTCTGTACTCTGTACTGAACAATTAGTTATAAAACTTCCCCGTTGCTATTAGCTATAAAACACAAAATAACGTCAAAGACAGAATAATACAAGTTAGTTCAAACTTCTTCTATAAGCAACAATGAGCAATAATAATGTCAAACGGAAAACGAACTAGATGAGACAATTTGAGAATCCTAATTACGGTTAGTAAACAGTACCACAATAGACCAGGAATATTAACCAGATTAGTACTTATATCAAAAACAATATACAAATTTCAAAAGAACAATAAAAAAAACTTTAAGTAACTAATTATGTATAAAAAATAACTTACTGTTATGTTGGTATTCCGGTACTTAGCAATCCTGAGTAAGGTTGGGCGATAACACGATAATATCGAATATCGCGATACCTTTTTTATTCGATAAAGGCCGGTTCATACTTCGCGCGAATGCGAAAGCGAAGCGAAATTCCTGAAGGCAACAATGGTCATGTAATTGTGACGTTTGCAGTTACCCTAACGAATTCACTTCGCTCCCAAATTCCCGTGAAGTATGAACCGGCCTTTACGATATCGAGAACCTTTTTAAGTTATCGAGATATCAGTAAATCGCGATTAAGAAATATATCACGATCGCCATTGTAAGTCAAGTCAGAAATTCCATGGAAACAAAATTAGAACAGTCTTTTCAGCTTTTGGAAGTGAGAAACAAAAGCGAACTACTTCATAAGTACATACACACTATACAAACGAATTTGGGATTTTTTGTGATGTTTGTAGAGGGGTACATACCTGTTACCTGCTCTAAAGCAATCATGCATGACTGAAAAAATAATTGTGATACCATCGAAAATCGCGATATATGTTTGCCGTAATATCGTGGATGAAAAAATTCGATATCGCCCAAACTTAATTATGAGACTTTATTTTGTTTGAAGTGCCCCTCCCCCACCACCCTCCGTCTTAGAGAAAACAAAAGATGTTATGTCAAATTTACTTTTTGTAAAACATCAAAACAGAAAATGAATAAAACTAGAGGTATTGAGTTTGTTAAAAAAAAAACTCAAGGTGTTTGGTTGTTCATCATGTTATGATGTCATCACCTAAAGTTGTTTAAAAATACATTAATTTAGTCTAATATGGCTATGGAGTTCAGTTCAGCTTGCGACTCAACTTAAGACTACTGCCTCGTGTTCTATGTGCGCACAAATGATGTGTGGAAAAGACCGTGCTTCAGAATAGTGCTTCACAATATTTTCACTTAACTTCCGGTTTCGACCAGAAGGAAAGGTCAGATTAGGGTCATGTCTGTGAAAGAAACACAGTTCAAGATCTATTCGATGATGCAATGATTGTGAAGATATCTTTTGTGGTTCATGATATATGAATTTTTGAAATATTAAACTTTGATTTTGTGTAATTCGATATTTGATGACCTCATCATGACGTCACAACTTTACCTGAAACTACATGTTAAGGTCTAACTAATGTGTTAAGTTGTAAGGTTTTTGTGAACTCTGCAACTATGTTTTGGGTCTCTGGACCAAAACAATTATGTGAGAAGAAGAACCTGCGATATAGATGATTTTTTAACCAGCTCATATGTACACGGGTGAATCCTTGGTATGAATGATTTTTTAAGCGCCCCATAATGTACACGTTGTATATCACGGGGTGAAACCGCAATATCGATAATATTGTAGGTTCAGCTCGCACTATACAACGTGTACAAATAGGACGGTTAAAAAGTATTTATTTCTTATTGCTCTCATAGGTACCCATTTACTCCTGGGTGGTGGAAAAAAGCTAAAGGGCACATTCTAATGACACAAATCCGATGCACTAAACCGCTCGGCCATGGCACTCCATATATAAATGACATATTGTTATTATAATACACGAAGTATTAATGATAATATCACATTTCTTGTCTATATAAAATAGTGTAAAATAAAATATAGATGGCGATATACACATTACGTGGTTATATTACAATTACGTGGTTATTAAAATAGTCTATACGGATTAATTTGTTGAAGTCTCGCAATTCTGCATTTTTTCCCATGTGACTGGGAAACCAACTCTCATAGTTTCTCGCTGCCTTCTCTGATCACTGCGACTTCGTAGATGCTTTCGTCCAGATTATCGACAGTGATGTAATCCTGTTGATAAAAGCAATTCCGAGAAAAACAATATTTACATTCAAATATGAGTGTTTGATCTCAAATGCACCAATGTATACAATTTTATTTTCAGGTCTCAATTTTTGGCGTTTTTCACCCCGTGATCAGACAGAAGCTCTCAGATTTCCTCCTTATAAGCTCACTGATCATTGTCGCCTAGTTTATAATAATCTACTTACGTTAATCACCTTCGAAGTAATTAAGAAAAAACATTTACCGCATCATTCTTCACAATCTGGTCCAACTGTCTGAAGAGACTCTGGAAATCAGGTCTCTTCTTTGGATTCTGATTTCAACAGTTGAGCATCATGGCATACCTATTGCAAAATAAAATATTGACATGATTTAAAGAGAATGTTCAACATTGACAATGTTAGCAAAACTGCTTCTATGAGTATGCTTCTTGTTCTTCTGTCGTATGTCCTTAGACTTGCAGCTCTGTCGAGGCGAGCCAGGCCAGTGTGTCGTCGTCCAGGTCGATCAGGCCGCATTCACCGTGCGGCGGCCGGTGTTTTGGGCAGGTGGTGATGATGTGATCTACTGTCTGGATGGGGACCGCAGTCGCAGGAAGCGCTGTCTGCCAGTCCCCAGCTTTTCATGGACGCACCATAGCGTCCAACACCAGTCCTAAGACGGTTGAGGGTCGTCCACTGCTTCCGTGGGAGGTCTTGACCGGACACATCCCCAGGGTCATTTATGAAGCGTGTAGCCTAGATGGTTCTGCTGAGATCCACCGGACTCTCCAGTTGGTCTTTGCCCAGGCGGCCTTGGAGACGTCTGCCGGTGTCGTGAGCAGCTCGTGGGCGTGCGTGGCAAACGGACGCCGGGATTTGAGGCGTGCACGTTGTGGCCTCTCCGTGGCAACCTTGTGGAGGAGGCGGGATTTACTTGCCTGAGCCTTTCGGGAGAGGGCCAGCGTAGCCGCTTCTCGTCTGATGCTGGCTGGGGCGATACCTGCTAGAATAGGCAGCTGATTCACCGGGGTGGCACGGAGGCACCCCGAGATGGTCCGCAGAGCGCTATTGAGGGCTGCATCCAGCTTCTTGACATGTGGGCTTCGGCACCAGACCGGAGCGCAGTATTCAGCGACGGAGAACACCAGGGCCTGGGTAGAGATACGCAGCGTCTTCGTTGCGGCTCCCCAGGTGGTACCACCGAGGCGACGTATCAGGGCAACACGGGCAGTTGTCTTTGTCTTAACGCTTTCCAGGTGTTGTTTGAACGTCAGCGTTCTGTCCAGCTTCACACCGAGGTACGTGGGAATAGACTGGGACTGCAGCCGGGCTTGGTCTACCGTGACGTTCATCTCACGCGATGCTTCTTTGTTGTTGAGGTGAAACATCGATGACATCGTCTTACCCAGGCTGACCTTAAGGCGCCAGTTCGTCAGATACGATGACAGGATCTTCATGTCTTCGGTGAGGCCCTCTTCTGCTGCTTCCCAGGATGGCTTGTTGAGTAGGATCGCCAGGTCGTCCGCGTAGCCATACTTCCTCGACTTGGTTGCGGGCAGATCATGGATGTAGATGTTGAACAGCATCGGAGCCAGCACGGAGCCCTGTGGAACGCCGTTCTTTAGCTTCCTTACCCTGCTTCGTTTGCCGTTGCTGGTATGCAGCCGGAAGCTGCGGTTGCTCAGCATCTCCATTTTTATGCAACACGGCCCCTTGAAAAACAACCTTGGTTGAATGGGTTACCGTGTATAAATAAGTTTTTTTTTAAATTAAACAATTAAAAAATTAAAAAAATATGAAACTCACCATGTGCTTATCCGGGATGGTCTCCAGGAGCTTCATATGGAGTCCGCGCAACCAGATCGTACGCAGCAGTGAGATCCAGGAAGACGGCGCCAGCCTTCTCCCCAGCTTGGAAACTGTCCTCTATGTCTTGGCACAGAAGGGTTACCTGGTCCGCTGTTGGCCTACCTCTCCGGAAGCCCGCTTGTTCTTTGGGCAGCTGGGGGTCTATTACCGGTTCGAGACGCGCGTGCAGGAGACGCTCCAGGATCTTATATGGGACACAGAGCAGCGAGATAGGCCGGTATCTCTTCGGGTCGTCACTGGGCTTATTTGGCTTCGGAAGGGCGATCACCTTGGCGCGGCGCAAGATCTTCGGCAGCTTTGAGCATCGGAAGCACACGGAGAGGAAGGAGAACAGCCAGTCGTTTGCCTTCCTTCCTTGGTGTTTGATGTACTCTGGGTGGATGCAGTCAATGCCTGGTGCCTTGCCGGTCTTTAGCCGTTGGATGGCCAGCTCGAGTTCGTGTGCCGTGAAGTCACCTGAAAGGTTGGAATCACACCCCTGCGCCCGGCGCAGCTCCTGGACTCTCGTCGACGTGGCTCTAGTAAGGTTCTTGTCCGCGTTGGGGAAGCGACCGTTGCTCAGCAGCTGAGACGCGATGGAGTTTGTACTCGCATTGTGGACCTACCCGTGAGCTTATTGATAGTTTGCCATGCCCGACGGCTAATGTGTGAAGTCGATCGATTCCACAGTCTCCGTCCGTCTCTGCTCGCGTTTCGTTGAGCATACCGAA
Source organism: Zoroaster sp. YZ-2022 (assembly GCA_029582265.1). Classification (NCBI taxonomy): domain Eukaryota; kingdom Metazoa; phylum Echinodermata; class Asteroidea; order Forcipulatida; family Zoroasteridae; genus Zoroaster; species Zoroaster sp. YZ-2022. The sequence continues at coordinate 48,701,132 of CM055816.1, forward strand.
AGATCATTGGCTGCGTTATCCCCTCTTCGTTGGTTGCTGCTTCATGGACACGAAGTGGGTCTTCTTCCATTCGTCATCCCAGCAGGGGACGTAGGCCTTGCGCACACCACGGGGTGTTCTTCTTGGCGGCGGTGAGTAATACTTCAGTAGGAGCCAGGCGCTGTCAGGGTTATCTGGAAGCGGGAGGCGGGAGACCAGCTGCTGCGTTGTTCACGTGTTCCGTGAAACCCCCCGTTTGCTTTCCGGAAGTTCCATCTTTGTCTTCCTTCCACAGGCTGGAACAACAATGGAATGGTTATCAGCGACGGTCGGTGGTGTGACCCGGAAGTCTGTCCAGGATGCGTCTTACCGGGAGTGACCATTGATGCGGCATTTGCGAAGGCCGGGTCTCGGTTGGTGAGCTGTCCCCAGCGTGCCGAGTAGAAGGTGCGTGGCTCCTTTGGGTCATATAGAGCATCGCATCTGGGTAGAGGCCCTACCAGAAAGTCACTGTCGTGTTGGAACCGCAGGCCCAGTCTGTGTGATGGCAACTAATTCACCAGCATACACGGCGGGGCAGGGACATGGAAGGGATGTTTGGACCAGCTTACTCGACGGGGGCTTGTAGATATTAACAATGGTAGTATCTTGCACTCTGGTTCTAACCCATTCTACCTCTGCACCCTCAGCGGACTGTGCTACAGCTGTCCAGGTGATGTCATTTCGGACGAAGGTAGCTATAATAATAATAACGAAGTCTTATATAGCGCACGTATCTACCTATAAGGTACTCAAGGCGCTGAAACAAAGATAAACAACCAGATGTGGGATTTGTAAAGAAGGAATTATAATGTGAATAATCAAAGCGCCCATTAATGGAGAGCGCGGTGGCGCAATTTGCAGCCAAATCAAACCAGAAACATTTCAATGATAAGTATCCTGTGTTCTTTACGCGTGCATTACACAACACGGGACCTACGGCTTTACGTCCCATCCGAAGGACGAAGCAATTATGGTTAACGTCACTGCTCAAGGGACAATAAGTTCAATGACCGGGACTCGAACCCACACCCTGCTGCTGGCAACACCAGAACTTGAGTTCGGTGCGCTAGACCGCTCGGCCACGACACTCCAATGCCGTAGTGTTTGTCGGCGGTGTGACCGGCCAGCGCATACCCAGGCAGTTTCAGAATGTTCTTGTTTTCCTTGTGGGTTTCCTGCAGTAGAATAATAGTCACCTTGTTCCTGGTGGCGATCTGTTCGACGACGTTGAGCTTGGCGGTGGTGAGGCCCTCAACGTTGAGCTGCATTAGTTGTTAGTTGATCCTCGATTTGCCCCTGATTGGCAACTGTAAAAGCCGCCCGTCCCACAAGGACATTTTTGTCTCAGTCTTATTGCAGTCTGCAGACGTGGTGAAAACATTAGTTTCGCTTGTAAGCTACTTGTAGGGGAGGCCACGTAGAGGCTGTTTTCTTCTGAGTATGCTTACTCTCTTTGAATCAAGATATATTCAAGGGAAGGTACAACATTGGTAATGTTGGCAAAACTGCTTCTATGAGTATGTTTACTATCTTTGAGTCAACACATACATTCAAGGGAAGGTACAACATTGGTAATGTTAGCAAAACTGCTTCTATGAGTATGCTATCTTTGAATCAAGATATATATTGAAGGGAAGGTACAACATTGGTAACGTTAGCAAAACTGCTTCTATGAGTATGCTTACCTCTTGAATCAAGATATATATTGAAGGGAAGGTACAACATTGGTAATGTTAGCAAAACTGCTTCTATGAGTATGCTTACTCCCTTTGAATCAAGATATACATTCAAGGGAAGGTACAACATTGACAATGTTAGCAAAACTGCTTCTATGAGTTTTTATGGAAATGCTTACTTTCCATATAAAAGTGTACAATAAATAACCAAACTGTGAAAGTTTCAACACACTACGGAGTCTCTTTGTAATGAGAAAAGTGTGGGGAAAAAACAATTTTTCATTAATGTGCATATTTCAAGTTTTCACTTAAAAGAGATCTCTTTAGAAAAAACACAAACAAGTGAATGATTAATAACCTGCACCAACTTCACATCAACTTAGCTTTCAGATAATAATTTGGCAATTCTTATTCATTTGTAACTTAGATTGTTCCCATTTTCTAAGAAAATTCCATTAATTATGATGAATTCACCATCTTGTGTTAAACAAACATTTCGTTAATATTGATCCGAGCACAAAGCACGATAGTATCGTCATCTCCAGCGTGATACCCGAGTGTG
>CM055816.1:48703890-48757427 GCA_029582265.1 Zoroaster sp. YZ-2022
AATCCGACCAGAGAGCGGATTCGTTTGCAACCCCTGAAATGATTGTTGTTCGCTGGAAACCTACAGTAGGCTTTTTTGGGATCAGGTGTGTGTCACTGCACCGCACTCCTGGGTTAAGATTATAGAAGTATATAAAGCATTCACAGTCTGTTTTTTGCTACATGGTATAAGCAATACTTTAGAGGATAATATTGCAGGAGAACGAAACATATTCCGAGGGAACGAAATGGAATTTGAGTGGAAACGAAACAGTCAAATCACCAACGAATATTTTGAGTGTGGTTTCATATCTTGTTTGCACTGTTGCAAAGTTTGTTATTGATTGTAATGGAGCAATAATTTAAAATATGAGAGAAGTAGCACCACACCTTATTTTGGTCATGTAAAAAGGGAGCTTGACTGTCAACAATTCGCTCAAATTAATAAATGCACCGGATTACTGGGATAATTGCTCCTTTGTCCTTGTCAAGATGGTGATTGATGAAGTGGTCTTTTAAAATCCTGGTAATATTCATTGCCATAAAGAATCATTTCAGTCTAAATGTATTTATAACTATTATAATTTATGTCAAAGCCGCCACAGTCTGGTGATCATGTTTACGCCATTCGTACGGTATCTAACAAACGTTTTTCAGTAATTCATTCAAGTCGGAAAGGGACTGATATTCCAGGTTCAAGAGATCGTGTTAAAAGTACACAACATGCGGATGACACAACTATTTTTTTCCGATTCGTACAAATATCTTGAAGGATTTCAGTGAAGGAACACAGTCTCATTTCATTTCAAATAAAAGACCGGGGCTGCAGCTAGAAATTAAAAAACCAGAATCGACAGCCCAGGGTCCATGATAAAATCAAAATTTGTTAAAACAAATGTCTGAAAACCGAATGGGTTTAAACATATCCTGAAAAGAGAACTGGTTAAAAGAAATACCTGAAAAGAGAATAATGAGTTGTGGAGAGAACGGGTTAAAACAAAGAGCTATGGAGAGAACGGGTTAATACAAGTACCTGAGAAGAGAACGGGTTAATACAAGTACCTGAGAAGAGAACGGGTTAATACAAGTATCTGAAAAGAGAACGGGTTAAAGCAAATACCTAAAAAAAGAACAGGTAAAAGCAAATATATATATATATGAAAAGGGAACAGGTTTAAAGCAAATACCTGAAAAAGGAACAGGTTAAAGCAAATACAAAAAAGAACATGTAAAAGCAAATGCATTAAAAGGGAACAGGTTAAAGCAAATACTTGAAAAAGAACAAGTGAAAGCAATTACATGAAAAAGGAACAGGTTAAAGCAAATATCTGAAGAACGCACAGGTTAAAGCAAATATCTGAAAAGGAACAGGTTAAAGCAAATACCTGAAAAAGAAACAGGTTAAAGCAAATACCCGAAAAGGGACAGGTTAAAACAAATACCTGAAGAAGGCACAGGTTAAAGCAAATATATGAAAAAAAGAATAGGTTAAAGCAAATCCCTGAAAAAGGAACAGGTTAAAGCAAATACCTGAAAAAGGGACAGGTTAAAGCAAATACCTGAAAAAGGGACAGGTTAAAGCAAATACCTGAAAAAGGGACAGGTTAAAGCAAATACCTGAAAAAGGGACAGGTTAAAGCAAATACCTGAAAAAGGGACAGGTTAAAGCAAATACCTGAAAAAGGAACAGGTTAAAGCAAATACATGGAAAAGGAACAGGTTAAAGCAAATACATGAAAAAGGGACAGGTTAAAGCAAATACATGAAAAAGGGACAGGTTAAAGCAAATACATGAAAAAGGAACAGGTTAAAGCAAAATAATAAACATTAACAAATTGATACAAGTGCCTGAAAAGAGAACAGGTTAAGACAAATACCTGAAAAGGGAAAACAGGTTGATAAAATTAAATATACCTGATAAGAGAACAGGTTGATACAAAAACCTACAGAGAGTATAGGTTGATATAAACAGCTGTGGAGAGTAGGGGTTGAGTAAATAAGTGGGGAATAAAATGGATAAGAGTCAAACAAATAAATAAAAACAGGTAACTCAAGGGGATCACCACGGAGGGATACAATAACAGTAAATAGTGACTTACTACGACAGGTGAAGGTCTGTTGCAACCGCTGAGATACAGGCAAGGAATCCTGATGACCTGAAGATATATAAATTAAATCAGGAGGGTGGCCTTAACTTTCGATCCAATCCGGACCTTCATCAGAGGCTTTGACAAAGTACAACATAAAGACTCATCCATTTATAGGGAAAAGGGAAAGCAAAGGATCATGGGGCGGGATCCAAAAAAGGCGGGAAAATAGTGACCAATTAAAGATAAGCATCAGTCTAGAAAATGCCAATATGAGTATCAGAAGTGAACAAAAGGGGGATTATTGAGCCACACAATAAGTAGATGTGGCAGCTTATGGTGAAGCTAGGGTAAAAGAGGGATTATTGAGCCACACAATAGGTAGAGTTGACTGCGTTGATATAGTTGTCAAGGGCTGCATCTCTATTCTTAGGAGGTACCCATACACTTTTTTCTTTGAAGCGGTTGCGGCTGGGGGCCCCAGAGGGACTGTCATCTGGGGTCTCGTCGTCTGTGGGAGGCTCAACGTGAAAGAATTCACGGAGTCGTAGTCTGCGGTTGAAGTGGGCTATGTCCTGTTGGAGTGAGAGTTGATTATGTTCCTTGGGTGTGGGGCAAAACTTAAGACCCCTTGAAGAGAGCAATTTAACCTGGGGATCACTGAGTGCAGTATCAGACAGATTAATTACAGTATGTGTTGGTGGGTTATATGGTTATAATGTGGTCTCAAGGCCCCCCCCCCCCCCATGCATAATTTAGTTTGGATAACCAATGTATGTTGGTATCAGGTTTACATGGCTATTATTCCATCACCTCTGTGAACCCGGATTCGAATCCCATTCAGATAATATTTATGTAGGCCTATTTGAATATATTGTTTCAACACCAAGTCTGTCAATGTTCCGCAATAATATTTGTATTTCAGCAAATCTGTGTCAGTTGTTTCGATAACTCATTATGGACGGCACATTATTACGAATAGTGTTTTTAGATTTGTTAATTTTTGAGTGAAATTTTGGAAATGCATATCGTGATGGTTCATCAAATGCATGGGAAAATATTTGTCCTTAAACACCAACTGTTTGCTTAACTGTTCTTAAATTGCCAATTGTGTAATAATGATGTACTAGGAAAATTGTAGCCATCTTCCGAAGTCAAATTCTTGCATTGAGTGGTCGCCCTGATCTGTACAATTATCAATGGGAGAAATCGTTGTTTGGGGTCAATGGGACTGGTATCCACATCCACTGAGATTTGATCCCACATCCATATTGATTCGTATCCCCATCCACTGAGGATTTGATCCCTCATCCACAGTTATCCACATCTCCATCCACTGAGGATTCGATCCCTTATCCACAGTGATCCGTATCCCATTCAATGAGGATTCGATTCCCCATCCACAGTAATCCGCATCCCCATCCACTGAGGATTTGATCCCCATCCACAGTAATCCGTATCCCCATCCACTGAGGATTCGATCCCTCGTTCTCCGTTATCCGCATCCCCCATCCAATGAGGATTCGATCCCCCATCTACGGTGATCTGCATTCCCATTCAATGAGGATTCAGTCCCTCATCCACAGTAATCCACATCCCCATCCACTAAGATTCGATCCCTCATCCACAGTGATCCGCATTCTCGTTCACCGAGGATTCCATCCCTCATCCCTATTAATCCACATCCCCTCCACTGAGGCTTTGATCCCTCATCTACGGTGATCCGCATTCCTATTCACCGAGGATTCCATCCCTCATCCATATTAATCCACATCCCCATCCACTGAGGATTTGATCCCTCGTCCACAGTGATCTGCATCCCCCACCCACTGAGGATTCGATCCCTCATACACAGTGATCCTCATCTCCATCTACTGAGAATTAGATCCTTCATTTGCGGTAACTTATTGATTATGAGAGATGAAGTAGATGATATCAAATTATAAACAAAAAATGCTCTGAACATTTATCAAGAGAAGGCATTCGACAGCCGATTGAATATAAATATTGTATACAATTATGAAAAAAATTTGCACACAAGATGGACTACAAACTGACTAACTGGATATAAGTGTACTTTACAATCAAAGCAAAAGCTGTGTTGTAATTAATCATTTCTTGATCAATTGATCAAGGTCTTGCAAGCTTAGTAAGAATTGTTACAAGTCGGAAAGGGATTGATGTTCCAGGTTCAAGAGGTCATGTTAAAATTACTCATGTTGATGACACTACTCTTTATTATTATTCTTACAAATATTTTTAAGGTTTTCTGTGAAGGAACAGAGTCGAAGGACAATTCAAATTAAACAACGTGGCCGTGGCTTGTAATTATAAAACCACAACCGACAGCCCAGGGGTCCATGATTAAATTAATATTGATCCGCATCCCCATAAAAAAAGTTTCAGACTACAAATAAATAAAACAATTTAAGAACAGAAAATACTTAAAATATGAAATCTGTACCCACCCATCTTCCCCCGTACACCCATCCCATAAAATTCGACCAAAGAGAGGAGTCATTTGCACCCCCTGAAATGATTGATGTAAGCTGGAAACCTAGGCTTTTGGGATTGGGTGTGCCACTTCACCGCACTACTGGGTTAAGTTTATTCTCCTGTATATAAACATACGAAGTCTGGTATTTGTTTCATTGTAAAAGGAATAATTTCGAGGAAAGGTAATATTATTTCGAGGGAAAGAAATAATATTTCAGGGGAACGAAACATATTCCATGAGAACGAAATAGAATTGGATGGGAAACCAAACTGAATTCGAGGGAAACGAAATGAGCTTGTTGAATCACCAACGAACATTTGGAGTGTGGTTTTCATATCTGTTTTGCACTATTGCAAATTTTGTTATTGATTGTTACGAAGCAGTATTTTAAAAGATGAGAGCAGTAGCCCGATATTTGTTTACAAAATCGATTATTGAACATATTCAATGCTACGGATCACTGGGAAAAATTCAATTGCTCGTTTGTCTGCTTCAAGATCATGGAGGCGCCTTTCTAAAATCCTGATAATATAGTCATTGCTATAAATACATTTTCAATTTATATGTATTTATCCGTAACAAATAAACTGAAATTCAAGATTGGGAATATAACATTCCTTATGAATTGACGACACAAACTGAATGGCGCCCTCAGACGTTGCGGGGCCTATGACGCTGCTGTGAGTGGTGGGTCGGGAGAATGTATGCAGCTGGAATAACCAATCACCGTCGCGTAAATCATGTTTTTTGCCCAAGTGAATGTACAAGATATGGTGGAAACCAGCTTTACCATTTGGAATGAATTTGCTGTTTCTGTTCTTCACAAGGACCAATTACTTTCATTAACCACTCCCCTCTAGCGTTTGGCCAATCAGACGTTGCGGGGCCTATGATGCTGAGTGTTGTTCGGGGGGTCTATATGCATTTGCAAAAAACAATCACCGTTGCGTAAATCACTTTTTCCCCAACATTATATACTAGTCGTAACTAATAATAATAATAATGTGGACTTATATAGCGCACGTATCCACCAAACTGGTGCTCAAGGCGCATTATATTATTACCCCTGCTCATCAGGCTCATAAATCATTCAAATATCACCCCAAATATATTGGTACTCGTATCTCTTACTATGGAAACTCATCTTCAACTTTTCAGCTTGATTTACTTGTATCTGGTGATATTAACCCAAATCCAGGTCCAAGTCTAACTGTTCATAATGACTGCGAAGCTAGCAGTAATATCCAACCCAGATTAACCTACAGTCCTCAATACCTTACTTCATTAAACACTTATAAACATTCCAAAGAAGACCTATTACCCAAACAAATCTGGAATACCATCACCTCGCTCGGAATAAACTCTACCGGTCATACTAAACCTCGTGGAAAGAGAGGTGGTCGTCGTAAGCGTTGGCCCATTCCAGATGCTACCGAACTTGACAACTGCCTCCATCGTATTCCTGTTCATACATGTATCCCGCCACGCATTAAACAGAATTGCCATGATCAACCAAGAAAAGCCAATTTGTCTAACTTGAAACCTGTTCTCCGTGAAAAATATGACAAATTGAATGTGGCCTGCTGGAATGCCCATTCAATTAGAAATAAGTCTTCTATATTTTGTGATCATATTATGGACAAGAATATTGACATTATGTTCATTGTTGAAACCTGGCTACACCGTGACGACCCAGTTGTTATCTCTGCTTGTACACCACCGGGTTACACATTTTTTAATGTTCCGCGTGCTGGAAATGACTGTCATGGTGGTATCGCCGTCGTATTCAGATCTCCTTTGAACTTGTCCCTAACCAACATTGATATCGTACATACTACCTTTGAGATGGCCTGTGTCACCGACCCTTTGAAAAAAGTTTGCTTTGTTGCAATCTATCGTCCACCACCTTCTTCCAAGAATCGTCTGAAAACCAGTGATTTTTTTAACTGAATTTGATGACTTCTTAGATAAAGTGACTCTCCTCTCTAGTAAACTTCTTTTGTTAGGAGATTTTAACATCCATGTGGACTCGCCTAATAAGGCAGATGCATCTCATTTCCTAACATCTCTTTTTGAAGCTGGACTACAACAACACATTAGTGGACCAACGCACAAACATGGGCACACTCTTGATCTTCTCATCTCGCGCCCTGATGACGGCCTTATTGTTGAGAGTGGAGTCTCTAATATTCTGAACTCGGATCACTTTATTGTTGATTGCTCCATTAATTTCTCTAAGCCCGACAGCAAAATGATCACTTCAAACTCGAGGAACTATAGCAGCATCACTGAAACCTTTGCTAAAGATCTTGAAATTGCCTTTCAGTATTTTCCTTATGAAAGCAGCTTTGATCTTCAGGTGTCATTTTATAATAGGACAATTATTTCTGTTCTTGATAATCACTGCCATGTTACTACTCGTACACACAAATTCAAATCACAACCGGCCTGGTACTCCAATGAAATTCATCTTGCGAGACGCAAACGTCGGATGCTCGAACGCAAATGGAAGAAGTCTGGCGATCCTAATGACCATCAGCTTTATCTTGACAGTATTCATGATTTTTCTCATCTTGTTCGGAAAGAAAAATCAAGATATTACACAAAACAATCCACTGCAGACACTAAAACAGTTTTTAAAACTGTCAATACTTTACTTAATAGAAATGTTCCAGCTCTTCCTTACATGGACTCATCTAAAGATCTGAGTGATCGGTTTAGCAAATACTTTGCTGACAAAATTGTTAATATTAGAAACAGAATTGATTCTACTAAGTTTGATGATGTGCCATTGTCTATACCAGAGCTTAATCACTTTGTTCCTATGTTTTCTGAATTTAAGCCTGCTGATCAGGAGGAAGTGCGCAAATTAATTTCAAAATCACCCAATAAATCATGCTCGTTGGATCCCCTACCTACATGGCTCCTTAAACAGAACATGGACATCATGGTCCCGGCCATTACATCTATCGTGAACACTTCACTGAGTACTGGAATTTTTCCCACTGCTTTGAAATATGCAGTGGTCACTCCCTTATTGAAAAAGCCTTCCATGGATAAGGACACTTTGAAAAACTACAGACCAGTATCAAACACTGCTTTTCTATCCAAAGTTATTGAGAAGACTGCTCTGACACGTGTTTCTGATCATATTGATAATAATAACTTACACTCTAAATTTCAATCAGCTTACAAGTCTGGCCACAGCACGGAGACGGCGTTGTTGAGAGTCAAAAGTGATATAATACGTGCGATTGACAATCGACAAGCCGTTTTTGTGGTGTTGCTAGATTTGTCTGCTGCTTTTGACACCATTGACCATTGTATATTGTTAAATAGATTGTCTAGTGTTTTTGGTTTTCATAATAATGTTTCCAACTGGTTTCAGTCTTATCTTACTGGTAGAACTTGTAGAGTTAAGATTGCCAATAACTATTCTGATCCGCAAACTCTTGATTATGGTTTACCACAAGGTTCCTGTGTCGGACCTCAGATGTTTCTCAGATATTATTAAGCATCATTCTGGTGTCAAATTCCATTTTTATGCTGATGACACCCAATTATATATGTGTGTTGATCCCAGGAAACCTGGTGAAACAGATCGTGCACTTTCAACTTTATCTGCTTGTGTTTCTAGCATCAAGGCATGGATGTCAAAAAATATGCTCCTCCTCAAAAAGTATGACCATGTGTCCCCTCTCCTACGACAGCTTCACTGGCTTCCCGTTCAAGACCGGATTGATTTCAAAACATTGACTATTGCCTATAAATGTGTTACTTGACTCTGCGCCATCCTATCTCTGTGAGCTTATTACACCATACCAACCTAACCACAGTGGACTCCGTTCAAATTCTGATTCTCGGATCTTCAAAAAGCCAACTACACATTTAACTGCGGCTAACAAGGGTTTCTATACTGCTGCACCCAGCATTTGGAATGAACTACCATCTGGTATCCGTCATGCTTCTTCATTGAGTCAATTTAAAACATCTCTCAAGACTCATTTATTTTAGGCACTGTGTATTTTTAAATTGTACTTGTATCTCACTGTAAAGCGCTGTGATACCGTTTGTGTAAGAGCGCTATATAAATGCCTTCATTGTATTGTATTGTATTGTATGAAACCATCTCAGCTCCCTGGGGAGTATACAGCTCAATTGCTGTCATTACAGCGCATTAGGGCTAATCAAACACAACAACCAACTCTGCCCTCACAAGTACCCATTTACCCCTGGGGGTGGAGAGAAGCAATTATGGTAAAGTGTCTTGTTCAAGGACACAAACACCATGGTCGCGGTTGTGATTCGTACCCACATTCTGACCATTTAGGCATCAGAACACAAATCCGATGCACTAATCCGCTCGACCATGGCACTCCGCTTTACCATCGGGGGGGGGGGGGGGTCTGTTCTTCACAAGGTATGTTCTTCAAATTTAGTATGAATTATCTTATAGGCAATGGTCAGGTGGTAGGGGTGTGAGGAAGGGGTGACATGTGAAATATATGCATATAATTATCTAATCAATCAAAGCTGTCGGAAACAATTTGCTGTATGACAAATTAATCAGTCCAGAAGAACAATATTAGCAGTCTTGAACTGTTTTAACAAAAACAAAAATGGATTTTATATTTGTAAGAATTGTTTTCACTTTTATTTCCATTAGTCGCCCCGCCATGTGAAACTTAGATAACCACAGCATGTTTACGCACGATGCCGTCCGCGACGGTGTATGTACAATTCTAGCTGTAAACATGTTTTGTTATCATGTGTGTTTGGCTATAATTCCATCACTCTTCACCTCTATGAACCCGGATTCGAATCCCACACGGACCAGAGCTGACAAATGATTTGAGTTTTAAGCCGAAACGTGGGGGTTTTCCCTACATTATATTTGTCTGGGATTTTCCTCCTGCATCTAAAACGAAACATTCTTTCATAGTCTTCTCTTCACATGATCCGCATCGCCATCCACTGAGGATTTGATCCCTCATCCACAGTGATTCGAATCCCCACAGACTATATGAGTTCAGACTACAAATAATTAAATAAAACAATTTATTTAAAACCTGTCGAGGAGTTGGCCCTCCACTAGCGAGTGGCAGAAGTTATTTATTTCAATGTTTTTCCCAGAAAAAAAGCCACACATGCCTGTGAGTCATTGATATCCTAAAGTGGACCATTCCACATATCTTAGAACGGGTGTCAGTTCCCAGAGCTGTGTATTTTTTTTTCTGGGCTGGAAAAGTAATCGCTGCCATATGTCTGTGCACAAAATCAACCATCCATTGTGTACACATAAAGACCTACCCAGATCTAACCCTCTGATAAGTGGAACCATCTGTTTGGCCTCAGGCTGTGCTCTTTGATGTCTTGCGACAGCCAGTGCCAGTGCCAGACATAACCCCCCCCCACCCCCCAGACAGAGTGTCTGGGTTCTGTTACATGTTGTTTACATGCTGGAGAGATAAACTATAACGCTATTTACTGTGTGCTAGGTCATACAGGAGAGAGCTACACTACACAGCCGTCGGGTGTCATCTGGGGTTGAAAATAATACTAGACCATAGCAGGGCATGTGTGGAAGTCATTTGGATGTAAAAATTAATTGGGAATGCATAGATAATAATTTTAATATCATTAATAGGGGTGCCACTGCAAAGTGGAGATATACCGCCTTCGAATAAAGTGGTAGGTACCTCCCTCGTCGGAGGGTTTAATTTACCCATCCTCTCCCCCGTAATTTCCCCTACATAAAATCCGACCAGAGAGCGGATTCGTTTGCCATCCCTCAAATGATTATTGTAACCTGGAAACCTAGGCTTTTTTGGGATCAGGTGTGTCACTGTACCGCACTCCTGGGTTAAGATTATAGTCTGTTTTTTGGCTACATGGTATAAGCAATACTTTAGAGGATAATATTTCAGGAGAACAAAACATATTCCGAGGGAACGAAATAGAATTTGAGTGGAAACGAAATAGTCAAATCACTAATGAATATTTTGAGTGTGGTTTTCATATCTTGTTTGCACTGTTGCATATTGATTGTAATGAAGCAATAATTTGAAATATGAGAGAAGTAGCAACACACCTTCTTTTGGTGCCAAAATCAATCATGTTAATACAGTCATGTAAAAATTCGCTCAAATTAATCAATGCACCGGATTACTGGGATAATTGCTTTTTTGTCCTTGTCAAGATGGTGATTGTCGAAGTCTTCTTATAAAATCCTGGTAATATTCATTGCCATTTCAGTCTAAATGTATTTATAACTACTATATGTCAAAGTCTGGTGATCAATCATGTTTACGCCATTCGTACGGTACGGTATCTAACAAACGTTTTTCAGTAATTCATTCAAGTCGGAAAGGGACTGATATTCCAGGTTCAAGAGATCATGTTAAAAGTACACAACATGCGGTTGACACAACTATTTTTTCCGATTCGTACAAATATCTTAAAGGATTTCAGTGAAGGAACAAAGTCTCATTTCATTTCAAATAAAAGACCGGGGCTGCAGCTAGAAAAAAGAAAAAAGAACAGAATCGACAGCCCAGGGGTCCATGATAAAATCAAAATTTGTTAAAACAAATGTCTGAAAACCGAATGGGTTTAAACACACCCTGAAAAGAGAACTTGTTAAAACAAATACATGGAAAGAGAACGGGTTAATACAAATACATGGAAAGAGAAATGGTTAAAACAAATACCTGAAAAGAGAATGGGTTAATACAAAAAGCTATGATCATAAAAATTTGTTAAAACAAATGCCTGAAAACCGAATGGGTTTAAACAAACGGGTTAATACAAATACATGGAAAAAGAACTTGTTAAAACAAATACCTGAAAAGAGAACGCGTAATACAAATACCTGGAAAGAGAACTGGTTGAAACAAATACCTGAAAAGAGAACTAGTTAAAACAATTGATTTAATTGATTGAAAAGAGAATGGGTTAATACAAATACCTAAAAAGAGAACGGGTAATACAAATACCTGGAAACAGAACTAGTTAAAACAATTGATTTAATTGATTGAAAAGAGAATGGGTTAATACAAATACCTGAAAAGAGAACGGGTAATACAAATACCTGGAAACAGAACTAGTTAAAATAAATACTTGAAAAGAGAACGGGTTATTACAAATACCTAAAAAGAGAACGGGTTAATACAAAAAGCTATGATCATTTGCTGCCTGTAGACGTTTTCCGGGGGCAGAAAATAAAAAAGTAATAATTACCCCCTTCCCCCTTTTTTATTGCCTAATAATCTGATAAAAACTTTTCCCCAGAGCAATAACTTGATGATAAGTTTGTATAAGTTACCAATTAACCATGTTTAAAGGTAAAAAATGTAGCTTTTCTGTGTGAACAAAAAAGTAATTCAACTCACTGATGTCAATGCACGTGTTGGACTGTGAACAATTCGCTGAAACTAATCAATGCACCGGATACATTTCAATCGCTCATTTGTCCGCGTCTAATTGGTGATGGAGGCGCCTTATAAAACTCTGGTAATGTGCCTTTTCAGTATAAATGTATTTAGAGCATATGTTGAAGCCGCCTCAATCAGGTGAGCAAGTTACAACATTCGTAACAAAGAAGGTTGGGAATAATAGACTGTATGCATTGACGTCACAAACTGAAGGGCGCCCTCAGACGTTGGGGGCAAAAACTCTCCTGTGAGTCAGGAGAGTATATGCAGTTGGAATAACCAATCACCGTCGCGCAAATCACGTTTTTTGACCAAGCGATTGTACTAGATAGAGTGGGAACTAGCTTTGCCATTGAGGATGAACTTGCTGTTTATGTTCTTCACAAGGACCAATTACTTTGTGTTATAACCCCGCCTCTCTAGCGTTTGGCCAATCAGACATTGCGAGGCGTATGAGGCTACAGTGAGTGGTGGGTCGGGAACTATGCAGTTGTAATAACCAATCACCGTTGCGTAAATCACTTTTTCCACAACAGGATATACTAATGGTAACTAGCTTTACCATGGAGAGGAAGTTGCTGTTTCTGTTCTTCACAAAGGTCCAACTACGCCTCTCTAGCGTTTGGCCAATCAGGCGTTGCGGGGCCTATGACAATGCAAAAGAACAGAACAATTCATGACTGGAAGAGCGTCACTTGAAACTGAATAAAAAGACCGCCCGAACCGCAATCTGGACTGGACGCTATTTCAGTTAAATCAGTGGGACTTGAACACTTACACGGGAGGTAAACCCTGACTGTTTCTCAAGGTAAGTTCGTCTCTTCTAAATCTGCTCGACTGGGCTTCTCTCGATGACAGTAATTTATTCCTGATCACGAAAACTGCGAGATTACTACTACTATTTTCCGATTACGCCAGGCTTTCAGTATTTCTCTCAAGTACAGTATTTACTCCTGCTCTGAGGCGTTACGTGTATACGTTCTCGTCGGGATGCACATATGCGGCCTAATCAGTTCAATGTCAGGGCCCAATTTCACGGAGCTGCGATTTAGCAGAACAATTCGTTGAGCAAATATAAATGGGTGTAGTTTTAAACACAGGTTTTCGCAGTGAAGCAACCAAAAGAGCAGCATTTTTGGAATCGTGTCAGACAGATTTTAGTGGTCTCTTGAAAGAGAAAAAAGGTCACAGGGGCCTGTAAAACCTCTAAAAATTACAAACATATAAAAAAATTCAGATTTTTTTTTCAGTTGCAGGATTTTTTCCAGATTTTAATCGTCATTTAAACCATTATCAAAGGCCTGGACAATTTAATATTTAAACGTTTGGAAACTTTCCCCCATATATTAATGGTGTGGCCTACAATGCCCATCAAGTCTTTATCCCAAGGCGCTGGTACACTCCAATATCTCTGGAGGAAGTGTAAACGTGCCGTTTTAGCTCGTGTGCTCAAGTAAACGTGTTGATAAATAGTTTATCTTCAATCCGTTTCCATTTTTGTCCGTATTACGGCTGAGTCTCTTCGCTCTCCTCGGCCATGTCACCCGTGGTGCCATCTCGACCGACGCAGTTGCACCTCCGTCCTTAGCCTTGATCAAGGTGCATCGGAACGGTAATTTTCCCCGCTTTATAGCTATCAAAACTCCAGCGCACATGGACAAATACGTACGGATTCATATGTATACTGTATACATGTATACATCTTTATGTACATATATGTACATAGGCCTACATATACATTAATATACCTGTATTGTACATGTACATACAGGGACTATTCGTCGTCGCACATTGATACCAACATATTTAAGGCGAAGCTCAATAATGCTAATAATAATTCAAAAACCAACAACAATAATTATACGCATTTAAATAGCGCCCAATCCATGAAGACATGGTCCTAGGCGCAAAACTTTTTTTTTCAGTACTACAAAAATTACAACGAAGTACCGTAATCAAAGGGAGAGAAAAACAAAGCACAGTGTAGGAATGGGGGTGCGTTCTCCCCTCCCCCCTCTGTCTCTCTCCCTCTTTTTCTCTCCCCTTTATTTTATTTTTTACGATTTTAGGGGGCGGGGATACAGCCCCCTTAGCCCCCCCCCCCGGATCCGCCAATGATGGTCATACTTTTTTGTGAGAATTCTAGCTGTGCAGTTTTGCAGTCGCTGTAACGGAGCTAGTGTAGATTTGGGCAGACCTGCAAGCAACGCATTGCAATAATCAACCCTTGACATAACCAGCATTGTGATAACTTGTTCTGTCACAGAATAATTCAGATACTGTTTGATCTTACTAATACTGTGTAAATGATAAAAAGCATTGCGAGATATCTCACGAATATGAGCCTGGGATTATTGAGCCACAATAAGTAGCTAGATGTGGCAGCTTGTGGTAAAGCTAGGGTAAAGGAGGGATTATTGAGCCACACAATAGGTAGAGGTGGCAGCTTGTAGTAAAGCTAGGGTAAAAATAGGACAATACACAAAGGGATACGACAGCAAAAGGGGGGTTTACACCAGACAAATTGAGGAGTTGGTGTGTGGGTGTAAATAGCTAAATTAAAATTGTCCTATAAGAGACAGTTCGAAAAAATGTAATAATATACAAGATAAGATAACATAAAGGTAACAAATATATCAATAGGCCTACAGTTGATAAAATCCAGCAGTGACATAGGTGAATAGTAATGATCTACATTGTAGGTAAAGGTAGCTAGGTTATTTGATACCTGTGTTGATGTTGAGGCTATACTTATTGTGTGGCTCAATATCCCTCCTTTGTTCACTTCTGATACTCCTATTGGCTTTTCTAGACTGATGCTTATCTTTAATTGGCTACTATGTTCCCGCCTTTTTGGATTCCGCCCCATTATCCTTTGCTTTCCCTTTTCCCTTTAAGTCCAGGACTTCCAAAAACGACGAATGCAATTCAGAGTTTTCTCAAGTTGAGGTTGATTAATTTCTCAAAATTGCACATGAGAGGCAGAAAACATCAATAAAAACACACTCAAAACATAGACGAACCAAAACGTGCAAGTAAAACTGTGAAAACAAGTAAAATGTTGTCAAATCTGCAGGAGCTACTCAAAATAGCGCTCACTCGCAGAGTCACGTTTAACATAATTCACGTTTCAACAAAACCATATAATATGGTCACCCATGATACTTTGCGACTTCCTTCATAAGATCTTGTGAAACGAATTGGAGTGTACCAGCGGTACTGGATTGAAAAATTTTCAGTGTGTTTTGAGATAATCGAATCGCAATGACGTTGGAATAGTTTTACAGTCATGGTTTTGATCGTACTTATCTCGTAATTCCTTTGTAATTTCTGTTAATGAGAAGGTGTTTTCTGTTAAAGAGAAGGTACGAAATTGGTTTTTGGTGACGTAACTTCATTTCAACCCTCTAGTTTTCAGGAGGAAAAAAAAACAATTAAAAAATGTAACAGTTTTATAATACTAATACTCATGTTTTTGAGAAAACAACGATTTTTGGTTTTGTTTTATGAATATTCGACATAACAATTCTGAAAGCACTTCAGACAAAGTAATTCATCAGGAAAATTGTGAACCAATTTTTTTGGCTATACTTACAGATTCTTCAGCTAAAATGGCAACACAAAGCGATATCATCACTAAGGCATGCGACGGGGCATTGGAACAAATCCAGAAATACGCTCCAGCAGAGTACGCCAAACTGAATGCAGATCCTGCCAGAAAGAAGAAACTTGTCCAAGCTGCAAGGGAAACAGCAACCGAATATGTGAAACTGGCCGAGGAGCTCGCCGGAGAGCCAAAGGACATCGCCCAGCGACTCGCAAAACACCTGTCCGGGGACAGAATCAAGTTGATTCAAGGGGCCCTCAGCATTCCAACGTTCCGCATGGATATCACCAAGAAGGGCGACGGGAAAAACTGGGTGGAGCTGACCCGAGGAGGGAAATCGTTCGCACCCGCACGAGCGCTTACTTTATCTGCTGACGTCGACTGGGCTACCTTGAAGCAGTACGCCAGTATTTTAGTTGAGGCTGTACTTCTGGTTTTGTCGGCAGTGGGAATTTCAGTAACCCCAAGTGAATCAGTGATTGAGGGCACTGTGGAAGAAGTCATTCGAGAAATCCAAGCTTCTTCGAAATTGGAGAGGGCGATAGAGGCTTTCGTCGCAGCCTGGGATGCAGCCGGGGGCAGTGCCTATGCCAAAGCGAAGGCCATCTTTCATCTCATCAAAGACAGCTACGCTGGCGGCATACTCTGGACCACCATCAAGAGCTTGTGCAGCGAAATGAAATGGTACGACTGGCTGGAAACTGCAGCCAAAGTTACTGCCATGATAATTGCTAGTCTTGCCACCGACGGTGTTGCATTGATAGCGGAAATTGCCCTTATCGCCCTCTCAGCGGTTGATTTTGCAAGGAAGATAACCAACGTTATCCAGCTCTCCACAGTCAAGAAAACTTTGTAAAATGAGAACTTTAGTTCCAAGTAAAGGTACGACGTACCTTGTTTAAAATTTATGAGCAGTGTATTACTACTTAATTACGCCTGTCATAACCCCATACAATTTGTTCTCGGCTTACAAACATGTATCATCCAAATATTGCCAACTTAAAATATTTCTCTCTCGTCAGATCTGTTTGCTTTTCACTATAATTATGCAGACTCATTATTCTGCAAATAAAGTGACGTTGTCCCTTATTCGTTTACTGGTTTGCTGTCAACATTGATTGTTTGCAGAAACTGTGGGACATTAGATGTTTATTGCAGTACAACCTTCCTGCTTTCCTTCTATGCAAATCCACTTGACCAAATCGAGGGTTGAATGATAAAATAGTATGGTCCCTTGTATTCATTGTGTTTTCATCATCATAATTGTACTATCGAACACAGGGAATCTTACAAAAAAGTCTGGTCCCTTCTATGCATTTTGTTTCATCTTCATAATTGTACTATCGAACACAGGGAATCTTACAAAAAAGTCTGGTCCCTTCTATGCATTTTGTTTCATCTTCATAAATTGTACTATCGAACACAGGGAATCTTTCAAAAAAAAGTCTGGTCCCTTCTATGCATTTTGTTTCATCTTCATAATTGTACTATCGAACACAGGGAATCTTACAAAAAAGTCTGGTCCCTTCTATGCATTGTGTTTCATCTTCATAATTGTACTATCGAACACAGGGAATCTTACAAAAAAGTCTGGTCCCTTCTATGCATTTTGTTTCATCTTCATAATTGTACTATCGAACACAGGGAATCTTACAAAAAAGTCTGATCCCTTCTATGCATTGTGTTTCATCTTCATAATTGCACTATCGAACTCAGGGAATCTTACACAAAAGTCTGGTCCCTTCTATGCATTGTGTTTCATCTTCTAAATTGTACTATCGAACTCAGGGAATCTTACAAAAAAGTCTGGTCACTTCTATGCATTGTGTTTCATCTTCATAATTGTACTATCGAACTCAGGGAATCTTACAAAAAAGTCTGGTCCCGTCTATGCATTGTGTTTCATCTTCATAAAAAAACTGTACTATATCAAACAGGGAATCTGACAAAATAGTCTGGTCCCTTACATATAGATTGTGTTTCATCTTCATAATCTAACTTACAGGGGATCGGACAGTGTGATAAATGTTTATTTATACCTGGGTACACCCCACTAAATAGTGAGGAATTCATGCGCCGAGCTGTTTATCATAAAGTGTATGTCCTCAAAACATTCTGAAAAACAAAGATTTGAGGCCCATTCATAAGATGGATTGTGTAAAAATAGCCCAATATCATAACCTGGGAGTCCTTGGCTTCCAACTTTGAGTATTTTTGACACACTAGGCTCTGAAAAATGGTCCTAATTTGATTTCAAGCGTAATGGCTGTTTTTCAGTGTGGACGTTTTCACTACTGTAGAGGGTGGTTTTCCTGGAAACCTGGACTTTAGACAGTAAATAGAGAAGAAAATAAAAGGTTATATATCGATCAATATTTTTTCTTTTGGTTTTAAAACTGTGGGACTTCTAAGTATTTTTTTAATGATTTTTGAATATTTTGTGTTTAGCACTGTTTACTATGGGAGTTTATTTAGTGGGGTGCACCCACCTGGTCGGGGATATACTGGAGCGGTGCTATACCTCAACATTCACGTCCTGCCTTGACCCTTGATCAACCTCTCCCACGAGGAGTGCGGGTTTTTAATCTTTGTCCGGTGTTTCAGTTTCAAAGGAAGCATGGTTAGTGCAAAATATTCCTGTTTCATTTTTAGTATCTTAGTAAGAATTACCCTGTTTATGATAAGAGACATTTACAGTGTGTGATTATCAAGTTTCAATAGAAAGACACTTTGATCCACTTCATAGTTTAGCCAAGATGGCGATAACTGTTTATACATGGCATACTGCTTTAATATGAATAACATTGTCTGAACAAAATTTACTCGAATCACTCAGGTTAAGTGTCACAGTATTTGTTTAACCGATGAATTCATGAAATTGTTATAGCTTCCAATTGTAACACTTTGAAATACTCATAAAAATAAGTCTGATAATTTAAACAAACGATGAATTGCAACCTTTAAGTATGATTAACTGCTTATTACTTTTAATTGTAGTGCCGTATGCAAAGCTTCATCGTTAACAATTGTTATAAGTATACAGCTACCATGTTTTTAAGTTTGTTTCAAATGCTGCACCAATTAGATGATTTAATTTTTTTTAAAGCGGAATTGTAACCTTTACATGTTAAACAAACTTTGCTATAATAATAATAATGATTTATAACAAAAAGCATAAAGAAATATAAACTTTATCGAAACGATTAGTTGCTTATTATTAATGTTTACTAAAGCGAATTATGCAATTCTAAGTGTACTTTAGGAGTTACAAAGGAAGCGTTGATTAAAATGCGTTGTACGTACTCAGAACTCAGAACCATTATTTGTTCATGAATATCTACTCTAGCGCTTTATAAAATGTCTAAATGAACTACTGGATGATGAATGTAAACTTTATTAAAGGGTCATTAGATTATCTCTTTGAAGAATATAAAATTAAGATAAAATGAATATAATACACTCTTAAAACTAAAGTGTTGAATCGACACATAAAAGTTCAGTGAGTGACAACACTTAATGTAGTTTAATTCAACTCAAAGAAAGTATTAAATTAACACGGAGTCAGGTTAAGTCTAACATTATCACTTCAACAATTTTAAAAGTTGAATCTAACTTTATAAAGAGTTATCAACAACCAAACTCTTTAAAATGTTGATTCAATACTTGAGTTTTTAGAGTGTATAACAGTTTGAATATGGCTGGAGTTACAATAAAATGTACTTTTGCATCAATTAATTTCATATTTTATATGGATACAATTTTATTATAAACTTGTATTGATAGTACCCACAATTATATGTAGTGCTAATAAAGAAATATTAATCTTAATCAATATTTACTGTTTCTTTTTAATGTGTAAGTCTTAGATGAATTTTTACGGGTCCTTAAATTACAGAAATATAAACCGTTTTTAAACTATTTTATCACTTTTTAATTTTATTTACAGAAATTTAACTAAACGATTCGAAACGAAATATTTGTCCGACATCGAAACATTCGAGCCACTTTGACCCAGTTAAAAGAGGGAGGGGGTAGTTATTCTGTGTCCTCAATTGTTTTGGCCTAATACGAGTTAGGCTCCAAACTTCTCCTCTAAGCAACCGCAAAATGGACAATAATAATGTCAAACAGAAAACGAATTAGATGAGAAAAAATTCAGAATCCCAATTACTGAAGAGCAAACCTGACCACGGACATTAAC
The DNA here is from genome assembly GCA_029582265.1 of Zoroaster sp. YZ-2022. Taxonomy (NCBI): domain Eukaryota; kingdom Metazoa; phylum Echinodermata; class Asteroidea; order Forcipulatida; family Zoroasteridae; genus Zoroaster; species Zoroaster sp. YZ-2022. The sequence goes on from CM055816.1 coordinate 48,723,694, forward strand.
CAGATTAGTACAAGCAGTGACCTCTATCAACCAAAAAAATAAACAATTCAAAAGAACAGACAGATCAGAAAACCGTTCTGTTTTCTGAAGTGAAGGTATGACATTGGTAATTAAAGTTGGTACACGTTACAGTCATTATAGAAAATTATTTAGTTCCCCTAACTCCATCTTGGAGAAAACTAAAACTGTTTACAAAAGTTTACAAAAAATGGCGTCTGGCAACTTCAAAAACATCAAAACAGAAAGAAGAAAAAATTCAAACGTTTTTAGCTGTTTTCTCCAAACCGCGGTACCTTTTTGAAATATATGTTATGAAATTTGTACAGGTTAGTTTTATGATATTACTTGAAATCTAAACCGTGAGAAGCTATATGAAATATATATCACGAAATTTGTACAGGTTAGTTTTATGATATATTTCTTGAAATCTAAACCGTGGGGTTGAAATTGACAACCAATTGAAATTTGATGCATGTGCCAAATCTAAATATAGTAAGTTGCAACAACGTTTATTTTTTCTGCGCAAGCTCAACTCTTTTTATGTAGATAAGACAATTTTACAATTGTTCTACCAGTCTATTGTACAGAGTATCCTAACTTTTTGTCTTGTTTGTGTTTTGAAATATGCGGACCAATGACCGGATTAAATTGGAAAGAATTGTTAAACAAGCCAGTAAAGTAATTGGTCTGCAACAAGAGTCTCCAGAGGCATTATACAAATCTCTTATGTGCAATAGAATTGAATCTGTTCTTGCTGACTCAAGTCACCCATTACATGCCGAATTCCAAACCAATTCAAGGAGCCATCGCTTTTTACAAAGAAGGATCAGGACCCACCGTTACGGCAGTTCATTCATTCCGACTGCTATCAAATGGTACAATGAGCAGTTGGAGCGATGAGCTGTCGGGTGGTTAACTCTGATCCTCACCATGTACTCTATATCCTCATACAATTTTTGTAAATTTATAATATTGAATTGTAGTATATTTTTATTAAAAGAATTGTTCTAAATGTTTGTGTATTTAATAAGTAAGTTTTTGTTTATTTTTACCAGCTTCTTATTTATGTCTAGTCTTTTTTTGTATTTATTTATCGTTTGCATTGTATTGTATTGTATTGTAAAGGCCATTTTAATTTCCCCCTGAGGGACAATAAAGTTTTATCTAATCTAATCTAATCTAATCTAATCTATATGAAATATATGTCACGAAATTTGTACAGGTTAGTTTTATGACATATTACTTGAAATCCAAACCGTGAGCAGCTATATGAAATATATGTCACGAAATTTGTACAGGTTAGTTTTATAATATATTACTTGAAATCCAAACCGTGAGCAGCTATATGAAATATATGTCACGAAATTTGTACAGGTTAGTTTTATAATATATTACTTGAAATCCAAACCGTGAGCAGCTATTATATCACGAAATTTGTACAGGTTAGTTTTATAATATATTACTTGAAATGCAAACCGTGAGCAGCTATATGAAATATATGTCACGAAATTTGTACAGGTTAGTTTTATAATATATTACTTGAAATCTAAACCGTGAGAAGCTATATGAAATATATATCACGAAATTTGTACAGGTTAGTTTTATGATATATTTCTTGAAATCTAAACCGTGAGCAGCTATATGAAATATATGTCAAGAAATTTGTACAGGTTAGTTTGATGATATATTACTTTAAACCTAAACCGTGAGCAGCTATATGAAATATATGTCACGAAATTTGTACGGGTTAGTTTTATAATATATTACTTGAAATCCAAACCGTGAGCAGCTATTATATCACGAAATTTGTACAGGTTAGTTTTATAATATATTACTTGAAATGCAAACCGTGAGCAGCTATATGAAATATATGTCACGAAATTTGTACAGGTTAGTTTTATGATATATTACTTGAAATCTAAACCGTGAGAAGCTATATGAAATATATATCACGAAATTTGTACAGGTTAGTTTTATGATATATTTCTTGAAATCTAAACCGTGAGCAGCTATATAAAATATATGTCACGAAATTTGTACAGGTTAGTTTTATAATATATTACTTGAAATCCAAACCGTGAGCAGCTATTATATCACGAAATTTGTACAGGTTAGTTTTATAATATATTACTTGAAATGCAAACCGTGAGCAGCTATATGAAATATATGTCACGAAATTTGTACAGGTTAGTTTTATAATATATTACTTGAAATCTAATCCGTGAGCAGCTAATTTATATGAAATATATATCACGAAATTTGTACAGGTTAGTTTTATGATATATTACTTGAAAACTACAGGTTTGAAATGAATGTAAGTTTTCAAATAACAATGTTGTAATAGCAATTTACATGAAACATGGTTATAATATTGGTTAAATTTTGGAAAATTATTATTATTATTATTTATTTATTATTTATTTGTATTATATATATAGACAAACAAATAACAAAAGCGGAGATTTTGCTGCATATCCAGCATTAAAAAAGAAAGAAATATACATGACAGGGAGCTTTAGTCATATTCGATACATAATTATGACATTATTATAACACACTTACATATTAATAATAATATCATTTCGTACTTCTCTATAACATTACAATTACGTGTTTCTTTAAATGGTCCATACGGCTTTATTTGTCTCGCAATTCGTCGTATATTCCCGTGTGACTATAGGAAACCAACTCTCACAGTTTCTCGCTGCCTTCTCTGATCACTGCGACCTCGTAGATGCTTTCGTCCAGATTGTCGACAATGATGTAATCCTGTTGACGAACGGAAATCCGAAGAAAAACAATATTTACAATGAAATATAAGCTTTTGATCTCAAATGCCCCAAATGCATACAATTTTATTTTCAAGTCTCGAATTTTCTGGTTTTTCACCGCGTGAACAGACAGAAGCTCGTAGATTCCCTTCTTAGAGCTTCACTGATCTTTATCGCATATTTTATAGTAATCTACTGAGGAAAACAAATATCCTTTAAACGATCATAATTTATTTATATACACATGTCAAAAATACCTTTAACAATCCCAAAGTAAATATCTCAACGGCGAGGCACTGCAGGTTAGTGAGCCATCATTCAATTTATTTATTCTCATTTGTCATTATTCAATTCCTTATAGAGGCCCCTATGCCTATTATTTAAATGTTTCATTTTGATGCTCAGTCTGTGAACCTTTGAGGGAATGTTCAAATTACAGTTTAAAGCAGCTTCCAGACATGTACGTCAATCATACTGCAGGTAATTTATTAAAAAATATATTAATTAAAATAATAATAATAATATAAACATAAATAAGTGGATGGATGGATAGATGGATGGATAGATGGATGGATGGATGGATGGATAGATGGATGGATAGATGGATGGATGGATGGATGGATGGATGGATGGATGGATGGATGGATGGGTGGGTGGGTGGTTGGGATGAGTAAGTGAGTGAGTGAGTGAAATGAACGAAAGAACGAACAAACGAAGGGACGGGGGACCAACGAAGGGACGAACAAATAGTTAAATAATTAATTAATGAAATAACATTTACCGCTTCAACCATCAAAATCTGGTCCAACTGTCTGAAGAGACTCTGGAAATCAGGTCGCTTCTTTGGATTCTGATTCCAACAGTTGAGCATCATGGAATACCTATTGCAAAATAAAATATTGAAATGATTTAAAAGGAAGGTACGGTACAACATTGTATTTGTGTTCTGATGGCCGAGTCGTCAGAATGTGGGTCCGAATCCTTGCCACGACCGTGGTGCTTGTGTCCTTCAGCGAGACACTTTACCATAATTGCTTCTATCTCCACCCAGGAGTAAATGGGTACTTGTGAAGTCAGAGTTGGTTGTTGTGTTTGATTAGCCCGATATGCGCCGAGATGGCAGCAATTGAGCCGTATACTCCCCAGGGAGCTGAAATGGTTTTAGGAATGATTTATGAGCCTGATGAGCAGGGGTAATAATATAATGTGCCTTGAGCACCAGTTTGGTGGATACGTGCACTATATAAGTCGACATTATTATTATTATTAACATTGGCAAAGTTGGCAAGACTGCTTATATGAGTTTCTATGGGAATGCTTACTATCTAGATACAGGGCTACAAGGAATAACCAAACTTTGAAAGTTCTCTTTCGGGTAATAATTGTATTATGTTCTTACTGAGGTTATAACCAATATTGTCTCTTTCCTTTGGTGAATACCCGTTATAACCAATATTGTCTCTTTCCTTTGGTGAATACCCGTTATAACCAATATTGTCTCTTTCCTTTGGTGAATACCCGTTTACAACAACAAATCGTCGTGTCAGTGCAAAAAACGTCGTATCTCCGAGTTACGACGTTTTTGCACAAAACCAGTTTGTGTCAGTGCAAAAAGGTCGTATGTAACAAGTTCCCGGATGAATGCACAAAGACAATGGCTGAGATACGACGTTGTTGCACAAACATTTTTTAATGTAGGCCTATGTAAATTTATGCAGATTGACGACGCGCTCTACATACGACCTTATTGCATTGTGAACATACGACGTTTTTGCACTGACACGACGAAATTATAAATACAAAATCGTTCCATTAAAATAGCACTATTTTGGCATCTGTTTGCAAGATCAGTGCTATGATTAAAAACACTTGCCTATAAGCAATTCCCAAATGTCGCAGAAACATTCCAACTATAATCTGAAACTATCACATGTTGCTTTCTAATTTTTAGTGATCCCTGCTAATATCAATTCACAAATAAATGTTACTGATTGTATTGTTGGGCTTTAAGACAGATGTCAACCTGCCCATGTAGTATTCCTCTTCATGTTTTACTTAATTGAATCTTCATACGTGCAATTTTATGGTTACATTATTGAGGTTTTGGGCCCATTCTTAATGTTATAAACTATATTTCACTCAATAATTTTTTTGTATAGTAGTTGCATTATATCCAAACCTTATTCAGCACAAAATATGAATGTCATAAATTGTTATATTATATGCTATATAAGACAAAAAACCAACATTTTATGCATCTCTAAAAATGTAATGTGAGTAACCGGCATTTTTTGTATTTTATAGCGTACGTATAAGAAATTCTGAAATAATTTTTTAGTGAACAGTAAGGTCTGGGCATAATGCAACTACTGTGGAAAAACTGATGAGTGAAATTTATAAGTTAGGAAATTATGGCATTAAAAGTGGCCCCAATACCTCAAAAATGTAACGTGAGTAACCATGGAATTGCCAATATATATTTAGATTCGTTCCCATTCTCAAAGAAAATTCCCTTAATTATGAATAAGTATTGTGTTTATTCTATATATATTGCTAATATGGATCCAAGCGCGAAACTAATACTACACTGAAAGAACTTGGATGTTAACAACTACACCATCTTGGGCAACTCATACAATAATTATAAACACCATGTTATAATAAGTGGACACCCCATGGTGTTATTTTAACACTCTAGTTTGTGCAGGGTATGACGTGATGGTATAGACGTCATGGTATAGACGTCATGATAGTATCGTCATCTCCAGCGTGATACCCGGATGTGAGGTATATTCCATGTAAGATGTCACCCTACAAAACCCTGGGTTCAAATAACACGCTTGGTGTCTATTTCATTCTGCCATGGTGATTACACATGGTGAGTTACTCAATATAAACACCACATGTGAAGTTTTTAACACCCTAGTTTGTAAAGTGCATAATACCAGCGCGTCTGTACTTACAGTTCTTTCTTGCACTGTTTTGGTCTAGGCATGCGGTAACCCTCCTTAAGTTTCTTCACCATTGTCTTTGCAGTCATGAGTGGGTACGGCCGAGCACCTGCAGGAAATTAGAAATCAAAATTAGAAATCGATATGCAAATAAATGGACAGTTATATATAACAGGGCACATTGTAAGCCAGTTTAATCCAACCAAACACACAGTAAGTATCTTAACATTAATAAAAATAATAATAAGCTTCATGTACAGGGCTATGTCTTTCCCACTAAAATGTGATGCGAAACATGGCCATTACCATCACACTGCAACCATTCTTGCCACACACTGAACTGCATCAAAATCTTGTTGATTCTGCATTTGAACTGCTAAATGCCTTGGTCACTGATGTAATTGCTAAAAACAGTCAACCAATGCAGAACATAAAGTACTCCTTCATTAACAAAGCAACAATGATTTCACCAAGTGTGACGATCTCCCACAGCAGAACCCCGAAAGACCACACGTCACTCTCTGTTGTGTACACGTCATCAAGAAGTGATTCCAACGCCATCCACCGCATGGGAAGAAGTCCCTGTGTAATGACCATTACGTTATGATTGGTGAACAAATTAAATGTCCATTTTTCCATTGTCGTGTTTTGGGGCAATATTCTCGAAATTCTGAACATTGCTGTTTCGTAGAGGATTGGAACACATGCTTTAAAATAACACAAATCACAAAATGATCGTGAAAAGCAATGTTATATGTTGTATGCCCCGAAATTAATTTATGTCCCGTCATAAATTAATTTGGTATCTTGATTACTGTTTAACCTAGCTTCTATCAGACAATTATTTTGTGAAATATTTAATTTTACAGTATTTATTCTCATTTCTTAAAGGAAATTATTAATGTTCTGATGAAAACACAAATGTTTGGAAACTGCACAAAACATGGGCGATATATCTTGAAGTAGGTAGCCTACATTGTCTGCTTATGTTTATATCTACTTATGCCGATCTTCTAAATAAAACAACTCACAAAGAAACCAAAGAAACACACCAACAAATTAAACAAATATATACATAAACTAAATAACTCAAGTTACTGTTATTAAAATTGGACCTCATAATAAGTCACCATTTTCACATGGAGTGTCTATTTTTTAGTCCTTTAATTTAAATATTTATATATATTACTTCTGATTCTCGTTGGTAGATGCGGACATTCATGACGTCACGGGCCAAACCAAAGTCAGCTACCTTACACACCATGTCTTCGCTTACCAACACGTTACGAGTAGCAAGGTCACGATGGATACACTATGGGTATGAAGGAAGAAGGTAAGGGATTCTTATCGTTTACATCATGTTGATTACAATAAGGGAATACAAGTTCATCAGCTGGTCTTTAATGCATGATAAAGTCCGGTGGGGGCATGGACACGAGTGATAATGGACCGAGTTGGCAACGACCCATGGGTCTTTATCCTTTATCGTTAAAGTGTAGAAGTTTTATTCTCATTAATAAACGCCCATCTCGATTTCATTTTGGAAATGTTCATATTAATTAATTAAATTTGTTGTAAAAACTGGTTTAAAGAAACTGTCAAATCCACTTATTTAGGACACATGAAACAATAACTAAACAATAATTGACTCAGCGTTATGCCAAACACAGTCTGATTGGTTCAATTCCCCGTGACGTGTCGCGCACCAGATTATTATGATAATGACTGGTCTATATCGGCCATAAATGCACCACCATGTAATCACGTCTCGACCAATCAGATTATCTAAATTGCTTGATGAGGGCATTTATTAATCATCGTTTAATAATCACTTGGTAATGCATTAGGCTTATCACTAGGTGTTGAATGTTACTGTAATATTTGAACAAACAAGTTCAGCTTTTGTGATGACAAGAAGGCCATTCCATTGGCAACATCCCTGGCAAACTTGACTAAGGTCTGTGAGAGTGATGTATTCAAGCCAGGTATGTTAGAGTAGCCTGTACCAGTGTCTTTGGATCTACAGTCAATGAGAACGCTCTTGAGGTCCCCCTTAGCAAGGTATTCAACGATGACGTAAACAGGATCTGCGCCAAAACAGACACGATGTCAAAAGCATTTCAGAAGCAGATTACAAACCAAAATGCACAGAGAGAAAGACAAACTAACAACATGACAATAATGTGCTTAGTGTGAAATGCAATATGCTAAATAATGAAATCACAGTATCTAAAATGACACATGTTGTTTCAGTTGTGTTATGCCTATCTATGTACGTCCCTGAACAGCTTCTTCGTTATAAATCCATTCACAGTTGTTTAATATCAGTCGTGTTACCTGTCTCTATACAATAACCCAGTAATCTGACAACATTTGGATGTGAACCGACAGTTTTCATCAGGTCCAGTTCTTTAAGTAGTCCAGTCTTTGCCTGTCCGTCAGCGCCCTCTATAGACAAGGAAGAAACTGACTTTTTATTCATGAACTAATCTAAAAGTAGCTGTGCCTAAATGTGAAGACACCCACCATTGTTGAATCCAGGAGGGATCATAAGGGCCATTAGTCACGTGTTTTTATCTGCATGCTACCAATGAATGACCTTGCTTTTGCCTCTAAATGAGGGCGCCCTTCAGTTTGTGAAATCATTATGCATAAAACACCAATCAATCTCTATTATTATGACTGGATAGAGGGTTGCCCATTGGTGCCTAACAATTAAAGGCATTCACCGCAGGGCCATGTTGGTACTCCACTATGTCTTTATTATTATGACTGAATGGAGGGTTGCCTATTGGTACCTAATAAATGAAGGCATTCACCGCAGGGCCGCATTGATCCCCCACTACCCAAATGGAACCCAAAAGGAATTCACAAACGAATGCAGACACAACAAAATGCCCATGCAAAGGAATGCACATAGTTATACGTGGTTTATGTGAGGACCAACATGGCATCCAGTGGCTTAATGGGAGCACATGATATTCTATCCAATCAGTATAATGGAGATCAGTGGCATGAGGTTTATACCTTTGAGCGTTTTAACTGCAACCTTCGTGGATTTCCCGGATACCTCGATCCCAAGTGCCGTACCCAGCAGCACCCTCCCGAACGCGCCTCGACCAATCTCGTTCTCGATCAAGACGAGATCTCGCGAGAATGACAGATCGGGTCCCACATTTCCGTAGGTTGCTTCCTTCGGTGCGGGGGTCCTGCCGGCTTGGTCATCCGAGACACTTTCATACACTACTGCTGGAGTTAACTCATTTAGCGGAATATCTGAAAAGAAAACATTTTACGTATGTTTTTTAAGGCTGGACACTGCATTGATATTCTCACAACACATTACTAATCATAATTTGAGATTAAGGCCATACCTGGTGTAACGTTAATGATAGTATCAATCATCCTGAGACAAAAACAATCAAATTAAATTAAATATTTCAAATTTTATGACAGGAGTAAGCCTATATTCACGAACTTCTCTGTTGCGGCTATCCGCCATTTTGTTGGTCAAGCTTTCCAGGGATATCCACACTTTTGGGATGAAACACTTCCTCCATGGTAAAATGCTGCGCTTGCAAGACTTGTTCATCAGACATTATGTATCCACATCGAGTGAATGGAGAAAACCATTTGATTGTGTTCTTAGAACCTGACTGCACATGTGCGGCTTAGTTTTAAGCCAAGACGTTTTGTGAATGTATTAATATCACGCTGTATACCCGCACGCTGTGAGATTTCTCTTAATGTCTTGTTGCAAGACCAGACGTGTCCAAGTTTTTCAGGTGGATGGGGACATAATTCTGAATTAGTGTGGTGCCGTTACATAGTGCCTAGTATACTCTCTGTAAAAGAGTAAAAACCACTCTTTTAAAGAGCTATATGGCGGACAAGTCTTTTTGAAGTGAAACCCACTCTGATTCAAGTGAAAAATACAGTAAAAGGCTACCAATTCACTCTTTATACACTACTAATTTTACTCTTTATCCACTCCAAAAAGACTTGTCCACCATTTTTGAAAGAGTGGTTTTCACTCTTTTACATTAAGAGAGTGGGCAGCCTCGATCTATTCATAGGCGTACTTACGTTTTCGTGAAGGAGTAGCGCTCAACGATGACTGGTTTGTCTGTGATCCATCTGGTACCTGATAACCTCTGCAAATAACGAAACGTGAGGTAATGTTATTAAAGCTACGGAAGTTGTGATATGGCATGCATGGTGAACGACAGAAATTGATTTTCATTCCGCACGTATGATTTACTTAAAACAGAAACGCACTGACTATAATTATCCTTTCATCATATGGGCCTATGAATTAGTAGTCCATGTTTGAAGATGTGTAACAAGTAAGTCGCGCGGAGCCCCTGGTTGAACCTTTCTTTTAAACAACAATAGCAAACGGTGTATGACCCCAAATATCGGCAATGGTATCTTACCTGTCATCTATGATGGTTTCATGGTCTTGTTTGGAGGCTGATGTTTGCTGGTTATGATGCCTTCTTAGACAGACGACGACAATAACTACAGTGACAGCTCCACATACGAATCCCGCTATCAGCAATCCAACAATCACACCAACGTCAGTACGAGCGCCTAAACCACGAAGGAATATTATAATGAAGAAAGAAACAAGGAAACTATAATCCTACTAACTCTAGGTATCATGAATTTCTGGTGATCCTGCAGGCATGATAGTAATGATAATGAGGAATACAGAATCTGGTGATCCTGCAGGCATGACAGCAATCATAATGAAGAATACAGAATCTGGTGATCCTGCAGGCATGACAGCAATCATAATGAAGAATACAGAATCTGGTGATCCTGCAGGCATGACAGCAATCATAATGAAGAATACAGAATCTGGTGATCCTGCATCAGGCATGACAGCAATCATAATGAAGAATACAGAATCTGGTGATCCTGCAGGCATGCTAGCAATCATAATGAAGAATACAGAATCTGGTGATCCTGCATGCAGGCATGATAGCAATCATAATGAAGAATACAGAATCTGGTGATCCTGCAGGCATGATAGCAATCATAATGAAGAATACAGAATCTGGTGATCCTGCATGCATGATAGCAATCATAATGAAGAATACAGAATCTGGTGATCCTGCAGGCATGACAGCAATTATAATGAAGAATACAGAATCTGGTGATCCTGCAGGCATGATAGCAATCATAATGAAGAATACAGAATCTGGTGATCCTGCAGGCATGATAGCAATCATAATGAAGAATACAGAATCTGGTGATCCTGCATGCATGATAGCAATCATAATGAAGAATACAGAATCTGGTGATCCTGCAGGCATGATAGCAATCATAATGAAGAATACAGAATCTGGTGATCCTGCAGGCATGACAGCAATCATAATGAAGAATACAGAATCTGGTGATCCTGCAGGCATGATAGCAATCATAATGAAGAATACAGAATCTGGTGATCCTGCAGGCATGATAGCAATCATAATGAAGAATACAGAATCTGGTGATCCTGCAGGCATGACAGCAATCATAATGAAGAATACAGAATCTGGTGATCCTGCATGCAGGCATGATAGCAATCATAATGAAGAATACAGAATCTGGTGATCCTGCAGGCATGATAGCAATCATAATGAAGAATACAGAATCCGGTGATCCTGCAGGCATGACAGCAATCATAATGAAGAATACAGAATCTGGTGATCCTGCATGCAGGCATGATAGCAATCATAATGAAGAATACAGAATCTGGTGATCCTGCAGGCATGATAGCAATCATAATGAAGAATACAGAATCCGGTGATCCTGCAGGCATGATACCAATCATAATGAAGAATACAGAATCTGGTGATCCTGGAGGCATGACAGCAATCATAATGAAGAATACAGAATCTGGTGATCCTGCAGGCATGACAGCAATCATAATGAAGAATACAGAATATGGTGATCCTGCAGGCATGACAGCAATCATAATGAAGAATACAGAATCTGGTGATCCTGCAGGCATGACAGCAATCATAATGAAGAATACAGAATCTGGTGATCCTGCATGCATGATAGCAATCATAATGAAGAATACAGAATATGGTGATCCTGCAGGCATGACAGCAATCATAATGAAGAATACAGAATCTGGTGATCCTGCAGGCATGATAGCAATCATAATGAAGAATACAGAATCTGGTGATCCTGCAGGCATGATAGCAATCATAATGAAGAATACAGCATCTGGTGATCCTGCAGGCATGATAGCAATCATAATGAAGAATACAGAATCTGGTGATCCTGCAGGCATGACAGCAATTATAATGAAGAATACAGAATCTGGTGATCCTGCAGGCATGATAGCAATTATAATGAAGAATACAGAATCCGGTGATCCTGCAGGCATGATAGCAATTATAATGAAGAATACAGAATCTGGTGATCCTGCAGGCATGATAGCAATCATAATGAAGAATACAGAATCTGGTGATCCTGCAGGCATGACAGCAATCATAATGAAGAATACAGAATCTGGTGATCCTGCAGGCATGACAGCAATCATAATGAAGAATACAGAATCTGGTGATCCTGCAGGCATGACAGCAATCATAATGAAGAATACAGAATCTGGTGATCCTGCAGGCATGACAGCAATCATAATGAAGAATACAGAATCTGGTGATCCTGCAGGCATGATAGCAATCATAATGAAGAATACAGAATCTGGTGATCCTGCAGGCATGACAGCAATTATAATGAAGAATACAGAATCTGGTGATCCTGCAGGCATGATAGCAATCATAATGAAGAATACAGAATCTGGTGATCCTGCAGGCATGATAGCAATCATAATGAAGAATACAGAATCCGGTGATCCTGCAGGCATGATAGCAATCATAATGAAGAATACAGAATCTGGTGATCCTGCAGGCATGATAGCAATCATAATGAAGAATACAGAATCTGGTGATCCTGCAGGCATGACAGCAATTATAATGAAGAATACAGAATCTGGTGATCCTGCAGGCATGATAGCAATTATAATGAAGAATACAGAATCCGGTGATCCTGCAGGCATGATAGCAATCATAATGAAGAATACAGAATCTGGTGATCCTGCAGGCATGATAGCAATTATAATGAAGAATACAGAATCTGGTGATCCTGCAGGCATGATAGCAATTATAATGAAGAATACAGAATCCAGTGATCCTGCAGGCATGATAGCAATCATAATGAAGAATACAGAATCTGGTGATCCTGCAGGCATGATAGCAATTATAATGAAGAATACAGAATCTAAATATTGTATTTCCTCGAAATAATTTCCAATCGGTCTTTTGCATATTTTGTTTTGTCAATCATCAGCGTTGTGGAAATCACTATTCCCATCAGAGTCTATAGTAGTGAGAACGAGGTACACCGTGAGGACAAGGTTGCATCGTACTCGGTATAATCCCGAACATGTATAGATTCCACTAAACACGCACAGTATCTGTACATACAGCCAAGGCACAACCAAACAAATTAAATTGGTGATGGTTTCAAAATCCGTTTCAAAATCCGTTGGAATATTTGCTATTTTCAAAAAAAGGCAAATAACTTCATGCTGATCTATACTCCAATCCCCACTTTCGAGTATAGTTCTAATTGATCTTCTAATTATTCCTGGTACTGCTTATTGAAAAATGGACTTCTTGTTTCATTAGTGCTCTGTAATGAGCCATTGACCAAACGGTCTACAATAGCTCAACAGTATTTACCTACCTGTTCCTAAACCAAATTAAAGTAGTGCCTAGGGCTATATGCAAATATTAATAATTTACCTTTCCCCATTGTTAAAGAGGTTATATCATAAGGAAACTAAACAATGGTCTATTGTCTTATTCCACGGTAAAAATATTTTAAAAGGCATTTTGTCTGGTCCCCTTTTGTCTCGAATTCAGAAAAGCCTATACGGTCTGCTTGGGGAAAACACATGACCCCTTTTACGTTTTCGTGCAACAGTGGCGATATATTCGGTGTTTGTGGCCAATTTGTGGCCAATAGTATACATGGGAGATTTTGTCCACTGAAGGGGTGATTTTACAATGTTGACATCGGGAAGGCGATTTTTAAAAGTAAGATATGACTATTTGTTTTCTCCCAGTGAACCATAGGTTTGTCTGAATTCGAGAAAAAAGTTCTGGAAAAAAATGAATTATTATCGTAAAATGTTGTTGAGTTTCTTTATGACATTATCTCATAATGGGGAAGGTCAGTTATTAATATTTGCTTAGATTCCCCTTTATAAAAACAAAACCATATGCCATATTGATGTTTCGGCTATTATGTAATGGATGCAAGTACCTGTATTTATCACGTCCGGACTTATTAATGTTGTTTGCACACCAACAGTCGTTGCCTGTGATCCTGCATCAAAATTTGTCCCTAATTTGCCATAGTGACCAATCCCAAATTAAGCTGGCTTAGTGACCAATGCGGTATTGGTCACTTTGCCAAATTACAAAAATAGCCAGTTAGAGCATTCGTCATTTGAATGCATCTCCAAAACTATAAGGAATACATGCATGTGGATTAGATACAATGGTAGGTACTAATGGGCGGGAAAACTTAAAATTGAAAAATGTCGGATTGGTCACGATGGCAAATTAGGGACGAATTTACAGAGATAGAGAATATTATTATGTCTGGAGTAAAATATTTATTAATAGTATCAGAAGTGGTCACAAGGGGGTAGAAGATTGGGCGGCTCCAGGGTTCAGATAGGGTAACTTTTTAATGCTTTGATAGCGCGTCAAAACGCCTAGCCTATGTATTTGAGTCTGGGCCGATTCTATTGAGATCCAACATACATGGCTAAAGCCATGAAAGAGAGAGACTTCACCAATAGCATGTTATAGATACAGTAACAGATACACTTGAAGAAGACTTCAAGTGTTCTGTCTCTGTATGTGCCATGTTCTTCCAGGATCATGGACCTCCACAGCTCCCTCTCCTTTGTTGTTCTCAGTAACTCTTGCTCTCGGATACCCGTCCATTTGCTCAAACTGCCCATATATGTCAGTCTCTGTCTTCCTCTGCTTCTTGTTCCTTCAATTTTGCCTGTCATTACTAAATTTTCTAATCCTTCTTTTCTCATGACGTGTCCAAGAAACTGCATTTGTCGTCATTATTATAAGTAAACTTCTTTTCACGCCTGCTCTTTTCTGAACTTTATGGTTAGTAACATGTTCCGTCCATGATATTCTTAGCATCCTTCTGTAAAACCACATTTCTGCCGCTTCCAGCCTTTTCTCCATGGTTGGTGAGATTGTCCAACATTCACAACCATACATGAGGATTGAATATACATAGCAGTTCAACACTCTGATTTTTGTATTCATTTGAATCTTTTGCTATTCCAATTCTCCTCCTGATTTCCATATCACACCTTCCATCTTCTGTGATGAGACTCCCCAGGTAGTTGAACTTCCTCACTTGTTTTATTTTGGTATATATTTTCTATTGTTAGCACACATCTTGGAACTTCCTTTTTCTTGCTGAGAACCATGCATTCTATCTTTTTACAATTTATTGTCAAGCCCATTCTTCTGCTTTCTTCCACTGTCTTGTCCAAAAGACTTCAAGTGCACCCACATTTATTTATGGTGTTAACTAAGGACCACCTATTGTTCCCCTCCTTTGTTCACTTTGTGGTTGGACATTTACATTTTTAGGCATCTCTCATTTGATTTGTACACGCTTTTCAACCGAGGACGTTAATTTTACAAACAACAACCGCTAATCGAGGACGCTAAGTGCTCGGTTTACACCATACACAAAAAACACATATCAATATGTGATGAATCAAGCTGTGACTAAGTACGTTGTAGATTTCTTACAAATAAAATTATGATTTGTGTTGAAGCAATCAACAGTATGATTCATAGGCCTAATATTGCAAACGTCATAACAATACGTACGTTTCTCACATATAACTTCCATAAATTCATTTATGCACACATAAACAACAGCAACGAATAAACACGAACCTGAGCACAATGGTTGTCCAAGTGTAGCAGTTCCTGTCCCAATGCTGTTGGTAACATCACATCTGACCTCCGTACATCCATAACCATCAGGTTTAAACTTAACGGTGGTTCCAGGGGTTTGAGCAGTGTCATTCAGAAAGATGACATATTGGATACCAGTTATTGGATTGGCATCAGCTGAGCAAGTGATGATCCCATCGCTGTATGTCACATGTACGACTGGTTTAACTGTAACATAAAGAAAGATGAGATGAGAGAGTAGTAAAACCCGTATAAACCTTTTGTAAAATAAAGCCTAACCTGTGAAAATTTTAACCGAAATTTATATTGTGTCGTAAATGACAAAAATATTGAAAATATTTTAGCTTGTTCGTATTCATCGCAAGGAGGACTATGTCTCCAGAAGAGGGAAGATCGTAGCTCTGACGGCCCATTAGTCCGACAGCTCATCGTTGTTAAAATCAAAACATTGGTGTCGGAGTAATGGGCTGTGAGAAATAAGCATCGTTACAGAAAGGTTTGTTGACGATCAGTAAAATTTGATCCTGTGAAATGCCCCCCCCCCCCCCGCTTCTCCCGTTTGGCTGGTAAAGTCACAGTACTGTAGATATACTGTACATGTGTCTGACCGAATGAGTTTTTTGGACTAACGAGCTATCATGATATCGCCTATTATATCCACCAAAGAACAATGTAGTTATCGAAAGAGTCAACTGCATGTTGCGGTAACTTACTCCAAGAAGAAACAAAAGAACTCTTACAGTGTACGTTGAGTGTGAGTGATCCTGTTTGTGACGTAGCGACTACCTGTCCAGTTGTTCTGCATTGTAAGGTAGCCCCATAGTCATCTTTTGTTGGAGTCAATGTCAGTGTACCTGACGTATCAGATGTGTCTCCATTTACAGTAGTTGGATCCTCAGTGATACCTGTAGTGATCTTTACGTTGTTCTTGTACCATTCTAGATTAACAGCTGGTCTGTAACCTGTGGCTGTGCATCTAAGTACGCTTCCTACTGATTCTATGAGGACGATTGGATTTCCTGAACTATCACCATCTATCGTGATGACGGGTAAAGATCCTTGGACTGTAAATATTAAAATCAAGGAATGTTTTTATTATTATTCGTTATTAAACCAATTTGAAATTTTAGTGTACAATTTTAGTGTAATAGTACTGTGATGTTTGTCATGTTTATGGGATACTTCCACTGTCTTACTTCCACTTCCACACTATAAATGGCTGCAATAATTCCCTGCGATTGAGTAAGTAGCTTTTTATCGCAGCAGCCGAATTCCCCCATCTTGTTTTAGTATTTAACATCCCTCGTCTGTAGTGATGAGGTTGCTAAGTGAATCTAGCTGAACATTGTTGTTAAAATAAACGTTTAAAAAACAACTATTATCTTCAACCATAAGATGAAAATTCTAAGATTTTACTGCAGTGATTCCCCTTTCCAATTCAGTATTCCACATTTCACACCGAAGTAATCTCGACCATAATAATGCCCAGTCATGGATTGAATTAAGATAATGATGTTACCCAGCTATGAATAATTCAACCGAATTGTGACACGCCTCAATAGGGCGCCACCTCTTGACCCCATGTTTCTTATGTCAATCTGTAACAAAAACGACGGAAGGTGTTCGTGTTTCTCAAGATTTAACTGAGATTATCTTGAACTTAAAAGGTTGTGTCCACATCTCTTGACATGAGAAGCGGTGGTGACGGCGAAATATCAAATTAGACTGAGCTCGTTTGGTAACCAAGCTGTAATTGTTCTTATACTTTGATGTTGGTCAAATATACCCTAGCTGCTTTACCCAAATAGAAACAAAGTGAAATATAAAGTACCACATCCATAAAGAACAATTATGTGCACAACAACATTAATACATGTATGGATAAACACTATACATGCGGTAAATACATGTACATGTACTAAGTTTATAAGTCTGGTTAACAAAATTAAAAAATCTATTAAAAAATACTCCCTTATGAATCAATGTTCACCTTCATATGTGCATGATAAACACTTACTTTCAACTTTAAATGTAGCATCTCTAGTGTCTGGTGTTATATCACATGTATAAGTCCCTTCATCAGCGACCTGAGCGTTGGGTATCACTAGATCCAGTTGTGTTGGTGATGGTGAGTTAATTTGAAAGTCTTGATATTTGGTAAATGTGTCTCCAGTAAAAACACCTGCCTGATTGGCAAATGTGAGTAACCCTTCACTCCATTGGGTAAATCCTGGTCCTGTGAAGTCACCGTTACTACACCGTAGTGTAGCAGGGTTCCCTTATAGTGTAGACGTGTCAACTGGTCCAGAAAATACACCAACAGTCACTGGAACAAGAGAGCAGTTAAAAACATGACCAGTTAATTAGGATGATTAATTCACTGTACTGTGGTTTTTTTTTAAATTCCCTGTCAAAATTACATGTTGATATTTCAGAAACAAGGACTATAAACTTCGAAATTAATTTGAAGTGAAAAGTTTTTGATTGAATCGTGCTTTAGTTTTTAGTGTAAACTTGAATTGTACAAACAAAATGCCTGATATTTATTGCCACGCCCATATCGAGAACATCAGTTATTGTCATTTCATTTGTACATAATTACAGATCCCTTCATCGGTGATCTCAGTGCTGGGTGTCGTAAGATAAATGTTTAATTGTTAGTCAATTTGAAAGTCTTGATATTTGGCAAACATGTCTCCAGTAAAAACAGCTGTTGTAGGCAAATGTGAGCAACCCTTCAATCCATTGTGTAACTCCTCCTACAAAATGCATTAGCATTGTTACTACAGATAGTGTTGCAGTGTTTTACCACCTGATACTATATTGTATTTGTATAAGACAAATACGTCCCCTAATGGAGCACTGTTGTCACATTAGGGCTGGTGCTTCTGTGTGTCACTTATCTTTATCAGATAGGGTGCAGAAGCGTATTGTTAATTTGATTGTCGATGAGTTGGGTTCATCGTTACAATCACTTTCACACTTTCACTGTTGCCAGCCTTAGTTTGTTTTACATATATATTATCATGGTAAATGTTCCACTGGTCTATCCATCTTGGTTCCTCCTGTTATAGGGCGTTTGGGCGTGAAACTCAGCTTTCCGCCTGTTCTCACCCATACACCCTAGCTATACATAAAATCCCGGCCATATCTCGCTGGGCCTCCCATCCCTCCCCCGCCTCCGCCCACCAGGCCCCCGGTCAATGTTGGCTCCCATTGCACGGTCTATGCTCCGGTTGGAGATAACAACATTGATGGGGACGGTCTGAGTTTTCTCTTAGTTTATCTATGAAACCGTGACCGGACGTGGACAAACTGCATTTTTTGTCTTTGTATCAGGTACAATACATTGAAGCAAGGGGAGGGTATGTTTATTGTCACGCGTCCCAACTATTTTGACCGGGATTGTAGATGCAGAACAAAAAACTATACTATAATAATAGCTTTTTCCCACGTGCTGCATCTCTTTGGAATTCCTTGCCTGGTGCATGTTTCCCTTCATCCTACGATCTATCCTGTTTCAAGAGGAATCTCAATTCCCACATTCAGCTCCTCTGAGTCTATTTACTTTGTATTTTTCTTCTATCATAGCCCTATACCTTGAGCGGCTTTTAGCCTTGTTCAGGACGAATATGCATTAAAATATTTATTTTTTTATAAATGTACAGACGTGTCCACTGGTCCAAAAGTACAGCAACTGTCACTGAAGCAAGAAAATCAGAACATTTGTATGTCTTTAAGAGACCAATAGTTAGGCCTATAACTATAAGTAAGTGTATAGCTAGGTGTTATAAAATTATTTTAAAAGTATATCAATAAAAACAGAAGCTGTGATACCTACCAGATGGACAGAAAATCCACACAATACAACAAGGAATGAGGTATGTACAACTCATGCTGCCTGCACCTTGCATGAAAACCAATCTTGTATGAGGTATATTATACATAAACGCTATAAATGAATGTAGATGTGACTGGATGATTTGCTTCTTGTCACATAATCTTGATCGATATTATAAAACAAAATCGATCGATATACATCATCGATACATAAGTTTTGATTTACAAGTCTGATCGACGTTCATAGACACTCATAGTATTGTAGGCCTATAGGCCTACGAGTCACCAGGAAGTAAAGTATTGACAATTCGTTTCCTTTCCAGTTTTCCTGAACTTTGGCCCCCATACTGCAACAATAGGGTTGATAATAACAATGGTTTCTCAACAAATGTAAATATTATGCTATACACATTAAGCCTATTTGGCTAGGCCACTTCACAATGTTTATTTGTTTCCTCTTATTATATTTGGTGTATACAAACGTGTTATTTTTTAAATAATTTTTTTGTTGAAGCTCATTATTTTCAATGAAATTATAAAAAATAAAGCATATTATTTTCTGTTCCTTTTTTCCATAATGCCTTTTCGGTTAAAATGTACATTCTACACATTAAGCTCACGTAAAGTTCGACGAGAATGCATCTTTACTCAGTTTTGAAATACATTATTTCGGCACCAAACAATAAGTATGTTTTACGAGTATCCGTCACCAGACCACGGAATAACTTACGTTCAAAAAGAGTCGTGTCAAATATCACTTCGGACTTGTGGAAAATTTTCCCGAAAGTAGTTCTCTTTAAAAAGTTTTTTTTTAAAGTGTACCTTTTTTTTCATGACAGCTGTGCTAGTACCTGGATGGTTTATCAAGAATTTTGAGGTAAAAATTGCGATCCATTTATTTGTCCTTTTTTCCCCTAAATTAATTGCGAGAGCCTCCGGTGCTCAGTTTCACGGCGCTGCTTAACCTTATCAGACCTGGGCTTGTTTTTCGTTCTCTAGCGTTGGGGCCGGGGGAGGGGGTGTGGGGCTCATTTTCCCTCCGTGTTTTCTGTATTCTATATCCGATTTTCATGAAACTTCATAATCTAGATGTATTCAGTTTGAAAATATGTATTGAATGAGGTTATAAAAACTTCAACAGTTTTACAAAAAACCAGAAAATTAGGCCTATCAAAAAATAACATATTACATGTAATGGCGGCCATATTGTATTCCAAAAAATGCATTGGAAGAGGTCACATGACTACTGATGACCAGTTCTGCGTTTGAATGTTGATTGTTGACAAACCTCCAAACACATTATTATCAAAAATCTAATATTTTTAACAGAAAAAGGGAAAATTCAATTAGACCTGTTCAAAATAAACAGTTGCCATGGCAACCATGAACACCCATTATTGCTGATTTATGGGGTGGTACGCCCCCCAGGCTTGATACAGTAATAGTCACTATTTTTTACAGAGTTACCGTTGTCTGCGCTAGCCGTGTAAGATAGAATGAGCACAAGCAGAAATTGCTTGTTAACCCGTGAGTACGTTCAATTGGGCCCAATCATTAGTTTACTTTAGTCAATGTTTTCGCTTAGGCCTCTCGAGTATAGCACAGCAATGAAATTTGGTTAAGGTTGGTAAACAAAAATGGCATAAAATTCTGCTGTTGCTCATGGGTGCTTCCCATAACTAAAGATTCATCGCTATAGAACACGCATGCACGCACAGAACTTAATTTCACTATGCACAGCTGCTTAGCAGAACATTATTGCTTATCGAATTTATATGCTAAGCAACATTATCTGAGATCCCACCAGAAGCAATATAAATTGTGTGGAAATTAATTTTAGCTTAGAAAGTGTGTGATTAGCCGCTCTATGAAAATGACCCCTGTACACTCTTAAAACTAAAGTGTTGAATCAACCTTAAGAGTTCGGTGAGTGACAATAAAGTTAAATTCAACTCAAAGAAAAAGTGTTGAAATAACACGGTGTCAAGTTAAGTCTTACTTTATCAATGTTAATTCAACACTTTTAAAAGTTAAATCCAATTTTATAAAAAGTTGTCACTGACCGAACTCTTTAATATGCTGATTCAACACTTTAGTTTTCAGAGTGTATTATAAGCAGAAACTGATGATCAAAAGCATGAAATTCAGTCCTAGTTAAGCAGTAACATGAAATTGGGACCTCTTTCATAGAGCTGCTCAGCAGAAAAAATTGCTAAGCAATTAATATGTTTGCTAAATAATATAACACAGAGGACCAGTCAAGGTATGTAAGTTTTTTGTAGAGTGTTCGTGACTGAGCACTGAGTCTAATGCATAGGACTCAAACTCTGGTGTTATCAGAATGTGGGTTCGAATCCCGGCCTGTATGGCTGGTCATGGAGCTTGTGTCCATGAGCAAGACACTTAACCGTAATTGCTTCATCCTTCAGATGGGTTATTACAGCGTAGGTCCCGTGTACTGGATTATTAAAGTAATATACGTAAAAGAACCCAGAACAATTATCATGGAAGAGTAGGGGTTTACCCCAGTGTAACCGGTTCACATAGCATGCGCCCTTGTTTACAGGTTTCCTCAGGCTTCCGAGCTACAGTGCTTAAGTGTGCTTTTGAGGCATCATTGGTTTCATTACCAGAAATGTATAAGAATAATAAAGGAAACTTAATTCTTGACTCGTAACCAAAATATCCTACCGAGCAAATGTAGATGAACTGAGCAATTTTATCTACTTAGGCAGGTCTATGAACTATTGGCCCTGTCTTTGATTGATAGCGCACCACAGTCTTGCTGTCACAAAGGGAAGATACAACATTGGTAATCACCAGTTTAAAAGAAATTTATCAATCATCACGCGAAATCCTTTCGTCTTCAGTGTTTTTATGTTACAAAAAGTTGAACAAAAAGTTTTTAAACCAATATTGTTTTTGAACTATTGAATTTTAGTGTCATTTTATATTAATAGCCCCCACGGTACTCTGCGACCCAGCGCTCGTACTTCACGCAGGCGTCTGGAGGGCGCGTGAAGTTCGTGTTCGAAATAAACATATTTGCCCCGTCAAAAACATGGCGCATATTACCGTGACAGTTTTTTTTTCAGCCATTCTGTACTCAAACAATTAGTTCTGAAACATATGTAATGGGATGAAATTGCAGGCCCCCATTTTTTTCCTAGTTTACCTATGTCCAACTAGGACTAGGGCGAGTCTAGGGATGGGTGCTGGACTGGTGAGTGGTAAGTGGGTGATTGGTAGCAGGCTTTGCAACCAATCATAGGGCATTGAGGAAGAGCTGGCCAGAGGTCAGTGACCAAAGCAAGTTTTCTGGCACTTGGCCACTGGACACCGACAGAGGAGAGTGTATTTTCTTCACCGTTTTCATTTTACCTCTGTCGGACAACTTCATTTGGATTGCGCCCGACCTACATCATCACTACTTACATATGTATTTATCCCTGTCCTGCTCTAGGTGAGTTTGATTTTACTTTATATCATACTTGTATTCCTATGCTTAAGATTCCATTCTTTATCTAAAGTTTAGACCGGATGTCGTTTTTTTATTGACTTTAAACAATTGCTGTATGTTTTCTGTGGTGTGATGCTAGTTTTTAGGATTTAATATTAATTAAGTTCAACAACAATAATTTTTATTTAAAGCTCTGTTTGATTTAATAATTGTGACTTGCATTTTCCATGCTCTTTATTTTACTTTTGATTGCTTGCAAAATGCAGATTGCATTTTGTCTTGTCTTCTGCACTGAAACTAGATTTTCCTTCAATATATTTAATTTAATGTCTACGTTACCCAATACCATTAGAATGGGTACATTCATCTTTTACATTTTGTTCTGAAACCCTTTCACATGTTTTAGTGCACATGTATATTTTATTATTTCATCACCATGCCTTTACTCTGTTTCTCTGGTCACATAATCCCTTTGGAGTCAAAGCATTGAACAATAAGCTTGTACATCAGTTTTTGGGTTATTGTATAGACAGCCACTTGTCCTTGCTTTGCCCAGGACCATATGTTATTTAAGTACAGTTAAATATCCCCTTGGGCAATTTGGTCCATCTTCCACCCTCAACTGGCCTTGCTAGGTTGAGTGATTTATTTGTTTCAATGTTCCAAGATTTAGAAATAGCTTTGTTCCAAATCTGACTTTTTGATTCCTTCTGAGAATTATAAAAGGCAAGGACTGGTTCTTGCATTATAAGTTTCTTTGATTTAATTGATTTAATTGATTTCTGCATTTATTCAAGATGATATTTAGTTAGTGCTATGATTGACATTTCTTTGATTTTTACATTATTGTTTTCTTTATAATCTGTTGATATTCACTTTGATTCTTTAATTCACTGGCAAGTTAAACTAATGGCTTAAAAGTAAAAGCCATTTTCATGTTTTAATAGTTTCATGACTTGTTTTTGGTATAGTGCTTTGCAACACTAATTTGATTATAACTCATGACTGGTCATTTTGCCTTGGGCACTGGTCTTGCTGAAATGTCCTTGTAACCACTTCATTGACTAGTGTGGAGTGACTATAGGACCACACACATTTCGCAAGCAAGGTTACTTTTTATTGACTTGTTTGTTTCAAGATTAGGCCTAAGCTGTAGTATATTTTTATTGTATCATTTTTAGTTCTTATTTTATTAAGTTAATATTTTATATGACTTGGCCACTGGACACCGACAGAGGAGAGTGTATTTTCTTCACCGTTTTCATTTTACCTCTGTCGGACAACTTCATTTGGATTGCGCCCGACCTACATCATCACTACTTACATATATATTTATCCCTGTCCTGCTCTAGGCCGAGCAAATCTACAAAGAGCCAGCAGGACAGATCATCGTTCATCAATTGATAATTTACGAAAACAGTCTCCTATCCCCTGATCAAGGATAAGGAGCTGTTTTTGCTTCAAGTGTCTCCATCTTTAACCCTCCTCATCTTTAACCCTCCTCTGCAACTAAAGTCCTACAAGCCCCTCCTTCCCCGCAAGAACTGTTTCCTGCAATCCAACGTTAGATCTTCCAGCCACCATCACCAATTCCCGTTCCGTCATATGAGTTTCGACACCAGATAGGCCATTTCATTTATTTTATTTTTATTATATTCTCATTGTTGTATTTTCATTGTTATATTTTCATTGTATTTAATATTTCATTGTACTATTATTTTATTTGGGGTAGTTTACCAAAAACACCTATCCCACTTATATTATATACAGCGTTAATCGTATCCCTTCAATAGTAGCGGGAAAAGAATAAACAAATTATCCATTTTAATACAAGTCAAAGCGTCACCTTGTATAAAATTAATTATGTCCTGGTGTCGAGTTAGCTAACCGCGCTCGTACCTGTTACACATATATTGTAAAACTTCCCCGTAGCTAACTTATAAAACACAAAATAATATCAAAGACAAATAAATACAAGTTAGTTCCAATTTCTTCTATAAGCAATACCGGTACTTAGCAATCATTATTTTGTTTGAGGTGCCTCTCCCCCACCACCCTCCATCTTAGAGAAAACAAAATAATTTATGTTATGTCAAATTTACTTTTTGTAAAACATCAAAACAGAAACAACAATTTAAAAGATTGTCTTTGTTTTCTCCAAAACGTGATCACCTATTGTGATCAAACAGGTTAGTTTTATTATATATTTCCTGAAAACCTGACTTGCCCATTATATATAGACAAACAAATAACTTGAATTATCCAAGTATTTCAAAATAAAGACATAAAACATGGTTAACAATTATTTGTTATTTTTGTTTTACATTATTATTATTATTAATGTTGTATTGTTTAATTTTTGTTTCCATTCGTTTAGGGGTAGCGAGCTATAGTCCTATTCCATACATAATTAATGACATTGTTATTATAATACACCGACGTATAATTGATAATACCACATTTCCTGTCTATAAAAAATAGTGTAAAATAAAATATAGTTAGCGATATATACATTGCGTACTTCTCTATATTACAATTACGTGGTTATTAAAACAGTGTATACGGATTAATTTGTTTTGAAGTATCGCAATTCTGCATCTTTTCCCATGTGACTGGGAAACCAACTCTCACAGTTTCTCGCTGCCATCTCTGATCACTGCGACCTCGTAGATGCTTTCGTCCAGATTATCGACAGTGATGTAATCCTGTTGATAAAAGCAATTCCGAGAAAAACAATATTTACATTCAAATATGAGTTTTGGATCTGAAATGCCCCAAATCTCGAATTTTCTCGTTTTCCTCCGCGTGAACAGACAGAAGCTCGTAGCTTTCCTTCTTATAGCCTCACTGATCATTATCGCCTTTTGTTTATAGTAATTTACTGAGGAAAACAAATTTCCTTTATTTGAAATACACATGTCAAAAAGACCCTTAACAACCCCAAAGCAAATATCTCAACGGCGGTTAGCGAGCCATAATTCAATTTACTTATTCTGATTTGTCATTATTCGATTCCTGAGACCCCTATGTCTATTATTTAATTGTTTCATTGTGGTGTTCAGTCGTTAAATGTCAAATTACAGTCTAAAGGAGTTTCCAGACGTATACATTTATAATTTACGTTAATCACCTTCGAGGTAATTAAGAAAAAAAAACATTTACCGCATCATTCTTCACAATCTGGTCCAACTGTCTGAAGAGACTCTGGAAATCAGGTCGCTTCTTTGGATTCTGATTCCAACAGTTGAGCATCATGGCATACCTATTGCAAAATAAAATATTGACATGATTTAAAGAGAAGGTTCAACGTTGACAGTGTTAGCAAAACTGCTTCTATGAGTATGCTTAATACTCTCTTTGAATCAAGATATACATTAAAGGGAAGGTACAACATTGGTAATGTTGTCAAAACTGCTTCAATGAGTATGCTTACTCTCTTTGAATCAAGATATACATTGAAGGGAAGGTACAACATTGGTAATGTTGGCAAAACTGCTTCTATGAGTATGCTTACTCTCTTTGAATCAAGATATACATTGAAGGGAAGGTACAACATTGGTAATGTTGACAAAACTGCTTCTATGAGTATGCTTACTCTCTTTGAATCCAGATATACATTCAAAGGAAGGTACAACATTGGTAATGTTGTCAAAACTGCTTCAATGAGTATGCTTACTCTCTTTGAATCAAGATATACATTGAAGGGAAGGTACAACATTGGTAATGTTGGCAAAACTGCTTCTATGAGTATGCTTACTCTCTTTGAATCAAGATATACATTGAAGGGAATGTACAACAATGGTAATGTTGACAAAACTGCTTCTATGAGTATGCTTATTCTCTTTGAATCAAGATATACATTCAAGGGAAGGTACAACATTGGTAATGTTGACAAAACTGCTTCTATGAGTATGCTTACTCTCTTTGAATCCAGATATACATTCAAAGGAAGGTACAACATTGGTAATGTTGTCAAAACTGCTTCAATGAGTATGCTTACTCTCTTTGAATCAAGATATACATTGAAGGGAAGGTACAACATTGGTAATGTTGGCAAAACTGCTTCTATGAGTATGCTTACTCTCTTTGAATCAAGATATACATTGAAGGGAAGGTACAACAATGGTAATGTTGACAAAACTGCTTCTATGAGTATGCTTACTCTCTTTGAATCAAGATATACATTGAAGGGACGGTACAACATTGGTAATGTTAGCAAAACTGCTTCTATGAGTATGCTTACTCTCTTTGAATCAAGATATACATTCAAGGGAAGGTACAACATTGGTAATGTTGGCAAAACTGCCTCTATGAGTATGCTTACTCTTTTTGAATCAAGATATACATTGAAGGGAAGGTACAACATTGATAATGTTGACAAAACTGCTTCTATGAGTATGCTTACTCTCTTTGAATCAATATATACATTGAAGGGACGGTACAACATTGGTAATGTTAGCAAAACTGCTTCTATGAGTATGCTTACTCTCTTTGAATCAAGATATACATTCAAGGGAAGGTACAACATTGGTAATGTTGGCAAAACTGCTTCTATGAGTATGCTTACTCTCTTTGAATCAAGATATACATTCAAAGGAAGGTACAACATTGGTAATGTTAGCAAAACTGCTTCTATGAGTATGCTTACTCTCTTTGAATCAAGATATACATTCAAAGGAAGGTACAACATTGGTAACGTTAGCAAAACTGCTTCTATGAGTTTTTATGGACATGCTTACTTTCCAGATAAAAGTGTACAATAAATAACCAAACTGTGAAAGTTTCAACACACTACGGAGTCTCTTTGTATTATGAGAAAAATGTGGGGAAAATAATTTTTCATTAATGTGCATATTTCAAGTTTTCACTTAAAAGAGATCTCTTTAGAAAAAAAAACAAGTGAATGAATGATAACCTGTACCAACTTCACATCAACTTAGCTTTCAGATAATAATTTGGTAATTCTTATTCATTTGTAACTTAGATTGTTCCCGTTTTCAAATAAAATTCCATAATTATGATGAATTCACCATCTTGGGTTAAATCAACATTTTGTCAATATTGATCCTTGCACAAAGCTACCACTAGGACGTAGTGGTAGACGTCACGATAGTATCGTCATCTCCAGCGTGATACCCGGATGTGAGGTAGATTCCATGTAAGATGTCACCCTACAAAACCCTGGGTTCAAATAACACCCTTGGTGTCTATTTCATTCTGCCATGGTGATTACATATGGTGAGTTACTCATTATAAACACCACATGTGAAGTTTTTAACACCCTAGTTTGTAAAGTTCATATACCAACCCGTCTGTACTTACAGTTCTTTCTTGCATTGTTTTGGTCTAGGCATGCGGTAACCCTCCTTAAGTTTCTTCACCATTGTCTTTGCAGTCATGAGTGGGTACGGCCGAGCACCTGCAGGAAATTAGAAATCAAAATTAGAAATCGATATGCAAATAAATGGACAGTAATATATGACAGTGCAAAGTAAAAGCCAGTTTAATCCAACCAAACACACAGTAAGTACTTTAAACATTAATAAAAATAATAATAAGCTTCATGTACAGGGCTATGTCTTTCCCACTAAAATGTGATGCGAAACATGGTCATTAGCATCACACTGTAACCATTCTTGCCACACACTGAACTGCATCAAAATCTTGTTAATTCTGCATTTGAACTGCTAAATGCCTTGGTCACTGATGTAATTGCTAAAAACAGTCAACCAATGCAGAACATAAAGTACTCCTTCATTAACAAAGTAACAATGATCTCACCAAGTGTGACGATCTCCCACAGCAGAACCCCGAAAGACCATACGTCACTCTCTGTTGTGTACACGTCATCAAGAAGTGATTCCAACGCCATCCACCGCATGGGAAGAAGTCCCTGTGTAATGACCATTACGTTATGATTGGTGAACAAATTAAATGTCCATTTTTCCATTCTCGTGTTTTGGGGCAATATTCTCGAAATTCTGAACATTGCTGTTTTGTAGAGGATTGGAACACATGCTTTAAAATAACACAAATCACAAAATGATCGTGAAAAGCAATGTTATATACCGTAGTAAGTATGTTCCGAAATTAATTTATGTCCCGTCATAAATTAATTTGGTATCTTGATTACTCTTTAACCTAGCTTCTATCAGACAATTATTTTGTGAAATATTTAATTTTACAGTATTTATTCTCATTTCTCTAAAGGAAATTATTAATGTTCTGATGAAAACACAAATAATAAACTGCACAAAACATGGGCGATACATCTTGATGTAGGTAGCCTACATTGTCTGCTTATGTTTATATCTACTTATGCCGATCTTCTAAATAAAACAACTCACAAAGAAACCAAAGAAACACACCAACAAATTAAACAAATATATACATAAACTAAATAACTCAAGTTACTGTTATTAATTGGACCTCATAATAAGTCACCATTTTCAAATGGAGTGTCTATTTTTTTAGTCCTTTAATTTAAATATTTAAATATATTACTTCTGATTCTCGTTGGTAGATGCGGACATTCATGACGTCACGGGCCAGACCAAAGTCAGCTACCTTACACACCATGTCTTCGCTTACCAACACGTTACGAGCAGCAAGGTCACGATGGATACACTATGGGTATGAGGGAAGACGATAAAGGATTATTATCGTTTACATCATGTTGATTACAATTATGGAATACAAGTTCATCAGCTGGTCTTTAATACATGATAAAGACCGGTGAGGGGCCAAAAAAACCACGAGTGATAATAGACCGAGTTGGCAACGACCCATTGGTCTTTATCCTTTATCCTTAAAGTGTAGAAGTTTTATTCTCATTAATAAACGCCCATCTCGATTTTATTTTGGAAATGTTCATATTAATTAATTACATTTGTTGTAAAAACTGGTTTAAAGAAACTGTCAAATCCACTTATTTAGGACACATGAAACAATAACTAAACAATAATTGACTCAGCGTTATGCCAAACATACTTCTACCGTGACGTGTCGCGCGCCAGATTATTATGATAATGACTGGTCTATATCGGCCATAAATGCACCACCATGTAATCACGTCTCGACCAATCACATTGTCTAAATTGCTTGATGAGGGCATTTATTAATAATCGTTTAATAATCACTTGGTAATGCATTAGGCTTATCACTAGGTGTTGAATGTTACTGTAATATTTCAGGTTCACCTTTTGTGATGACAAGAAGGCCATTCCATTAGCAACATCCCTGGCAAACTTGACTAAGGTCTGAGAGAGTGATGTACTCAAGCCAGGCATGTTAGAGTAGCCTGTACCAGTGTCTTTGGATCTACAGTCAATGAGAACGCTCTTGAGGTCCCCCTTACCAAGGTATTCAACGATGACGTAGACAGGATCTGGCGCCAAAACAGACACGATGTTAAAAGCATTTCACAAGCAGATTACAAACCAAAATGCACAGAGAGAAAGACAAACTAACAACACGACAGTGTGAAATGCAATATGCTAAATAATGAAATCACAGTATCTAAAATGACACATGTTGTTTCAGTTGTGTTATGCCTATCTATGTACGTGCCTGAATAGCTTCTTCGTTATAAATCTATTCACATATGTTTAATATCAGTCTTTTTACCTGTCTCTATACAATAACCCAGTAATCTGACAACATTTGGATGTGAACCGACAGTTTTCATCAGGTCCAGTTCTTGAAGTAGTCCAGTCTTTGCCTGTCCGTCAGCGCCCTCTATATAGACAAGGAAGAAAATGACTTTTTATTCATGAACTAATCTAAAAGTATCTACACCTAAATGTGAAGACACCCACCATTGTTGGATCCAGGAGGGATCATAGGGGTCATAAGTCACTTGTTGTTATCTTCATGCTACCAATGAGTGACCTTCTTTTGCCTCTAAATGAGGGCGCCCTTCAGTTTGTGAAATCATTATGCATAAAACACCAATCAATCTCTATTTTTATGACTGGATAGAGGGTGGCCCATTGGTGCCTAACAATTAAAGGCATTCACCGCAGGGCCATGTTGGTACTCCACTATATCTCTATTATTATGACTGGATAGAGGGTTGCCTATTGCCCTAACAAATAAAGGCATCCACCGCAGGCCCATGTTGCTACTCCACTATGTCTTTATTATTATGACTGAATGGAGGGTTGCCTATTGGTACCTAATAAATGAAGGCATTCACCGCAGGGCCATGTTGATCTCCCACTACCCAAATTGAACCCAAAAGGAATTCACAAACGATCGAATGCACACACAAAGAAATGCCCATGCAAAGGAATGCACATAGTTATACGCGGTTTATGTGAGGACCAATATGGTATCCAGTGGCTTAATGGAAGCACATGATCTTCTATCCCGTCAGTTAAATAGAGATCAGTGGCATGAGGTTTATACCTTTGAGCGTTTTAACAGCAACCTTCGTGCGTTTCCCGGATTCCTCGATCCCAAGTGCTGTACCCAGCAGCACCCTCCCAAACGCTCCTCGGCCAATCTCGTTCTCGATCAAGACAAGATCTCGCGAGAATGACAGATCGGGTCCCACATTTCCGTACGTTGCTTCCTTCGGTGCAGGGGACCTA
Source organism: Zoroaster sp. YZ-2022 (assembly GCA_029582265.1). Classification (NCBI taxonomy): domain Eukaryota; kingdom Metazoa; phylum Echinodermata; class Asteroidea; order Forcipulatida; family Zoroasteridae; genus Zoroaster; species Zoroaster sp. YZ-2022. Next base: position 48,755,344 of record CM055816.1, read on the forward strand.
CCGGCTTGGTCATCCGAGACACTTTCATACACTACTGCTGGAGTTAACTCATTTAGCGGAATGTCTGAAAAGAAAACATTTTACGTATGCTTTTTAAGGCTGGATACTGCATTGATATTCTCACAACACATTACTAATCACAATTTGAGATTAAGGCCATACCTGGTGTAACGTTAATGATGGTATCAATCATCCTGAGAAAAAAACAATCTAATTAAAAAAAATGTAATTCAAATTTTATGACAGGAGTAAGCCTATATTCACAAACTTCTCTATTGTTGCTATCCGCCATTTTGTTGGTCAAGCTTTCCAGGGTTATCCACACATTTGGGATGAACACTTCCTCCATGGTAAAATACTGTGCTTGCAAGACTTGTACATCAGACACTATGTATCCACATCGAGTTTGGAGAAAGCCATTTGGTTGTGTTCTTTGAACTTGAATGCACATATACGGCTTAGTTTTAAGGCAAGACATTTTGTGAATGTATTAATAGCACGTTGTATACCCGTACACTGTGAGATTTCTCTTAATGTCCTGTTGCAAGACCAGACGTTTCCGAGTTTTTCAGGTGGATGGGGACATAATCTGAATTAGTGTATTGTTGTGCCGTTACATAGGGCTTAATACGGATAACCTCGATCCATTCATAGGCGTACTTACGTTTTAGTGAAGGAGTAGCGCTCAGCGATGACTGGTTTGTCTGTGATCCATCTGGTACCTGATAACCTCTGCAAATAAGGAAACATGAGGTAAAAGTTATTAAAACTACGGAAGTTGTGATAGGGCATGCATGGTGAACGACAGAAATTGATTTTCGTTCGTATGCATTACTATTCCGCACGTACGATTTACTTAAAACAGAAACGCACTGACTATAATTATCTTTTCATGCATATGGGCCTATGAATTAGTAATCCAAGTAAGTCGCGCGGAGCCCCTGGTTGAACCTTTATATTAAACAACAATAGCAAACGGTGTATGACCGCAAATATCGGCAATGGTACCTTACCTGTCATCTATGACGGTTTCATGGTTTTGTTTGGAGCCTGATGTTTGCTGGTCATGATGCCTTCTTAGACAGACGACGACAATAACTACAGTGACAGCTCCACATACGAATCCCGCTATCAGCAATCCAACAATCACACCAACATCACAACTACAAGCGCCTAAACCACCAAGGAATATTATAATGAAGAAAGAAACATGAAAACTATAATCCTACTAACTCTAAACAACATGAATTTCTGGTGATCCTGCAGGCATTATAGTAATTATAATGAAGAATACAGAATCTAAATATTGTATTTCATCGAAATAATTTCCAAAAGGTATTTTTTCAATCATCAACGTTGTGGAAATCACTTTTTCCCATCATGATCTATAGTAGTGAGAACGAGGTACACCATGGGGACGAGGTTGCATCGTACCTTGTATAATCCCCACATGTATAGACTCACAAAACCTCGCACAGTATCTGTACATACAGCCAAGGTACAACCAAACAAATTAAGTTGGTAATGGTTTCAAAATCCGTTGGAATATTTGTCATTTTCAAAAAAGTCAAATAACTTCATGCTGATCTATACTCCAATCCCGACTTTCGAGTATAGTTCTAATTGATCTTCAAAATGATAATTTAATGTTAATTGCACGGCTTATTGAAAAATGGACTTCTTTTTCATTAGTGCTCTGTAATGAGCCATTGACCAAACGGTTTACAATAGCCCTACGGTATTTACCTACCTGTTACTATACTAAACCAAAACTATGCCCTAAGGGCTCTAAGCAAGTATTAATATTTTACCATTCCCCATTTTTAAAGAGGTTATATTATAAAAGAAATTAAGCAATGTTTTATTATCTTAATCCAATGCATTTTGTCCAAACCCCTTTGTCTCGAATTCAGCAAAGTTTATTCGGTCTGCTTGGGGGAAAACAAATTACCCTTTTACGTTTTCGTGCAACAGTGCCGATATTTTCGGTGTTCGTGATCAAGTTTGTCCCCTAAGGGGTGATTTTGCAATAGTAAAGAAAACAGGATGGCGATTTGTGTATGTAAGATGGTGCATTTGTTTTC
>CM055816.1:48757927-48787205 GCA_029582265.1 Zoroaster sp. YZ-2022
GTTCACGCGGTGAAAAACCAGAAAAATCGAGAATCTGAAAATAAAATTGTGTGGATTTAAAGCATTTGAGATCAAAAGCTTATATTTCATTGTGGTGTTGTTTTCTTGATTTCCGTTCGCCGGGCTTGTAGATTACATCATTGTTTATAATCTGGACGAAAGAATTCTACAGAGGTCGCAGTGATCAGAGAAGGCAGCGAGAAACTGCAGAGTTGGTTTCCTATAGTCAAAACGGGAATATACGATGAATTGCGAGACAAATAAAGCCGTGTGGACCATTTAAAGAAACACGTAATTGTAATGTTATAGAGAAGTAATGAAATGATATTATTATTATAAGTAGCCCACGAAGGTCCTCGGCCTGACACTTGACAGAAAGCTCTTTACACCCACTCGTGGCAAGACGCCCCACCATGTACCCAATTCAGTGCAGTGGGTTTATCAACACCCAAGGGAACCATATTGCAGCCTTCCGGACATGCTAGTGTGTGAGTTTTGAGGTCAAGTCATTATTCACCAATGTACCGACAGACGAGGCTATCCTCGTAACCAAGTCGCATTTGAACATGATAGCGCATCGCCCGGAACGAACCCATTTAACGCCTGATCAAATCGTTGATCTACTTTCAACATGTGTGAAATCCACATACTTCCAAATGGAGAGACTTAATATCACAGTCTTTGGGCACCCCATTTGGGATCCTGGATATCCCCGGTCCCAGCAAACATCTTCATGGAAGATTTCGACTGGTACAGAAAGCCCTCGATACGGCATGATACAAAACCCAAACTATGGCTTCGATACGTAGATGATACTTTCATCATTTGGCGGCACGGTTCCGATAAACTGAGTGACTTCCTCAGTCACCTCAACCAGCAACATCCGAGCATTCAATTCACCATGGAAACTGAGACATCCGACCTGCTGTTTTCCTTGACGTACCTATTTCCAAACGGGCTGATGGTGGTCACCAGCATTCGGTTTACAGAAAACCTACACACACAGACCGCTACCTAAATGCCTGGTCGTTCCAATTCCACCATCCAGAAATCCTCCGTGAATCAAAACTCACTTCGAAGAGCATATATCATCAGTGTGATAAAGAGCACTTGCCATCCGAGTTGTTCATCTTAACGCCAAAGTAGAGACAATGGGTACAGACCTGATAAGCTTAAGTTCCTCCTGAATAGGAACGCTCCACGATCCACAGACGGAACTGAAAAACCCATTGCCAGTCCCACTCAGTACATTGGGCCACACTTCACACACAAAATTCAGCGTATGAGGGAAGCTGACATCAAGGTCTACCACTGGACTCGAAACAAGTTGGAAACGAAGTTACACACCCACAAGGACAGACATGATCCCAGCCGTCAAGATGGGGGCTTACTGAATTCCTTGCACTTGTGGGAAAGTAGCATTGGCGAGACCTGCAGAGACCTTGCATGACCAGGCTCAACGAACACAAGGCCCACGGCTGCGAGAGGGGAATTTCTGACAAATCTGCGATCATCAAACACTCCACCGATTTGGACCACATCATTGACTGGCAGAATGCAAAGATCATAGTCCCCAGAAAAGCACTTCCGGTAGCACCCTGGTCGTATCAGGAGAGGCTATTGAGATTCATAAACATGACACTGTCCCCAGGACATCGGCTTTTGACCAGCAACATTTGGCATTCAATCCTACCTATCCACCAACACTCACACCCCACTGTCAACTGATACACGCCTCAGCGAGCAAGGCAACTTATTACCACACAGCAGGAAACACACACAATAACAAGAAACAATGCCACGGTGTGGCAAACCAATCACAACACATCACACAACAGTGGCAATTAATCGAAATACTTCATCTTGCCACATAATCCCGCAGCAAATACTACTAGGAGTTGCATCGGCAAACCATTCATTCTCCTGACGAAAGTTAGAGCAGGCTAATCGAAACGTTGAGAATAACCTTGAAGTCCCCATGGTTCTCCCCTGAACCATATTAACCCGTGAAGTCCCATGGTTCTCTCTGAACCATATTTCTCACTTAGCGACAGTAGAGAAAAACGAGCGTCTGCCCGAATTGGTTCTCCCTTGAACCTTTCTCACTTAACGAAGGTTGAGATACGAGTTGTGCGATAAGGTTCTTTTTTCAGGAACCTGTACCTCAGCTTCATCGTTAGTTGAGATAAAACACATTATAAGTTACCGCAAACCGAAACGATATCGATGGGTTCCGCACCATGCAAAGTTTCCTGCAAACTATATATAGATATTATTATTATTAATTATGTAAGTGTGTTATAATAACAATATGTCATAATTATGTATCGAATATGATTAAAGCTCCCTCGCTATGTATATTTTTTTAATGCTGGATATGCAGCACCCCGCTTTTTGTTATTTGTTTGTCTATATATATAACATAAATAAATAATAAATAAATAATAATAATAATTTTCCAATATTTAATATTATAACCATGTTTCATGTAAATTGGTTACAACATTGGTATATTTGGAAAAACTTAGCATTCATTTTAAACCCGTGGTTTATCGTAAAACTAACCTGTACATGTTTTATGACATATATTTCATATAGCTTCTCACGGTTTAGATTTCAAGCATTATATTATAAAACCAACCTTGGGTATTGTACCCTTTCTGTGATATATATTTCATATAGCTTCTCACGGTTTAGATTTCAAGCTAATATATCATCAAACTAACACTGTACAAATTTCATAACATTATATTTCAAAAAGGTGCTGCGGTTTGGAGAAAACAGCGAAAAACTTTTGAATGTTTTCTTCTTTCTGCTTTTGATGTTTTTTCGAAGTTGCTGACGCCATTTTTTGTAAACTTTTTTGTAAACAGTTTTAGTTTTCTCCAAGATGGAGTTAGGGAACTAAACATTTGTCCATAATGGACTGTAACGTGTGTACCAACTTTAATTACCAATGTCATACCTTCATCATAGAAAAGAATGTGGCTTTTCGATCTGTTTGTTCTTTGAATTGCCGTTTATTTTGTTTGATAGAGGTCACTGCTTGTACTAATCTGGTTTATGTCCGGTGGTCAGGTTTGCTCTTCAGTAATTAGGATTCTGAATTTTTTCTCGTTCAGTTCTGCTTTCCGTTTAACATTATTGGTTCCATTGGTTATTGGTTGTTAAAGGAGAAGTTTGGAGCCTAACTCGTATAAGGCCAAAACAAATGAGGACACAGAATAACTACCCTCCCTCTTTAGAACTGGGTCAAAGTGGGTCGGAAGTCGTTTCGATGTTTCGGACAAATAGTTTCGTTTCAAATAAAAATTAAAAAGTGATAAAATAGTTTTAAAAAACGGTTTTATATTTTCTCTTAGAAATTTAATGGAACCCGGGTAAAATTCATCTTAGACTTACACATAAAAGAAATATAAAATATTGATTAAGATTAATATTTCTTTATTAGCTCCATTTATATAATTGTAGTACTATCAATACAATTTTCAAAATAAATTCACCAATATAAAATAGAAATTAATTGATGCAAAAGTACTTTTTATTCTAACTCGAGCCATATTCAAACTGTTATAATACTCTAAAATCCGAAGTATTGAATTCAACATTTTAAAGATTTGGCTGTCTGATAACTTCTTTATAAAGTTACATTCAACTTTAAAATTAAGGAAGTGATAGCGTTAGACTTAACCTGACCTGTAAGTTAATTTAACACTTTCTTTGAGTTGAATTAAACTACTATTAAGCGTTGTCACTCACTGAAACTTTTTATGTGTCGATTCAACACTTTAGTTTTAAGAGTGTATTATGTTCATTTTATCTTCATTTTTTATTCTTCAAAAGAGATAATCTAATGACCCTTTTAATAAAGCTTTACATTCATCATCCAGTAGTTCATTTGTACATTTTATAAAGCTATAGAGTAGATTATTCATGAACAAATAATGGTTCTCCAGTGTCTGAGTACGTACATGTACAATTCCATTTTAATCCTCAACGCCTTTGTAACTCCTAAAGGCTAATTTCTAGACCTGCATAAGGCGCCACAGTAAACATTAATAATACAGCAACTAATCGTTTCGATAAAGTTTATATTTCTTTTATGCTTTTTGTTATAAATTCATTATTATTAGCATAGCAAAGTTTGTTTAACATGTAAAGGTTAGCAATTCTGCTGTGTTTTTATATTAAATCATCTAATTAGTGTAAGACCGTGTTGAAACAAACTTAAAAAAAATGATAGCTGTATACTTATAAACAATTGTTAACGATGAAGATTTGTATGTTATAATATTTGGCACCACAATTAACAGTACAAAGGTTAATCATCTCTTTAAAGATTGACTTACAACGGAATAATGATAAGTGCCAGTTGCTGTTTTCGTTCGAGAGAAATGTGGTAATGATTACTAAACATATTATTATTATTCAATAAAACTTTGTTCCTTCATGCAAAGAAAAATCAATTCTGATCGGCGTTCTACGACCCAGAAAAGCCGAGTTCAACCAAAAGCCCCTCAACCTGCATGAATAATTCATACTTCGTGTGACGTAAAAGCAACCCATGACGCTTTGGTTACCCCACGCACAACAGCGTCGATCGTGTGTACTGTATGCATTTACCATACATGCAATGCGGAACAACAGCGGACAAGCGACATCTTTCTAGAACCGAAAAACAGCGAAAATGTCCGATAGCAAGCGTTGAATATTGGAAGATCACAGTATAGATGAGGAAGAGGAGTTTCATATAGGCACTTGAGGATAGTGATGTCAGCTCTAGCGATGAGGGGAGCCCCAGACGAGAGAGAAGGCGAAGACGATGACGAAGAGTCGAAGTACGTGGCGCTGAACCATACCGGTTCGAGCCACTTGCGGCGCCTGCAGTTGACCAGCCCGTGACGGTGATCGTCAGGCCGAAGACGACGAACCAAATCCTGATGATAGACGGCTAAACACAGACTGGTAAGCCCACAAAATGATTCATGAATGAAATACTGAATGATGCTTCGTTTGATCAATTGTTTCTGCTGTACAAAATAGTTGTAGGCTATACTTGACAAAAACATGAACGAACATGATGGAGACCCAAGGTACATAATGTAGTAGTACATGTACATGTGTACAATGTGTGCACATGTGTACAATACATGTACAGTGGAAATTTGGGGTACTCACTATGTCTTGCGTTTTATGATTTGTTGGCAATATTAGCCAGTATTTATGAAGACATGATGGGAAAGTAATCACTGCTCAAAATTCAAATAAAATCATGATCTTTACCATCATGCTTTAAGCATAATTGACATTTAGTCTTTCCCTTCAAATCAAAGGGTTGTAGCCCCCTGCACAATAAAAAATGTTTGATCTGCCCATGGAAAAATGTATTCCTTCGTGATGTACCTGTCCTTGATCAGTTCATGGGGGATGTATTTCAAGATCAATTTTTAAGTAGTGCAACCCCAATGACAAAGTTACTAAAATTATATTTTCCAAACTTGTTTTTTTTTTTTAATAGGTGTTCGTGTGGACATTGTGTTCTTCAGCCTTTGCTCGCAAACTGTATATGTTGCAAAGAAGTTGAGAAGACAGAACATGATGCGGCAGCTGGACATCAACGTGGATGATCCCAACCAGTGCCTTACCATCCATGATTGGTTTGATGCGATCTGCCTCCACCCAGGAGTGCTTTGCAACAGCGTATCTTCAGTACAGAGCATACTATGGCAGAGATGCAGTTGAAGGAACGCTTGACCAGTAAGTGATTTGAGTGTTGACTGAATGTACAAAGCCAATGTACCATCAATTTCAATTAATATTTTAGAGCAATGTCAGCTTTTGAATGATCTGCATATCAAGCAGATTACTTTTGATTGACCAGAATGAGCACCGGTGTTTACTTCAGAGTAACCGCACACAACTGAATATGACCTTGGTTGACCCACGTGCATCTATATCTTATTGTACATGCATTACATGTATGTAATTGTTTACTTTTGATCATGATTGCCTTTTGGTATGGTTATAGTTTTATAGCATTTCAGTTTCACATGGTGTTAACGTAACAATATCGATACTCCACCATGCAAATCACAAATCTTATGTTTATACCTTTGTCTGATTTTTTGTTTTGTTTTACAGAAAATATCGCCATGTTGCATATCGGCAAGTGGTGAGGTGGTGTTGGGGTTATCTTTGGCCGTTTCAACCGGGTGCCACTGCCATCATGTGTAATGGACGCAATCCCAGGACGTTCCCAAACCCTGGTGGACAGTACAAAGGATTTTCGTATCCACCACTGGATTAGGCCGATTTGTTTCTGTTTTATTTTTTAAATTGTAACATTCTTCCCTAGTTATAATGATCTGGAGGAGTTACAAATTATTTTGTGCGTTTATAAACCATGATCAATGGCAGAATCAATTACGTGTGTATTTCATTTTGTGTCTTTTTCGGGAGGGGGCGGAGAAGTTGATTAATTTAGCACTAATATGAAATAAACTTGTTTTATGTTGCCAACAATACACTATGGTAAAAACATTACAAATTCGGTATGGCAGAAAGATGCCAAGAACTGAAAAATTTTACAAGACCTTAGTACTTTCGAATAAAATGACAAGACAAAATATGTATGTATTTGCAACCAACAATTGAGTTTATTTTTAGGTTAAAATATCAAAATTAAAAGTTGCTCTTGATTACGGAAAACAACTTAATCAAAATCCTGTACATACTTGTTTGGAACTTGGCCATTGTTCTGTTAAACCGAACTGAAATCCTTTGAAATCTGTTTCACACTTGCTGCTCTATTCCCAGGAAAAACTTACAATCAGCATAACTCTACTGCTGAGCAGGTTCAGATTTTCTTGGATTAAAGCTAATCTAATTAGGTTTTTGGCTTGCATCACAAAAAGGGAGAAGTGTGACAAAGACTAATATTGTAAATCTCATGTTGGTAAATCTCATGTACTTCTGCCTATAAAACTTAAACTTGTTCTGGAGTGTACAGTGGCAATAAATTGTAAAATACAAGAATAGAATAACAATAAATGTACAGGCCATGTCATTCTGTCTTCAATCAAATATTAATAAAAATATAAAAGACATGTATATAGCACCAAATCCATTTGAATAAAATGCTCCCAGGCCCTTTAAATATAATAAAATAACCTAAAGTAACAATAGCAAAGATTATAAAAGATTAAACTATGGGAGCCAGATAAAGTGATAAAACAGGCAAATACCAGCAGGGCGGATCCAGGAATTTTGGCATGAAGGTGAAATCCTTTTCGTGTATTATTCACGAACTTCACCCATTCATTTAATATCGCAGGATCCCGCGGAAATTGGAAAAATTAGTCTGGATTCTTAATACTATTTCTAGTGCATCCACCAACAACACATGAAGTCGGCATTATATAACCGTTACACAACAACGTCGAAAAAGCTTCATAAAAACATCATGCCTTCTGCTGACGCATGAAAACGCATGTATAATATACACGGAAGTAACATGGCATCTTCTGTTTACTCGGTGCTCATGGTTATACGTCATCCCTTTTCGCTGGTTTACAAGTCCGCTGGTACTATATCGTGGATTTCATAGTGGATTTTCAATGGGTCTTTGTCGGGAACCAGTGCAAGGCGGGAAATTTCAAAATCGAAGAAGGGGTCTAATTTTTTCGGTCAAATTGCAACAAAATTATAAAGACAAAACAAGACCACAACAATAAATTGTTACCTGAACACAACATGAACAAGGTTCGATAGTCAATTTAATGTGAGAGTTCTCGTTGTAGTCCATCTTTAAATGTTGCAATTCATCCTTTGTTTAAATTGTTCAGACTTATTTTTTATGAGTGTTTCAGTATTACAATTGAAAGCTATAACAATTCTCATGAATTCATCGGTTAAACAAATACTGTGACACTTAACCTGAGTGATTCGATTAAATTTTGTTCAGACGGTGTTATTCATATAAAGGCAGTATGCCATGTATAAACAGTTATCGCCATCTTGGCTAAACTATGAAGTGGATCAAAGTGTCTTTCATTGAAACTTAATAATCACACACTGTAAATGTCTCTTATCATAAACAGGGTAATTCTTACTAAGATACTAAAATGAAACAGGAATATTTGCACTAACCATGCCTTTGAAACTGAAACACCGGACAAAGATTAAAACCCACACCCTCGTAGGAGAAGTTGATCAAGGGTCAAGGCAGGACGTGAATGTTGAGGTATAGCACTGCTCCAGTATATCCTCGACCAGGTGGGTGCACCCCACTAAACAAACTCCCATAGTAAACAGTGCTAAATACAAAATACTCAAAAATCATTTTTGTTAATACTTAGAAGTCTCCACAGTTTTTAAAACCAAAAGAAAAATACCGATTGATATATAACCTTATTTTATTCTCTATTTACTGTCTAAAGTCCAGGTTTCCAGGAAGTTATCCTCATCCCAATGAAAACCACCTCTACAGTAATGAAAACGCCCACACTGAAAAGCAGCCATTTTGGAAAAGGCCTTACGCTTGAAATCAAATTAGGACCATTTTTCAGAGCCTAGTGTGTCAAATATACTCAAAGTTGGGCCAAGGACTCCCAGGTTATGATATTGGGCTATTTTTACACAATCCATCTAATGAATGGGCCTCCCAAATCTTTGTTTTTCAGAATGTTTTGAGGACATACACTTTATGATAAAACAGCTTATGCATGAATTCCTCACTACGGGTGCAACCCAGGTATAAATAAACATTTATCACACTGTCCGATCCCCTGTACGCAAGTTAGATTATGAAGATGAAACACAATCTATATGTAAGGGACCAGACTATTTTGTCAGATTCCCTGTTTGATATAGTACTGTTTTTTATGAAGATGAAACACAATGCATAGAAGGGACCAGACTTTTTTGTAAGATTCCCTGAGTTCGATAATACAATTATAAAGATGAAACACAATGCATAGAAGGTACCAGACTTTTGTAAGATTCCCTGTGTTCGATAATACAATTATGAAGATGAAACACAATGCATAGAAGGGACCAGACTTTTGTAAGATTCCTGAGTTCGATAATACAATTATGAACATGAAACACAATGCATAGAAGGGACCAGACTTTTTTGTAAGATTCCCTGAGTTCGATAGTACAATTATGAAGATGAAACACAATGCATAGAAGGGACCAGACTTTTTTGTAAGATTCCCTGTGTTCGATAATACAATTAAGGAAGATGAAACACAATGCATAGAAGGGACCAGACTTTTTTTGTAAGATTCCCTGTGTTCGATAATACAATTATGAAGATGAAACACAAATGGCATAGAAGGGACCAGACTTTTTGTTGTAAGATTCCCCTGTGTTCGATAATACAATTATGAAGATGAAACACAATGCATAGAAGGACCAGACTTTTTGTAAGATTCCCTGTGTTCAATAGTACAATTATGAAGGTGAAACACAATGCATAGAAGGAACTCAAATCCTTTGTTGTAAGATTCCCTGTGTTCGATAGTACAATTATGATGATAAAACACAATGAATACAAGGGACCATACTATTTTTTCATTCAACCCTCGATTTGGTCAAGTGGATATGTATAGAATGAAAGAAGAAGGTTGCACTGCAATAAACATCTATCGTCCCACAGTTTCTGCAAACAATCAATGTTGTGACAGAAAACCAGTAAACGACTAAGGGACAATGCCACTTTATTTGCAGAATGGTGAGTCTGCATAATTATAGTTAAAAAGCAAATAGATTTGACGAGAGAGAAATATTTTGGTTGGCAATATTTGATGATACATGTTTGTAAGTTGAGAACAAATTGTATGGGGTTATGATAGGCGTAAGTAGTAATAAACTGCTCATGAATTTTAAACAACCTTGGGACTTGGAACTAAAGTTCTCATTTTACAAAGTTTTCTTGACTGTGGAGAGCTGGATAACGTTGGTTATCTTCCTTGCAAAATCAACCGCTGAGAGGGCGATAAGGGCAATTTCCGCTATCAATGCAACACCGTCGGTGGCGAGACTAGCAATTATCATGGCAGTAACTTTGGCTGCAGTTTCCAGACAGTCGTACCATTTCATTTCGCTGCACAAGCTCTTGATGGTGGTCCAGAGTATGCCGCCAGCGTAGCTGTCTTTGATGAGCTGAAAGATGGCCTTCGCTTTGGCATAGGCACTGCCCCCGGCTACATCCCAGGCCGCGACGAAAGCCTCTATCGCCCTCTCCAATTTCGGGAAGAAGCTTGATTGCTCGAATGACTTCTTCAACAGTGCGCCTCAATCAACTGATTCACTTGGGGTTACTGAAATTCCCACCGCCGACAAAACCAGAAGTACAGCCTCAACTAAAATACTGGCGTACTGCTTTAAGGTAGCCCAGTCGACGTCAGCAGATAAAGTGAGCGCTCGTGCGGGTGCGGAACGACTTCACCCTCGTGTCAGCTCCACCCAGTGTTTCCCGTCGCCCTTCTTGGTGATATCCATGAGGAACGTCGGAATGCTGAGGGCCCTTGAATCAACTTGATTCTGTCCCCGGACAGGTGTTTTGCGAGTCGCTGGGCGATATCCTGTGGCTCTCCGGCGAGCTCCTCGGCCAGTTTCACATATTCGGTTGCTGTTTCCCTTGCAGCTTGAACGAGTATCTTCTTTCTGGCAGGATCTGCATTCAGTTTGGCGTACTGGCTGGAGCGTATTTCTGGATTTGTTCCAATGCCCCGTCGCATGCCTTAGTGATGATATATCGCTTTGTGTTGCCATTTTTAACTGAAGATCTGTAAGTATAGCAAAAAAAAAGGTTTTACTAATCAAATAATCCATCAAATAATCCACAATGGAAAACTGAGAACAACCCTTCATTTTATACAATAAACATTTCAAAACTATTGCTTCTGTCTCAAGGATAACAATCCGTTTTGTTTTGCAATATGGCTTTCACGACGTTGGCAAAGCCAGAGTTGTCAAAAGAGGAAACAAAACAACTTGGGGCGAAATTATAAAACTATATGCCTACATTCGCTTTTCAGGTCCTTAAAACTACCCCAGTTGTGGAGTGTCATGGCCGAGCGGTTTAGTGCATCGGATTTGTGTCCTCGAGCAAGACACTTTACCATAATTGCTTCTTCCACCCAGGAGCAAAATGGGTACCTGTGAGGCAGAGTTGGTTGTTGTATTTGATTAGCCCACATGCCCTGGAAATGGCAGCAATTGAGCTGTATACCGCCCAGGGAGCTGAGATGGTTTCAGGAATGATTTATGCGCCTAATGAACATGGGTAATAATGTACAGCGCGCTGATACGTCTTATAAGAGCGCTTTAAAAATGCTTCCATTATTATATATTGGGCATCTAGCCCACCATAAACACCACAGCAGAATAAAGTTGACACCAAAAGTGTTATTTTAATACTAACGTATTTGCAGGGTATTACTTTTGACTATTGTTGATGGAATTTTTTCTCCGTTTTTTCAGCTCCAGACAGAGCCTTTTCGTTTCCCAGTTTAAGGTCCCCAAAACGTCTCCGGTTTAATCGGTCGGCTTCAAAATTGCCCCCAACGCCCCAAATACGTGATAAATGTATACGCGGGACCAAATTTCCCATATGCAATGTGGTGGCTACAGAGAGGCCTTCACAAATCTGGCAAACGTTCATACCCTATGTGAAAAAGTTATTAAAACACAGTACGGCAGAATTCCAATCCAGCAATTTTGGCTGCAATTGAACATCGTTTCATAGCAAAAAAAACAAACAAGCAAACAAATAAAAACAATTTAAAAAAATAAAAAAGTAAATTTATGTCAACGCGCATGTCTGAGACCAGAGACCAGAAACCGAGAGTTTTTGGCCTATGGCAATCGTACTCCATTAATCACATATCATAGGGTATGTTGCCCTAACAATTGCTAAGCATGTTTTGTTGGTTACCAGCCAATTGTTCATGCAAAATGTGTACACATTGGCTGGTTGTCTTTTTAATTTTGCTGAGCAACGAACTGTTCTACGAAATCGCAGCTGGCATTGAACCCTGGCATGGCCATCAAAATTGCGAGATTATGATGTTTGAGCTGATTAGGCCGAACATGTGCGTTAATAATGAATGTACACCTCCTCAGAGCGGGAGTAAATGCTTGAGAGAAAGACTAAAAGCCTGGCGTAATCTCGCAGTTTTCGTGATCAGGAGCTAAATCATGTCACCCAGGAAGCCTGCTCGAGCAGATTTAGAAGAGACGAACTTACCTTGCGAAACAGTCAGAGTTACCTCCGTGTAAGCGTTCAAGTTTCACTAATTTAACTGAAACAGCGTCTGGTCCAGATTGGATATATTGCGGCTGGGACGGTCTTTTATTCAGTTTCAGTGACACTCTTCGAGTCACAAATTGTTCTTGTTCTTTTGCATTGTTATAGGTCTCACAACATCTGATTGGCCAAACAATAGAGGGGCGGGTTTAATGAAAATTTGGCTTTGAAGTAGAAACATCAACTTCTCCCATGGTAAAGGTAGTTGCCACTAGTATATCCTGTTGAGCAAAAACGTGATTTACGCAGCGGTGATTGGTTATTGCAACTGCATAGTTCCCCCAACCCACCACTCACTGCAGTGTCATAGGCCCCGCAACATCTGATTGGCCAAACGCTAGAGGGGCGGGGTTAATGAAAGTTGGGCCTTGTGAAGAACAGAAACAGAAACGTCATCCCAAATGGAATCTCAATTGAGTAGTGATTAGTTCTGAAAAGAACTGGAGGTACAACTCGACGTTTCGATCAGTATGCTCTGATCGTCCTCTGATCGTCCTCGGCATTGATATCAGTGAATTGTATTACTTTTTGTTTACACAGTCGAGCTACCTTTAATTGTGAACATGATTGGTTTTGTCAACAAATTTTAAGCAATTATGCTACTGCTCTTATCTTTTAAAAATATTATTCCTTCATTGAAATCAATAACAAAATCACAACACGAGATATGGAATCCAGTCACACTCCAAATGTTCATTGGTGACTCGACTATTTCGTTCCCTGCAAATGCTGTTTGGTTCCCCTGAAATAATATTTCGTTCCTTCGAAATAATATTCCGTTTTCTCGAAAGTATTGATTATACCACGGAGCAAAGATCAGGAGAATAAGCTTAACCTAGTAGTGCTATGGAATGACACACCCGATCCCAAAATGCCTAGGCTTCCAACTTCCATCAATCATTTCAGGGGGTTCGAACGAATTCGGTTTTTTGGTAGGGGACCCCGGGGGAAAAGGGTGGGTAATGTTTTTCATATTTTATATTTTCTTCTTAAATTGTTTTATTTATTTGTACCTGGACCATATTTTGGATTGGGACGCGGATTAATGTGGATGAGATATCGAATCCTCAGTGCATGAGGGATGCGGTTTAATGTGATGAGGGATCGAACCAATTGGATTAGGATGCAGATCACTGTCGATGAGGGATCGAATCTAATTGGATTAGGGATGCAGATCATCAGACTAGGGATCGAATCCTCAGTGGATGAGGGATGCGGTTTAATGTGGATGAGGGATCGAATCCTCAGTGGATGGGGATGGTTTAATATGGATGAGGGATCGAATCCTAATTGGATTAGGATGCGGATCACTGTGGATGAGGGATCGAACTCAGTGGATGGGGGATGCGGATCACTGTGGATGAGGGATCAAATCCAGTGGATGGGGTACGGATCATTATAGATGCGGGATCAAATCTCAGTGGATGTGGATAAAAATGGCAAAAACTTTCTTTGTATCTTTATTTTAACAGTGGTGTTTAAAGAAAAACTTTGATCATGTACTTGGTGAGCTGTCACGATATGCATTTCCAAAATTTCGCCAAAAATTGTAAAAACTAAAACGCTATTCTTAAAAATGTGCCGTCAATAATGACCTATCGGAACAACTGACTGTCGGACCATCGCCCTTAAATATTTTTTGAAATATAAATTTTATTTGCAAGAATAATTAATGCGGAAAATTGATATACTTGGTGTTGAAATAACCTTTTTCCACATTAGCGTATGTTCAATTAGCGAAAGATTATTATTAATTTTTTCATTCAATATCTCTCCGGTATTGAACCAAGGATTCCTCAAAAGCGCCTACAGCACAGCTTGTATACAGGTAAGCCTGGAGAAACGATGAAGAGATGTTCAGGTTTAGATGTGGGAGGAAAACCCCAGACAAATATTATGCAGGAAAAAAGCAACGTTTCAGCTCAAAACCCACTCCACATGCCAGCTCTGGTCTGATTGAGAATCAAATCCAGGTTCACAGAGGTGAGAAAGCGTCAAAATTATAGCCACGTATTAAACCTGATGACAACATGTTTACAGCTGAAGTCGTACACGCGCCGTTGGACGGTATAGTGTGAGAACATGCAGTGGTTTTCTAAATTACGCATGGGGGAAGTGGTTGAATGAGGGAAGTGAAAGTTGAAACAATTCTTACAAATGTAATTCATCTTTACTTTGAGCTCTTGTGTACTCTTTCTTTCTTTCTGTTTCAAGGAAACTAAAAGATAATATTAACAGTGTCTAGTTTTCTGTTGGTATCAATACCTGCGAAAACTGAGGTGTTAAAATAACACCAGTGGTGTCAACTTTATTCTTCCACGGTGTTTATATTGTGCGAGTTGCCTAATATAAACACCAATGGTGTAGTTTTTAACACCACAGTTTTTGCAGTGTATAAACATATAATAAAGGGATATTCTGACTTGATATTACTGAGTTGAAACAATTCTTACAAATGTAATTCCTCTTTACTTTGAGCTCGTGTGTTCTAGTTTTCTGCTGGTATCTGTATCCTGTAAGATCCACATATAAACCTATATTTAAAGGATATCCTGACTTCATATTACTGAGGGAACACTGAAGTGAAGGCGCACAATATGTATAACCACAGCCTATTATTTGGTTTTACAGCAAGATGTCATCACGCAGATATATAAAACATGTTGTATATCCCCAAAAACATGCTTCTGCCAGACTACTTTAATAATCGTTTGATTTATTTCATGCACATAACTTGATTCAAAGACATCAAGCATACTCGAGAAGTTGAGATGCTGATATTATTTATGGTTACTGAATTTAAACATTGGGAAAAGAGGAAAAGAGCGAAAAGATAAAATACTGGAAACATGGCGGTCTGTATAAACATGGTAGGATTTGTAAGAAATACAAATACCTTAATTTTTTAATTTTTTATTTTATTTAATTATTTTTATTGAGTGATTTTTATTCTCCATTCATAATTTAGTGGTACAATTTTTAGCTGAACAGCGGAATTATACAACGGAATTATACAAGGTTTCACCTAAATGCCTACATCAAAAACAACTCAATTAGTGGTTTAATTACAAAGTGTTTACAAAGTGTTAACTTAAGCATACACTGTAATAATGAATTACAAATTAAGTACAATTAGGCTATAGGTTTGCTGCCAATTCATTAAAACAAATTATTTCTACTTTTATTTTAACTTAGGGTTGACTTAAGGGAAGTGAAAGTGTAAACAATTCTTACAAATGCAATTCCCTCTTTACTGTTGGCTCTCGCGTTTATAGTGCTCTGTTAGACTTGAAATCGTACATTGGCTGTATATGTCTGTAAGAATGCGCGCCATTTCATAGTGCGCACACTGTGCAAGTTATAGCAAGCGCGCTACCATGGATCCCATACTTGCCATTGGCAACAGTGAATGAGAACGAGGTTGCGTCCAATTCTAACAATTTTTTTTACACAGCCTATGGCAAGTTCTCCAGAGAACTGGAGAAACTATATGAATGGTCGAATTCCCCAAATATATGAGTATTCATAAATCTACTGCTGAACACATGGATTGATAACATGTGTATGTAATCTGAATGGAAAATTGAGAAGAGCTCATGTATACGTGTACGTATACAAGGAGTTCTTCTCGAAGCTTCCGTTCCAATTGTTGGCTAGGTATTTTTATTTCGTTCAGTTTCTTTTGCAATAGACACAAACGGCGACCGGAGTCACGTGACTCATCGTTGGTATAAAATGTAAACAAACCAAGCAAGCGACGCGTAGTGTATGGAAAAGCATGGCTTCTTCCGAGTGCTTCTGCTGTACAAGGCACATCATAGATGTTGCATTTGTTGGTTGGAACACGAGTTTAAGTTCTCTAAACCGATCGCAAATGTTCCCAATTTTAATTTCCAAACATTACGCACATTTATCAATGCGCGAATAAGTTTTTATTCGGAACTGGGGCAAGGCTCGGTCACCACTCATTTTGGAGCGATCTTCAATGTTTGTTCAACTCTTTTATATAAAAATACACCACAGACTTAAAACAAAAAATGAAATTTTCACAACTTTAGAAAAATTAAATGTTGAAAAACGTAACTACATTTTCCAGTCGGCAGCAAAGAACGTCAATGTCGCTTTTTTGGGGACCTTTCGTATTTAAATGTTTTCGACTTGGTGTTCAACCGAGTTTGCGTCACTAAATGATCGATATCTTCACAACGATTGCAGTTTAGTGGATGAAAGTTACACATTAGATAGTTCATTAGTTATTCCTCACCTCAGTAAAGTTATCAATTTTCTATCTGAAGCGATGTGGGATTAAACATATTTTTTAATTTGCAGCTGTCCAGAACCGGGAAAATCCGAAACCGGGAAAACGACTGTTAGTAAATACAGTATAGTAGTACGCCAGTCTGCTACGACTTTTGACAAAGTCACAAAGCATTACGTGAATTCCAGAGCCTAAATTGCACAGAGATTCTAGAATGAATATAACATGATTTTGAAATATTCAGTTTGCCTTTCCTTGCCATTCAGCCACCAATGGGTCGTTGTTTTAAACCCTCCATGGAGCTCCCTATGTTTATACACAGCGCACTGCTGGTTTGTTGTTATTTTGTACCCACTATACATCACATGACCACTACTAGCTCGGAGTCGCCGATTGTGTCTTATTCAAATATTCATATCAGAGATCTCGTAGTATATTTGTAAAACGTTGAAGCCATTCTGACGCAATTTTGATATTCATGTATGATTAACTGAAAATGTTGATAACTTTGAATTTCGTTTTTAAATAGTTGTAACCTAGTTAATAATGGAATCGTCTACCAAGGTTTAGGGGCTCTCATTGGTAATCCTTTATGACAACTCAAACGTAGGCGGGCCATGTTCTTGAATATAATGAATAATCGATGATTGCCTTATTCCAGCCTGAAGATCTGACGTCACGCTTTTGAGCCAGAGGCGCGTGATTTACGCCGATCCTGGCCGTGCGGCCACCATATTTTCACCGAAGTTCGACTTTGACCTTGGTTGGTACCGGTAGCCAGAGCGTGAGCGTCGAAGCGTGACGTCAGATATTCAGCACAATGAAACCCATTGAATGGTATGCTTGAATTCTGTCTATATCCTTGATATAGGATAAAGACAGGGGACCAGTCTAACCTTATTCAAGTCTGTGTATTCAGCCAAACTTACGTGATCAATAATGTTGCACACTGGGGGCGCTATAAACAGAGCTTTATGACAAACCGTGCGCAGACACGGCTAATATACAGACTTGATGTCATGTCTAGTGTTCTAACTACTCTTTCTTTGAACACATGATAAATTGCGTAAAAATAGAAATGCAGATAATTTATCTCTTTTTTAGCCAAATACATAGGTCTCGGACAATATTTGTACTTTGTATAATACAGACCATAACACGAAGGATTCTGTTCAGAACAATTCGTACAAGTTGTTTTTGCACAGCACTGTTTAAAGGGAAGAGTACAACATTGGTAATATTGTAATTACACTGTTATCAATTGTTATGTTTAATTTCAGTATACAGTATAGCTGTAGAATATACGTGCATTTATAAACGGTTTACAAAAAATTTATTATAATAATTGCCATTTTACAAATGCAATTTACACTCACTGGCCAAAAGTATTGCAACATGCTCAAAATAGCACTTTACAGTAACAGGTAATTATTATAATAATTACATTTTACAAATACAATATACACTCACTGGCCAAAAGTATTGCAACATGCTCAAAATAGCACTTTACAAGTAACAGGTATTTATTATAATAATTGCCATTTTACAAATGCAATATACACTCACTGGCCAAAAGTATTGCAACATGCTCAAAATAGCACTTTACAAGTAACAGGTGAGATGATCATTTAATCCGATTTCATCGATCGTGTATTACATAATTTCCGATCAAGAACAGTAAAAAAGAACATTGACTTCAAAACACAGGCACTTTCAAGAAGTCTTAAGTAGTGTAAATAAAATAAAATAAATTATTGTAACACAGTTCTCCAAACTGAACTTGTGTGTGTTGCAATACTTATGGCCAGTGAGTGTATCTTTAATCTAATGCTCCTCCTGGACTACACATGGTCCAAGAAAGGGCGGATACTGACTATAATTTGAAAATGCAATGCATTGTCTATTTCGTATTTGTGTATTTTTTTTTATGTATATACGTGGGAGCGGAACCAACTTTCCCGTATACAAAAGTATGGTGGCTAATAAGAGAGGCATCAAAATCAGGCAAACGCTCATGCCCCGATGTGAAAAAGTCGTTTAAAATACAGCACAGCAGAAGCGTATTGTGCATAATATGAACAATAAATATGAAATTTAAAGCCAGAAAGAATTTTTTTAACAGTCGAATCGATCGTACTGACGAAACCACTTATAAAAATAATCGCTCGTATGTCGTAATCTCAACTTTGGTTATTAATTAGTCTCCCCAGAGACTTCTAAAATTGCATATGCCGACGATATTTCACGTCGTCATTGCGGGGTATTGGGATAAGTTTTCAACTAGCAATAATCGCACCTCGGATAAACCCTCATTGGTTACGATATCGCTCTGCGCAAAGATAACATACATCCACGATCTCAAATTATCCGGATATTTCCATGCCTCCTTGTATCCATGGCGGGCACTGAATTTCACTTGGGTGTTGGAGGGGGGGGGGCAAAGGAGCGTTGCCAATGTTACAAACAAGGAACATTCTTAGAGGCTAAAGTTACTTTGATTCTCTTCAGAGAATAAGATGTGCCTATTAGGCAGTAAGATTCATGCGTGTAATACAACGTGAGGTTGTATAATACGTACACCATACGTTTGTTTTGTTGCGCACACGTGGTTTATGAGATGCCGCGCAATGATGCGTGACGCTCGCTCCACATTCGCCCAATGTCTGCATTATTCGGAAACTAAGCCTGAGGCCGAAACAAAAGTCTCCGGTTTCTGGTCACTGGTCGGCTTCACAATCGGTGCGGTGACGCGCTTTTTCGACACGGTTCCAAAAAACGAAGTGACTTCCTCGGTCACCCTCAACCAACTGTCAACACCCAAACAAGTTGTGCGATAATGTTCTTTTCAAATCCCTGTACCTCAGCTTCGCAGTAGTTGAGATATACACATGGTGTTACCGCAAACCGAAACGACATTGGTAAGCTTATTGGTCAATATGTGCCAATTTGATTGACAGGTCGACTTGGTCCACTAAACTGTATAGGTCAGTTTGGATCCTTAAACCAGAGTTGGATCTTAAACAGCAAATAATCATTCTGGACACTCATATAGGTCGTGAGCTACAGCATAGTACTGATTTTAATATGTATTTCCTTGAGATTCCACATGGTGTCACCGCAATCAGTCTTACTTATCATCCTCACCATGCAAAGCTACAAGTTTTACCTATGTATTTCCTGTTATCAATATTTACTTTCATTACATGATTTCATAGATACTGCAGGTCCATTAGTTATGTAATGAGATATTCGCATTCATAGGTTACAGTCCGTCTGGGCTGGCTTGAAACGGAGGGGCGGGGCCTCAGAAAAAACGTTTTTTTATTTCTATATGTTTATATTTTTAGTTAAATTACAAACGAATTCGGCGGAGAGAAGTGTGGAATATTTGTTTCTTTTGTTTTAGTGAATTCTAAATATTTTGTATGACATGTTAATTTTGCTTGTCATGGGGATAAGGTCGCATCACCAACCTCAACCCCAACAGACCTGAGCAATGGTTCTATGGCAAGGTATGTTTGTTTAGATGTCCAACTTTGTTCGATTCCCTGCACGCAAGTACGATTATATCATCTTATCTCAATTCTAAATAAGAGGGAGCCAGCTTTATTTTGTATGAAAAAAAAAAAAAGATGGCTGCACCGGTTTGCGCATATGTGTTCCAGTGCGTGCACGGTCAAGCGCACACTTTATGCAATGAATTTTAACTTGACCGCAAGTTTTAAAAAGAGACGATCGTACGATCCGAAGACCCAAAAACCAAAATGTTTTTCTTCTACACGCCTCAAAATATTCAATGTAAATTGAGCATGAAAATCACATTCACAGACGTTTTGGCCCGAGACACATTTGTCGTCTATCTATGAAAGCTTATCTACTGCAACTACACACTTGGCTTTGAAAAAGATGTAAACCTGTTCAAACAATAATAAAGATCGCAGGAGCTTTTCGAGGCGTGTGTTTGGTCATTAAAATTATTATTGGGCAGGCATTTCTGTCATTTGTGCAATCAAAAAACGCTCTGTTAAACTTTTGTTTCCTTTTAGAATGTTAAATGCATAAATACGGTTCACTTATTGGCACAGGAGTCACTTTGCCGGTCGAAGACGAGCTTTCGCCATAGTTTTATACGCATATTTATAGAAATGGCAGCTCGTGGTCGCCACGCCAGAGTGTCCCAGGTAGATCGATAAAGGTTGAATGAGGCCTTCGAGGGAAATGAGCAAGACTACCTTGAGCTTGCGGTCAATTTGAACATCAACAAGTCCACAGCAAGATCAATTGTTGCAACATATTTGAGGACTGGAAGGCGACAGACGCTGGCAAGAGGAGGAGCAACCCACAACAAGATGGATGACGAGATGCGAAACCATCTGCAAGGCATCCTTGACGCTAATCCCATCTTGACACTTGCAGATGAAGGCTAGTTTGAGGAGCATCTGTCGGAGAAGCCTGGGTTTCTACCGCCACCATAGCCAGGGCCTTGATGGGATGATGATTACACTAAAACTAGTGGAGGACGTTCCTGATGCGAGAAATTCCCCTGAAGTACTTCATCAACGCGTCCAGTATGCTGAGTGGTTCCTGCAGCATGGTGTTCTGGCGCATCTAGTCTTCATTGACGAGACAGGTTATAACGTCTGGACTCGACGCTCCCAGGGTAGAGCTCCGCGAGGGATCGCCGCAAGACGAGTCGTCGACAGACAACGAGGGAGGAATTGCAATGTCACCTTCGCTGTTTCTAGTGAACTCGGCTTGGTGCACCACCGAATCGCATTCGAAACTGTGACGCGAGAGAGATTCGAGGAGTTTTCTTGCGGGACACAGTTCAAGAGTGTGCTGCAGTTTTCCCAGACGACGAGCCCCTATACCTCATATATACGACAATGCGAGGCCTCACGTGCGAGCCCAACTCCCTGAAGGTACCAACCCAAAGATCCAGCTGAAGCGCCTTCATCCTTACTCCCCATTCCTGAACAGCACGGAGATGGCACATTCTGCATTCAAGGCTGCAGTTAGAAGTAACGCACCCTTTGTTACCGGAGTGGCAACAACGCGTCGGAGACAGACAGGCTGCCCGGCAATCAGGAATGAACATGCAGCAGTGGAGGTGCGATCTCCTTAAACAAGCAGCCATTCAGAGCGTTGATGCCATCACCCAAGTGAAGTGCATGCAGTGGTATAACCATACCCAAACATATATTCCACGATGTCTGGCACGCCATCAGATTGATGGTTGAGGAAGAAACAACATTAATAACAATAAGAAACCAGGATAAAAAAAAACATAAAGAAACACACAAACAATAACAAACGTTAATGTTTCACAAACACAAACACAAAAACAAATTAGGTCTTGGTCAGTTAACCAATAAAGATTCCACCCCCCCTCCAAAAAAAAAAAAAAAAACACAAGAAAAGAAAAAAGTATAAAAAAGAAAAAAACGAACAATAGGCCCCATATAAAATCTACGGGAAACATAAATGAATAAAGAAAAACAAAAGGTTTGACTGAATTAAAGTGAAGATACGAAAGAGTTGTCTAAGTACAATTAATTTGTTTTTCTGTTTGTTCGCATTTCTTTATCGTACTTATTTCAATTCTCATTTAGCGAAATTGATTGCCTCTTTACGAAATTGAAAAAAATTTAATCAGCAAAAATCTCCCCCAAAAAAATACTTTAGCTAAATCGAATGGTGATTGTGCGTCACGAAAAAGAACGACGATATGCTAAATTGAACACATTGCTAAAGGAATTCGAATGCCTCGAAATGAAATTGAATGCCCGAATTCTGAATTTGAAAACAGTAAAAATCGCTTAATTCGAACGCACGAAAATTAAATTGGCGGCTCATTTGCCGAAATTGACCGAGAAAACCTATAAATAACAATAAATATGAAATAATCGCCCCTTATGTCGTAAACCTAACTTTTGGATTTATTAATTAGTCTCCTTAGAGACTTCTAAAAAGTGCATATGCCGACGATATTTCACGTCGTCATTGCAGGGTATTGGGATAAGTTTTCAACTAGCAATAATCGCACCTCGGATAAACCTCATTGGTTACGATATCGCCTCTGCGCAAAGATACACACAACTACGATCTCAAATGATCCGGATATTTCCATGCCTCCTTGTACACATGGTGGGTAGAGAATTTCACTTGGATGTTGGGGGCAAGGGCGTTAATGTTACACAAACAAGGAACATTCTTAGAGGCTAAAGTTACTTTGATTCTGTTCAGAGAATAAGATGCCTATTAGCTGCTGTAAGATTCGTGCGTGTAATACAACGTGAGGTTGTATAATACGTACACCATACGTTTGTTTTGTTGGCGCACAATTGATTTATGAGATGCCGCGCAATGATGCGTGACCCTCTCTCCACATTCATTCGCCCAATTTCTGCATTATTCGGAAACTAAGCCTCAGGCCAAAAAAGTCTCCGGTTTCTGGTCGCTTTTTTTCGACGCGGTTCCAAAAAACTAAGTGACTTCCTCGGTCACCTCAACCATCCGTCAACACCCAAACAAGTTGTGCGATAAGGTTCTTTTCAAATCCCTGTACCTCAGCTTCGCAGTAGTTGAGATATACACATGGTGTTACCGGAAACCGAAACGACATTGGTAACCTTATTGGTCAATCTGTGCCAATTTGATTGACAGGTCGACTTGGTCCATTAAACTGTATAGGTCAGTTGGATCCTTAAACCAGAGTTGGATCTTAAACAGCAAATAATCATTCTGGACACTCATATAGGTCGTGAGCTACATAGTACTGATTTTAATATGTATTTCCTGTTATCAATATTTACTTTCATTACATGATTTCACAGATACTGCAGTCCCATTAGTTATGTAATGAGATATTCGTATTCATAGGTTACAGTCCGTCTGGGCTGGCTTGAAACGGAGGGCGGGCCTCAGAAAAAACGTTTTTTATTTCTATATGTTTATATTTTTAGTTAAATTACAAACGAATTCGGCGGAGAGAAGTGTGGAATATTTGTTTCTTTTGTTTTAGTGAATTCTTAAATATTTTTGTATGATGTTAATCGCTTGTCATGGGGGATAAGGTCGCATCACCAACCTCAACCCCAACAGACCTGAGCAAGATTACCTTGGTTCTATGGCAAGGTATGTTTGTTTAGATGTCCAACTTTGTTCGATTCCCGCACGCAAGTAACGATTATATCATCTTATCTCAATTCTTAAATAAGAGGGAGCCAGCCTATTTTGTATGAAAGTAAAAAAAAATACAAGATGGCCGCACCTGTCTACTGTCTATTGTAGCCACGGAATGCTGTCACTTATTATATCAAATGGTCTTACAGTGTATACATCATTCATGCGTTCAAGTGTTATTGACACAAGTTTGCTTTACTTTCAGGGTAAACTAAGGTAATACAGACCCTTCCGTCTTCCCTGAAGGATCCGTATTCCCTCAGTCTACACTATTAATTATTACTTAAACACAAACATTTGTGCAACATCAAGAAAGGCATTAAAACTAAATAATTGTGTTCTCGTGTTTTACTTAATAACGGCAAATATATTATGAACATAATTGAAAGACCTCACAAGAAAATAGTTTTCATTTTATTTTGCAGCAAGCTTACATGGCCGTGGGTGAGATCAAAGATTTTGGCGCCTTCCAAATTTGGCGAGTTGGTGATTTGCCCACTCCCCCCACAATATCCACCACCATTTTGTTCTTTCAAACAAACCTGAACGGTGATGATGCCGCGCGCGCCATCTTTTCCCGCTAGCAGTAACCTCCAGCAAGTTAGCATGCCTTTCTTGATTTATTTCCTTTAAATTAGATAAAATTTAAATTAGTTTAAATTAAGTCAAGTGGGAACTTTTTCTCCTTTTCTTAAATGTGGATTTTCTTGTTTTTCTTCTTCTTTATCTTTGCTTTAATTTATTTAAATTGAGAGAGAAATGTTTTTCTTTCCTATAAATTTGTTGGTAGTTAGTAAATTAAGCTAAAGAAAAATTTGATATTTCTGGTTTCTTCAGTTTTACATTTTGCTTAAACAGATTCACCTTTTATTTGTAATTTATATATTTTCTGTATCAAATGTATATTTTATTTATAAGAATAAAATATTTCAGAAACCTGCATGCCTTCTTTATGCTTAATAGTTAGCAGTACTTTGAAATGAAAAACGTACAGTAAGCAAAAAAATCGGCTGCATAGCGGTTCTATGAAATTAATTGCGCCCTGATTATTAGTATTACGAAAAACTATTGCTTTTTAATTATATCAAAATACAGACAATCCAATACAAACAACGTTACTTACTATATCTAATGACAAAAAAATTGTTCAAGTTGATGAAAAAGACATGACATGGATCAACCTGAACAGCGGCTGTTTAGAGCCTATACCTTCGTAGCCTCGGGTCAAGACGTCTATGACAGTCTTGTTCGAACCGCGCGCACAGTGTGATCAACCCAGAGCGCCTTTTTTGCGATGCCACGCTGACGATGTCTTGCTGGATATGTTTAACCCCTTTTTTAAGGAACCAATGAACGTATGCGCATACACGGTCAAGTGCACACTTTATGCAATGATTTTTAATTTGACCGCAAGTTTAAAAAAAAGAGACGATCGTACGATCCGAAGACCCAAAAACAAAATGTTTTTCTTCTACACGCCTCGAAATATCTAAATTTAAATTGAGCATGAAATCACATTCTCACAGACGTTTTGGCCTGAGACTTTACATTTTTGTCGTATATCTACACCTTAAAACCCCGGTCCGATTTGACTAAATGGTCAAATTTGACTAAACCGGTTGATGATTCGACATTTACGGGTCAGAATGACCCGGAAGTTAATATTTGACCCGGTGGTCATATCACCCGACCCTTTATTCCAGTCAAAATTGTTTCTGACCGAAGGTCAGCTGATACGGACCTTATTCCGTCAAATTTTGACCCAACTTCCGGCTCTGACCTGTAAAGTGTCGGGTCATATCCAACCCGGGCTCCAGGGTCAAATTTATTTTAACCCGAGTTCCGGTCAGAAAAGATAAGCATGATTTGGTATTGAGAAGCCTCATCTATGGCAAGCATACTAAGATTTTAAAATAAACAAATACAGGTTTATAAACCTCACAAAGATTTCTCAAAGTAAATTGCCATAAATAAGGGCATCTGTATGTAAGGGAAAAACATGCTTACCTTTGTATAACAGATGGCCAAACTTACAGGAAGGTAACAATCAAATTTGAAGGGTAGTTTCCAAATGAAAAGAAACAAACAATAAATTACTCACATTGGTCACATGTATTTATTTCTCTTTGGCAAAGGAAATATGTATGTGTATAAAGTA
Source organism: Zoroaster sp. YZ-2022 (assembly GCA_029582265.1). Lineage (NCBI taxonomy): Eukaryota > Metazoa > Echinodermata > Asteroidea > Forcipulatida > Zoroasteridae > Zoroaster > Zoroaster sp. YZ-2022. The sequence continues at coordinate 48,783,845 of CM055816.1, forward strand.
TGGTAAAAGTCATTTTAAATTGATTATTAACTGAATAGAACCTGACTGAATTATTACCAACGTTTTGAATTATAGTATGATTCCAAACATTTGTTCGACATGCTGTGACTATGGAGGAAGGAATCTTCCTCCATGCTGTGACACTGTAAACGTTATATGTACATATATGAAAATTCAAATCGAAATGGATATCAGTTGATGTTCCTTTCACATTAGAATGAATACAAAACATTGATAAACATTTACTTAACTGTACAATAACTGTGTGATCTTTGCAAATTATAGTTCAAATACATGTACAAAGATAAACAAGTGCAAAGATTTATTTTTCCTGAAAACAAGATGAAACTTGAAATGAGTATGATGTAGTAGTTTTGTTTTGACAGAAAAACAAATGGAAGTTCAATATCTAAAGGGTTCTCACACAAGATTCTTTAAAAGATACGTGTTTAGGGTTACTGTTGGCACACAAGCATGTTGAGGGGGTAAGCACATACTAATATATTTTATATAAAAAATTAGCTTTTTAAAGAGCCCAAATTCCCTTTTTCGGTCTTTGTAGCATGTGAACATACAAGACCCGAAACCTTCTGACCATAACAAAAAACTTGAAGTTTACAAAACTCATTTTAAAGAACCATCAATGTACAACAGTGCAGCCATGCGTACACATACAAAAACTTTAGGTAAAACAAAATAACAAGCATATCTCAAACACAGTATAAAAGTGCGGTATTAGCAAAACAAAAAAAAATCTAGGCTAGGCTGTTTGTCAAGTAATTTTATATTAGCAAACTAAAGAAGAGTTTAGGAAATACCCATGAAGCAAAATCTCTCTTCTTGAGAAAGAATTGATTGGTTATAACTCAACTTTTCTATCTGTAGTATGTTCTGAGCTCTAGTTGTAAATCCAACCGTTTTTTTTTTTTTTCAGAACTAGTTTACCACTCAAAGAGAATTTCTCTACATGGTGAAAAGTCACCCAACAAACATTCTTCAACCTATCCTTTTCCACCATGGAAAGTTTTACTAGTCTTTGAAATCTAAAACTATTGATCAGCATTGAGGTAAAAAAATTTTTTTCAACAATGTACTTTGCTAGATAGATGCTTGGTTTTGAATTGGTAGATAGCCTTAAAGTGACCTTTACACAGCCCGGATGCTTTGTGCGGTTTCCTTCCTCCCCTAGTAGAAAAATCCCCTTCGAATAAATTCCATGTGGTGGCACACTCTGCCAGGAGCAAGCACATGTCAATAATATAAAGCCAATTCCGAAAACATACATCCAGTCCTTTTGAGCAGGGAAAGTTAAACTCACTGCTCAGATGTTCAATGATGACAAACACCTGCCTGGCTCCAACATCTCACCCAGCAATAATATGAAGTGTTCTTGCTTGGCTCCTTCCAGGTATGGAGGGTAAGTTGCACCAACCTGGATTAAAAGAGAAGAGGGAAAAGAACGATTTTGAAAATTGTAAATGAATATAAAAGTCCACGTCCATATAACTATTTAAGGACTCATTGAACATCATTGTTCTAAGGCCAATTTCAATGTGTGAAAAAAAAAAAATTAAAGGTAAAATTTAAATGTGTATTTTGCATAAAGTTCAGTTATTTATTAGAGAGGTGTGTAATGTGTAATGTTATCACAACCTTCCTGCATCCTCGCCTACCTTGCATATGAAGACATAAAACGAGGGAATGTTTATCAACTCACCTTGAACAAGATTGTTATAATGTTTCCTATCTCTTTGGGAAACTACTACTGTACCATTCAACACAATCCAAATTTCAGCAGCATGTCAGCTAGGGACTTAACCGCGTCATTAGTAACACTAGTTTACCTTTTTGGGTAAACAACAAATAATTGAATGGCACAACTCATCTTATTTGATGAGTTGACCACAATGAGTAATGAGTTATGGTTGTATACACCGTTACTAAGCTGCTTAGGCCCACTAGGGCTATCAGGATCGGAACCTCGACATCAACCAATGACGGACCTGTACCAACATAACCGAAATATCCACGCCTGATCGTTAACGTTACACGGTACAATGATGACAATGTAATACTAGCACAATTCAGAGCGATGATAAGTGCTGAATACCTTCAAAATGCAGTCAGATACGGAGAGAAAGCTCCCTATTTCCGGTAACGTTTCTTGAACAAATTTATCCATGATAGCGATACTGAAAGGACTAGTTTAATGTTACTTGCTCACCGGTGCGTACACGTGCGGGCCAGATGTTTTAATTTAGAAAAGATGGCGGATGACAGTACCTTCGAAAACGTAACTTGAAAGCCGCAAGGCACAGCACGTCATATACACGTGCCAGTTTTTTGTCCAATCAAAAGCATTGCATGACGTCAACCATCTATAAAATTGACCTGGTAGAAAAAGGGCTTCAATTTATTTTGACCTGGAAAAGGGCTCAACATTTTGACCTGGGAGTTTTTAGAGTGGCAGATCTCTAAGAGTTTATCTACTGCAACTACACACTTGGCTTTGAAAGATGACAAACCTGTTCAAAAACAATAATAAAGATCAAGTAACAATTTTAAAACACAACACTTTCGATGGATGTTCTTTAATCGATCAGCAAGCGCACCACAGCAGACAGGAAGTGCCAAAGTCAGCAAGAGATGAACGGCTTGAAGCGAGCTCACGCCATTGCAGCCGTCTTCTAGGGGGAAGCAGAAGGTCCCCTGTGACGTGGGGTGAATCGGGGATGCGATTTAATGTGGATGAGGGCTCGAATCCGAATTTGTCGGATTACAGGATGTGATCACTGTGGATGAGGGATTCGAACTCGAGTGAATGGGGATGACGATTTAATGTGATGAGTGGATCAGAATACTCGCAGTGGATGAGAGGATGTGGATTTGAAATATGCAGTGAGGGATCGAATCCTTCGTGGATGGGGGGATGTGTGGTAAAATGTTCCCTCGAACCTTTCTCTACTTAACAAAGGTTGATATACGAGTTAGTGTGGTAAGGTTCCTTTTCAGAACCTGTATGTAGCTCTTCAGCTTCGCGTTAGTTGAGGATAAATACATACAGTGTTACCGCAAACCGAAACGATATCGATATCTCCACCATGCAAAAGCCCCTTCAAAACCTATAGTAGTAGGGATACATGGATCATTATGGATGGGATCAAAACTTGTGGATGTAGATACCCAGTCCCACGTTGCCTCCAAAAACCACTTTCTTTCCCCATAATCACGGGTGACCACTTAAATGCAAGAGTTTTACTCTGATGACGGCAGCAAAAACTTTCTTGTATCTTTTATTTTAACAGTGGTGTTAAAAAACGTTTACTCATGCACTCCCCAGACCCGTCACGATATGCATTTC
>CM055816.1:48787705-48814891 GCA_029582265.1 Zoroaster sp. YZ-2022
TTCACAGAGGTGAGAAAGCGTCAAAATTATAGCCACGTAAACCTGATGACAACATGTTTACAGCTGAAGTTGTACACGCGCCGTTGGACGGTATAGTGTGAGAACATGCAGTGGTTTTCTAAATCACGCATGGGGGAAGTGGTTGAATGAGGGAAGTGAAAGTTGAAACAAGGTGTTAATATAGCACGCCACCATTGGCAGCAGTGACATGTACTACCTGTTCGAAAGAACGCACGCTGTCGCCGCTGCTTGTATTAATTAAGCATTCACATGTGGTCTCGTGTGCGTGTGTACCAGTACTTCCTGCACATACAGTTGTAAACTTTTTGCGCGAGGTTTTGAATTGAAGTAATCAACATGTCAAGCAACTCATCGGTAATCAAGTTTGGTTTTAAAGACCACAAAAAATTCACCGACACAAAGGCAGGGAATAAGAAGCATTCAGCAGTGTACAATTTCTGCACCAAAACAACTCGGATAAGTGAACGATCTGGAACAAGTTTGGCATTCACCAGGCACTTGAGCCGGGCGCACAAAGCCAAGTAAGTAAGCCTACATTTATTTTGTAATTGTTGGAAATTGTTATTCAAATTTAATGAATAAGAGTCACCCACTTTTTTAAAGTAATACATGCCACAACACGTTTTGTTCCTTCCTGGGTCGGGTTGTCATCAACCAATCTTTGTAAAGTCATGTTGTTTTCCCCTGCTGGATCCCCTAATCTACATGGGGTGAACTTTACGAGTCAATCATCAGTCCACATTCATTGTGGTTTTAGACATGTCCTTGTGAAATAAAGTTTATGTGGTTTTAAGCTTCTTGCTATATGCATTGCCCTCCCATCTGTGAAGATTAAAAATTTGTTGTGCCAGTTCTTGTGATCTTCTTATTCTTAAGTTTTAATTAAAGTTATCATTTGTTATTGCTTTTTAAAAGGTATGAAGAGTACTTGCAGTCAGGGAAAAGTCTAAAAGAAACCAGCAAGCAACAGGGCATCACTGGATTCTTGATACCATGTGCAGGAACGTCTTCCGAGGGCCAGACTGTGCACAGAGATGTTGGGAATGCTGATGTTTTTGAAATGTAATGAAAGTGTTCGTTAAAATGGGCCACAAATGATAAAAGATTTCTTTGTTTGTTAGATGGATGTAAACTTCCGATCAAAGAAATGGCAAAATTCTTGTTTTTTTGTTTTCATGAGAATAAAAGTGTTCACAAAATCACACATAAAGTTTTGTTTGACTCTTTTATTATGTTATTAATTTTATTTATGCAGGTCTCGGTCTCGGTCTCGGTCTCGGGCCTTCATGGTCTCGGTCTTGGTCTCGACGTCTCGGTCTCGGTCTCGGTCTCGGTCTCGGTCTCGGTCTCGGTCTCGGTCTCGGTCTCGGACCTTCCGGTCTCGGTCTCGGTCTCGGTCTCGGACTATCCGGTCTCGACTACAACACTGGTATATGCGGGACCAGATTTCCTATATACAAAGTATGGTGGCTAAGAGAGGCCTCACAAATCTGGCAAACGTTCATACCCCTATGTGAAAAAGTTGTTAAAACACAGTACGGCAGAATTCCAATGCAGCAATTTTGGCTGCAATTGGACATCGCTCCATAGCAAAAAACAAACGAGCAATCAAATAAAAACAATTTAAAAAAAAAAGTAAATTTAAAAAAACCGGAGACTTTTTTGGCCTATGGCAATCGTACTCTAATAATCACATACCATAGGGTGTGTTGCCTTAACAATTGCTAAGCATGTTTTGTTGGTTTAATACCAGCCAATTGTTCATGCAAAATGTGTACACATTGGCTGATTATCTTTCTAATTTTTCTGAGCAACGAACTGTTCTACGAAATCGCAGCTCTATGAAATTAAAACTTGGCATGGCCACCAAAACTGCCAGATTACGACGTTTGAGCTGATTAGGCCAAACATGTGCGTTAATAATGAATGTACACCTCCTCAGAGAAAGACTGAAAGACTGGCGTAATCTCGCAGTTTTAATGATCAGGAGTAAATTTGTGTCAACGAGAGAAGCTCGAGCAGATTTAGAAGAGACGAACTTACCTTGCGAAACAGTCAGAGTTTACCTTCTGTGTAAGTGTTCAAGTTTAACTGATTTAACTGAAACAGTGTCCGGTCCAGATTGGATATATAGCGGCTCGGGACGGTCTTTTTATTCAGTTTCACGAATCACGAATTGTTCTGATCTTTTGCATTGTCATAGGCCTCGCAACGTCTGATTGGCCAAACAATAGAGGGGCGGGTTTAATGAAAATTTTGCCTTGTGAAAAGTAGAAACATCAACTTCCTCCCCATGGTAAAGGTAGTTGCCACTAGTATATCCTGTTGAGCAAAAACGTGATTTACGCAGCGGTGATTGGTTATTGCAACTGCATAGTTCCCCAACCCACCACTCACTGCAGTGTCATAGGCCCCGCAACATCTGATTGGCCAAACGCTAGAGGGGCGGGGTCAATGAAAGTTGGTCCTTATGAAGAACAGAAACAGCAACTTCATCCCCAATGGTAAATCTAGTTTCCACTATATCCTGTACCTTCATTTGGGTAAAAAAAACGGGATTTACGCGACGGTGATTGGTTATTCCAACTGCATAATAGTCTCCCGCCCCACCACTCACAGCAGCAGTGTAGGCTCCGCAACGTCTGAGGGCGCCCTTCAGTTTGTGATGTCAATCTCACTTGAATTTCAGTTTTTACGATTGTTATAAAAATGCTTACCAGATTGAGCAGGCTGGACGCGGACAAACGAGCAATTGAATCGTTATCAGTAATCCAGTGCATTGATTATTTTCAGTGAATTTGTCATAATCCAACCGGTGCATTGATATCAGTGAATTGTATTACTTTTTGTTTACACAGTCGAGCTACCTTTAATTGTGAACATGATTGATTTTGTCAACAAATTTTAAGCTATTATGCTACTATTATGTTTTCTGGGATCATTAGAGAAGGGACAACTAAATGAAGAAACTTGTGAAACAAATTCCGGTTCCAAATAATTTATTTAAGGAAACTGAAACTTACATTTTGAATAATGAAACATAAAGATGACGAAGTAACAAGGGGGCGTTGTCGACGGTTCCCTCAGACCAACTGCGCCGAGCATGGCAAAGTGGCCCGTATATAAAGGGATTATTACGTAATATACAGGTTAATCCACAAATAATTAAATAGGCTCGTGAAGCTATCGGGCGAGTTCTGGAATTTACAGAATGCTTCACAACACTACTGCTCTTATCTTTTAAAAATATTCCTTCATTGAAATCAATAACAAAAATCACAACAGGAGATATGGAATCCAGTCACACTCCAAATGTTTAATGGTGACTCGACTATTTCATTCCCTGCAAATACTGTTTGGTTCCCCTGAAATAAATATTTCGTTCCTTCGAAATAATATTCCGTTTTCTCGGAAGTATTGATTATACCACGGAGCAAAGACCAGGAGAATAAGCTTAACCCAGTAGTGCTATGGAATGACACACCCGATCCCAAATGCCTAGGCTTCCAACTACCATCAATCATTTCAGGGGGTTCGAACGAATCCGGTTTTTTGGTAGGGGTCCACGGGGGAAAAGGGTGGGTAATGTTTTTCAATCCTTAGTGGATGGGGATGCGGATCATTATAGACGCGGGATCAAATCTCAGTGGATGTGGATAAAAATGGCAAAAGAACTGTCTTGTATCTTTATTTTAAACAGTGGTGTTTAAAAGAAAAACGTTTATCATGCACTTGGTGAGCCGTCACGATATGCATTTCCAAAATTTCCGCCAAAATTTGTTAAAAACTAAAAACGCTATTCTTAAAAATGTGGCGTCCATAATGAGCTATCGGAACAACTGACTGTCGGACCATCGCCCCTTAAATATTTGTTGAAATATAAATTTTCTTTGCAAGAGTAATTAATGCGGAAAATTGATATACTTGGTTTTGAAATAACCTTTTTCCACATTAGCGTATGTTCAATTAGCGAAAGATTATTATTAATTTTTTCATTCAATATCTCTCCGGTATTGAACCAAGGATTCCTCAAAAGCGCCTACAGCACAGCTTGTATACAGGTAAGCCTGGAGAAACGATGAAGAGGTGTTCAGGTTTAGATGTGGGAGGAAAACCCCAGACAAATATTATGCAGGAAAAAAGCCACGTTTCAGCTGAAAACCCACTCCACATGCCAGCTCTGGTCTGATTGAGAATCAAATCCAGGTTCACAGAGGTGAGAAAGCGTCAAAATTATAGCCACGTAAACCTGATGACAACATGTTTACAGCTGAAGTCGTACACGCGCCGTTGGACGGAATAGTGTGAGAACATGCAGTGGTTTTCTAAATTACGCATGGGGGAAGTGGTTGAATGAGGGAAGTGAAAGTTGAAACAATTCTTACAAATGTAATTCATCTTTTACTTTGAGCTCTTGTGTGTACTCTTCTGTTTCAAGGAAACTAAAAGATAATATTACAGTGTCTAGTTTTCTGCTGGTATCTATATCCTGTAAGATTCACATATAAACATATATTAAAGGGATATCCTGACTTGATATTACTGAGGGAACACTGAAGTGAAAGCCCACAATTTGTAGGGTTCAAGGCCTAGCCCATTTTTTCCAAATAGCAGGAAATTACGTGGTTTTATTATAATCAGTATAACCACAACCTATTATTTGGTCCTACAGCAAGGTGTCATCACGCAGATAAAGTTATATAATTATGTTCTCCTCTTCAAAAACATGTTGTATATTCCCGAAACATACTTCTGCCAGACTACTTTAATACTAGTTTGATTTATTTCATGCACATAACTTGATTCAAAGACATCAAGCATACTCGGAGAAGTTGTTATGCCGATATTATTTATGGTTATTGGCATTTAAACATTGGGAAAAGAGTGGAAAAGAGCGAAAAGATAAAATGCATAAACATGGTACGATTTGTAAGAAATACAACTACCTTTTTTAAACTTAGGGTTGACTTAAGGGGAGTGAAAGTGGAAACAATTCTTACAAATGGTGCTCTCGCGTGTGCTTTGTTAGACTTGAAATCGTACATTGGCTGTATATGTCTGTAAGAATGCGCGCCATTTCATAGTGTGCATACTGTGCGTTATAACGCGCTACCATGGATCCCATACTTGCCATTGGCAGCAGTGAATGAGAACGAGGGTGCGTCCAATTCTAACAAAAAAAATTACACAGCCTATGGCAAGTTCTCCAGAGAACTGGAGAAACTATATGAATGGTCGAATTCCCCAAATATATGAGTATTCATAAATCTACTGCTGAACACATGGATTGATAACATGTGTATGTGTACAATCTGAATGGAAAATTCGAGAAGAGCTCATGTATACACGTGTACGTATACAAGGAGTTCTTCTCGAAGCTTCCCTTCCAATTGTCGGCTAGGTAGGCCGACAAGGTATTTTTATTTTGTTCAGTTTCTTTTGCAATAGACACAATCGGCGACCGGAGTCACGTGACTAATAGTTGGTATAAAATGTAAACAAACCAAGCAAGCGACGCGTAGTGTACACACTAAAAACTAAAGGTGCAAAAAAGGTGCAGACCCACTAAAAAAGGTACAAAGTTGCACCTTTCTCTAAAAAAAAGGTGCAAAGTTCATTTTTGTATGAAAAAGGTGCAACTTTGCACCTCTTTGAAGATATACGAAAATGGAGTGAAGTTGAAGGTGCAAAACTGCACCTTTTGGAAATAGTTTCTGTGCATATTTGCGTTACATATATTTTTATGTTGTATAGATAGCGTTACATAGATTATTTGAATAGCTAATCGCTAATCATTAAATGTTGAACCTCAAAGGTGAGTATTTGAACCTTTACATGGGGTGCAAACTTGCACCCCATTTTTGGGGTGCAAATATGCACCCTAAAGGGTGCTCGTGGTGTTGCATTTGTTAGCACCCCAAAAGGTGGACATTTGCACCTTTATTTTTTAGTGTGTATGGAAAAGCATGGCTTCTTCCGAGTGCTTCTGCTGTACAAGGCACATCATAGATGTTGCATTTGTTGGTTGGAACACGAGTTTAAGTTCTCTAAACCGATCGGAGATGTTCCCAATTTTAATTTCCAAACATTACGCACATTTAGTGTTCTAACTACTCTTTCTTTGAACACATGTTAAATTGCGTAAAAATAGAAATGCAGATAATTTATCTCTTTTTTGGCCAAATACATAGGTCTCGGACAATCTTTGTACTTTGTATAATACAGACCATAACACGAAGGATTCTGTTCAGAACAATTCGTACAAGTTGTTTTTGCACAGCACTGTTTAAAGGGAAGAGTACAACATTGGTAATATTGTAATTACATTGTTATCAATTGTTATGTTTAATTTCAGTATACAGTATAGCTGTAGAATATAGGTGCATTTATAAACGGTTTACAAAAAATGTATTATAATAATTGCCATTTTACAAATGCAATGTACACTCACTGGCCAAAAGTATTGCAACATGCTCAAAATAGCACTTTACAGTAACAGGTGAGATGATGATCATTTAATCCGATTTCATCGATCGTGTATCACATAATTTCCGAGCAAGAACAGTAAAAAAGAACATTGACTTCAAAACACAGGCACTTTCAAGAAGTCTTAAGTAGTGTAAATAAAATAAAATAAATTATTGTAACACAGTTCTCCAAACTGAACTTTGGTGTGTGTTGCAATACTTATGGCCAGTGAGTGTATCTTTAATCTGATACTCCTCCTGGACTACACATGGTCCAAGAAAGGGCCATACTGACTATAATACTGACTATAATTTGAAAATGCATGCATTGTCTATTTTGTATTTGTGTATTTTTTTTTAAATGTATATACGTGGGAACCAACTTTCCCGTATACAAAGTATGGTGGCTAATAAGAGAGGCATCAAAAATCAGGCAAACGCTCATGCCCCGATGTGAAAAAGTCGTTTAAAATACAGCACAGCAGAAGCGTATTGTGCATAATATGAACAATAAATATGAAATTTAAAGCCAGAAAGAATTTTTTTTAACAGGCGAATAGATCGTACTGGCGAAAACCACTTATAAAATAATCGCCCGTATGTCGTAATCTAACTTTTGGTTATTAATTAGTCTCCTCAGAGACTTCTAAAAATTGCATATGCCGACGATATTTCACGTCGTCATTGCGGGGTATTGGGATAAGTTTTCAACTAGCAATAATCGCACCTCGGATAAACCTCATTGGTTACGATATCGCCTCTGCGCAAAGATAACATACATCCACGATCTCAAATTATCCGGATATTTCCATGCCTCCTTGTATCCATGGCGGGCACTGAATTTCACTTGGGTGTTGGAGGGGGGGGGGCAAAGGAGCGTTGCCAATGTTACAAACAAGGAACATTCTTAGAGGCTAAAGTTACTTTGATTCTCTTCAGAGAATAAGATGTGCCTATTAGGCAGTAAGATTCATGCGTGTAATACAACGTGAGGTTGTATAATACGTACACCATACGTTTGTTTTGTTGCGCACACGTGGTTTATGAGATGCCGCGCAATGATGCGTGACGCTCGCTCCACATTCGCCCAATGTCTGCATTATTCGGAAACTAAGCCTGAGGCCGAAACAAAGTCTCCGGTTTCTGGTCACTGGTCGGCTTCACAATCGGTGCGGTGACGCGCTTTTTTTCGACACGGTTCCAAAAAAACGAAGTGACTTCCTCGGTCACCTCAACCAACTGTCAACACCCAAACAAGTTGTGCGATAATGTTCTTTTCAAATCCCTGTACCTCAGCTTCGCAGTAGTTGAGATATACACATGGTGTTACCGCAAACCGAAACGACATTGGTAACCTTATTGGTCAATATGTGCCAATTTGATTGACAGGTCGACTTGGTCCACTAAACTGTATAGGTCAGTTTGGATCCTTAAACCAGAGTTGGATCTTAAACAGCAAATAATCATTCTGGACACTCATATAGGTCGTGAGCTACAGCATAGTACTGATTTTAATATGTATTTCCTGTTATCAATATTTACTTTCATTACATGATTTCATAGATACTGCAGGTCCATTAGTTATGTAATGAGATATTCGCATTCATAGGTTACAGTCCGTCTGGGCTGGCTTGAAACGGAGGGGCGGGGCCTCAGAAAAAACGTTTTTTTATTTCTATATGTTTATATTTTTAGTTAAATTACAAACGAATTCGGCGGAGAGAAGTGTGGAATATTTGTTTCTTTTGTTTTAGTGAATTCTTAAATATTTTTGTATGACATGTTAATTTCGCTTGTCATGGGGGATAAGGTCGCATCACCAACCTCAACCCCAACAGACCTGAGCAATGGTTCTATGGCAAGGTATGTTTGTTTAGATGTCCAACTTTGTTCGATTCCCTGCACGCAAGTACGATTATATCATCTTATCTCAATTCTTAAATAAGAGGGAGCCAGCCTATTTTGTATGAAAGTAAAAAAAAAAAAAAGATGGCCGCACCGGTTTGCGCATACGTGCTCCAGTGCGTGCACGGTCAAGCGCACACTTTATGCAATGAATTTTAACTTGACCGCAAGTTTTAAAAAAAGAGACGATCGTACGATCCGAAGACCCAAAAACCAAAATGTTTTTCTTCTACACGCCTCAAAATATTCAATTTAAATTGAGCATGAAAATCACATTCTCACAGACGTTTTGGCCCGAGACACATTTGTCGTCTATCTATGAAAGCTTATCTACTCGCAACTACACACTTGGCTTTGAAAAAGATGTAAACCTGTTCAAACAATAATAAAGATCGCAGGAGCTTTTCGAGGCGTGTGTTTGGTCATTAAAATTCATTATTGGGCAGGCATTTCTGTCATTTGTGCAATCAAAAAAACGCTCTGTTAAACTTTTGTTTCCTTTAGAATGTTAAATGCATAAATACGGTTCACTTATTGGCACAGGAGTCACTTTGCCGGTCGAAGACGAGCTTTCGCTACAGTTTTATACGCATATTTATAGAAATGGCAGCTCGTGGTCGCCACGCCAGAGTGTCCCAGGTAGATCGATAAAGGTTGAATGAGGCCTTCGAGGGAAATGAGCAAGACTACCTTGAGCTTGCGGTCAATTTGAACATCAACAAGTCCACAGCAAGATCAATTGTTGCAACATATTTGAGGACTGGAAGGCGACAGACGCTGGCAAGAGGAGGAGCAACCCACAACAAGATGGATGACGAGATGCGAAACCATCTGCAAGGCATCCTTGACGCTAATCCCATCTTGACACTTCTGCAGATGAAGGCTAGTTTGAGTGAGCATCTGTCGGAGAAGCCCGGGGTTTCTACTGCCACCATAGCCAGGGCCTTGGATGGGATGATGATTACACTAAAACTAGTGGAGGACGTTCCTGATGCGAGAAATTCCCCTGAAGTACTTCATCAACGCGTCCAGTATGCTGAGTGGTTCCTGCAGCATGGTGTTCTGGCGCATCTAGTCTTCATTGACGAGACAGGTTATAACGTCTGGACTCGACGCTCCCAGGGTAGAGCTCCGCGAGGGATCGCCGCAAACGAGTCGTCGACAGACAACGAGGGAGGAATTGCAATGTCACCTTCGCTGTTTCTAGTGAACTCGGCTTGGTGCACCACCGAATCGCATTCGAAACTGTGACGCGAGAGAGATTCGAGGAGTTTCTTGCGGACACAGTTCAAGAGTGTGCTGCAGTTTTCCCAGACGACGAGCCCCTATACCTCATATACGACAATGCGAGGCCTCACGTGCGAGCCCAACTCCCTGAAGGTACCAACCCAAAGATCCAGCTGAAGCGCCTTCATCCCTACTCCCCATTCCTGAACAGCACGGAGATGGCACATTCTGCATTCAAGGCTGCAGTTAAAGTAACGCACCCTTGGGTTACCGGAGTGGCAACAACGCGTCGGAGACAGACAGGCTGCCCGGCAATCAGGAATGAACATGCAGCAGTGGAGGTGCGATCTCCTTAAACAAGCAGCCATTCAGAGCGTTGATGCCATCACCCAAGTGAAGTGCATGCAGTGGTATAACCATACCCAAACATATATTCCACGATGTCTGGCACGCCATCAGATTGATGGTTGAGGAAGAAACAACATTAATAACAATAAGAAACCAGGATAAAAAAACATAAAGAAACACACAAACAATAACAAACGTTAATGTTTCACAAACACAAACACAAAAACAAATTAGGTCTTGGTCAGTTAACCAATAAAGATTCCACCCCCCCTCCAAAAAAAAAAAAAAAACACAAGAAAAGAAAAAAGTATAAAAAAGAAAAAAACGAACAATAGGCCCCATATAAAATCTACGGGAAACATAAATGAATAAAGAAAAACAAAAGGTTTGACTGAATTAAAGTGAAGATACGAAAGAGTTGTCTAAGTACAATTAATTTGTTTTTCTGTTTGTTCGCATTTCTTTATCGTACTTATTTCAATTCTCATTTAGCGAAATTGATTGCCTCTTTACGAAATTGAAAAAATTTAAATCAGCAAAAATCTCCCCTCGAACCAGCTTTAGCTAAATCGAATGATGATTGTGCGTCACGAAAAAGAACGACGATATGCTAAATTGAACACATTGCTAAAGGAATTCGAATGCCTCGAAACGAAATTGAATGCCCGAATTCTGAATTTGAAAAACAGTAAAAATCGCTTTAATTCGAACGCACGAAAATTAAATTGGGTGCTCATTTGCCGAAATTGACCGATAAAACCTATAAATAACAATAAACATGAAATAATCGCCCTTATGTCGTAACCTAACTTTTGGTTATTAATTAGTCTCCTTAGAGACTTCTAAAAATTGCATATGCCGACGATATTTCACGTCGTCATTGCGGGGTATTGGGATAAGTTTTCAACTAGCAATAATCGCACCTCGGATAAACCTCATTGGTTACGATATCGCCTCTGCGCAAAGATACACACAACTACGATCTCAAATGATCCGGATATTTCCATGCCTCCTTGTACACATGGTGGGTAGAGAATTTCACTTGGATGTTGGGGGCAAAGGGGCGTTGCCAATGTTACAAACAAGGAACATTCGTAGAGGCTAAAGTTACTTTGATTCTGTTCAGAGAATAAGATGTGCCTATTAGGCTGTAAGATTCGTGCGTGTAATACAACGTGAGGTTGTATAATACGTACACCATACGTTTGTTTTGTTGGCGCACACTTGGTTTATGAGATGCTGCGCAATGATGCGTGACGCTCTCTCCACATTCGCCCAATTTCTGCATTATTCGGAAACTAAGCCTGAGGCCAAAAAAATCTCCGGTTTCTGGTCACTAGTCGGCTTCAAAATCGGTGCGGTGACGCGTTTTTTTCGACGCGGTTCCAAAAAAACGAAGTGACTTCCTCGGTCACCTCAACCAACCGTCAACACCCAAACAAGTTGTGCGATAAGGTTCTTTTCAAATCCCTGTACCTCAGCTTCGTAGTAGTTGAGATATACACATGGTGTTACCGCAAACCGAAACGACATTGGTAACCTTATTGGTCAATCTGTGCCAATTTGATTGACAGGTCGACTTGGTCCACTAAACTGTATAGGTCAGTTTGGATCCTTAAACCAGAGTTGGATCTTAAACAGCAAATAATCATTCTGGACACTCATATAGGTCGTGAGCTACAGCATAGTACTGATTTTAATATGTATTTCCTGTTATCAATATTTACTTTCATTACATGATTTCACAGATACTGCAGGCCCATTAGTTATGTAATGAGATATTCGCATTCATAGGTTACAGTCCGTCTGGGCTGGCTTGAAACGGAGGGGCGGGCCTCAGAAAAAACGTTTTTTTATTTCTATATGTTTATATTTTTAGTTAAATTACAAACGAATTCGGCGGAGAGAAGTGTGGAATATTTGTTTCTTTTGTTTTAGTGAATTCTTAAATATTTTTGTATGACATGTTAATTTCGCTTGTCATGGGGGATAAGGTCGCATCACCAACCTCAACCCCAACAGACCTGAGCAAGATTACCTTGGTTCTATGGCAAGGTATGTTTGTTTAGATGTCCAACTTTGTTCGATTCCCTGCACGCAAGTACGATTATATCATCTTATCTCAATTCTTAAATAAGAGGGAGCCAGCCTATTTTGTATGAAAGTAAAAAAAAATACAAGATGGCCGCACCTGTCTACTGTCTATTGTAGCCACGGAATGCTGTCACTTATTATATCAAATGGTCTTACAGTGTATACATCATTCATGCGTTCAAGTGTTATTGACACAAGTTTGCTTTACTTTCAGGGTAAACTAAGGTAATACAGACCCTTCCGTCTTCCCTGAAGGATCCGTATTCCCTCAGTCTACACTATTAATTATTACTTAAACACAAACATTTGTGCAACATCAAGAAAGGCATTAAAACTAAATAATTGTTCTCGTGTTTTACTTAATAACGGCAAATATATTATGAACATAATTGAAAGACTCACAAGAAAAATAGTTTTCATTTTATTTTGCAGCAAGCTTACATGGCCGTGGGTGAGATCAAAGATTTTGGCGCCTTCCAAATTTGGCGAGTTGGTGATTTGCCCACTCCCCCCACAATATCCACCACCATTTTGTTCTTTCAAACAAACCTGAACGGTGATGATGCCGCGCGCGCCATCTTTTCCCGCTAGCAGTAACCTCCAGCAAGTTAGCATGCCTTTCTTGATTTATTTCCTTTAAATTAGATAAAATTTAAATTAGTTTAAATTAAGTCAAGTGGGAACTTTTTCTCCTTTTCTTAAATGTGGATTTTCTTGTTTTTCTTCTTCTTTATCTTTGCTTAAATTTACTTAAATTGAGAGAGAAATGTTTTTCTCTTTCCTATAAATTTGTTGTATGTAGTTTAAATTAAGCTAAAGAAAAATTTGATATTTCTTGGTTTCTTCAGCTTTACATTTTGCTTAAACAGATTCACTCCTTTTATTTGTAATTTATATATTTTCTGTATCAAGTGTATATTTTATTTATAAGAATAAAATATTTCAGAAACTGCATGCCTTTCTTTATGCTTAATAGTTAGCAGTACTTTGAAATGAAAAACGTACAGTAAGCAAAACAATCGGCTGCATAGCGGTTCTATGAAATTAATTGCGCCCTGATTATTAGTATTATGAAAAACTATTGCTTTTTAATTATATCAAAATACAGACAATCCAATACAAACAACGTTACTTACTATATCTAATGACAAAAAAATTGTTCAAGTTGATGAAAAAGACATGACATGGATCAACCTGAACAGCGGCTGTTTAGAGCCTATACCTTCGTAGCCTCGGGTCAAGACGTCTATGACAGTCTTGTTCGAACCGCGCGCACAGTGTGATCAACCCAGAGCGCCTTTTTTGCGATGCCACGCTGATGAGTGTCTTGCTGGATATGTTTAACCCCTTTTTTAAGGAACCAATGAACGTATGCGCATACACGGTCAAGTGCACACTTTATGCAATGATTTTTAATTTGACCGCAAGTTTAAAAAAAAGAGACGATCGTACGATCCGAAGACCCAAAAACAAAATGTTTTTCTTCTACACGCCTCGAAATATTCAATTTAAATTGAGCATGAAAATCACATTCTCACAGACGTTTTGGCCCGAGACTTTACACATTTTTGTCGTATATCTATAAGAGTTTATCTACTCGCAACTACACACTTGGCTTTGAAAAAGATGTAAACCTGTTCAAACAATAATAAAGATCAAGTAACAATTTTAAAACACAACATTTCGATGATGTTCTTTTAATCGATCAGCAAGTGCACCAGCAGACAGAAGGCCAAAGTCAGCAAGATGAACGGCTTGAAGGAGCCTACGCCATTGCAGCCGTCTTCAGGGCAGAAGCAGAGGTCCCCCGTGACGTGGGTGAATGGGGGATGCGATTTAATGTGGATGAGGGCTCGAATCCTAATTGGATTATGATGCGGATCACTGTGGATGAGGGATCGAATCCTGAGTGAATGGGGGATGCGATTTAATGTGGATGAGGGATCGAATACTCAGTGGATGAGGGATGTGGATTAAATATGCAGGAGGGATCGAATCCTTCGTGGATGGGGGATGTGGGTAAATGGTTCTCCCTTGAACCTTTCTCACTTAACAAAGGTTGAGATACGAGTTGTGCGATAAGGTTCTTTTCAGAACCTGTATGTAGCTCAGCTTCGCGTTAGTTGAGATAAACACATGGTGTTACCGCAAACCGAAACGATATCGATATTCCACCATGCAAAGCCTCAAAACTTATATAGGGATACGGATCATTATGGATGTGGGATCAAATCTCAGTGGATGTAGATACCAGTCCCATTGCCTCCAAAAAACTACTTTTTCCCCATAATCACGGTGACCACTTAAATGCAAGAGTTTTACTTCTGATGACGGCAAAAAAACTTTCTTGTATCTTTATTTTAACAGTGGTGTTAAAAACGTTTATCATGCACTTGGTGACCCGTCACGATATGCATTTCCAAAATTTCCGCCAAAAATTTGTAAAAACTAAAAACGCTATTCTTAAAAATGTGCCGTCCATAATGAGCTATCGGAAAAACTGACTGTCGGACCATCGCCCCTTAAATATTTGTTGAAATATAAATTTTCTTTGCAAGAATAATTCGGTGAAGATGAAGAGATGTTCAGTTTTAGATGTGGGAGGAAAACGCCAGACAAATATTATGCAGGAAAAAGCCACATTTCAGCTGAAAACCCACTCCACATGATCTGACTGGGAATCAAATCCAGTTTCACAGAGGTGAGAAAGAACATGCCGTGGTTTTCTAAATTACGCATGGGGGAAGTGGTTGAGTGAGGGAAGTGAAAGTTGAAACAATTCTTAGAAATATAATTCCTTTTTTACTTTGAGCTCGTGTGTGTTCTAGTTTTCTGCTGGTATCTGTATCCTGTAAGATCCACATATAAACCTGTATTTAATTAAAGGATACCCTGACTATTACTGAGGGAACACTGAAATGAAAGCACACAATTTGTAGGGTTCAAGGCCTAGCCCTATTTTTCCAAATTGCTGGAAATGGTGTGGTTTTATTATAATCAGTATAACCACAACCTATTATTTGGTCCTACAGCAAGGTGTCATCACGCAGATTAAAGTTATATAATTATGTTCTCCTCTGCAAAAACATGCTTCTGCCAGACTACTAAATTAATAGTTTGCTTTATTTCATTCATAACTTGATTCGAAGACATCAAGCATACTCGTAAAAGTTGAGATGCCGATATTATCTATGGTTACTGGCATTTAAACATTGGGAAAAGAGTGGAAAAGAGCAAAAAGATTAAATACTGGAAACATGGCGGTCTCCATAAACGTGGTAGGATTTGTAAGTAATACAAATACCTTTATTTTTTTATTTTTTTTATTTTTTTATTGGAGTAATTTTTATTATCCATTCATAATTTAGTGCACAATTTTTAGCTGAGCAGCTTGATATACAACGGAATTATACAAGGTTTCACTAAATGCCTACATCAAAAACAACTCAATTAGTGGTTTAATTACAAAGTGTTTACAAAGTGTTAACTTAAGCATACACTGTAATAATGAATTTCAAATTAAGTACAATTAGGCTATAGGTTTGCTGCCAATTCATTAAAAAACAAATTATTTCTACTTTTATTTTAACTTAGGGTTGACTTAAGGGAAGTGAAAGTGTAAACAATTCTTACAAATGCAATTCCTTCTTTTCTGTTGGCTCTCGCGTGTATAGTGCTCTGTTAGACTTGAAATCGTACATTGGCTGTATATGTCTGTAAGAATGCGTGCCGTTTCATAGCATGCACACTGTGCGTTAATATAGCACGCCACCATTGGCAGCAGTGAACCACCATGACAACGAGGGTGTGTCCAATTCTAACTGGAGAACTGGAGAAACTATATGAATGGTCGAATTCCCCAAATATATGAATATTCATAAATCTACTGCTGAACACATGGATTGATAACATGTGTATGTGTACAATCTGAATGGAAAATTCGAGAAGAGCTCATGTATACACGTGTACGTGTACAAGGAGTTCTCCAATTTTGGTGTTCATGTATGATTAATTGAAAATGTTGATAACATACCCATGGCAACTCAATTGTATAGGCGGGCTAAGTTCTTGAATATAATGAATAATCGATGCTGCCTTATTCCAGCCTGAAGATCCGACGTCACGCTTTGAGCTTGAGGTGCGTGAATTACGCTGATCCTGGCCGTGCAGCCTCCACATATTCACCAAAGTTCAACTTTGACCATGGTTGGTAGCAAGAGCGCGAGCCTCGAAGCGTGACGTCAGATCTTCAGCACAATGAAACCCATTGCATGGTACGCTTGAAGTGTGTCTATATCCTTGATAAAGGATTAAGACAGGGGACCAGTCTAACATTATTCAAGTCTGTGTATTCAGCCGAACTTACGCGACCAATGTTGCACGTTGGGGGCGCTATAAACAGCGCTGTGACAAACCGTGCGCAGACACGGCTAATATACAGACTTGATGTCATGTCTAGTGCTCTAACCCTCTTTCTTTGAACACATGATACATTGCGCAAAAATAGAAATGCAGACCAAATTTCCCGTATACAAAGTATGGTGGCTAATAAGAGAGGCATCAAAAATCAGGCAAACGTTCATGCCCCGATGTGAAAAAGTCGTTTAAAACACAGCACGGCAGAATTCCAATCGATCCAGCAATTTTGGCTGAAATTGGACATCGTTTCATAGCAAAACAAATAACAGAAAATTAAAAATGCCGACGCACGGGTCTGAGGTGACGCACGCGGAGACCAGAAACCGGAGACTTGTTTTTGACCAAAGAGAACCGATGTATTAACTTACGCGATAGTTCCAATCTTTGCGAAGATCAGCTGTGACTCCTGATTGGTCTCTGACGTATATAGTACTCATAACCTAACCAGAGGTATGATAGAAAATGCCGTTATCATGATGGATATCTCAAAACAAAATTAATCCTGGTTAGAATGGTCAATTATGGTGTGCCGTGGTCGAGCGGTTTAGTGCATCGGATTTGTGTTCTGATGGCTGAGTCGTCAGAATGTGGGTTCGAATCCCAGCTGCGACCGGGGTGCTTGTGTCCTTGAGCAAGACACTTTACCATCATTGCTTCTCCCCACCCAGTGGTAAATGGGTACCTGTGAGGGCAGAGTTGGTTGTTGTGTTTGATTAGCCCTATAATGCGCTGTAATGGCAGCAATTGAGCTGTATACTCCCCAGGGAGCTGAGATGGTTTCAGGAATGATTTATGAGCCTGATGAGCACCAGTTTGGTGAATACGTGCGCTATATAAGTCCACATTATTATTATTATTATTATTATTATTATTATTATTATTATTATTATTATTATTATTATTATTATTATTATTATTATTATTATTATTATTATTATTATTATTATTATTATTATTATTATTATTATTATTATTATTATTATTATTATTATTATTATTATTATTATTATTATTATTATTATTATAATAATTATTATTATTATTATTATTATTATTATTATTATTATTATTATTATTATTATTATTATTATTATTATAATAATTATTATTATTATTATTATTATTTATTATGATTATGATTATGATTATGATTATGATTATGATTATGATTATGATTATGATTATGATTATGATTATGATTATGATTATGATTATGATTATGATTATGATTATGATTATGATTATGATTATGATTATTATTATTATTATTATTATTATTATTATTATTATTATTATTATTATTATTATTATTATTATTATTATTATTATTATTATTATTATTATTATTATTATTATTATTATTATTATTATTATTATTATTATTATTATTATTATTATTATTATTATTATTATTATTATTATTATTATTATTATTATTATTATTATTATTATTATTATTATTATTATTATTATTATTATTATTATTATTATTATTATTATTATTATTATTATTATTATTATTATTATTATTATTATTATTATTATTATTATTATTATTATTATTATTATTATTATTATTATTATTATTATTATTATTATTATTATTATTATTATTATTTGAGCAAGACACTTAACCATAATTGCTTCTCTCCACCCAGGGGTTAAATGGGTACCTGTGAGGGCAGAGTTGGTTGATTAGCCCTATATGCGCTGTAATGGCAGCAATTGAGCTGTATACTCCCCAGGGAGCTGAGATGGCTTCAGGAATTATTTATGAGCCTTATGAGCAGGGGTAATGATATAATGCGCCTTGAGCACCACTTAGTTGGTGGATACGTGCGCTATATAAGTCCACACATTATTATCATTATCATTATCATTATCATTATCATTATCATTATCATTATCATTATCATTATCATTATCATTATCATTATCATTATCATTATCATTATCATTATCATTATCATTATTATCATTATTATTATTATTATTATTATTATTATTATTGAATATTGGCAAATTTGGTGTGCACTGCTCATACAAAGGAGATTCGGCCAAATAAACCTTAAAGAGACAATATCTACACGATCAACAAGGCATGGAATCGGAGTGCTAGTTTTAGATTAACTAAGTTACTGAAAACAATACCCCACGTGATAAGGTCATACTACCGCTGTTACCGTAATTTTCAGTCACTGTGTTCATCTTAAACTAGGACGCTGATCCCATGCCCTGTTGAAAGTATGATATGATTGTAACCCCAAAAATATACATTTTCTGTTTTTCAAGATGTCTCAACTGTGACTAATCACTCCGACGGAAAGTGTAAAGCAAAATAAGTCCGAAATGGGAGTGGATGACAAGATATAATTCCATGTTACTCTCTACCTACCATACTCTTCACAGACACGCCTGACTTGTTTTGTAGCCCCACCCTTTGACTGTAGGTCGCTGTAGTCAATCTTCCACACCAAGCTGTCCAACTCTCCCTCGTACTTGCGCTTCCCGCAACACACAATACAATACAATATTTCACAGTGTAATAGAATCATACAAATTTTATAGATATGCAATCGATCACGCAATCGTATTGAGCATAATAAATAAATAACAATAAATATGAAATTAATATCCAGAAAGAAGATTTTTAACAGGCGAATAGATCGTACTTGGGAAAACCACTTATAAAATAATCGCCCGTATGTCGTAATCTAACTTTTGGTTATTAATTAGTCTCCTTAGAGACTTCTAAAAATTGCATATGCCGACGATATTTCACGTCGTCATTGCGGGGTATTGGGATAAGTTTTCAACTAGCAATAATCGCACCTCGGATAAACCTATTTTTGATTTGGGGTGTCAGTCAAGACAACTTGGCTGGCACCCATGGCAGGGCGATCACATCGCACCTATGTTAGTAGGGTTACGAACCCTCCTGCCACACGCAACAGGACAAACGAACAAACACACGCAAGTATTAAAAAAACACAGTTGTCTGAAAAGAACAGGCACTCGTTCATATACCTCATGCATGTCAAACTCTCACAAAAAACAGTTATACACAAACACACACAAAACACACAAAGAAAGAAATCAGGACAGACAGAGTAGCCACGCTACACATGCCGCAACATACAAGGGTACGACCCTTTCTGTCTGTTCAACAAACAAAAAATACACTCGTGAAAGTGTATACAAAACTTTAAAATTTATGGACAAAGTGACCCGAGGGTCACATATAAAAAGGGATTATTAAAAGTCGTGAATTACCAAATGGTCATTCACGACAGTGCAAAAAAAGTTCTGCACGCACCAAGTGGTGCGAAATTCGGTCAGGGTTAATCTGACAAAATCTATTTTAATTCTATCTCTGACTGCAGCCTTGACACGGCAAAGCACCCGGTCGGCGTCCTCCCGCGAACCATCGAACATGGTTTCGCATCGAGAACACCAGACCAGCCACTTCACCGTGCTAATCAAAAAAATAAGTAAAGAATCCCGACGGTTGTCGAGACCCGTACCGTACAATACACAAGGCTGAGTCAGAGAAAAAAGGCTGCGTCGGAGTTTCCCCCCAACATGCTCTAACCATGACCACAAAATGGCCAGGAAAGCGCAATCCCAAAAAACATGGCATAGCGTCTCAGGCTGGGAACATCCCACCCTGGGACACTTGCCATTGCCTATACCCCATTTAAAAACTTTCTGGGATGTCTTAAGGGCACCCCAGATAATCCTCCAATTTAAATCCCGAAGTCGGTGATTCAAAATGGAGGCATTACAACATTTAAAAACCTGACCTAAGTCAGGAACATTAATAGCCGGCCTCTGAATGGTCTGTTGGACCGCGAACAGTTCGCACAATTGTCGAACCGTCACGGTCCCCCAATCAAAGTCCGGCAAAATACTAAAAATTAGCAAGACCAACTTGCAAAAATAACTATAGTGTACTGTGGGACTCAAGGAGTGAGGAGTGGAATTACTCCAAGAGGGGAGGACCCTGCGGAGGGACAAGGCCACCCAGTAGAGAGCAAAGTGCCTCCACGGGGGACCATCATCCCCCCACAGAGCGCCCATCCCACGAACATATAATGCGTCGCATTTATAGCGAATATTAGTTACGCCCAAACCACCCTCATCCGGTGACTGGACAAGAACCGATCTACGAACGAGTTCGGTCTTGCCAGACCAGATGAAGGAAAAAATATCTCGATTCACCGCCCCCTCCACTGAAGCAGGAAGCGGGTAAACCGGACCTAGGTAAAAAAGAGGTGATAAAAACAAGGTATTAACAAGTAATACCTTGCCTAAAAGAGTGAGCGTTCTCCCCCTCCACTTATCCAAAGTGGAAAGCAAAGGGGGAACGCGCTCCTTCCAATTCTTGAGGCCCATGTCCCCCCTTCCAACCCAGACACCGTTGATCTTAATCGGGTCAGTGGTCCACTGAATCGGAGCCACTTCGGAAAGGTTGGGGGGCCATGAGCCCAAAACTAAGCCTTGTGTTTTGTGTACGTAGCCAGAAGGTTGCTCATGTTAAACCACTCCTAAAGAAACCCAATTTGGACAAGGAAGTTTTCAAAAATTACCGACCAGTAGCGAATTTAAAGTACCTTGGAAAAACAATCGAGCGAGTTGTTTCATCACGGATCTCTGACCATGTTCGTGCTAATAACCTGTCGGACACATTTCAGTCAGCCTACAAACCATTTCATGGAACGGAAACTGCTCTTCTTCGCGTCAACAATGACATTTATTTACTCATGGATGAGGGGAAATCACTGCATTAGTTTTGTTAGACTTAAGCGCGCTTTTGGACACTGTCGATCATAAAATCCTTCTCTCCCGCCTTCAATATCATCTTGGAATACATGACACAGCCCTGGATTGGTGTAAGTCCTACCTTTTAAATAGGCCTCAGCATGTTTGTATTGGTAACGCTATCTCCGAGCCTGTTACTCTTGACTATTCTGTACCCCAAGTTGCTCTGTGCTCGGCCCACAGTGGTTTACTGTTTATACCTTTCCAGTTCGTGATATCATTTTGAAGTATAATTTAAATTACCATGTTTACGCTGATGACACGCAGCTTTTACATTACTTTTAAATCTTCTCAAGAACCTGCTGATTCCTGCATTAAAACACTGGAGAAATGTATTCAAGAGATTCGAAGTTGGATGAGACAAAACTTCCTGAAATTGAACGATGAAAAACAGAATTTGTTCTATTTGGATCACGTCAGCAATTGTTCTAAAGTTTCTTCCATTTATTACAATTGGTGACTCATAGATAACCCTCATTACATGCACGTAATTTGGGTGTTATATTTGACTCGACAATGACTTTAAAACCACATATCTCCAACATTGTTCGCATATCATCATTTCATATCAGAAATATAAGCCGAATTAGGAAATACTTGAATAAAAGTGTTGCTGAACAAATTATACATGCGTTTGTCACATCACGGCTCGATAACGGGAATGCTCTCCTTTACGGTCTTCCGCAGAATCAAATATCTCGTCTTCAGCACATACAAAACACAGCAGCTCGTGTTGTGACTTTGTCCAAAAAGTCATGCCATATCACGCCAATCTTGAAAGAACTGCACTGGCTTCCTGTTTCACAGAGAATTGTTTTTAAACTTATGCTAATTGTTCACAAATCTTTTAATAACATTGTCCCAAATTTATATTTCTGAACTACTTAAAGTCTACACTCCATCACGCAATTTGCGCTCCAGCAACATGTCACTCCTCAAGGAACCAACTTCAAAACGGAACTGGGGGTGATAGGTCGTTTTCGTCGCAGCCGAGACTCTGGAATCATCTTCAACTAATCTCAAATCTTGTCATAGTATAACCAGATTCAAGTCGATGCTTAAACTCATCTTATGTCACAAACCTTCAAAGATGATGTATATTTGTAATTGCATTGTAGGTACATGTATCTCGGTACATAATTTGTTTTCCCTATGCTATCATTGTATATTGTTTGTATTAATGTTTTTTCTTTGTTTCCGCGCCTTGAGCGCCCAGCAGGGTGGATATGTGCGCGCTAAAAATCTTTATTATTATTATTATTATTATTACGTTAAGGCGTGAGCCACTCGCACGCTCAAAACCATCGATAATGCCGAAAAGCCGCCTCAAAGACCTGAAGTCCCTTACAATGCAGGTAGTGTCATCAGCGTACTGTAACACCCTACATTGCAAGCCGTTGGCCCAGGACTGTCAGGCCTTCGAGGCGAGCATCACTAATAATTAACTGAGTAAAAGGCTCGATAAAGAACATATAATAGGGGAGAGAGAGGACAACCCTGTCTTACTCCCCAGACAGCAAAAAGGGGAAGAAAGTTCTATTGATCAAAAACCCCACTGGATATGTCTATATAACAGCTGTATCCAGCGACGGAAATTTGGCCCAAAACCAAAGCGGTCCAGGACCTTAAATAAAGACCAGTTGACTTCGTCAAAGGCTTTCTGCTGGTCAAGCTGAAATAATAAGGCAATTGTTAGTTCTTCCCATCCACGAAGTCAACCAGATCCCTAAGGAGTCTGATATTATCGTGAATGGACCTCCTGACGCCACAAGTTTGAAATGGACTAATGATGTCGGGCAAAACTTACCAAACGCAAACACAAAGCTCATGTGACAGATCTTAGTCGATATTGAGAAGGGAGATGGGACGCTTGTTTTTGGGTCAAGCGGATCTCCTTCTTTTTCTAAAAGATGACCCCAAACGTTGGGAATCACCTAAATGTTTAGATTAAAAGCACAACGAAAAACCCCAAGAAGATCGGCTCACCAAGTCCCAAAAGTCACATAGAACTCCTTGGGAAGCGCCGTCACAACCCGGAGTCTTACCGTTGGCTATACATGTAAAGCCGCATCGAGCTCGGAAAGCCCAGCGGGGCTCTTCGTCGACACGGCTCTCTTTCGTCTACGCGCGTAGACAAAGAGCTTAAAAGGAGGATTGTAAATCAACCCTCAACGGGCTCTTCAGTAGTGCTGTCGAGATAAAATCTCGATAAACTTGAATAACTTCTCAGCAGAGTCAGTGACGTTTCCGCCAGGGCCCTCGCACTGAGGAAATAAGTTTTTCCGAGCCCGGAGGTCTCGAGTTGATAAAAACCAGACGGCTTCTCCCCCTTCATCGAGGTCCCGTACCCGCGAACGGATACGAGCCCTCCGCTTCAAAGTCGTCCAGTTTAACCTCCCTTTAGAAATCATGCCGGGCAAGTACAGCAGGCTACACTGTCCGGCATTTATTATGGAAGGAAGATTGTGTAGCTCGTGCGACCCCTGCACTTCCGCCTTTTCAGCCAAACGGCAAGAAAATGAATAATAAAGCTTAATACGGGACTTGACTCCTCCCACCAGAGAAGTTCATTATCGAACCCTCCTTGAGAGTCCGCCAGCCCGTATAAGCATAATACGAAAATCCTTGAAAGTCAGCATCGGCGAGGACGGAAACATTACATTTCCAGAAACCCCGACCGACACTGGCTCTCTCTTTAGGAAAGAAACATTCAAAACAATGCAATCATGATCGTTAATAGAAGATGGCGAATGCAGACAAGACATCATTATCAACAGAACTCGATACGTAAACGAGAGCCTGCTAGCAGAGCGTGTTTGCTGCATTACGCTGGCGTATAAGAACGTTGGGACGGGTTTGAAGACCACCGTCTTTCAAAGAAGTGTCAGACATGAGTCGACGGCTCATTGGCCCCGATCCCACAAGATGTGAAATCAGAACCACGCCGAATGAGCTCAATATCTAACACAATTGAAATCCTGTTAAAATAACATGAAAATTTCCCGTCAAAAAGAGCCTAATTCCTGTGAAGAAAGACGACGCGCTCCTGGGATTACTAAGGGCGTAGACTGTACACAGTCTAACACCCTGCTTCCAGAACCACGCAAAATACCAGAGACGATTCTCCCGTCAGAATCAACGGAAGAACCTGAAAGAACATAGGGCTTCCAGCAGGAAGAAGAATAATAGGGCACCACAAGAGGAAATACCAAAACTGGCAAACATCTTCCCCTTCCACTCCTTCTGCCAAATAACTAAGTCATCAGTAGAGCAGATATGACACTCTTGAAGACAAGAAATGTCATACCCCCTACATAAATCAAAAATACGTCTTCTCTTCACGGAATCACGCATCCCATTCACATTAAGTCAAAGGATGGAGATCATGAGCACTGTTTTGAATTAAAACACAAACATTACG
This sequence comes from Zoroaster sp. YZ-2022, assembly GCA_029582265.1. Taxonomy (NCBI): domain Eukaryota; kingdom Metazoa; phylum Echinodermata; class Asteroidea; order Forcipulatida; family Zoroasteridae; genus Zoroaster; species Zoroaster sp. YZ-2022. The sequence goes on from CM055816.1 coordinate 48,812,429, forward strand.
TGGGGGCACCATCCGGAGGCTCCAAAGGTGTCCCCTAGTGGGGGCACCCAACGGAGACCCCGGGGGGTGTCCCCTAGGTTTCCTTGGAGCAGGGATTGGTTTCGGACAAGTGTCCTTCACCTTCTCCTGCTCCATTTCCGACTCTGAAGAGTCGGATAAATTCTTCCCCTTCACAGGGGCGACCCGTTTTACCGGGGGTGATGGCCCGGTGGAAGAGTCAGAATCAGAAGAGGAACGGTTCCTCTTCTTTTTCCTTCCCTTACCACCGGCGACACTAAAAGGGTGGACCCTGTCGAATGCGACCGAGTGACACCCTGGCTTATCACAAGCCAGGGTTGGGCGGGTGTTGACGCCCGTGCAGTCGGCGCATCCGACAAGGCAAAAACAGGATTTGTTATCCAGAGTGCACTTGCAGTGGAAACATTCCCACTGCCACCTTCTTGCATCCCAAGCAGGATGCAGGTGGCAGGCTATAACTAGAAATAATTGGGGTAGAAGCCCCAGAAAGTGTGTCTGAGTCCGCGGCCCGAAGACCCAGACGATGAAGAAGAAGATGGAGAACTCCCCGACCCACTCGGGACCGACGAATCAGTCGGAGTGGAGGGGGAGCTCTCTGAAACGGAATTTGCACCACCGGCCGGGGCCGATGGGCTATCATCGTTAGACTGATGCGGTTCCGCCTGAGATTCAGGCGGGAGGGGTTCCCTCACCATCAGTCCAACTACGTTTAGCATGACACGATCTGCGTAGGAGCAGACACAGCGATAGCTGTGCCCCTCCTCCTGCTATGAACGTACACACAGGCTGGTTGGGACACGCCGAAATGACGTGTCCCACTTTCTAAACACTTTTATGGCAAGTGGATCAACACAGTCACCCGCCATATGGTCCGTTTCCCGCATCGGGCGCATGTCCGGGTCTGACCGTAGTAAAAGATTCAGCATCACAGCCCCGATGCGGAGAACACGCCTCGGTATATGTTTTGACACGCATTTGTACAGCCCGCCCGCTGATGGTCTTTCGGCCCATGCGTGCCAAACTTACTGAAATTATGTCTCCGTACTCGCGAAGTCTTCGCGAGATATCCTTTCAGTAGACATGTCCACACAAGGACCGTCACTAACGAAACCCCTCCGCGAGACGATACATTGCACCCCGCTATGTTGTGCAGGGCCGGCAGGAACCTGCGCAACAGAACGGGGTTCTTAAAAATCAGAACAAAACGTCCGCCCCTCATAGGTTGAAGGGCGAACAAATGATCCTTAGGGACTATGTCCTTCTCTCGCAAACATTTGAAACAATGCTGAGTAATACTGCACGGTCGAATTTAAGAATCGACTGTGCAGTCACAGCGGCTCGTTTCTAGAGATGCCATACAAGCAACAAGTAGAGGAGAAAGACAACAATATTACCCTACTCGGATAATAAAATGACAAATTCGCAAACACTACTACTACTGTAGTAGTGTTAGATAGAAATTACCCTGCTTGGGTAATTAAAAAATATATATATAATACACACCACTGCAACCTGCAGTAGTGTTAGGAAAAGAAAATATAGCTATCCTACTTGGATAACTATAATATCTACCACTGCAACTTGTAGTGGTGCTTATATAAAATAACTGCCCAACTTGGGGGGGCAATTATCTATAATATTAAATATATATATATTATTATTATTGCCACCACTACAAAACCTGTAGTGGTGCTATAACAATCATAAAAAGGTGCTGAATAGACTGCACCCGTGTAATCACAAACCTTCGGCCGTGGTCACACAGGGAACGCACAAAGGGAAAAAAAGGCTACACTTCGCTCTACACAAAAAAAGACCAGAAAGAACCTTGAGGTAACAGTTGAAACCGGAATTACGCCTTGCTTCAAGGTCACATAAGAAGAACCCTGTGTAACTACCAACCCTTCGGCCGCAGCACACAGGGAACACACAAATGGAAATAAAGGCTAATTTGCCCGGGTACAAATTACAACAGCAAAGAACCTCGAGGTAAAGAAGCTAAAACCTTATGCTCCGTTTCCCAGAGGCAAACACAGTTTGTTGTACCCTGTGTAACCACTTCAACCCTTCGGCCGTGATCAACATTAGGAACACACAAAATGATAAAAGCAAGGGCATTACTTTGCCTGTTTAGAGAAAAAACAAGAAAGGAGACAACGGCTCACTGAACTCAACGGAACAGCGAGCCGCGACGAAGAAAGATGTACAGTAGAAAACAAGGCACTAAAAGGAATGCTCCAAATGCAATAAAGAACGAAAGCTAAAAGGAAAAAAATAAATTTCTTAAAAATAGCTTTACGGGGTTTAGGATTCACAAAAGATCGCACGAGAAATTCCCCACGTCCGTTCAGCACTGTTCGTATATTATTTGAAAGGGGGATGGTCAAAAATAACTCAAGGTGGCGCTATTGCAAAAAAACCACCAAGGGGAATTTTTCTGCCATC
>CM055816.1:48815391-48849805 GCA_029582265.1 Zoroaster sp. YZ-2022
CCCAAAACCCAATATTCAAAAAATTAATAATAAAAATTTAAAATAATGATAATAAGATAATGAAAATGATAATAAAATAAGATAATGATAATGATAAGATAATGATAATGATAAATGATAATGATAATGATAATAATGTGGATTAAGTGCACACCCCCCAAAAAGTGGTGCTAACCCATTAATCATTCCCCTGCCAAACCTAAAAATTCCAAACCATCTCAGCCCGGGGGGGATAAAAGCCAATTGTTGCCAACAGCGCTTTAAGGTAATCAACCAACCCCCGCTCCAGGCCCCATTTAACCCCTGGGGAAGAAGCAATTATGGTTAAGTGTTTTAAAAAAAATAATAATAATAATAAGATAATAATAATAATGAAAAAAAAAAAAAAAAAAAAAAAAAATAATAATATTATTATTATTATTATTGTGTGTGTGTGTGTGTGTGTGTGTGTGTGTGTGTGTGTGTGTGTATTATTATTATTATGTGTGTGTGTGTGTGTGTGTTATTATTATTATTATTATTATTATTATTATTATTATTATTATTATTATTATTATTATTATTATTATTATTATTATTATTATTATTATTATTATTATTATTATTATTTATTATTATTATTATTATTATTATTATTATTATTATTATTATTTAAAAAAAAACATAATAATAATAATAATAATAATAATGTTTCTGCTCTGTGCCACGTATTCACCAAACTGGTGCTCATCAGGCTCATAAATCATTCCCTGAAACCATCTCAGCTCCCTGGGAATTATACAGCTCAATTGCTGCCATTACAGCGCATTATGGGGCTAATCAAACACAACAACCAACTCTGCCCTCACAGGTACCCATTTACCACTGGGTGGGGAGAAAGCAATAGGATAAAGTGTCTTGCTTCAGGACACAAGCACCCAGTCACTGGCTGAGTTCGAACCCACATTCCTGACGACTCAGCCATCAGAACACAAATCCGATGCACTAAACCGCTCGACACGGCACCATAATTGACCCATTGTAACCAGGATTTAAATTTTGTTTTGAGATATCCATCATGATAACAGCATTTTCTATCATACCTCTGGTTGGGTTATGAGTACTGTGCGTCGCAGAGACCAATCCAGGGTCACAGCTGATCTTCGCAAGATTGGGAACTATCGCGTAAGTTAATACATCAGTTCTCTTTGGTCAAAACAAGTCTCCCGGTTTTTCTGGTTCCGCGTGCGTCACCTCGGGCCGATGCGTCGGCATTTTTAATTTTCTGTTGTTGTTTTGCTATGAGCGATGTCCAATTTCAGCCAAAATTGCTGGATCGGTTGGGAAAAATTCTGCCGTGCTGTGTTTTAAAACGACTTTTTCACATCGGGGCATGAACGTTTGCCTGATTTTTGATGCCTCTCTTATTAGCCACCATACTTTGTATAGGCGAAATTTGGTCTGCATTCTATTTTTGCGCAATGTCATGTGTTCGAAAAAAGAGGTTGGGCGCAGACATGACATCAAGTCTGTATATTAGCCGTTAATGCGCACGGTTTTGTCACAGCGCTGTTTATAGCGCCCCCAGCGATAACATTGGTCGCGTAAGTTCGGCTGAATACACGAGCTTGAATAATGGTAACTGGTCCCTGTGCAATCATTTATCAGGATAGACACACTTCAAGCGTACCATGCAATGGGTTTCGTTGTCGCTGAAGATCTGACGTCACGCTTCGAGCTCGCGCTCTTACCACCAACCATGGTCAAGTTGAACTTTTGGTGAATATGTGGAGGCTGCACGGCCAGGATCAGCGTAATTCACGCACCGCAAGCTCAAAGCGTGACGTCGGATGCTGGCAGGCTGAAACTCAAACGGCATCGATTATTCGTTATATTCAGAGCAGCCCGCCCTGCTACAATTGAGTTGCCATGGGTGTCTTATCAACGACTTTTCGTTGTTATACACTTGAACGCAAAAATTGGAACTCCTTGTTACACGTACACGTGTATACATGAAATCTTCTCAAATTTCATTCAGATTAATACACATACACATGTTGTCAATCCATGTGTTTAACTGATAGATTTATAAAGATATTCATATATTTGAAATTCGACCATTCATATGGTTTCTCCAGTTCTCAGTTAGAATTGGACACACCCTCGTTGTCATGGTGGTTCACTGCTGCCCAATGGTGGCGTGTATATTAACGCACAGTGTGCATGCTATGAAACAGCACATTCTTACAGACGCCAGCCAATGTACGATTTCAAGTCTAACAGAGCACACTATACACGCGAGAGCCAACAGAAAAGAAAGAATTGCATTTGTAATGAAATTGTTTTACACTTTCACTTCCCTTAAGTCAACCCTAAGTTAAAATAAAAAAGTAGTGAAATAATTTGTTTTTAATGAATTGGCAGCAAACCTATAAAATGCCCAATTGTAATTTGAAATTCATTATTACAAACTTATTATTACAGTGGCGTTTGCTAACACCTATGTAAACACTTTGTAATTTAAACCACCACTAATTGAGTTGATTGAGTTGTTTTGATGGTAGGCATTTAATTGAAACCTTGTATAATTCCGTTGTATCAAAAGCTGCTCAGCCAAAACCAATTGTGCACTTAAATTATGAATGGATAATAAAAATTACTCCAATAAAAAATAAAAAATAAAAAAGTAAAAGGTATTGTATGTATATACAAATCCTACCACGTTTATGGAGACACCGCTATGTTTCCAGTATTTAATCTTTTGCTTTTTCACCTTTTTCCAATGTGTTTAAATGCCAGTAACCATAGATAATATCGGCATCTCAACTTTTACAGTATGCTTGATGTCTTCGAATCTGTTAGTTAGAATGAAATAAAGCAAACTATTAATTTAGTAGTCTGACAGAAGCATGTCGTTTTTGCAGAGGAGACACATAATTATTATATACTTTAATCTGCGTGATGACGCACCTTGCTGTAGGACCCAAAAAATAGGTTGTGGTTATACTGATTATAATAAAAAACCCCACCATTTCAGTAATTTTGGAAAAAATAGGGCATTTCTGAACCCTACAAATTGTGTGCTTTCATTTCAGTGTTCCCTCAGTAATAGTCAGGGTATCACTTTAATTAAATACAGGGTTTATATGGATCTACAGGGATACAGATACCAGCAGAAAACTAGAACACACACGAGCTCAAAGTAAAAAGGAATTATATTTCTAAGAATTGTTTCAATTTTCACTTCTCACTCAACCACTTCCCCATAAGGTACGTAATTTAGAAACCACGGCATGTTCTTTTTCTCACCTCTGTGAAACTGGATTTGATTCCCAGTCAGATCATGTGGAGTGTGGGTTTCAGCTGAAATGTGGCTTTTTCCCCTGCATAATATTTGTTCATGTTTTCCTCCTGGCTATCTAAAAACTGAACATCTCTTCATCTTCACCGAATTATTCTTCAAAAAAAAATTTATATTTCAACAAATATTTAAGGGCGATGGTCCCGACGGTCAGTTTTTTCCGATAGCTCATTATGGACGGCACATTTTTAAGAATAGCGTTTTTAGTTTTACACATTTTTGGCGAAATTTTTGAAATGCATATCGTGACGGGTCTGGAGTGCCATGATAAACGTTTTTAACACCACTGTTAAAATAAAGATACAAAGAAAGTTTTTGCCGTTTTTTTGCCATCACTGTAGTAAAACTCTTGCATTTAAGTGGTCACCGTGATTAATGGGGAAAAAGTAGTTTTGGAGGCAACTGGGACTGGTATCTACATCCATCAGATTTGATCCCACATCCATAATGATCCGTATCCCTATATAAGTTTTGAGAAGCTTTGCATGGTGTACAGGCACTAATCGATATCGTTTCGGTTTGCGGTAACACCATGTGTTTATCTCAACTAACGCGAAGTTGAGCTACATACAGGTTCTGAAAAGAACCTTATCGTGTAACTCGTATATCAACCTTGTTAAGTGAGAAAGGTTCAAGGGAGCACATTTGCACCCCAACATCCCCATCCACGAAGGATTCGATCCCTCCTGCATATTTAATCCATCATCCTCATCCACTGAGTATCTCGGATCCCTCATCCACATTAAATCGCATCCCCATTCCCACTCGGATTCGATCCTCATCCACAGTGATCCGCATCATAATCCAAATTGTATCTGAGCCCTCATCCACATTAAATCGCACGTCTTCCCCCATTCACCCACGTCACGGGGGACCCTGCTGTCTGCCCTAGAAGACGGCTGCAATGGCGTAGGCCCTTCAAGCCGTTCATCTTGGTTGACTTTGGCCTTTCGTCTGCTGGTGCACTTGCTGATCGATTATTAAAGAACATCATCGAAAATGTTGTGTTTAAAAATTGTTACTTGATCTTATTATTATTGTTTGAACAGGTTTACATCTCTTTCAAAATAGCCAAGTGCAGTTGCGGTAGTAGATAAACCTTAGAGAATCACTCTAAAACTCGGGTCAAACAAGTTGACTTTTTCCGGGTCAGTAAATAAATTGACCCTTTTTCAACAATTTTGCTGAATAGTTGATGTCATGCAATGTTTTGATTGACAAAACCGGCACGTGTATATGACGTGCTATGCGCGGTCGCCATTACGTTTTCGAAGCAATTGTGTCCGCCATCTTTTCTAAATGCTTGTCACGTGTACGTGTACGCAGTGAGCAAGAATGTTAAACTAAGTCCTTCAGTATCCATCAGTGATAAATTTTTCAAGAAACGTTGCAGAAATGGGGCTTTCTCCGTATCTGAATTGCATTTGAAGGTATGTTCAACTTTACCGGTGATTGGTGCTAGTAATATTGTATATTGTACAAATGTAACGTTATACGTTATGGATTTTATGTTGCGGGCGTCGGGTAGTTGATGTCGAGAGAGGGTCCGATCTCGATAGCCTGGCAGGCCTAACGCTTAGCAACGGTGTACCAAAAGTTGTCAACTCTGTACCGCTTTCATTGTGTCAACTCGTAACAAAGATGATTGTGTTCTAATTATTTTTCCCAAAAGCAAACCTAGTGTTTACCAATGACGGTTGGAAGTCCCATGCTGACATGGCTGAGAGAGTGTGGTTATGTTTGAATGAGTACAGTAGTAGTTCCAAAGGAATATAAGTGCTTATTATAACATCTCTGTTCAAAGGTGAGTTGTTAGCAAACACATTCCCTCGTTATGTCTTCTCATATGCAGTTGCAGTGGATGATGCAGGAAGGTTGCCAGACCAACATTACACACCCTCTTCTAATAAATAACTGAACTTTATGCCAAAAATACACACATTTAAATTTACACTGTAATTTTTTTTTTTCCACATTGAAATTGGCCAGGAACAATGATCAGCCAATCAGGTCACTTAAATAGTTTATGGACGCTTTTATTCTATTTAATTTTAAAAATGTTTTTCCCTTTCTCTTTTTTAATCCAGGTTGGTACCAACATACCCTCATACCTGGAGAGAGTCAAGCAAGAACACTTCATATTATTGCTGGGTGAGATGTTGGAGCCAGAGCAGGTGTTTGTCATCATTGAACATCGAGCAGCGGAGGTTAACTCCCTGCTCAAAAGTGACTGGATGTATGTTTAAATTGTTTTATATATTGATATCCCTGGCAGTGTGCCACCACATGGGGTTATTCAGAAGGATTTTTCTAGGGGAGGAAAAACCACAAACATCGGGCTGTATAAGGTCACTAAGAGCTTATCTAAATTCAAGAAAACAAGCATCTATCTAACTTAAAGTACCATTGAAAAAAAATTACTCCCAATGCTGGATCAATAGTTTTAGTTTCAAGACTAGTAGCTTCCATGGTGAAAAGGATGAGTGAAGAATGTTTGTGGTGAAACACCATGTAGAAATTCCTTGAGTAGGTAAAATAGTTCTGAAAAAACGGTTGGTTACAACTAGAGCTCGGAGCATACTGATAGAAAAGTTCTAGGTTGTAAATCCAATCGAGTTCTTGCTTACCTATTCAAAAGCAAAATTTTCTTTCATGGTAAATTCACCTAAATAAGCTTTTTACTTTAGTTTTAATATAAGAATTACTTGACAAACAGCCTAGGCCTAGATTTTTTTTTTTTACTAATGCCACTTTTATATTGTTTGAGATATGCTTGTTATTTGTTAATTAAAGTTTTGCATTGTGCATGTACACTTACGTGACATTGATGGTCTTCTTTAAAATGATTTTGTAAACTGAAAGTTTTTACGTTATGCGTCAGAGAGTTTCAGGGGGATGTAGTATTCACATGCTACAAGGCCGAGGAAATTTGGGCTCTTTTAAAAAGCTAATTTTTATATATAAAATATATTAATTATTGTGCTTACCTCAACTGTGTTAACAGATAACTCTCAAATTATTACATGTATTTTTTAAAATCTTGTATGAGAACCCTTTGAGACATTGAACTTCATTTGTTCTTCTGTCAAAACAAAACTACTACATGTACTCCATTCAAGTTTCATCTTTGTTTCGGGAAAAATAAATCACACTTGTTCATATCTTTGCACATGTATTTTGAACTCATAAATTTGCAAGATCATTGCACAGTTATTGTACAGTTAAGTAAATGTTTATCAATGTTTGTATTCATTCTAATGTAGAAAAGGAACATCAGCTGTTGATATCCATTTGATTTGAATTTTCTACATATATGTATACATGTAACGTTTGACAGTGTCACAGCATGGAGGAAGGATTCCTTCCTCCATGGTCTGGTAGTATTATAGAACAAAATGTTTGGAATCATACTATGGTACAAAACGTTAAGGTAATAATTCAGTCGGGTTCTATTCAGTTAATAATCAATTTAAAAATGACTTTATATACTTTATACACACATACATGTTTTCCTTTGCCAAAGAGAAATAAATACATGTGACCAATAGCAGGTAATTTATTGTTTGTTTCTTTCATTTTAGAGCTACCCTTCAAATTTGATTGAAATACTCTTTCCTGTGCCCAAAGTTTGGCCATCCTGGACATGACAAGGTAAGCATGTTTTCCTTACATACAGATGCCCTTCTATTTATGGCAAGTAAGTAACTTTACTATTATTTGAGAAATCCTTTTGTAAGGGGTATTATAAACCTGTATTTTGTTTTTTATTTAAAATCTTAGTATTAAGCTTGCCATAGATATAGGCTTCTCAATACATGGAAATCATGCGTTTATCTTTTTCTGACCCGGAACTCGGTTAAAATATAATTTGACCCCTGGAGCCAGGTTGGGATTATGACCTGATATTTCTTTGCTGGGTCAGGAATGCCAGCCCGGAAAGCGCTGGGTCAGAAATTTGACCCGAAGAATAAAGAGGTCATATCAGCTGACCCTATTCCGGGGTCAGAATACCTTGACCCGGAATAGGGTCAGCTGATATGACCCTCTTCCGGGTCCAAATATTGACTCAACTTTCCGGGTCTGGCTCTGACCCGTAAAGTGTCGGGTCATATCCAACCCGGAGTTTGGGTCAAATTTGACCCATTTTGGGTCAAATCTGACCCGGGAGTTTTAAGAGTGTAGATATACGACAAAAATGTGTAAAGTCTCGGGCCAAAACGTCTGTGAGAATGTGATTTTCATGCTCAATTTAAATTGAATATTTCGAGGCGTGTAGAAGAAAAACATTTTGTTTTTGGGTCTTCGGATCGTACGATCGTCTCTTTTTTAAACTTGCGGTCAAATTAAAAATCATTGCATAAAGTGTGCACTTGACCGTGTATGCGCATACGTTCATTGGTTCCTTAAAAGGGTTAAACATATCCAGCAAGACATCGTCAGCGTGGTATCGCAAAAAGGCGCTCTGGGTTGATCACACTGTGCGCGGTTCGAACAAGACTGTCATAGACGTCTTGACCCGAAGACTACGAAGGTATAGGCTCTAAACAGCTGCTGTTCAGGTTGATCCATGTCATGTCTTTTTCATCAACTTGAACAATTTTTTTGTCATTAGATATAGTAAATAACGTTGTTTGTATTGGATTGTCTGTATTTTGATATAATTAAAAGCACAGTTTTTTCGTAATACTAATAATCAGGGCGCAATTAATTTCATAGAACCGCTATGCAGCCGATTTTTTGCTTACTGGCACGTTTTTCATTTCAAAGTACTAACTATTAAGCATAAAGAAAGGCATGTGTTTCTGGAAATATTTTATTCTTATAAATAAAATATACATTTGATACAGAAAATATATAAAATTACAAATAAAAGGAGTGAATCTGTTTAAGCAAAATGTAAAGCTGAAGAAACCAAGAAATATCAAATTTTTCTTTAGCTTAATTTAAACCCCATACAACAAATTTATAGGAAAGAAAAAACATTTCTCTCTCAATTCTAAGTAAATTTAAGCAAAGATAAAGAAGAAGAAAAACAAGAAAATCCACATTTAAGAAAAGGAGAAAAAGTTTCACTGACTTAATTTAAACTAATTTAAATTTTATCTAATTTAAAGGAAATAAATCAAGAAAGGCATGCTAACTTGCTGGAGGTTACTGCTAGCGGAAAAAGATGGCGCGCGCAGCATCATCACCGTTCAGGTTTGTTTGAAAGAACAAATGGTGGTGTGATATTGTGGGGGAGGGCAAATCACCAACTCGCCAAATTTGGAAGGCGCCAAAATCTTTGATCTCACCCACGGCCATGTAAGCTTGCAAAAAAATAAAAAAAACTATTTTCTTGTGAGTCTTTCAATTATGTTCATAATATATTTGCCGTTATTAAGTGAAAACACGAGAACAATTATTTAGTTTAATGCCTTTCTTGATGTTGCACAAATGTTTGTGTTTAAGTAATAATTAATAGTGTAGACTGAGGGAATACGGATCCTTCAGGGAAGACGGAAGGGTCTGTATTACCTTAGTTTACCTGAAAGTAAAGCAAACTTGTGTCAATAACACTGAACGCATGAATGATGTATACACTGTAAGACCATTTGATATAATAAGTGACAGCATTCCGTGGCTACAATAGACAGTAGACAGGTGCGGCCATCTTGTATTTTTTTACTTTCATACAAAAATAGGCTGGCTCCTCTTATTTAAGAATTGAGATAAGATGATATAATCGTACTTGCGTGCAGGGAATCGAACAAAGTTGGACATCTAAACAAACATACCTTGCCATAGAACCAAGGTAATCTTGCTCAGGTCTGTTGGGGTTGAGGTTGGTGATGCGACCTTATCCCCATGACAAGCGAAATTAATATGTCATACAAAAAATATTTAAGAATTCACTAAAACAAAAAGAAACAAATATTCCACACTTCTCTCCGCCGAATTCGTTTGTAATTTAACCAAAAATATAAACATATAGAAATAAAAACGTTTTTTCTGAACCCGCCTTCCCTCCGTTTCAAGCCAGCCCAGACGGACTGTAACCTATGAATGCGAATATCTCATTACATAACTAATGGGACTGCAGTATCTGTGAAATCATGTAATGAAAGTAAATATTGATAACAGGAAATACATATTAAAATCAGTACTATGCTGTAGCTCACGACCTATATGAGTGTCCAGAATGATTATTTGCTGTTTAAGATCCAACTCTGGTTTAAGGATCCAAACTGACCTATACAGTTTAGTGGACCAAGTCGACCTGTCAATCAAATTGGCACAGATTGGGACCAATAAGGTTACCAATGTCGTTTCGGTTTGCGGTAACACCATGTGTATATCTCAACTACTACGAAGCTGAGGTACAGGATTTGAAAAGAACCTTATCGCACAACTTGTTTGGGTGTTGACGGTTGGTTGAGGTGACCGAGGAAGTCACTGTTTTTTGGAACCGCGTCGAAAAAAAACGCGTCACACCGCACCGATTTTGAAGCCGACCAGTGACCAGAAACCGGAGTTTTTTGGCCTCAGGCTTATTTTCCGAATAATGCAGAAATTGGGCGAATGTGAGAGGCGTCGCATCATTGCGCAGCATCTCATAAAACCAAGTGTGCGCCAACAAAACAAACGTATGGTGTACGTATTATACAACCTCACGTTTGTATTACACGCACGAATCTTACAGCCTAATAGGCACATCTTATTCTCTGAACAGAATCAAAGTAACTTTAGCCTCTAAGAATGTTCCTTGTTTTGTAACATTGGCAACGCCCCTTGCCCCCCAACATCCAAGTGAAATTCTCTACCCACCATGTGTACAAGGAGGCATGGAAATATCCGGATCATTTGAGATCGTAGTTGTGTGTATCTTTGCGCAGAGGCGATATCCCCCAAACCATGAGGTTTATCCGAGGTGCGATTATTGCTAGTTGAAAACTTATCCAATACCCCGCAATGACGACGTGAAATATCGTCGGCATATGCAATTTTGAAAGTCTCTAAGGAGACTAATTAATAACCAAAAGTTGAGGTTACGACATAAGGGCGATTATTTCATGTTTATTGTTTTATAGGTTTTATCGGTCAATTTCGGCAAATGAGCACCCAATTTAATTTTCGTGCGTTCTGAATTAAAGCGATTTTACTGTTTTTCAAATTCAGAATTCGGGCATTCAATTTCGTTTCGAGGCATTCGAATTCCCTTTTAGCAATGTGTTCAATTTAGCATATCGTCGTTCTTTTTCGTGACGCACAATCAACATTCGATTTAGCTAAAGCTGGTTCGAGGGGAGATTTTTTCTGATTTAAATTTTTTCAATTTAGTAAATAGGCAATCAAATTCGCTAAATGAGAATTGAAATAAGTACCATAAAGAAATGCGAACAAACAGAAAAACAAATTAATTGTACTAGACAACTCTTTCGTATCTTCACTTTAATTCAGTCAAACCTTTTGTTTTTCTTTATTCATTTATGTTTCCCGTAGATTTTATATGGGGCCTATTGTTTGTTTGTTTTCTTTTTTATACTTTTTTCTTTTCTTGTGTTTTTTTTGGGAGGGGGGGGGGGGGTGGAATCTTTATTGGTTAACTGACCAAGACCTAATTTGTTTTTGTGTTTGTGTTTGTGAAACATTAACGTTTGTTATTGTTTGTGTGTTTCTTTATGGTTTTTTTATCCTGGTTTCTTATTGTTATTTATGTTGTTTCTTCCTCAACCATCAATCTGATGGCGTGCCAGACATCGTGGAATATATGTTTGGGTATGGTTATACCACTGCATGCACTTCACTTTGGGTGATGGCATCAACGCTCTGAATGGCTGCTTGTTTAAGGAGATCGCACCTCCACTGCTGCATGTTCATTCCTGATTGCCGGGCAGCCTGTCTGTCTCCGACGCGTTGTTGCCCTCCGGTAACCCAAGGTGCGTTACTTTAACTGCAGCCTTGAATGCAGAATGTGCCATCTCCGTGCTGTTCAGGAATGGGAGGTAGGGATGAAGGCGCTTCAGCTGATCTTTGGGTTGGTACCTTCAGGAGTTGGGCTCGCACGTGAGGCCTCGCATTGTCGTATATGAGGTATAGGGCTCGTCGTCTGGGAAAACTGCAGCACACCTTGAACTGTGTCCGCAAGAAACTCCTCGAATCTCTCTCGCGTCACAGTTTCGAATGCGATTCGGTGGTGCACCAAGCCGAGTTCACTAGAAACAGCGAAGGTGACATTGCAATTCCTCCTCGTTGTCTGTCGACGACCTGTTTGCGGCGATCCCTCGCGGAGCTCTACCCTGGGAGCGTCGAGTCCAGACGTTATAACCTGTCTCGTCAATGAAGACTAGATGCGCCAGAACACCATGCTGCAGGAACTCACCAGCATACTGGACGCGTTGATGAAGTACTTCAGGGGAATTTCTCGCATCAGGAACGTCCTCCACTAGTTTTAGTGTAATCATCATCCCATCCAAGGCCCTGGCTATGGTGGCAGTAGAAACCCCGGGCTTCTCCGACAGATGCTCACTCAAACTAGCCTTCATCTGCAGAAGTGTCAAGATGGGATTAGCGTCAAGGATGCCTTGCAGATGGTTTCGCATCTCGTCATCCATCTTGTTGTGGGTTGCTCCTCCTCTTGCCAGCGTCTGTCGCCTTCCAGTCCTCAAATATGTTGCAACAATTGATCTTGCTGTGGACTTGTTGATGTTCAAATTGACCGCAAGCTCAAGGTAGTCTTGCTCATTTCCCTCGAAGGCCTCATTCAACCTTTATCGATCTACCTGGGACACTCTGGCGTGGCGACCACGAGCTGCCATTTCTATAAATATGCGTATAAAACTGTAGCGAAAGCTCGTCTTCGACCGGCAAAGTGACTCCTGTGCCAATAAGTGAACCGTATTTATGCATTTAACATTCTAAAGGAAACAAAAGTTTAACAGAGCGTTTTTTTGATTGCACAAATGACAGAAATGCCTGCCCAATAATGAATTTTAATGACCAAACACACGCCTCGAAAAGCTCCTGCGATCTTTATTATTGTTTGAACAGGTTTACATCTTTTTCAAAGCCAAGTGTAGTTGCGAGTAGATAAGCTTTCATAGATAGACGACAAATGTGTCTCGGGCCAAAACGTCTGTGAGAATGTGATTTTCATGCTCAATTTAAATTGAATATTTTGAGACGTGTAGAATAAAAACATTTTGGTTTTTGGGTCTTCGGATCGTACGATCGTCCTTTTAAAACTTGCGGTCAAGTTAAAATTCATTGCATAAAGTGTGCGCTTGACCGTGCACGCACATTTACGTATCGCAAACCGGTGCGGCCATCTTTTTTTTTTTTTTACACAAAATAGGCTGGCTCCTCTTATTTTAAGAATTGAGATAAGATGATATAATCGTACTTGCGTGCAGGAATCGAACAAAGTTGACATCTAAACAAACATACCTTGCCATAGAACCATTGCTCAGGTCTGTTGGGGTTGAGGTTGGTGATGCGACCTTATCCCCCATGACAAGCGAAATTAACATGTCATACAAAAATATTTAAGAATTCACTAAAACAAAAGAAACAAATATTCCACACTTCTCTCCGCCGAATTCGTTTGTAATTTAACTAAAAATATAAACATATAGAAATAAAAAAACGTTTTTTCTGAGGCCCCGCCCCTCCGTTTCAAGCCAGCCCAGACGGACTGTAACCTATGAATGCGAATATCTCATTACATAACTAATGGACCTGCAGTATCTATGAAATCATGTAATGAAAGTAAATATTGACAACAGGAAATACATAGGTAAAACTTGTAGCTTTGCATGGTGAGGATGATAAGTAAGACTGATTGCGGTGACACCATGTGGAATCTCAAGGAAATACATATTAAAATCAGTACTATGCTGTAGCTCACGACCTATATGAGTGTCCAGAATGATTATTTGCTGTTTAAGATCCAACTCTGGTTTAAGGATCCAAACTGACCTATACAGTTTAGTGGACCAAGTCGACCTGTCAATCAAATTGGCACATATTGACCAATAAGCTTACCAATGTCGTTTCGGTTTGCGGTAACACCATGTGTATATCTCAACTACTGCGAAGCTGAGGTACAGGGATTTGAAAAGAACATTATCGCACAACTTGTTTGGGTGTTGACAGTTGGTTGAGGTGACCGAGGAAGTCACTTCGTTTTTTTGGAACCGTGTCGAAAAAAAGCGCGTCACCGCACCGATTGTGAAGCCGACCAGTGACCAGAAACCGGAGACTTTGTTTCGGCCTCAGGCTTAGTTTCCGAATAATGCAGACATTGGGCGAATGTGGAGCGAGCGTCACGCATCATTGCGCGGCATCTCATAAACCACGTGTACGCAACAAAACAAACGTATGGTGTACGTATTATACAACCTCACGTTGTATTACACGCATGAATCTTACTGCCTAATAGGCACATCTTATTCTCTGAAGAGAATCAAAGTAACTTTAGCCTCTAAGAATGTTCCTTGTTTGTAACATTGGCAACGCTCCTTTGCCCCCCCCCCTCCAACACCCAAGTGAAATTCAGTGCCCGCCATGGATACAAGGAGGCATGGAAATATCCGGATAATTTGAGATCGTGGATGTATGTTATCTTTGCGCAGAGGCGATATCGTAACCAATGAGGTTTATCCGAGGTGCGATTATTGCTAGTTGAAAACTTATCCCAATACCCCGCAATGACGACGTGAAATATCGTCGGCATATGCAATTTTTAGAAGTCTCTGAGGAGACTAATTAATAACCAAAAGTTAGATTACGACATACGAGCGATTATTTTATAAGTGGTTTTCGCCAGTACGATCGATTCGACTGTTAAAAAAAATTCTTTCTGGCTTTAAATTTCATATTTATTGTTCATATTATGCACAATACGCTTCTGCTGTGCTGTATTTTAAACGACTTTTTCACATCGGGGCATGAGCGTTTGCCTGATTTTTGATGCCTCTCTTATTAGCCACCATACTTTGTATACGGGAAAGTTGGTTCCCGCTCCCACGTATATACATAAAAAAAAATACACAAATACGAAATAGACAATGCATTGCATTTTCAAATTATAGTCAGTATCCGCCCTTTCTTGGACCATGTGTAGTCCAGGAGGAGCATTAGATTAAAGATACACTCACTGGCCATAAGTATTGCAACACACACCAAAGTTCAGTTTGGAGAACTGTGTTACAATAATTTATTTTATTTTATTTACACTACTTAAGACTTCTTGAAAGTGCCTGTGTTTTGAAGTCAATGTTCTTTTTTACTGTTCTTGATCGGAAATTATGTAATACACGATCGATGAAATCGGATTAAATGATCATCTCACCTGTTACTTGTAAAGTGCTATTTTGAGCATGTTGCAATACTTTTGGCCAGTGAGTGTATATTGCATTTGTAAAATGGCAATTATTATAATAAATACCTGTTACTTGTAAAGTGCTATTTTGAGCATGTTGCAATACTTTTGGCCAGTGAGTGTATATTGTATTTGTAAAATGTAATTATTATAATAATTACCTGTTACTGTAAAGTGCTATTTTGAGCATGTTGCAATACTTTTGGCCAGTGAGTGTAAATTGCATTTGTAAAATGGCAATTATTATAATAAATTTTTTGTAAACCGTTTATAAATGCACGTATATTCTACAGCTATACTGTATACTGAAATTAAACATAACAATTGATAACAGTGTAATTACAATATTACCAATGTTGTACTCTTCCCTTTAAACAGTGCTGTGCAAAAACAACTTGTACGAATTGTTCTGAACAGAATCCTTCGTGTTATGGTCTGTATTATACAAAGTACAAATATTGTCCGAGACCTATGTATTTGGCTAAAAAAGAGATAAATTATCTGCATTTCTATTTTTACGCAATTTATCATGTGTTCAAAGAAAGAGTAGTTAGAACACTAGACATGACATCAAGTCTGTATATTAGCCGTGTCTGCGCACGGTTTGTCATAGCTCTGTTTATAGCGCCCCCAGTGTGCAACATTGATCACGTAAGTTTGGCTGAATACACAGACTTGAATAAGGTTAGACTGGTCCCCTGTCTTTATCCTATATCAAGGATATAGACAGAATTCAAGCATACCATTCAATGGGTTTCATTGTGCTGAATATCTGACGTCACGCTTCGACGCTCACGCTCTAGCTACCAGTACCAACCAAGGTCAAAGTCGAACTTCGGTGAAAATATGGTGGCCGCACGGCCAGGATCGGCGTAAATCACGCGCCTCTAGCTCAAAGCGTGACGTCAGATCTTCAGGCTGGAATAAGGCAATCATCGATTATTCATTATATTCAAGAACGTAGCCCGCCTACGTTTGAGTTGTCATAGGGATTACCAATGAGAGAGCCCCTAAAACCTTGGTAGACGATTCCATTATTAACTAGGTTACAACTATTTAAAACGAAATTCAAAGTTATCAACATTTTCAGTTAATCATACATGAATATCAAAATTGCGTCAGAATGCTTCAACGTTTTACAAATATACTACGAGATCTCCTGATATGAATATTTGAATAGACACAATCGGCGACTCCGAGCTAGTAGTGGTCATGTGATGTATAGTGGGTACAAAATAACAACAAACCAGCAGTGCGCTGTGTATAAACATAGGGAGCTCCATGGAGGGTTTTAAAACAACGACCCATTGGTAGCTGAATGGCAAGGGAAGGCAAACTGAATGTTCAAAATCATGTTATATTCATTCTAGAATCTCTGTGCAATTTAGGCTCTGGAATTCACGTAATGCTTTGTGACTTTGTCAAAGTCGTAGCAGACTGGCGTACTACTATACTGTATTTACTAACAGTCGTTTTCCCGGTTTCGGATTTTCCCGGTTCTGGACAGCTGCAAATTAAAAAATATGTTTAATCCACATCGCTTCAGATAGAAAATTGATACTTTACTGAGGTGAGGAATAACTAATGAACTATCTAATGTGTAATTTTCATCCACTAAACTGCAATCGTTGTGAAGATATCGATCATTTAGTGACGCAAACTCGGTTGAACACCGAGTCGAAAACATTTAAAATACGAAGGTCCCCAAAAAGCGACATTGACGTTCTTTGCTGCCGACTGGAAAATGTAGTTACGTTTTTCAACATTTAATTTTTCTAAAGTTGTGAAAATTTCATTTTTTGTTTTAAGTCTGTGGTGTATTTTTATATAAAAGAGTTGAACAAACATTGAAGATCGCTCCAAAATGAGTGGTGACCGAGCCTTGCCCCAGTTCCGAATAAAAACTTATTCGCGCATTGATAAATGTGCGTAATGTTTGGAAATTAAAATTGGGAACATTTGCGATCGGTTTAGAGAACTTAAACTCGTGTTCCAACCAACAAATGCAACATCTATGATGTGCCTTGTACAGCAGAAGCACTCGGAAGAAGCCATGCTTTTCCATACACTACGCGTCGCTTGCTTGGTTTGTTTACATTTTATACCAACGATGAGTCACGTGACTCCGGTCGCCGTTTGTGTCTATTGCAAAAGAAACTGAACGAAATAAAAATACCTAGCCAACAATTGGAACGGAAGCTTCGAGAAGAACTCCTTGTATACGTACACGTGTATACATGAGCTCTTCTCGAATTTTCCATTCAGATTGTACACATACACATGTTATCAATCCATGTGTTCAGCAGTAGATTCATGAATACTCATATATTTGGGGAATTCGACCATTCATATAGTTTCTCCAGTTCTCTGGAGAACTTGCCATAGGCTGTGTAAAAAAAATTGTTAGAATTGGACGCAACCTCGTTCTCATTCACTGTTGCCAATGCCAAGTATGGGATCCATGGTAGCGCGCTATAACGCACAGTGTGCGCACTATGAAATGGCGCGCATTCTTACAGACATATACAGCCAATGTACGATTTCAAGTCTAACAGAGCACTATAAACGCGAGAGCCAACAGTAAAGAGGGAATTGCATTTGTAAGAATTGTTTACACTTTCACTTCCCTTAAGTCAACCCTAAGTTAAAATAAAAGTAGAAATAATTTGTTTTAATGAATTGGCAGCAAACCTATAGCCTAATTGTACTTAATTTGTAATTCATTATTACAGTGTATGCTTAAGTTAACACTTTGTAAACACTTTGTAATTAAACCACTAATTGAGTTGTTTTTGATGTAGGCATTTAGTGAAACCTTGTATAATTCCGTTGTATAATTCCGCTGTTCAGCTAAAAATTGTGCACTAAATTATGAATGGAGAATAAAAATCACTCCAATAAAAAAATAATAAAATAAAATAAAAAAATTAAAAAAATTAAGGTATTTGTATTTCTTACAAATCCTACCATGTTTATGCAGACCGCCATGTTTCCAGTATTTTATCTTTTCGCTCTTTTCCACTCTTTTCCCAATGTTTAAATTCCAGTAACCATAAATAATATCGGCATCTCAACTTCTCCGAGTATGCTTGATGTCTTTGAATCAAGTTATGTGCATGAAATAAATCAAACGATTATTAAAGTAGTCTGGCAGAAGCATGTTTTTGGGGATATACAACATGTTTTATATATCTGCGTGATGACATCTTGCTGTAAAACCAAATAATAGGCTGTGGTTATACATATTGTGCGCCTTCACTTCAGTGTTCCCTCAGTAATATGAAGTCAGGATATCCTTTAAATATAGGTTTATATGTGGATCTTACAGGATACAGATACCAGCAGAAAACTAGAACACACACGAGCTCAAAGTAAAAGAGGAATTACATTTGTAAGAATTGTTTCAACTCAGTAATATCAAGTCAGAATATCCCTTTATTATATGTTTATACACTGCAAAAACTGTGGTGTTAAAAACTACACCATTGGTGTTTATATTAGGCAACTCGCACAATATAAACACCGTGGAAGAATAAAGTTGACACCACTGGTGTTATTTTAACACCTCAGTTTTCGCAGGGTATTGATACCAACAGAAAACTAGACACTGTTAATATTATCTTTTAGTTTCCTTGAAACAGAAAGAGAAAGAGAAAGAGTACACACAAGAGCTCAAAGTAAAAGATGAATTACATTTGTAAGAATTGTTTCAACTTTCACTTCCCTCATTCAACCACTTCCCCCATGCGTAATTTAGAAAACCACTGCATGTTCTCACACTATACCGTCCAACGGCGCGTGTACGACTTCAGCTGTAAAC
Source organism: Zoroaster sp. YZ-2022 (assembly GCA_029582265.1). Classification (NCBI taxonomy): domain Eukaryota; kingdom Metazoa; phylum Echinodermata; class Asteroidea; order Forcipulatida; family Zoroasteridae; genus Zoroaster; species Zoroaster sp. YZ-2022. The sequence goes on from CM055816.1 coordinate 48,833,914, forward strand.
ATGTTGTCATCAGGTTTAATACGTGGCTATAATTTTGACGCTTTCTCACCTCTGTGAACCTGGATTTGATTCTCAATCAGACCAGAGCTGGCATGTGGAGTGGGTTTTGAGCTGAAACGTTGCTTTTTTCCTGCATAATATTTGTCTGGGGTTTTCCTCCCACATCTAAACCTGAACATCTCTTCATCGTTTCTCCAGGCTTACCTGTATACAAGCTGTGCTGTAGGCGCTTTTGAGGAATCCTTGGTTCAATACCGGAGAGATATTGAATGAAAAAATTAATAATAATCTTTCGCTAATTGAACATACGCTAATGTGGAAAAAGGTTATTTCAACACCAAGTATATCAATTTTCCGCATTAATTATTCTTGCAAATAAAATTTATATTTCAAAAAATATTTAAGGGGCGATGGTCCGACAGTCAGTTGTTCCGATAGGTCATTATTGACGGCACATTTTTAAGAATAGCGTTTTTAGTTTTTACAATTTTTTGGCGGAAATTTTGGAAATGCATATCGTGACAGCTCACCAAGTACATGATCAAAGTTTTTCTTTTAAACACCACTGTTAAAATAAAGATACAAGAAAGTTTTTTGCCATTTTTATCCACATCCACTGAGATTTGATCCCGCATCTATAATGATCCGTACCCCCATCCACTAAGGATTTGATCCCTCATCCACAGTGATCCGCATCCCCCATCCACTGAGGATTCGATCCCTCATCCACAGTGATCCGCATCCTAATCCAATTAGGATTCGATCCCTCATCCATATTAAACCACATCCCCCATCCACTGAGGATTCGATCCCTCATCCACATTAAACCGCATCCCTCATCCACTGAGGATTCGATCCCTAGTCCACAGTGATCTGCATCCTAATCCAATTAGGATTCGATCCCTCATCGACAGTGATCTGCATCCTAATCCAATTAGGATTCGATCCCTCATCCACATTAAACCGCATCCCTCATGCACTGAGGATTCGATATCTCATCCACATTAATCCGCGTCCCAATCCAAAATATGGTCCAGAGTACAAATAAATAAAACAATTTAAGAAAAGAAAATATATAAAATATGAAAAACATTACCCACCCTTTTCCCCCGGGGTCCCCTACCAAAAAACCGAATTCGTTCGAACCCCCTGAAATGATTGATGGAAGTTGGAAGCCTAGGCATTTTGGGATCGGGTGTGTCATTCCATAGCACTACTAGGTTAAGCTTATTCTCCTGATCTTTGCTCCGTGGTATAATCAATACTTTCGAGAAAACGGAATATTATTTCGAAGGAACGAAATATTATTTCAGGGGAACCAAACAGCATTTGCAGGGAACGAAATAGTCGAGTCACCAATGAACATTTGGAGTGTGACTGGATTCCATATCTCGTGTTGTGATTTTGTTATTGATTTCAATGAAGGAATAATATTTTTAAAAGATAAGAGCAGTAGCATAATTGCTTAAAATTTGTTGACAAAACCAATCATGTTCACAATTAAAGGTAGCTCGACTGTGTAAACAAAAAGTAATACAATTCACTGATATCAATGCACCGAGGACGATCAGAGGACGATCAGAGCATACTGATCGAAACGTCGAGTTGTACCTCCAGTTCTTTTCAGAACTAATCACTACTCAATTGAGATTCCATTTGGGATGACGTTTCTGTTTCTGTTCTTCACAAGGCCCAACTTTCATTAACCCCGCCCCTCTAGCGTTTGGCCAATCAGATGTTGCGGGGCCTATGACACTGCAGTGAGTGGTGGGTTGGGGAACTATGCAGTTGCAATAACCAATCACCGCTGCGTAAATCACGTTTTTTGCTCAACAGGATATACTAGTGGCAACTACCTTTACCATGGGGAGGAAGTTGATGTTTCTACTTTTCACAAAGCCAAATTTTCATTAAACCCGCCCCTCTATTGTTTGGCCAATCAGATGTTGTGAGACCTATAACAATGCAAAAGAACAGAACAATTTGTGACTCGAAGAGTGTCACTGAAACTGAATAAAAAGACCGTCCCCAGCCGCAATATATCCAATCTGGACCAGACGCTGTTTCAGTTAAATTAGTGAAACTTGAACGCTTACACGGGAGGTAACTCTGACTGTTTCGCAAGGTAAGTTCGTCTCTTCTAAATCTGCTCGAGCGGGCTTCCCTGAGTGACATGAATTTAGCTCCTGATCACGAAAACTGCGAGATTACGCCAGGCTTTTAGTCTTTCTCTCAAGCATTTACTCCCGCTCTGAGGAGGTGTACATTCATTATTAACGCACATGTTCGGCCTAATCAGCTCAAACATCATAATCTCGCAATTTTGATGGCCATGCCAGGGTTCAATGCCAGCTGCGATTTCGTAGAACAGTTCGTTGCTCAGCAAAATTAAAAAGACAACCAGCCAATGTGTACACATTTTGCATGAACAATTGGCTGGTAACCAACAAAACATGCTTAGCAATTGTTAGGGCAACATACCCTATGATATGTGATTAATGGAGTACGATTGCCATAGGCCAAAAAACTCTCCGGTTTCTGGTCTCTGGTCTCAGACATGCGCGTTGACATAAATTTACTTTTTTATTTTTTTAAATTGTTTTTATTTGTTTGCTTGTTTGTTTTTTTTGCTATGAAACGATGTTCAATTGCAGCCAAAATTTCTGGATTGGAATTCTGCCGTACTGTGTTTTAATAACTTTTTCACATAGGGGTATGAACGTTTGCCAGATTTGTGAGGCCTCTCTTAGCCACCATACATTGCATATGGGAAATTTGGTCCCGCGTATACATTTATCACGTATTTGGGGGCGTTGGGGGCAATTTTGAAGCCGACCGATTAAACCGGAGACGTTTTGGGGACCTTAAACTGGGAAACGAAAAGGCTCTGTCTGGAGCTGAAAAAACGGAGAAAAAAATTCCATCAACAATAGTCAAAAGAAGTAATACCCTGCAAATACGTTAGTATTAAAATAACACTTTTGGTGTCAACTTTATTCTGCTGTGGTGTTTATGGTGGGCTAGATGCCCAATATATAATAATGGAAGCATTTTTAAAGCGCTCTTATAAGACGTATCAGCGCGCTGTACATTATTACCCATGTTCATTAGGCGCATAAATCATTCCTGAAACCATCTCAGCTCCCTGGGCAGTATACAGCTCAATTGCTGCCATTTCGGGGCATGTGGGCTAATCAAATACAACAACCAACTCTGCCCTCACAGGTACCCATTTTGCTCCTGGGTGGAGAGAAGCAATTATGGTAAAGTGTCTTGCTCGAGGACACAAATCCGATGCACTAAACCGCTCGGCCATGACACTCCACAACTGGGGTAGTTTTTAAGGACCCTGAAAAGCGAATGTAGGCATATAGTTTTATAATTTCGCCCCAAGTTGTTTTGTTTCCTCTTTTGACAACTCTGGCTTTGCCAACGTCGTGAAAGCCATATTGCAAAACAAAAACGGATTGTTATCCTTGAGACAGAAGCAATAGTTTTGAAATGTTTATTGTATAAAATGAAGGGGTTGTTCTCAGTTTTCCATTGTGGATTATTTGATGGATTATTTGATTAGTAAAACCTTTTTTTTGCTATACTTACAGATCTTCAGTTAAAATGGCAACACAAAGCGATATCATCACTAAGGCATGCGACGGGGCATTGGAACAAATCCAGAAATACGCTCCAGCCGAGTACGCCAAACTGAATGCAGATCCTGCCAGAAAGAAGATACTCGTTCAAGCTGCAAGGGAAACAGCAACCGAATATGTGAAACTGGCCGAGGAGCTCGCCGGAGAGCCACAGGATATCGCCCAGCGACTCGCAAAACACCTGTCCGGGGACAGAATCAAGTTGATTCAAGGGCCCTCAGCATTCCGACGTTCCTCATGGATATCACCAAGAAGGGCGACGGGAAACACTGGGTGGAGCTGACACGAGGAGTGAAGTCGTTCGCACCCGCACGAGCGCTCACTTTATCTGCTGACGTCGACTGGGCTACCTTAAAGCAGTACGCCAGTATTTTAGTTGAGGCTGTACTTCTGGTTTTGTCGGCAGTGGGAATTTCAGTAACCCCAAGTGAATCAGTGATTGAGGGCACTGTTGAAGAAGTCATTCGAGCAATCCAAGCTTCTTCGAAATTGGAGAGGGCGATAGAGGCTTTCGTCGCAGCCTGGGATGTAGCCGGGGGCAGTGCCTATGCCAAAGCGAAGGCCATCTTTCAGCTCATCAAAGACAGCTACGCTGGCGGCATACTCTGGACCACCATCAAGAGCTTGTGCAGCGAAATGAAATGGTACGACTGTCTGGAAACTGCAGCCAAAGTTACTGCCATGATAATTGCTAGTCTCGCCACCGACGGTGTTGCATTGATAGCGGAAATTGCCCTTATCGCCCTCTCAGCGGTTGATTTTGCAAGGAAGATAACCAACGTTATCCAGCTCTCCACAGTCAAGAAAACTTTGTAAAATGAGAACTTTAGTTCCAAGTCCCAAGGTTGTTTAAAATTCATGAGCAGTTTATTACTACTTACGCCTATCATAACCCCATACAATTTGTTCTCGGCTTACAAACATGTATCATCCAAATATTGCCAACTTAAAATATTTCTCTCTCGTCAAATCTATTTGCTTTTAACTATAATTATGCAGACTCACCATTCTGCAAATAAAGTGGCATTGTCCCTTAGTCGTTTACTGGTTTTCTGTCACAACATTGATTGTTTGCAGAAACTGTGGGACATTAGATGTTTATTGCAGTGCAACCTTCTTGCTTTCATTCTATACATATCCACTTGACCAAATCGAGGGTTGAATGAAAAAATAGTATGGTCCCTTGTATTCATTGTGTTTTATCATCATAATTGTACTATCGAACACAGGGAATCTTACAACAAAAGTTTGGTTCCTTCTATGCATTGTGTTTCACCTTCATAATTGTACTATTGAACACAGGGAATCTTACAAAAAAGTCTGGTCCCTTCTATGCATTGTGTTTCATCTTCATAATTGTATTATCGAACACAGGGAATCTTACAAAAAAGTCTGGTCCCTTCTATGCATTGTGTTTCATCTTCATAATTGTATTATCGAACTCAGGGAATCTTACAAAAAAGTCTGGTCCCTTCTATGCATTGTGTTTCATCTTCATAATTGTACTATCGAACTCAGGGAATCTTACAAAAAAGTCTGGTCCCTTCTATGCATTGTGTTTCATGTTCATAATTGTATTATCGAACTCAGGAATCTTACAAAAGTCTGGTCCCTTCTATGCATTGTGTTTCATCTTCATAATTGTATTATCGAACACAGGGAATCTTACAAAAGTCTGGTACCTTCTATGCATTGTGTTTCATCTTTATAATTGTATTATCGAACTCAGGGAATCTTACAAAAAAGTCTGGTCCCTTCTATGCATTGTGTTTCATCTTCATAAAAAACAGTACTATATCAAACAGGGAATCTGACAAAATAGTCTGGTCCCTTACATATAGATTGTGTTTCATCTTCATAATCTAACTTGCGTACAGGGGATCGGACAGTGTGATAAATGTTTATTTATACCTGGGTGCACCCGTAGTGAGGAATTCATGCGCCAAGCTGTTTATCATAAAGTGTATGTCCTCAAAACATTCTGAAAAACAAAGATTTGAGGCCCATTCATTAGATGGATTGTGTAAAAATAGCCCAATATCATAACCTGGGAGTCCTTGGCTTCCAACTTTGAGTATGTTTGACACACTAGGCTCTGAAAAATGGTCCTAATTTGATTTCAAGCGTAAGGCCTTTTTCCAAAATGGCTGCTTTTCAGTGTGGGCGTTTTCATTACTGTAGAGGGTGGTTTTCATTGGGATGAGGATAACTTCCTGGAAACCTGGACTTTAGACAGTAAATAGAGAATAAAATAAAAGGTTATATATCAATCGGTATTTTTTCTTTTGGTTTTAAAAACTGTGGGACTTCTAAGTATTAAAAAAAAATGATTTTTGAGTATTTTGTATTTAGCACTGTTTACTATGGGAGTTTATTTAGTGGGGTGCACCCACCTGGTCGGGGATATACTGGAGCGGTGCTATACCTCAACATTCACGTCCTGCCTTGACCCTTGATCAACTTCTCCTACGAGGAGTGTGGGTTTTTAATCTTTGTCCGGTGTTTCAGTTTCAAAGGAAGCATGGTTAGTGCAAATATTCCTGTTTCATTTTTAGTATCTTAGTAAGAATTACCCTGTTTATGATAAGAGACATTTACAGTGTGTGATTATTAAGTTTCAATAGAAAGACACTTTGATCCACTTCATAGTTTAGCCAAGATGGCGATAACTGTTTATACATGGCATACTGCCTTTATATGAATAACACCGTCTGAACAAAATTTAATCGAATCACTCAGGTTAAGTGTCACAGTATTTGTTTAACCGATGAATTCATGAAATTGTTATAGCTTTCAATTGTAATACTTTGAAACACTCATAAAAAATAAGTCTGACAATTTAAACAAAGGATGAATTGCAACATTTAAAGATGGACTACAACGAGAACTCTCACATTAAATTGACTATCGAACCTTGTTCATGTTGTGTTCAGGTAACAATTTATTGTTGTGGTCTTGTTTTTGTCTTTATAATTTTGTTGCAATTTGACCGAAAAAATTAGACCCCGCTTCTTCGATTTTTGAAATTTCCCGCCTTGCACTGGTTCCCGACAAAGACCCATTGAAAATCCACTATGAAATCCACGATATAGTACCAGCGGACTTGTAAACCAGCGAAAAGGGATGACGTATAACCCATGAGCACCCGAGAGTAAACAGAAGATGCCATGTTACTTCCGTGTATATTATACATGCGTTTTCATGCGTCAGCAGAGGCATGATGTTTTTATGAAGCTTTTTCTCGACGTTGTTGTGTAACAGTTATATAATGCCGACTTCATGTGTTGTTGGTGGATGCACTAGAAATAGTATTAAGAATCCAGAGACTAATTTTTTTCAATTTCCGCGGGATCCTGCGATATTAAATGAATGGGTGAAGTTCGTGAATAATACACGAAAGGATTTCACCTTCATGCCAAAATTCCTGGATCCGCCCCTGCTGGTATTTGCCTGTTTTTATCACTTTATCTGGCTCCCATGAATTTAATCTTTTATAATCTTTGCTATTGTTACTTTAGGTTATTTTATTATATTTAAAGGGCCTGGGAGCATTTTATTCAAATGGATTTGGTGCTATATACATGTCTTTTATATTTTTTATTAATATTTGATTGAAGACAGAATGACATGGCCTGTACACATTTATTGTTATTCTATTCTTGTATTTTACAATTTATTGCCACTGTACACTCAGAACAAGTTTAAGTTTTATAGGCAGAAGTACATGAGATTTACCAACATGAGATTTACAATATTAGTCTTTGTCACACTTCTCCCTTTTGTGATGCAAAGCCAAAAAACCTAATTGAATTAGCTTTAATCCAAGAAAATCTGAACCTGCTCAGCAGTAGAGTTATGCTGATTGTAAGTTTTTTCCTGGGAATAGAGCAGCAAGTGTGAAACGAATTTCAAAGGATTTCCAGTTCGGTTTAACAGAACAATGGCCAAGTTCCAAACAAGTATGTACAGGATTTTGATTAAGTTGTTTTCGTAATCAAGAGGCAACTTTTTAATTTTGATATTTTAACCTAAAAAATAAACTCAATTGTTGGTTGCAAATACATACATATTTTGTCTTGTCATTTATTCGAAAGTACTAAGGTCTTGTAAAATTTTCAGTTCTTGGCATCTTTCTGCCATACCGAATTTGTAATGTTTTTACCATAGTGTATTGTTGGCAACATAAAACAAGTTTATTTCATATTAGTGCTAAATTAATCAACTTCTCCGCCCCCCCCCCTCCCGAAAAGACACAAAATGAAATACACACGTAATTGATTCTGCCATTGATCATGGTTTATAAACGCACAAAATAATTTGTAACTCCCTCCAGATCATTATAACTAGGGAAGAATGTTACCAATTTAAAAAATAAAACGAAACAAATCGGCCTAATCCAGTGGTGGATACGAAAATCCTTTGTACTGTCCACCAGGGTTTGGGAACGTCCTGCGGATTGCGTCCATTACACATGATGGCAGTGGCACCCGGTTGAAACGGCCAAGATAACCCCAACACCACCTCACCACTTGCCGATATGCAACATGGCGATATTTTCTGTAAAACAAAACAAAAAATCAGACAAAATTATAAACATAAGATTTGTGATTTGCATGGTGGAGTATCGATATTGTTACGTTAACACCATGTGAAACTGAAATGCTATAAAACTATAACCATACCAAAAGGCAATCATGATCAAAAGTAAACAATTACATACATGTAATGCATGTACAATAAGATATAGATGCACGTGGGTCAACCAAGGTCATATTCAGTTGTGTGCGGTTACTCTGAAGTAAACACCGGTGCTCATTCTGGTCAATCAAAAAGTAATCTGCTTGATATGCAGATCATTCAAAACTGACATTGCTCTAAAATATTAATTGAAATTGATGGTACATTGGCTTTGTACATTCAGTCAACACTCAAATCACTTACTGGTCAAGCGTTCCTTCAACTGCATCTCTGCCATAGTATGCTCTGTACTGAAGATACGCTGTTGCAAGCACTCCTGGGTGGAGGCAGATCGCATCAAACCAATCATGGATGGTAAGGCACTGGTTGGGATCATCCACGTTGATGTCCAGCTGCCGCATCATGTTCTCTGTCTTCTCAACTTCTTTTGCAACATATACAGTTTGCGAGCAAAGGCTGAAGAACACAATGTCCACACGAACACCTATTACAAAAAAAAACAAGTTTGGAAAATATAATTTTAGTAACTTTGTCATTGGGGTTGCACTACTTAAAATTGATCTTGAAATACATCCCCCATGAACTGATCTGGACAGGACAGGTACATCACGAAGGAATACATTTTTCCATGGGCAGATCAAACATTTTTATTGTGCAGGGGCTACAACCTTTGATTTGAAGGAAAGACTAAATGTCAATTATGCTTAAAGCATGATGGTAAAGATCATGATTTTATTTGAATTTTGAGCAGTGATTACTTTCCCATCATGTCTTCATAAATACTGGCTAATATTGCCAACAAATCATAAAGCGCAAGACATAGTAATTACTCCCAAATTTCCACTGTACATGTATTGTACACATGTACAATTGTACACATGTACATGTACTACTACATTATGTACCTTGGGTCTCCATCATGTTCGTTCATGTTTTTGTCAAGTATAGCCTACAACTATTTTTGTACAGCAGAAACGAATTGATCAAACGAAGCATCATTCAGTATTTCATTCATGAATCATTTTGTGGGCTTACCAGTCTGTGTTTAGCCGTCTATCATCAGGATTTGGTTCGTCGTCTTCGGCCTGACGATCACCGTCACCGGGCTGGTCAACTGCAGGCGCCGCAAGTGGCTCGAACCGGTATGGTTCAGCGCCACGTACTTCGACTTCTTCGTCATCGTCTTCGCCTTCTCTCTCGTCTGGGGAGCTCCCCTCATCGCTAGAGCTGACATCACTATCCTCAGAAGTGCCTATATGAAACTCCTCTTCCTCATCTATACTGTGATCTTCCCAATATTCGCTGCTATCGGACATTTTCGCTGTTTTTCGGTCTAGAAGATGTCGCTTGTCCGCTGTTGTTCCGCATTGCATGTATGGTAAATGCATACAGTACACACGATCGACTGTTGTGCGTGGGGTAACAAAGCGTCATGGGTGCTACGTCACACACGAAGTATGAATTATTCATGAGTTGAGGGCTTTTGGTGAAACTCGGCTTTTCTGGGTCGTAGAACGCCGATCAAATTGATTTTTTTTTGCATGAAGGAACAAGTTTTATTGAATAATAATAATATGTTAGTAATCATTACACATTTCTCGAACGAAAACAGCAACACAGCACTTATCATTATTCCGTTGTAGTCAATCTTTAAGAATGATTAACTGCTTATTACTGTTAATTGTAGTGCCGTATAACATGCAAATCTTCATCGTTAACAATTGTTATAAGTATACAGCTATCATTTTTTTTAAGTTTGTTTCAAATGCTACACTAATTAGATGATTTAATATAAAAAACACAGCAGAATTGTAACCTTTACATGTTAAACAAACTTTGCTATGCTAATAATAATGATTTATAACAAAAAGCATAAAGAAATATAAACTTTATCGAAACGATTAGTTGCTTATTATTAATGTTTACTGTAGCGCCTTATGCAAGTCTAAGTGTACTTTAGGAGTTACAAAGGAAGCGTTGATTAAAATGCGTTGTACATGTACGTACTCAGAACTGAGAACCATTATTTGTTCATGAATATCTACTCTATAGCTTTATAAAATGTCTAAATGAACTACTGGATGATGAATGTAAACTTTATTAAAGGGTCATTAGATTATCTCTTTGAAGAATATAAAATGAAGATAAAATGAACATAATACACTCTTAAAACTAAAGTGTTGAATCGACACATAAAAGTTCAGTGAGTGACAACACTTAATGTAGTTTAATTCAACTCAAAGAAAGTGTTAAATTAACACGGAGTCAGGTTAAGTCTAACGCTATCACTTCAACAATTTTAAAAGTTGAATGTAACTTTATAAAGAGTTATCAACAACCAAACTCTTTAAAATGTTAATTCAATACTTTAGTTTTTAGAGTGTATAACAGTTTGAATATGGCTGGAGTTAGAATAAAATGTACTTTTGCATCAATTAATTTCCTATTTTATATTGATACAATTTTATTTTAAAATTGTATTGATAGTACCTACAATTATACGTGGAGCTAATAAAGAAATATTAATCTTAATCAATATTTACTGTTTCTTTTTAATGTGTAAGTCTAAGATGAATTTTTACGGGTTCTTAAATTTCAGAAATATAAACCGTTTTTAAACTATTTTATCACTTTTTAATTTTATTTGAAACGAAACATTTGTCCGACATCGAAACATTCGACCCACTTTGACCCAGTTAAAAGAGGGAGGGGTAGTTATTCTGTGTCCTCATTTGTTTTGGCCTTATACGAGTTAGGCTCCAAACTTCTCCTTTAAGCAACCGTAAAATGGACAATAATGTTAAACGGAAAACGAACTAGACGAGAAAAAATTCAGAATCCTAATTACTGAAGAGCAAACCTGACCACGGACATAAACCAGATTAGTACAAGCAGTGACCTCTATCAAACAAAATAAACAATTCAAAAGAACAAACAGATCAGAAAACCGTTCTTTTTCTGAAGTGAAGGTATGACATTGGTAATTAAAGTTGGTACACGTTACAGTCATTATGGACAATTATTTAGTTCCCCTAACTCCATCTTGGAGAAAACTAAAACTGTTTACAAAAGTTTACAAAAAATGGCGTCTGGCAACTTCAAAAACATCAAAACAGAAAGAAGAAAACATTCAAAAGTTTTTCGCTGTTTTCTCCAAACCGCGGCACCTTTTTGAAATATATGTTATGAAATTTGTACAGGTTAGTTTGATGATATATTACTTGAAATCTAAACCGTGAGAAGCTATATGAAATATATATCACGAAATTTGTACAGGTTAGTTTTATAATATATTACTTGAAATCTAAACCGTGAGAAGCTATATGAAATATATGTCACGAAATTTGTACAGGTTAGTTTTACGATAAACTACAGGTTTGAAATGAATGTAAGTTTTCAAATACCAATGTTGTAATAGCAATTTACATGAAACATGGTTATAATATTGGTTAAATATTGGAAAATTATTATTATTATTTATTTATTATTTATTTATATTATATATATAGACAAACAAATAACAAAAGCGGAGATTTTGCTGCATATCCAGCATTAAAAAAGAAAGAAATATACATGGCAGGGAGCTTTAGTCATATTCGATACATAATTATGACATATTGTTATTATAACACACTTACATATTAATAATAATATCTATATAAGTTTTGAGGCTTTGCATGGTGGAATATCGATATCGTTTCGGTTTGCGGTAACACCATGTGTTTATCTCAACTAACGTGAAGCTGAGGTACAGGTTCTGAAAAGAACCTTATCGCACAACTCGTATCTCAACCTTCGTTAAGTGAGAAAGGTTCAAGGGAGAACCAATTTCGGGCAACTCGTTTTTCTCTACTGTCGCTAAGTGAGAAATATGGTTCAGGGAGAACCATGGGGACTTCACGGGTTAATATGGTTCAGGGAGAACCATGGGGACTTCGCGGGTTATTCTCAACGTTTCGATTAGCCTGCTCTAACTTTCGTCAGGAGAATGAAGAGGTTTGCCGATGCAACTCCTTAAGTAGTATTTGCTGGGATTATGTGTAGAATGGGAAATGTTCCGATTGGTGCCACTGTTGTGTGATGTGTTGTGATTGGTTGCCACCGTGGCATTGTTCTTGTTGTGTGTGTTTCCTGCTGTGTGTGAGTTGCCTGCTCGCTGAGGCGTATCAGTTGACAGTGGGGTGTGAGTGTTGGTGGATGGTAGGATTGAATGCCAAATGTTGCTGATGAAAAAGCCGATGTCCTGGGGGACAGTGTCATGTTTATGAATCTCAATAGCCTCTCTGATACGACGGGTGTACCAGTGCTTTTCTGGGGCTATGATCTTTGCATTCTGCCAGTCAATGATGTGGTCCAAATCGGTGGAGTGTTTGATGATCGCAGATTTGTCAAATTCCCCTCTGCGGCCGTGGGCCTTGTGTTCATTGAGCCTGGTCGTAAGGTCTCTGCCGGTCTCGCCAATGTACACTTTCCCACAAGTGCAAGGAATTCGGTAAACCCCATCTTGACGGCTGGGATCATGTCTGTCCTTGTGGGTGTGTAACTTCGTTTCCAACTTGTTTCGAGTCCGGTAGTAGACCTTGATGTCAGCTTCCCTCATACGCTGAATTTTGTGTGAAGTGTGGCCAATGTACGGTAGGACGGCAATAGGTTTTTCGGTTCCGTCTGTGGATCGTGGAGCGTTCCTATTCGGGAGGAACTTAAGCTTATCAGGTCTGTACCCATTGTCTCTTAACACGGCGTTAAGATGTTTCAACTCGGATGGCAAGTGCTCTTTATCACTGATAGTGTGTGCTCTTCGAAGTAGGGTGCGATTCACGGAGGATTTCACGGATGGTGGGTGGAACGACCGGGCATTTAGGTAGCGGTCTGTGTGTGTAGGTTTTCTGTAAACCGAATGCCCAAGTGAGCCATCAACCCGTTTGGAAATGAGTACGTCAAGGAAAGGCAACGAGTCGGATGTCTCAGTTTCCATGGTGAATTGAATGCTCGGATGTTGCTGGTTGAGGTGACTGAGGAAGTCACTCAGTTTGTCGGAACCGTGCCGCCAAATGATGAAAGTATCATCTACGTATCGAAGCCATAGTTTGGGTTTGTATCGTGCCGTCTCGAGGGCTTTCTGTTCTGTTCGAAATCTTCCATGAAGATGTTTGCTAGGACCGGGGATATCGGGGATCCCATTGGAGTGCCCAAAGACTGTTGATAGTAAGTCTCTCTCCATTGGAAGTATGTGGATTTCACACATATTGAAAGTAGATCAACGATTTGATCTGGCGTTAGGCTGGTTCGTTCCGGGAGCGTGCTATCATGTTCGAGTACCGACTTGGTTACGAGGATAGCCTCGTCTGTCGGTACATTGGTGAATAATGACTTGACGTCAAAACTCACACTAGCATGTCGGAAGGCTGCAATATGGTTCCCTTTATGATGTTGATAAACCCTGCTGAATTGGGTACATGGTGGGGCGTCTTACCCACGAGTGGGTGTAAGAGCTTTGTCAAGTGTTGGGCGAGGTTATACGTGGGCTTCTTATAATAATAATATCATTTCGTACTTCTCTATAACATTACAATTACGTGTTTCTTTAAATGGTCCATACGGCTTTATTTGTCTCGCAATTCGTCGTATATTCCCGTTTGACTATAGGAAACCAACTCTCACAGTTTCTCGCTGCCTTCTCTGATCACTGCGACCTCGTAGATGCTTTCGTCCAGATTATCGACAATGATGTAATCCTGTTGACGAACGGAAATCCGAAGAAAAACAACCTTTACAATGAAATATAAGCTTTTGATCTCAAATGCCCCAAATCCACACAATTTTATTTTCAGGTCTCGAATTTTCTGGTTTTTCACCGCGTGAACAGACAGAAGCTCGTAGATTCCCTTCTTATAGCCTCACTGATCATTATCGCCTATTTTATAGTAATCTACTGAGGAAAACAAATTTCCATTAAACGATCATAATTTATTGAAATACACATGTCAAAAATACCTTTAACAATCCCAAAGTAAATATCTCAACGGCGAGGCACTGCAGGTTGGTGAGCCATCATTCAATTTATTTATTCTCATTTTTCATTATTCAATTCCTTATAGAGGCCCCTATGCCTATTATTTAATTGTTTCATTTTGATGCTCAGTCTATGAACCTTTGAGGGAAAGTCAAATTACAGTTTAAAGCAACTTCCAGACATGTACGTCAATCATATTGCAGGTAATTTATTAAAAAATATAATAATTAAAATAATAATAATATAAACATAAATAAATGAATGGATGAATGGATGGATGGATGGATGGATGGATGGATGGATGGATGGATGGATGGGTGGGTGGGTGGTTGGGTTGAGTAAGTGAGTGAGTGAGTGAAATGAACGAAAGAACGACCAAACGAAGGGATGGGGGACCAACGAAGGGACGAACAAATAGTTAAATAATTAATTAATGAAATAACATTTACCGCTTCAACCATCAAAATCTGGTCCAACTGTCTGAAGAGCCTCTGGAAATCGGGTCGCTTCTTTGGATTCTGATTCCAACAGTTGAGCATCATGGAATACCTATTGCAAAATAAAATATTGAAAAGGAAGGTACGGTACAACATTGGATTTGTGTTCTGATGGCTGAGTCGTCAGAATGTGGGTCCGAATCCTTGTGGTGCTTGTGTCCCTCAGGGAGACACTTTACCATAATTGCTTCTATCTCCACCCAGGAGTAAATGGGTACTTGTGAGGGCAGAGTTGGTTGTTGTGTTTGATTAGCCCGATATGCGCCGAAATGGCAGCAATTGAGCCGTATACTCCCCAGGGAGCTGAGATGGTTTCAGGAATGATTTATGGGCCTGATGAGCAGGGGTAATAATATAATGCGCCTTGAGCACCAGTTTGGTGGATATGTGCGCTATATAAGCACACATTATTATTATTATTAACATTGGCAAAGTTGGCAAGACAGCTTATATGAGTTTCTATGGGAATGCTTACTATCTAGATACAGGGCTACAAGGAATAACCAAACTTTGAAAGTTCACTTTCGGGTAATAATTGTGTTATATTTTTACCATGGTTATAACCAATATTGTCTCTTTCCTTTGGTGAATACCCATTTACAACAACAAATTATAAATACAAAATCGTTCAATTAAAATAGCACTATTTTGACATCTGTTTGCAAGATCAGTGCTGTGATTAAAATCACTTGCCTATAAGCAGTTCCCAATTGTCGCAGAAACATTCCAACTATAATCTGAAACTATCACATGTTGCTTTCTAATTTTTAGTGATCCCTGCTAATATCAATTCACAAATAAATGTTACTGATTGTATTGTTAGGCTTTAAGACAGATGTCAACCTCCCCATGGAGTATTTGTAAATAGTTTTTGTTTTGACTTATTCATTTTCATCTTTTACTTAATTGAATCTACATAGATGCAATTTTATGGTTACATTATTGAGGTTTTGGGCCCATTCTTAATGTTATAAAATATATTTCTCTCATTAGTTTTTTTTTTATAGTAGTTGCATTATATCCAAACCTTATTC
>CM055816.1:48850305-48907987 GCA_029582265.1 Zoroaster sp. YZ-2022
GGACCAAAACCACCCATATTTTGTCCCTTTCGTCAATCAAATTGGCACATATTGACCAATAAGGTTACCAATGTCGTTTCGGTTTGCGGTAACACCATGTGTATATCTCAACTACTGAAAGCTGAGGTACAGGATTTGAAAGAACCTATCGCACAACTTGTTTGGGTGTTGACGGTTAGGTTGAGGTGACCGAGGAAGTCACTTCGTTTTTTTGGAACCGTGTCGAAAAAAAGCGCGTCACCGCACCGATTTTGAAGCCGACTAGTGACCAGAAACCGGAGACTTTGTTTCGGCCTCAGGCTTAGTTTCCGAATAATGCAGAAATTGGGCGAATGTGGAGAGAGCGTCACGCATCATTGCGCGGCATCTCATAAACCACGTGTGCGCAACAAAACAAACGTATGGTGTACGTATTATACAACCTCACGTTGTAACACGCATGAATCTTACTGCCTAATAGGCACATCTTATTCTCTGAACAGAATCAAAGTAACTTTAGCCTCTAAGAATGTTCCTTGTTTGTAACATTGGCAACGCTCCTTTCCCCCCCCCCTCCAACACCCAAGTGAAATTTAGTGCCCGCCATGGATACAAGGAGGCATGGAAATATCCGGATAATTTGAGATCGTGGATGTATGTTATCTTTGCGCAGAGTCGATATCGTAACCAATGAGGTTTATCCGAGGTGCGATTATTGCTAGTTGAAAACTTATCCCAATACCCCGCAATGACGACGTGAAATATCATCGGCATATGCAATTTTTAAAAGTCTCTAAGGAGACTAATTAATAACCGAAAGTTAGATTACGACATACGGGCGATTATTTTATAAGTGGTTTTCGCCAGTACGATCTATTCGCCTGTTAAAAAAATTCTTTCTGGCTTTAAATTTCATATTTATTGTTCATATTATGCACAATACAATTCTGCTGTGCTGTATTTTAAACGACTTTTTCACATCGTGCATGAACGTTTGCCTGATTTTTGATGCCTCTCTTATTAGCCACCATACTTTGTATACGGGAAATTTGGTCCCCACGTATATACATTTAAAAAAATACACAAATACAAAATAGACAATGCATGCGTTTTCAAATTATAGTCAGTATTCCGCCCTTTCTTGGACCATGTGTAGTCCAGGAGGAGTATGAGATTAAAGGTACACTCACTGGCCATAAATATTGCAACACACACCAAAGTTCAGTTTGGAGAACTGTGTTACAATAATTTATTTTATTTTATTTACACTACTTAAGACTTCTTGAAAGTGCCTGTGTTTTGAAGTCAATGTTCTTGTTTACTGTTCTTGCTCGGAAATTATGTAATACACGATCGATGAAATCGGATTAAATGATCATCTCACCTGTCACTGTAAAGTGCTATTTTGAGCATGTTGCAATACTTTTGGCCAGTGAGTGTACATTGCATTTGTAAAATGGCAATTATTGGTAAAACGTTTATAAATGCACCTATATTCTACAGCTATACTGTATACTGAAATTAAACATAACAATTGATAACAGTGTAATTACAATATTACCAATGTTGTACTCTTCCCTTTAAACAGTGCTGTGCAAAAACAACTTGTACGAATTGTTCTGAACAGAATCCTTCGTGTTATGGTCTGTATTATACAAAGTACAAAGATTGTCCGAGACCTATGTATTTGGCCAAAAAAGAGATAAATTATCTGCATTTCCATTTTTAAGCAATTTATCATGTGTTCAAAGAAAGAGTAGTTAGAACACTAGACATGACATCAAGTCTGTATATTAGCCGTGTCTGCGCACGGTTTGTCATAGCTCTGTTTATAGCGCCCCCAATGTGCAACATTGATCACGTAAGTTCGGCTGAATACACAGACTTGAATAAGGTTAGACCGGTCCCCTGTCTTTATCTTATATCAAGGATATAGACAGAATTCAAGCATACCATTCAATGGGTTTCATTGTGCTGAAGATCTGACGTCACGCTTCGAGGCTCACGCTCTAGCTACCAGTACCAACCAAGGTCAAAGTCGAACTTCGGTGAAAATATGGTGGCCGCACGGCCAGGATCGGCGTAATTCACGCGCCTCTAGCTCAAAGCGTGACGTCAGATCTTCAGGCTGGAATAAGGCAAGTATCGATTATTCATTATATTCAAGAACGTAGCCCGCCTACGTTTGAGTTGTCATAGGGATTACCAATGAGAGAGCCCCTAAAACCTTGGTAGACGATTCCATTATTAACTAGGTTACAACTATTTAAAACGAAATTCAAAGTTATCAACATTTTCAGTTAATCATACATGAATATCAAAATTGCGTCAGAATGCTTCAACGTTTTACAAATATACTACGAGATCTCCTGATATGAATATTTGAATAGACACAATCGGCGACTCCGAGCTAGTAGTGGTCATGTGATGTATAGTGGGTACAAAATAACAACAAACCAGCAGTGCGCTGTGTATAAACATAGGGAGCTCCATGGAGGGTTTTAAAACAACGACCCATTGGTAGCTGAATGGCAAGGGAAGGCAAACTGAATGTTCAAAATCATGTTATATTCATTCTAGAATCTCTGTGCAATTTAGGCTCTGGAATTCACGTAATGCTTTGTGACTTTGTCAAAGTCGTAGGAGACTGGCGTACTACTATACTGTATTTACTAACAGTCGTTTTCCCGGTTTCGGATTTTCCCGGTTCTGGACAGCTGCAAATTAAAAAATCTGTTTAATCCACATCGCTTCAGATAGAAAATTGATACTTTACTGAGGTGAGGAATAACTAATGAACTATCTAATGTGTAATTTTCATCCACTAAACTGTAATCGTTGTGAAGATATCGATCATTTAGTGACGCAAACACGGTTGAACACTGAGTCGAAAACATTTAAAATACGAAGGTCCCCAAAAAGCGACATTGACGTTCTTTGCTGCCGACTGGAAAATGTAGTTACGTGTTTCAACATTGAATTTTTCTAAAGTTGTGAAAATTTCATTTTTTGTTTTAAGTCTGTGGTGTATTTTTATATAAAAGAGTTGAACAAACATTGAAGATCGCTCCAAAATGAGTGGTGGCCGAGCCTTGCCCCAGTTCCGAATAAAAACTTCTTCGCGCATTGATAAATGTGCGTAATGTTTGGAAATTAAAATTGGGAATATCTGCGATCGGTTTAGAGAACTTAAACTCGTGTTCCAACCAACAAATGCAACATCTATGATGTGCCTTGTACAGCAGAAGCACTCGGAAGAAGCCATGCTTTTCCATACACTACGCGTCGCTCGCTTGGTTTGTTTACATTTTATACCAACTATGAGTCACGTGACTCCAGTCGCCGATTGTGTCTATTGCAAAAGAAACTGAACACAATAAAAATACCTTGTCGGCCTACCTAGCCGACAATTGGAATGGAAGCTTCGAGAAGAACTCCTTGTATACGTACACGTGTATACATGAGCTCTTCTCGAATTTTCCATTCAGATTGTACACATACACATGTTATCAATCCATGTGTTCAGCAGTAGATTTATGAATACTCATATATTTGGGGAATTCGACCATTCATATAGTTTCTCCAGTTCTCTGGAGAACTTGCCATAGGCTGTGTAAACAAATTCGTTAGAATTGGACGCACCCTCGTTCTCATTCACTGCTGCCAATGGCAAGTATGGGATCCATGGTAGCGCGCTATAACGCACAGTGTGCGCACTATGAAATGGCGCGCATTCCCACAGACATATACAGCCAATGTACGATTTCAAGTCTAACAGAGCACTATACACGCGAGAGCCCACAGTAAAGAGGGAATTGCATTTGTAAGAATTGTTTACACTTTCACTTCCCTTAAGTCAACCCTAAGTTAAAATAAACGTAGAAATAATTTGTTTTAATGAATTGGCAGCAAACCTATAATTGTACTTGATTTGTAATTCATTATTACAGTGTAGGCCTATGCTTAAGTTAACACTTTGTAAAAATTTGTAATTAAACCACTAATCGAGTTGTTTTTTATGTAGGCATTTAGTGAAACCTTGTATAATTCCGTTGTATAATTCCGCTGTTCAGCTAAAAATTGTGCACTAAATTATGAATGGAGAATAAAAATCACTCCAATAAAAAATAAAATAAAATAAAATAAATAAAATAAAATAAATGTAGTTGTATTTCTTACAAGTCCTACCATGTTTATGCAGACCGCCATGTTTCCAGTATTTTATCTTGTTGCTCTTTGCCACTCTTTTCCCAATGTTTAAATGCCAGTAACCATAAATAATATCGGCATAACAACTTCTCCGAGTATGCTTGATGTCTTTGAATCAAGTTATGTGCATGAAATAAATCAAACTATTATTAAAGTAGTCTGGCAGAAGCATGTTTTGGGGGATATACAACATGTTTTTGCAGAGGAGAACATAATTATATAACTTTATCTGCGTGATGACACCTTGCTGTAGGACCAAATAATAGGTTGCGGTTATACTGATTATAATAAAACCACATAATTTCCTGCTATTTGGAAAAATTGGGCTAGGCCTTGAACCCTACAAATTGTGGGCTTTCACTTCAGTGTTCCCTCAGTAATATCAAGTCAGGATATCCCTTTAATATATGTTTATATGTGAATCTTACAGGATATAGATACCAGCAGAAAACTAGACACTGTAATATTATCTTTTAGTTTTCTTGAAACAGAAAGAGAAAGAGAAAGAGTACACACAAGAGCTCAAAGTAAAAGATGAATTACATTTGTAAGAATTGTTTCAACTTTCACTTCCCTCATTCAACCACTTCCCCCATGCGTGATTTAGAAAACCACTGCATGTTCTCACACTATACCGTCCAACGGCGCGTGTACAACTTCAGCTGTAAACATGTTGTCATCAGGTTTACGTGGCTATAATTTTGACGCTTTCTCACCTCTGTGAACCTGGGTTTGATTCTCAATCAGACCAGAGCTGGCATGTGGAGTGGGTTTGCAGCTCAAACGTGGCTTTTTTCCTGCATAATATTTGTCTGGGGTTTTCCTCCCACATCTAAACCTGAACATATCTTCATCGTTTCTCCAGGCTTACCTGTATACAAGCTGTGCTGTAGGCGCTTTTGAGGAATCCTTGGTTCAATACCGGAGAGATGTTGTCCTCTTTCGGCTGCTCCCGTTAGGGGTCGCCACAGCGGATCATGATCCGCATATTTGATTTGGCATAGGTTTTACGCCGGATGCCCTTCCTGACGCAACCCTCCCATTTATCCGGGCTTGGGACCGGCACTAAGCATGCACTGGCTTGTACATCCCCAGTGGCTGGGTTCAATTCGGCCCTCGCAGCAATTATGGTAAAGTGTCTTGCTCAAGGACACAAGCACCATGGTCGCGGCAAGGCTTCGAACCCACACACTCTGACGACTCAGCCATCAGAACACAAATCCGATGCACTAAACCGCTCGACCATGGCACCCCACTCAATACCGGAGAGATATTGAATGCAAAAATTAATAATAATCTTTCGCTAATTGAACATACGCTAATGTGGAAAAAGGTTATTTCAACACCAAGTATATCAATTTTCCGCATTAATTATTCTTGGAAATAAAATTTATATTTCAACAAAATATTTAAGGGGCAATGGTCCGACAGTCAGTTGTTCCGATAGCTCATTATTGACGGCACATTGTTAAGAATAGCGTTTTTAGTTTTTACAATTTTTTTGCGGAAATTTTGGAAATGCATATCGTGACGGCTCACCAAGTGCATGATAAAAGTTTTTCTTTTAAACACCACTGTTTAAAATAAAGATACAAGAAAGTTCTTTTGCCGTCATCAGAAGTAAAACTCTTGCATTTGAGTGGTCAGCGTGATTATGGGGACATGTAGTTGTTTGGAGGCAATGGGACTAGTATCCACATCCACTGAGATTTGATCCCGCATCTATAATGATCCGTATCCCCATCCACTAAGGATTTGATCCCTCGTCCACAGTGATCCGCATCCCCATCCACTGAGGATTCGATCCCTCATCCACAGTGATCCGCATCCTAATCCAATTAGGATTCGATCCCTCATCCACATTAAACCGCATCCCCATCCACTGAGGATTCAATCCCTCATCCACAGTGATCCGCATCCTAATCCAATTAGGATTCGATCCCTCATCCACATTAAACCGCATCCCCTATCCACTGAGGATTCGATCCCTCGTTCACAGTGATCGGCATCCTAATCCAATTAGGATTCGACCCTTCATCCACATTAAACCGCATCCCTCGTGCACTGAGGATTCGATATCTCATCCACATTAATCCGCGTCCCAATCCAAAATATGGTCCAGAGTACAAATAAATAAAACAATTTAAGAAAATAAAATATATAAAATATGAAAAACATTACCCACCCTTTTTCCCCGTGGACCCCTACCAAAAAACCGGATTCGTTCGAACCCCCTGAAATGATTGATGGAAGTTGGAAGCCTACGCATTTGGGATCAGGTGTGTCATTCCATCGCACTACTGGGTGAAGCTTATTCTCCTGGTCTTTGCTCCGTGGTATAATCAATACTTTCGAGAAAACGGAATATTATTTCGAAGGAATGTAATATTATTTCAGGGGACCCAAACAGCATTTGCAGGGAACGAAATAGTCGAGTCACCAATGAATATTTGGAGCGTGACTGGATTCCATATCTCGTGTTGTGATTTTGTTATTGATTTCAATGAAGGAATATTTGTAAAAGATAAGAGCAGTAGCATAATAGCTTCAAATTTGTTGACAAAACCAATCATGTTCACAATTAAAGGTAGCTCGACTGTGTAAACAAAAAGTAATACAATTCACTGATATCAATGCACTGGTTGGATTATGACAAATTCACTGAAAACAATCAATGCACCGGATTACTGATAACGATTCAATTGCTCGTTTGTCCGCGTCAAGCCGCCTCAATCTGATAAGCATTTTTACAACAATCGTAACAAATAAACTGAAATTCAAGTGAGATTGGAAATATAATAGACCTTATGCATGACGTCACAAACTGGAGGGCGCCATCAGACGTTGCGGAGCCTGCACTGCTGCTGTGAGTGGTGGGTCGGGAGACTATGCAGTTGGAATAACCAATCACCGTCGCGTAAATCATGTTTTTTTTTACCCAAATGAAGGTACAGGATATAGTGGAAAGTAGATTTACCATTGTGGATGAAGTTTCTGTTTCTGTTCTTCACAAGGCCCAACTTTCATCAACCCCGCCCCTCTAGCGTTTGGCCAATCAGATGTTGCGGGGCCCATGACACTGCAGTGAGTGGTGGGTTGGGGAACTATGCAGTTGCAATCACCAATCACCGCTGCGTAAATCAAGTTTTTGCTCAGCAGGATATACTAGTGGCAACGACCTTTACCATGGGGAGGAAGTTGATGTTTCTACTTTTCACAAGGCCAAATTTTCATTAAAGCCGCCCCTCTATTGTTTGGCCAATCAGACGTTGCAAGGCCTATGACAATGCAAAAGAACAGAACAATTCGTGACTCGAAGAGTGTGTCAGTGAAACTGAATAAAAAGACCGTCCCGAGCCGCAATATATCCAATCTGGACCAGACGCTGTTTCAGTTAAATTAGTGAAACTTGAACACTTGCACGGGAGGTAAACTCTGACTGTTTCGCAAGGTAAGTTCGTCTCTTCTAAATCTGCTCGAGCGGGCTTCTCTCAGTGACATGAATTTAGCTCCTGATCACGAAAACTGCGAGATTACGCCATTACGCCAGGCTTTTAGTCTTTCTCTCAAGCATTTACCCCCACTCTGAGGAGGTGTATATTCATTATTAACACACATGTTCGGCCTAATCAGTTCAAACGTCATAATCTCGCAATTTTGGTGGCCATGTCAGGGTTCAATGCCAGCTGCGATTTCGTAGAACAGTTCGTTGCTCAGCAAAATTAAAAAGACAACCAGCCAATGTGTACACATTTTGCATGAACAATTGGCTGGTAACCAACAAAACATGCTTAGCAATTGTTAGGGCAACACACCTTATGATATGTGATTGTTGGAGTACGATTGCCAGAAGCCAAAAAAGTCTCCGGTTTCTGGTCTCTGCGCGCGTCGCCTCAGACATGCGCGTTGACATTTTTAATTTACTTTTTTATTTTTTAAAATTGTTTTTATTTGTTTGCTTGTTTGTTTTTTGGCTATGAAACGATGTTCAATTACAGCCAAAATTTCTGGATTGGAATTCTGCCATGCTGTGTTTTAACAACTTTTTCACATAGGGGTATGAACGTTTGCCAGATTTGTGAGGCCTCTCTAAGCCACCATACATTGTATCTGGGAAATTTGGTCCCGCGTATACATTTATCACGTATTTGGGGGCGTTGGGGGCGATTTTGAAGCCGACCGATTACCAGAAACTGGAGACGTTTTTGGGACCTTAAACTGGTAAACGAAAAGGCTCTGTCTGGAGCTGAAAAAACGGAGAAAAACAAATCCCTCAACAAAAGTCAATTGAAGTAATACCCTGCAAATACGTTAGTATTAAAATAACACTTTTGGTATCAACTTTATTCTGCTATGGTGTTTATTCTGCTATTGCGGTGGGCTAGATACCATATATAATAAGAATGGAGGCATTTTTAAAGCGCTCTTACACGACGTATCAGAGCGCTGTACATTATTACCCCTGTTCATTAGGCGCATAAATCATTCCTGAAACCATCTCAGCTCCCTGGGGAGTATACAGCTCAAATGCTGCCATTTCGGGGCATATGGGCTAATCACATACAACAACCAACACTGCCCTCACAGGTACCCATTTTGCTCCTGGGTGGAGAGAAGCAATTATGGTAAAGTGTCTTGCTCGAGGACACAAGCACCACGGTCGCGGTCGGGATTAGAACCCACATTCTGACGACTCAGCCATCAATCAGAACACAAATCCGATGCACTAAACCGCTCGGCCATGACACTCCACAACTGGAGTAGTTTGAAAATTATTAATTTTCGCCGGTGTAATTAATATATACTATCGCTGTTGATTTTTGTAAATTTTGGCAGCATTTTCTGGAATTTGTGAGACAGGCCTGGGAGGTCTTGTAAAAACAAATGCAACTCATAAAAAATAACCATAATTTTTATTTTCAGTTTCAGTTTTTGTGCTTTTTAATATTTAGATGTTTTGAAACTGTCCCCATTCATTAATGGTATGGCTATAATGCTCATCAAGCCTTGAATCAC
Organism: Zoroaster sp. YZ-2022; assembly: GCA_029582265.1. Taxonomy (NCBI): domain Eukaryota; kingdom Metazoa; phylum Echinodermata; class Asteroidea; order Forcipulatida; family Zoroasteridae; genus Zoroaster; species Zoroaster sp. YZ-2022. The sequence goes on from CM055816.1 coordinate 48,859,510, forward strand.
GTGAGGCCCGTCGTACCCCCCGTTCCCCCGTGTGTACATCCCCCCGTGTGTACAGCGCGATGTTGTACGATACCACGTGACGTTAACGACAGTATCCCGTTTGTAAGTCGATACGTAATACCCGTGCGCATTGGTAGTACGCGCATTCCTTTCGCTACTTCCGGTTCTAAAGCTGAGATACTGTTGTGTGTAATGTTAACTAAATTTCTTGATTTGAAAAGCGATTCTTGAGGCAGAAATTTGCCTTATTAATAACATATTGAGTCTTTAAAAACATACGTTAAAGGCAAGTCCTAAGCTTTCTAATTTCTCGCGTAAATCCTTTAAGAAAAGTGTGTCAATGCATTTCCAATGGGCTTCTGACGATGGAGCCAGCATAATTATACAAAGTGTGCGTCGTTTATGTTGGAATGACGTCACACTTACCAACAGGATACAAGCGACGACGTGTACAATTGTATTTTCTATTGGGGACTGGGTTCACATTTGCATAATAATGCAATGTCCTGTGGCGGGAATATTGATTGGTGGTATGGGTGTGTGTTGAAGTCACTTGACTGTTTTTGACCGAGCAGTGCGGACTAGCTTATTTTTTCTCCTCTTGATTTCTACGTGTTTGGACCTACGTTACATAGACTTTTGAATTATACGCATAGTATGGCATATCAACAGGCAATTAATGATAGGCCTATACTACCTGAGCAAGTGATACCAGCACCGCCAACAGAAGGACTGACAGCCAGGGCGGTATCCGATATAGTGAAGGAAGCAGTTGGAGGTGTTAAAGATTACATTGACGCAGCTTTACACGCTCAGAGGGAAGAAAGCGAGAAAGTGATCATGAATCAGCTACGCAGCAACTTGAACACTTAAAGAAAGCGTCACAAGTGCAGTTTAGATTCAAGGGTAACAAGTCCCAGTTCACCTTTAATGAGGAGATTGCCGAAGCCTTAGAGAAAGCCAGTAATCGTTTATCTGAAGGTAAACCAGTTATAGCTAAGGAAGTAGTAGATAAGGCAGTAGTAGACCTCAAGAAGAGGAATAAATTAATAAGACTAGCAGATAAGTCAGACGCTGGTTGGGCGGCTGTTGATGAGTATTTGTCAGACGAACTCGCAAGCGATAGCGAAGACGAGAAGCGAATTAGGTCCGCCCAAACCAGAGCCGCGGCCAAGAAAAAGAAGAATAAGTCTTTGAGACCAAGGCCATACAACTACAGAAGACAAAATGCTGCCGAAACCCCACCCAATCCTGATTCTAGGAATAATTATTCTTTTCGCCGCTATAATCAGCAAGATAGATACCAATATAGCTTCGGGCGAGGTGGATCGGGTCCGAGACCCTCTGATGAGTGCTTCGGATGTCATCAGAAGGGGCATTGGAGGAGGAATTGCCCAAATGACGCCAAAAAACAAACTCCAGCCCAAATCAAAGATGGCGGCCCGCATTGGTAACGAAGGTAGATATCATGTTAGTTGATATAAGGTTATTATTAGCATTACATATAGATAAATATGGCAGATTTTAATAAGCGACATGAATGCATATATTGATTAGTTAGTTCAATCATGTCAATTGCATAGTAAGTAGTGGTACATACGATCATGGTGGTCGTAACTTAAGCTGCAGACATGGCACATGCCTGGCTATGCCTGACTGATTTCATGGCTTTTGCATTGTACAATATGATGTACTAAATCGTGAGATATGCCTGATTAGGCTTGAAAGACGGAAGTGTTTCGAGAGTATATTGATTAAGACAAGCACAGTACGATGGTACGGCAGTGCATGTGTTATCGCATTGCCATTACAGGTCGGATGAGAATGTTCCATGATAATTATAAATAATATGAATTCATGATGAAGTAGGTAGAAAGGGTTATGATGTTTCGAGGAGAAGTAATATGTGCATGATGAAAGCCATGGAGGATGGTAAATGCAAATGCAGTGCGAGTTGAATATGTAATTGTGAGAATAAGTTATAACAATATGCTTTCGTTGGTTATTCTTCTAGAAATGCTGATGGCTCCTTCAACGAGTGCTACTTCTAGTACCAGTAAAGGAGGATCAATAGGGTACGATGCTGAATTTTATGACTTGAACTATTACGAGTATGAACAAGGCAATGCGACGCCGATAGTAAAAGGCCGGTTACGTGCGGCTAAAACGTTTTGGAAGTCGATCAATGCCAATCCTGAAGTTCTAGATATTAGCCTATAGAGTCGGGATATAAGCTACCTTTGTTGCATGCCCCGGATACGGTTATACTTAAAAACAATAAGTCTGCACTAAATTATTCGGATTTTGTGCTTAGCGCTATTGAAGAACTGAAGGTTAATAATTTAATCATTGAAACTGATAGTATTCCTCATGTGGTTAATCCTCTTTCTGTAGCTATACAAAGTTCAGGGAAGAAGCGCCTGATTTTAGATCTAAGATATGTAAATCAATTTCTCTGGAAAAGTAAAATCAAATTTGATGACTGGAATGTTGCGTTAGAGTATTTTAAGCAAGGTGATTTTATGTTTTCTTTTGACCTCAAATCAGGGTACCATCACATAGAAATATTTCCTGCACATACAACATATCTTGGTTTTGCATGGGAAATAGATGGATCAACTAGGTATTTTACTTTTCAAGTACTTCCGTTTGGACTATCATCTGCACCATATATTTTTACAAAATGTTTGAGGCCACTGCTTACGCACTGGCGATCGCAGGGTCTTTTTATTGTTTTATATTTAGATGATGGATGGTGTAGAGCAGATACTGAAAGTAAGTGTATTGAGCAAGCTAGTTTAGTCAAGGCAGACCTACTAGCTGCAGGCTTAGTTCCAAATACAGACAAATCCGTATGGATTCCTTCTGTTAAGCTGGACTGGTTAGGCCTTACATGGAATGCGGTTGAAGGTTCCATACAAGTAATTGAGCGGAGAATTTCAGATATACAGTCATGTATTAATGATATTCAGGTTTCATTACCGTTTATATCTGCTAGACGGTTGGCATCATTGGCAGGTAAGATCATATCCCTCGCACCAGTAGTTGGTCCAATTTCGCAATTAAGATCAATATTTTTACACATGGAAATTGAAAAGCGTTACGACTGGGACAAAGTTTATTCCCTGGGCAGGAACAATGATGTGATTAGTGAGATATTTTTCTGGAAGAAAGAGGTAGAGAGATTGAATAACAGATTGCTTTTCGATCATTCCTTACCACAGGTTTTGGTTTATTCCGATGCGAGTGCGACGGGATGCGGTGCCTGGACAGTGGTTTGTGGAACCATGAAGTTCCATCAGAATTGGGACAGCATTGAAATGAGTAAGAGCTCAACTTGGAGGGAGCTAAAGGGAGTAGCCCTTGCTATTTATGCTTTTGCCAATAGCATTATAGGCAAGCAAGTAAAGATGTTCACAGACAACAAAGGCGTTGTTTCTATTAGAAGGGCAGCATGAATCGTGAATTGCAAGATATTAGCATTGAACTTTTTGAATTTTGCAGATTGCACAATATAAGATTAGGGATTCAGTGGGTGCCTAGAGAGGATAATATTCAGGCTGATATATTGAGCAGAGAAGAGGATTTTGATGATTGGGGTGTTTCTAGAGAATTTTTTTCAGTTTATGAATGGGCTTTGGGGCCCTCATACAGTAGACAGATTTGCTGACGATTTTAATTACAAAATTCCAGTTTTCAATTCTAAATTTTGGTGTGCCCTTTCTAGCCAAGTAGATGCTTTTTCCTGTGATTGGAGTCATGACAATAATTGGCTGGTTCCCCCCATTGACATGGTTGGAGCAGCTGTTAAGCATGTGGCAGTTTGTAAAGCTCAAGCTACTTTAGTTATTCCCGCATGGCATTCGGCATCATTTTGGCCCGTTATTTTTTCAGATAGTAGTCCTTATCACAGTTTGATCATGCACTTAATTAAATTCAAGGATTCATCAAACATTTTTGTGAAAGGTCGAAACCCAAATACAATTTTTGGTACACCCAAGATGAGAAGCGAGGTGTTGTGTATTAGGCTAGATGCCAGAGTCTGTTAGTGGACTATATATCATAGAACATTATGGTATAGCTGCATAGCATGATAGAAAGAGAGTTATAAGTCCGCATGGCATTCCCTCTGATGTAGTATTACATACACAATTATGAGATAATTGTATAAGCTGGGTAGCTTCACTGATAGCGGTATAATTGGCAAAGTGCTTTGTGTATTTTCTATTTTTGCAGAATACAGAAACAAAGGGTGACATTGGATGATGTGTTAAAGGCGTCTAGAGCAGAATCAACAGTGTCAAAGTATGAGAAGGCTTTTGCTGCTTGGAAAGCTTGGTGCAAGGGTGAAAGACTGATAGATTGTCCAGCCAAACAACAGGACATTGCAAGGTACTTTATATTTATGTTAAACGCAGCAGCCCCATACTCTAGAATTGAAGCTGCATTTTATGGCATTAAATGGAAGCATGATTGCTTACCAACAGTCCTGTCTAACCCATGTGACACTAAATTTCTTCAATTGGTGTTGGCTGGTATTAAGAAGATTTTGGCAAGACCGGTGACAAAGAAAGAGCCTATTACTCCAGACATACTAAGAATGGTGATAGGTAAATTTGCTGGAGAGGATAACTTAATGAACATTAGACATTGTTCTATGTTTCTTATATCATACGCAGGCTTTCTTAGACATAACGAGTTGGCCAATTTAAGGTTGTGTGATCTTGAAATTTATGATTCTCATGTGAAATTGTTTCTAGTCAAAAGCAAAACCGACCAATACAGAGAGGGTGCCTGGGTGATTGTGGGAGCCACTGGTTCAGATTTATGCCCTGTGGCTATGCTTAAGAGGTATTTGAGCTTATTAGGTATGACTCTCTCTAGTGGTGATTTTCTTTTTAGACCAGTTACTTATTTCAAGTCTCGTAACTCATACAGCCTGAGAAGTGGGCAATTGTCATATTCAAGGTGTAGAGAGATATTTAAGGAGGCTCTCAAATCTGTTGGGGTGGACGCAAAGCTTTTTGGATTACATAGCCTGCGTTCAGGAGGTGCATCTGCGGCAGCAGCGGTAGGTGTGCCAGATAGGTTATTTCGTAAGCATGGCCGATGGAAGACCGAGAAAGCCAAGGACGGTTATGTTAAGGAAAGTCTTCAGAACCAACTTGAGGTATCCCTGAATTTCGGGTTATAGTAAGGAGCACCTTGCTATATCCTTTGTGTGTTTATAAGTGTAAGGTGTCATAAATGTAATAATTTAATATGAGGAAAGTTTGATGCAAGTTATGAAGAAGGTTGTGATCACAAAATTATAGTGATGGTTTCATGTTTAAGAAATAGTAAATATGAATATAAATTATGAATATTAATGAAGATATGATGAATTAAAATATGAGAACCAGTTTATAAAATCCTTACTCTGTGCCCGTTCTTTAAACCTTGAAATGGGGACTAGAGGTGTCGCTCGTCGTCAAAGTACGGTGATCCCCAATTGTCATTGTGTTTTTTAATGTCTTTTATTTCAGAGGGGAGGGAAGGCCCAATAGAAAAAGTTTTATTTCCGGTTGAACCGGGTGAATTAGGAAATAACACTCGCTGTTCTTTTTTAAGGACCCTGAAAAGCGAATGAATAAGTATATAGTTTTATAATTTCGCCCCAAGTTGTTTTGTTTACTCTTTTGACAACTCTGGCTTTGCCAACGTCGTGGAAGCCATATTGCAAAACAAAAACGGATTGTTATCCTTGAGACAGAAGCAATAGTTTTGAAATGTTTATTGTATAAAATGAAGGGGTTGTTCTCAGTTTTCCATTGTGGATTATTTGATGGATTATTTGATTAGTAAAACCTTTTTTGTGCTATACTTACAGATCTTCAGTTAAAATGGCAACACAAAGCGATATCATCACTAAGGCATGCGACGGGGCATTGGAACAAATCCAGAAATACGCTCCAGCCGAGTACGCCAAACTGAATGCAGATCCTGCCAGAAAGAAGAAACTCGTTCAAGCTGCAAGGGAAACAGCAACCGAATATGTGAAACTGGCCGAGGAGCTCGCCGGAGAGCCACAGGATATCGCCCAGCGACTTGCAAAACACCTGTCCGGGGACAGAATCAAGTTGATTCAAGGGGCCCTCAGCATTCCAACGTTCCGCATGGATATCACCAAGAAGGGCGACGGGAAACACTGGGTGGAGCTGACACGAGGAGTGAAGTCGTTCGCACCCGCACGAGCGCTCACTTTATCTGCTGACGTCGACTGGGCTACCTTAAAGCAGTACGCCAGTATTTTAGTTGAGGCTGTACTTCTGGTTTTGTCGGCAGTGGGAATTTCAGTAACCCCAAGTGAATCAGTGATTGAGGGCACTGTTGAAGAAGTCATTCGAGAAATCCAAGCTTCTTCGAAATTGGAGAGGGCGATAGAGGCTTTCGTCGCAGCCTGGGATGCAGCCGGGGGCAGTGCCTATGCCAAAGCGAAGGCCATCTTTCAGCTCATCAAAGACAGCTACGCTGGCGGCATACTCTGGACCACCATCAAGAGCTTGTGCAGCGAAATGAAATGGTACGACTGGCTGGAAACTGCAGCCAAAGTTACTGCCATGATAATTGCTAGTCTCGCCACCGACGGTGTTGCATTGATAGCGGAAATTGCCCTTATCGCCCTCTCAGCGGTTGATTTTGCAAGGAAGATAACCAACGTTATCCAGCTCTCCACAGTCAAGAAAACTTTGTAAAATGAGAACTTTAGTTCCAAGTGAAGGTACGACGTACCTTGTTTAAAATTTATGAGCAGTGTATTACTGCTTAATTACGCCTGTCATAACCCCATACAATTTGTTCTCGGCTTACAAACATGTATCATCCAAATATTGCCAACTTAAAATATTTCTCTCTCGTCAGATCTGTTTGCTTTTCACTATAATTATGCAGACTCATTATTCTGCAAATAAAGTGACATTGTCCCTTATTCGTTTACTGGTTTGCTGTCAACATTGATTGTTTGCAGAAACTGTGGGACATTAGATGTTTATTGCAGTACAACCTTCCTGCTTTCCTTCTATGCAAATCCACTTGACCAAATCGAGGGTTGAATGATAAAATAGTATGGTCCCTTGTATTCATTGTGTTTTCATCATCATAATTGTACTATCGAACACAGGGAATCTTACAAAAAAGTCTGGTCCCTTCTATGCATTTTGTTTCATCTTCATAATTGTACTATCGAACACAGGGAATCTTACAAAAAAGTCTGGTCCCTTCTATGCATTGTGTTTTATCATCATAATTGTACTATCGAACACAGGGAATCTTACAAAAAAGTCTGATCCCTTCTATGCATTGTGTTTCATCTTCATAATTGTACTATCGAACACAGGGAATCTTACAAAAAAGTCTGGTCCCTTCTATGCATTTTGTTTCATCTTCATAATTGTATTATCGAACACAGGGAATCTTTCAAAAAAAAGTCTGGTCCCTTCTATGCATTTTGTTTCATCTTCATAATTGTACTATCGAACACAGGGAATCTTACAAAAAAGTCTGATCCCTTCTATGCATTGTGTTTCATCTTCATAATTGTACTATCGAACACAGGGAATCTTACAAAAAAGTCTGATCCCTTCTATGCATTTTGTTTCATCTTCATAATTGTACTATCGAACACAGGGAATCTTACAAAAAAGTCTGATCCCTTCTATGCATTGTGTTTCATCTTCATAATTGTACTATCGAACTCAGGGAATCTTACAAAAAAGTCTGGTCCCTTCTATGCATTTTGTTTCATCTTCATAATTGTATTATCGAACACAGGGAATCTTTCAAAAAAAAGTCTGGTCCCTTCTATGCATTTTGTTTCATCTTCATAATTGTACTATCGAACACAGGGAATCTTACAAAAAAGTCTGATCCCTTCTATGCATTGTGTTTCATCTTCATAATTGTACTATCGAACACAGGGAATCTTACAAAAAAGTCTGATCCCTTCTATGCATTTTGTTTCATCTTCATAATTGTACTATCGAACACAGGGAATCTTACAAAAAAGTCTGATCCCTTCTATGCATTGTGTTTCATCTTCATAATTGTACTATCGAACTCAGGGAATCTTACAAAAAAGTCTGGTCCCTTCTATGCATTTTGTTACATCTTCATAATTGTACTATTGAACACAGGGAATCTGACAAAAGTCTGATCCCTTCTATGCATTTTGTTTCATCTTCATAATTGTACTATCGAACACAGGGAATCTTACAAAAAAGTCTGATCCCTTCTATGCATTGTGTTTCATCTTCTATACTATAATGATCGTTAAGTCGCCATCTTTGTTAGTGCAAACACGGGGCGCCGCCATCTTTGTTTCAGGGCGCCGCCATGTTTTTTTCAGGGCGCCGCCATGTTTCTTTCAGGGCGCCGCCATGTTTCGCGTCAACTGGCGCCCGCACCCTGCTGAATTGATGCGTCCTGGGGTCAATTTCGGGGTACCCGTGGGTTGGGGTCTGCGTTGTTGGTGTTCCGACGTCTACCCGCGATTGCGTGGATTGCGTGCAACGGCAGCCGGACACCCGCAATGATCGTTAAGCTTGGTCGGGTGACTTCGCGGCTATCCTCGGTGATCGAGGGGTCGGGCGGGGTGCCAGATGAGGCGAACACTCCCTGACTGCTGTGGTTCGAGATGTCTGGTTGGCTGTTTCAGACGGACCCCCTGATTGGTCTTATTTTTCATCAATGAACTCCGTACCTACACGTGACCTTTGTGCTCAAAAGACAATTTTCATCAACATTTACAACACACGTTTGGAATGTTTGTTGTTTTTGTTGTTTGATAATAAAACAATAAAATACCAAACATCCGTAAACATTTTTAATCAACATGAGCAACATTGGTTGGGTTACTCCGCGGCTTTCGGTGAGCGTTGGTCGAGGAGGCCGGGTGCCACATACCACGAACAGTACCGAACTGCCGCGTTGCGAAATGTCTGATTCTCTGTTTCAGACGGACCTCCTGATTGGTCGGTAATGACGTCGGTGTGTCGACTCGACTCTTTGTTGATGCATTTATTTCGCGTAGCTCTTTTAGTCCTAGGTCTTAGGGACGTGACCAAGAGCTACGATTATCACAGCTATCTCCAAACATCAATAAACAATTTTAATCAACATGATCAACATTTACAAAACCCTTTTTGTTGTTTGATATTTGATAATAAATACCAAACATCAATTAACCTCAGTACCCATGTAATACTTTTGAAAGCCTGTAGTATCCAGACGCCATGTCCTCGATTGTGTACAAAGTCTATGGAGAGTTCAGTGCACTTTCAAATAATTTCTTAACACAATGTGAATTACTTCTCAGTCCCAGATTCATGTCTTTTTGGAGAGTTCACTGCATTTTCAAAGTAAAGTTTAACACAATTTAAATTATTTCTCAGTCCCAGATTCATATAATATATATTATAAGATATATTATAATATAGGCCCTATGTTATAATATATATTTTATAGCAGTTCTGTATTCCTCAGCTTGCTGATTTGTGAAAACAATTTTCAACCGATGAAATAGGGACTCTGACCTTTGATTTTACATACATAGAAGTAGAACTTGAACTGTTAGAAAAGCCCAAAATGATTTCACAATTGCCAGTGTAGATACCATCAGTCTTTCAACTTTGAGGTAATATAAAACGATTTCAGATCTGACAATCACAACAGCTTATGCACTTAGGTTTCAGGACATTTCTCACACAAAAACAATTTTGGGAATCTTTTTCTCCCAATTTTGAATATTTTAAAAGGTTTTAAAACCTACAGCGCCATGGCAACAATTTAAACTCAAACTGCGTCCTATTTTATATTAAGGGGTGGGGCCTCAGGAAACAGTGCAGATTTCATCTGCAAATTTAATGTTATTCATATTTATTTCCCCCTTTTTTCATGACTTGAAGAGGCCATGCAATCAATTTCCAAAAGAGACATTTTGTGCACATATCTGTGTCTGAACTGTACGAAAATACTAGGATACCCGTTTTCTGTCTACATGTATTTCTTTTCAGTACATTTATTTATTCAATATTCACTGTCCTACCATGTTAAAAACCCGAGGGCGCTGTTGTGTTATGTCACTTTGACTTTTTACATGCCCCCCCCCCGCTCAAAAATTAACCAATCACCAAGCTCATTCTAGAAAATGATGACCCTTGAGTGCCCCCTGCAAATTAGACCCCGTTACCCCATATTACATTACATAAACCAGCAAAGAAGTCGGCACAAAACCCGCAACATTTAATACTCACACATCACCCACACCTAGCGGGTGCCGCGCGAAGCGCGGCATCCCGCTAGTCTTCATAATTGTACTATCGAACTCAGGGAATCTTACAAAAAAGTCTGGTCCCTTCTATGCATTTTGTTTCATCTTCATAATTGTACTATCGAACACAGGGAATCTTACAAAAAAGTCTGATCCCTTATATGCATTGTGTTTCATCTTCATAATTGTACTATCGAACACAGGGAATCTTACAAAAAAGTCTGATCCCTTCTATGCATTTTGTTTCATCTTCATAATTGTACTATCGAACTCAGGGAATCTTACAAAAAAGTCTGGTCCCTTCTATGCATTGTGTTTCATCTTCATAATTGTACTATCGAACTCAGGGAATCTGACAAAAAAGTCTGATCCCTTCTATGCATTGTGTTTCATCTTCATAATTGTACTATCGAACACAGGGAATCTTACAAAAAAGTCTGGTCCCTTCTATGCATTGTGTTTCATCTTCATAATTGTACTATCGAACTCAGGGAATCTTACAAAAAAATCTGGTCCCTTCTATGCATTTTGTTTCATCTTCATAATTGTATTATCGAACTCAGGGAATCTTACAAAAAAGTATGTTCCATTCTATGCATTGTGTTTCATCTTCATAATTGTACTATCGAACTCAGGGAATCTTACAAAAAAGTCTGGTCCCTTCTATGCATTTTGTTTCATCTTCATAATTGTACTATTGAACACAGGGAATCTTACAAAAAAGTCTGGTCCTTTCTATGCATTGTGTTTCATCTTCATAATTGTACTATCGAACTCAGGGAATCTTACAAAAAGTCTGATCCCTTTTATGCATTATGTTTCATCTTCATAAAAAACTGTACTATATCAAACAGGGAATCTGACAAAATAGTCTGGTCCCTTACATATAGATTGTGTTTCATCTTCATAATCTAACTTGCGTACAGGGGATCGGACAGTGTGATAAATGTTTATTTATACCTGGGTGCACCCCACTAAATAGTGAGGAATTCATGCGCCAAGCTGTTTATCATAAAGTGTATGTCCTCAAAACATTCTGAAAAACAAAGATTTGAGGCCCATTCATTAGATGGATTGTGTAAAAATAGCCCAATATCATAACCTGGGAGTCCTTGGCTTCCAACTTTGAGTATTTTTGACACACTAGGCTCTGAAAAATGGTCCTAATTTGATTTCAAGCGTATTTACTAAGGCCTTTTTCCAAAATGGCTGTTTTTCAGTGTGGGCGTTTTCATTACTGTAGAGGGTGGTTTTCATTGGGATGAGGATAACTTCCTGGAAACCTGGACTTTAGACAGTAAATAGAGAATAAAATAAAAGGTTATATGTCAATCGGTATTTTCTTCTTTTGGTTTTAAAAACTGTGGGACTTCTAAGTATTTTTTAATGATTTTTGAGTATTTTGTATTTAGCACTGTTTACTATGGGAGTTTATTTAGTGGGATGCACCCACCTGGTCGGGGATATACTGGAGCGGTGCTATACCTCAACATTCACGTCCTGCCTTGACCCTTGATCAACCTCTCCCACGAGGAGTGCAGGTTTTGAATCTTTGTCCGGTGTTTCGGTTTCAAAGGAAGCATGGTTAGTGCAAAATATTCCGGTTTCATTTTTAGTATCTTAGTAAGAATTACCCTGTTTATGATAAGAGACATTTACAGTGTGCGACAACTGTTTATACATGACTGCTTTTATATGTATATCGTTTCGGTTTGCGGTAACACCATGTGTTTATCTCAACTAACGTGAAGCTGAGATACAGGTTCTGAAAAGAACCGTATCGCACAACTCGTATCTCAACCTTCGTTAAGTGAGAAAGGTTCAAGGGAGAACCAATTTCGGGCAACTCGTTTTTCTCTACTGTCGCTAAGTGAGAAATATGGTTCAGGGAGAACCATGGGGACTTCACGGGTTATATATGAATAACACTGTCTGAACAAAATTTACTCGAATCACTCGGATTAAGTGTCACAGTATTTGTTTAACCGATGAATTCATGAAATTGTTATAGCTTCCAATTGTAATACTTTGAAACACTCATAAAAATAAGTCTGACAATTTAAACAAAGGTTGAATTGCAACCTTTAAGAATGATTAACTGCTTATTACTGTTAATTGTAGTGCCGTATGCAAATCTTCATCGCTAACAATTGTTATAAGTATACAGCTACCATTTTTTTTAAAGTTTGTTTCAAATGCTACACTAATTAGATGATTTAATATTTAAAAAAAGCGGAATTGTAACCTTTACATGTTAAACAAATTTGCTATACTAATAATAATGATTTATAACAGAAAGCATAAAGAAATATAAACTTTATCGAAACGATTAGTTGCTTATTATTAATGTTTACTGTAGCGCCTTATGCAAGTCTAAGTGTACTTTAGGAGTTACAAAAGAAGCGTTGATTAAAATGCTTTGTACGTACTCAGAACTGAGAACCATTATTTGTTCATGAATATCTACTCTAGAGCTTTATAAAATGTCTAAATGCACTACTGGATGATGAATGTAAACTTTATTAAAGGGTCATTAGATTATCTCTTTGAAGAATATAAAATGAAGATAAAATTAATATAATACACTCTTAAAACTAAAGTGTTGAATCGACACATAAAAGTTCAGTGAGTGACAACACTTAATGTAGTTTAATTCAACTCAAAGAAAGTGTTAAATTAACACGGAGTCAGGTTAAGTCTAACGTTATCACTTCAACAATTTTAAAAGTTGAATGTAACTTTATAAAGAGTTATCAACAACCAAACTCTTTAAAATGTTGATTCAATACTTTAGTTTTTAGAGTGTATAACAGTTTGAATATGGCTGGAGTTACAATAAAATGTACTTTTGCATCAATTAATTTCCTATTTTATATTGATACAATTTTATTTTAAACTTGTATTAATAGTACCTACAATTATACGTAGAGCTAATAAAGAAATGTTAATCTTAATCAATATTTACTGTTTCTCTTTAATGTGTAAGTCTAAGATGAATTTTTTGCGGGTCCTTAAATTTCAGAAATATAAACCGTTTTTAAACTATTTTATCACTTTTTAATTTTATTTACATAAATATAACTAAACGATTTGAAACGAAAGATTTGTCCGACATCGAAGCATTCGACCCACTTTGACCCAGTTAAAAGAGGGAGGGGTAGTTATTCTGTGTCCTCATTTGTTTTGGCCTTATACGAGTTAGGCTCCAAACTTCTCCTCTAAGCAACCGTAAAATGGACAATAATAATGTCAAACGGAAAACGAACTAGATGAGAAAAAAATCAGAATCCTAATTACTGAAGAGCAAACCTGACCACGGACATAAACCAGATTAGTACAAGCAGTGACCTCTATCAAAAAAAACAAAAAAACAATTCAAAAGAACAAACAGATCAGAAAACCGTTCTGTTTTCTGAAGTGAAGGTATGACATTGGTAATTTAAGTTAGTACACGTTACAGTCATTATGGAAAATTATTTAGTTCCCCTAACTCCAACTAAAACTGTTTACAAAAGTTTACAAAAAATGGCGTCTGGCAACTTCAAAAACATCAAAACAGAAAGAAGAAAAAATTCAAACGTTTTTCGCTGTTTTCTCCAAACCGCAGCACCTTTTTGAAATATATGTTATGAAATTTGTACAGGTTAGTTTGATGATATATTACTTGAAATCTAAACCGTGAGAAGCTATATGAAATATATATCACGAAATTTGTACAGGTTAGTTTGATGATATATTACTTGAAATCTAAACCGTGAGAAGCTATATGAAATATCACGAAATTTGTACAGGTTAGTTTTATGATATATTACTTGAAATCCAAACCGTGAACAGCTATTATATCACGAAATTTGTACAGGTTAGTTTTATAATATAGGCCTATTACTTGAAATGCAAACCGTGAGCAGCTATATGAAATATATGTCACGAAATTTGGACAGGTTAGTTTTATAATATATTACTTGAAATGCAAACCGTGAGCAGCTATATGAAATATATGTCACGAAATATGTACAGGTTAGTTTTATAATATATTACTTGAAATGCAAACCGTGAGCAGCTATATGAAATATATGTCACGAAATTTGTACAGGTTAGTTTTATAATATATTACTTGAAATGCAAACCGTGAGCAGCTATATGAAATATATGTCACGAAATTTGTACAGGTTAGTTTTATAATATATTACTTGAAATGCAAACCGTGAGCAGCTATATGAAATATATGTCACGAAATTTGTACAGGTTAGTTTTATAATATATTACTTGAAATCTAATCCGTGAGCAGCTATATGAAATATATATCACGAAATTTGTACAGGTTAGTTTTATGATATATTACTTGAAAACTACAGGTTTGAAATGAATGTAAGTTTTCAAATAACAATGTTGTAATAGCAATTTACATGAAACATGGTTATAATATTGGTTAAATTTTGGAAAATTATTATCATTATTATTTATTTATTATTTATTTGTATTATATATATAGACAAACAAATAACAAAAGCGGAGATTTTGCTGCATATCCAGCCTTAAAAAAGAAAGAAATATACATGACAGGGAGCTTTAGTCATATTCGATACATAATTATGACATATTGTTATTTATAACACACTTACATATTAATAATAATATCATTTCGTACTTCTCTATAACATTACAATTACGTGTTTCTTTAAATGGTCCATACGGCTTTATTTGTCTCGCAATTCGTCGTATATTCCCGTGTGACTATAGGAAACCAACTCTCACAGTTTCTCGCTGCCTTCTCTGATCACTGCGACCTCGTAGATGCTTTCGTCCAGATTATCGACAATGATGTAATCCTGTTGACGAACGGAAATCCGAAGAAAAACAATCTTTACAATGAAATATAAGCTTTTGATCTCAAATGCCCCAAATGCATACAATTTTATTTTCAGGTCTCGGATTTTCTGGTTTTTCACCGCGTGAACAGACAGAAGCTCGTAGATTCCCTTCTTATAGCCTCACTGATCATTATCGCCTATTTTATAGTAATCTACTGAGGAAAACAAATTTCCATTAAATGATCATAATTTATTGAAATACACATGTCAAAAATACCTTTAACAATCCCAAAGTAAATATCTCAACGGCGAGGCACTGCAGGTTAGTGAGCCATCATTCAATTTATTTATTCTCATTTGTCATTATTCAATTCCTTATAGAGGCCCCTCTGCCTATTATTTAAATGTTTCATTTTGATGCTCAGTCTGTGAACCTTTGAGGGAATGTTCAAATTACAGTTTAAAGCAGCTTCCAGGCATTTACGTCAATCATATTGCAGGTAATTTATAAAACAATATAATAATTAAAATAATAATAATAATATAAACATAAATAAGTGGATGGATGGATAGATGGATGGATGGATAGATGGATGGATGGATGGATGGATGGATGGATGGATGGATGGATGGATGGATGGATGGGTGGTTGAGTAAGTGAGTGAGTGAGTAAAATGAACGAAAGAACGAACAAACGAAGGGACGAGGGACCAACGAAGAGACGAACAAATAGTTAAATAATTAATTAATTAAATAACATTTACCGCTTCAACCATCAAAATCTGGTTCAACTGTCTGAAGAGACTCTGGAAATCGGGTCGCTTCTTTGGATTCTGATTCCAACAGTTGAGCATCATGGCATACCTATTGCAAAATAAAAATATTGAAATGATTTAAAAGGAAGGTACGGTACAACATTGGATTTGTGTTCTGATGGCTGAGTCGTCAGAATGTGGGTCCGAATCCTTGCCGCGACCGTGGTGCTTGTGTCCTTCAGCGAGACACTTTACCATAATTGCTTCTATCTCCACCCAGGAGTAAATGGGTACTTGTGAGGGCAGAGTTGGTTGTTGTGTTTGATAAGCCCGATATGCGCCGAAATGGCAGCAATTGAGCCGTATACTCCCCAGGGAGCTGAGATGGTTTCAGGAATGATTTATGAGCCTGATGAGCAGGGGTAATACTATAATGCGCCTTGAGCACCAGCTTGGTGGATACGTGCGCTATATAAGTCGACATTATTATTATTAACATTGTCAAAGTTGGCAAGACTGCTAATATGAGTTTCTATGGGAATGCTTACTATCTAGATACAGGGCTACAAGGAATAACCAAAACTTTGAAATTTCTCTTTCGGGTAATAATTGTGTTATGTTCTTACTGAGGTTATAACCAATATTGTCTCTTTCCTTTGGTGAATAGCCGTTTACAACAACAACATTTTAAATACAAAATCGTTCCATTAAAATAGCACTAGTTTGCAAGATCAGTGCTATGATTAAAAACACTTGCCTATAAGCAATTCCCAATTGTCGCAGAAACATTCCAACTATAATCTGAAACTATCACATGTTGCTTTCTAATATTTAGTGATCCCTGCTAATATCAATTCACAAATAAATTTTACTGATTGTATTGTTGGGCTTTAAGACAGATGTCAACCTCCCCATGGAGTATTCCTCTTTATGTTTTACTTAATTGAATCTACATATGGGCAATTTTATGGTTCTTAATGTTATAAACTATATTTCACTCATTAGTTTTTATAGTAGTTGCATTATATCCAAACCATATTCAGCACAAAATATGAATTTCAGAAATTGTTATATATAATATGCTATATAAGACAAAAACCAACATTTTATGCATGTCTAAAAATGTAATGTGAGTAACCGGCATTTTTTGGTAAACAGTAAGGTCTGGGCATAATGCAACTACTGTGGAAAAACTGATGAGTGAAATTTATAAGTAAGGAAATTATGGCGTTAAAAGTGGGCCCAATACCTCAAAAATGTAACGTGAGTAACCATGGAATTGCCAATATATATTTAGATTCGTTCCCATTCTCAAGGAAAATTCCCTTAATTATGAATCCACCGCATTATGTTTATTCTATATATTTTGTTAATATGGATCCAAGCACGAAGCTAATACTACATTGAAAAAACTTGGATGTTAACAACTACACCATCTTGGGCAACTTGTACAATATAAACACAATGTTATAATAAGTTGACATCCTATGGTGTTATTTTAACACTCCAGTTTGTGCAGGGTATGACGTGATGGTATAGACGTCATGATAGTATCGTCATCCCCAGCGTGATACCCGGATGTGAGGTAGATTCCATGTAAGATGTCACCCTACAAAACCCTGGGTTCAAATAACACCATTGGTGTCTATTTCATTCTGCCATGGTGATTACACATGGTGAGTTACTCAATATAAACACCACAGGTGAAGTTTTTAACACCCTAGTTTGTAAAGATCATACACCAGCCCGTCTGTACTTACAGTTCTTTCTTGCATTGCTTTGGTCTAGGCATGCGGTAACCCTCCTTAAGTTTATTCACCATTGTCTTTGCAGTCATGAGTGGGTACGGCCGAGCACCTGTTGGAAATAAGAAATCGATATGCAAATAATGAACGGTAACAACAGGGCATATTAATCATTTTGAATGACTCATTGCTAAAACAAAGTCAACCAATACATCTTTAAAGGCGAAATTAAAAATCGAATTATTAACCCCTAACCCTTCCCGGTCCTCAATAATAAAGCGACAATGATCTCACCAAGTGTGACGATCTCCCACAGCAGAACCCCGAAAGACCATACGTCACTATCCGTTGTGTACACGTCATCAAGAAGGGATTCCAATGCCATCCATCGCATAGGAAGAACTCCCTGTGTAATGAGCATTACGTTATTATTGGTAAACAAACTAATTTTCTGACAAACTAATTAGATATGAAGTAATTGTGTTTTGGGGGAAATGCTATTAAATTCAGAACATTACCGTTTTATTTGAGTAAAATAAAATAAATGCTTTAAATACACACATTTCACTAAATGTTTTATATTAAATAATGTCCGGAAATTAATTGATGGTAATGTCCCGTCATAAATTCCTTTTTTTGTTTTATTTTATTTTTTAAATAGTTTTCCGGTGCTTTTTGGTCCTTTAATTTAAATATTTAAATATATTACTTCTGATTCTCGTTGGTAGATGCGGACATTCATGACATCACGGGCCAGACCAAAGTCAGCTACCTTACACACCATGACTTCGCTTACCAACACGTTACGAGCAGCAAGGTCACGATGGATACACTATGGGTATGAAGGAAGAAGATAAGGGATTCTTATCGTTTACATCATGTTGATATACAATAAGGGAATACAAGTTCATCACCTGGTCTTTAATACATGAAAATGACCGATTAGGGCGATGTCACAAGTGATAATGGAGAAATGGACCGAGCTGGAGACGACGACCAAGCGGTCTTTATCCTGTGGTAAAGTTTTATTCCCATTAATAAACGCTCATCTCAATTTCGTTATGGAAATGTTTATGTTATTAATTAATTAAATTTGTTGTGAAAAATTTGCTACAAAAACCTCTCAAATCCACTTCTTGGGGACACATGAAACAACTAAACAAATGAGACAGCGTGATGCGAAACAAACTTCTATATTCTGATTGGCTCATTCCAGTCACGTGTCATACACTGGCTTAATTATGCGGCTCACACGCACTGGTCAGATTTTGATAATGACTGGTCTATATCGGCCATAATTATACCACCATGCAATCACGTCTTGACCAATCAGATTGTTTTAATTGCCTGATAGGTCATATATCTGCCATCGCTTTATTATTCACCTGTGAATGGATTAGGCATATTACTAGGTGTTGTATGTTACTGTAATATTTGAACAAACAAGTTCACCTTTTGTGATGACAAGAAGGCCATTCCATTGGCAACATCCCTTGCAAACTTGACTAAGGTCTGAGAGAGTGATTTACTCAAGCCCTGTATGTTAGAGTAGCCTGTACCAGTGTCTTTGGATCTACAGTCAATGAGAACGCTCTTGAGGTCCCCCTTACCAAGGTATTCAACGATGACGTAGACAGGATCTGGCGCCAAAATAGACAAGCGACAAGAAACAAAATTAGGTAAAACTTGTAGCTTTGCATGGTGAGGATGATAAGTAAGACTAATTGCGGTGACACCATGTGGAACATTTCACAAGCAGACTATAAGATTGACCAACGCACAGAAAGAAAGACAGACAGACAGACAGACAGACAGACAAGACGATTGTTCAGCGTTAATTATGAATTATTCATAATTACTAAACCGCAACATATAAAACTAAATGTACATGCACACCAGGGTGTCTTTTAAACGGGAAGGTACAATATCAGTATTTGGAAACGAACGTTCATTTCAACCCACTATTTACAAGAAATCATAAAACTAACCTATGAAAGTTTGATCACGATAGGTGCACACGCAAACTCGTAGAAGCAGTTTGGCCAACATTACCAATGCTATACCTACCCTTACAAATACAAACTAATCAAAGGTGTGGAAATCTGATCTGGAATTTACCTCGTTTGAAGATTCCAAAGGTCTTAAATTTCGGCATTCTCAATCAAGGTATTGAGGCCTCTTAGACAGAAGACACAAGTCAAAGGAGAAATGACTCATTGAGCTATTCATTGATTGATGTGAGGTCAAAGGGTGATTTACCTGTCTCTATACAATACCCAAGCAATCTGACTACGTTTGGATGTGAACCAACTTTTTTCATCAGGTCCAGCTCTTGAAGAAGTCCAGTCTTTGCCTGTCCGTCAGCGCCCTCTATGAATAAATATTAAAAGGAAATTTATTTCTATTTATGAAATTGTAAGTTATAGTAACAATATCGTCACGATCAACCAGGCATGGAATCGGAGTTCTCGTTTTATATTAACTCGGTGACTGCCATAATACCCCGCATGATAAGGTCATATTACCATTGCTGCTGCATAAATGAGCCAGTAATTTTCAGTCACTGTGTTCATCTTAAACTAGGACACCGATTCCATGCCCTGTTGAAAGTCTGCTCTGATCGTGACGTTACTGCCCTTTTATTAAGTCATCTAAACCATTTGGTAGTCATCAACCAATGGCGAAGCTAGGAGGAATCATGGGGTCATATTTCTCTTGTTTGATCCTCATGTAAACTTACCACCTATTCTTAAAGTAATGTACATCATTGGCAATGTTGGCAAAACTGCATGTTTCCATGAGTATGTTAACTCTATTTATTTAAATCTAGAATATGCCTATATTAATTAACCAACCTGTAAAATGTTCAGCTCATCGTAGAGTATATTTGTCATGAGAAAAGTGTAACAAAGCATTTTGACAGAAAATACAAGTTTGTTTTTAAAGGAATATTTCCGTGTTTTCTTTTAAATGAGAACGCTTGAGACCGAACTGCTTGTTTTTAGATATCTTATATTTATGTAATTTTTTTAATATAATTCTTTGTGATGCGCATATGAACATATATGTATGAATCATGCGCAATATAAGCAATAAATTATTATTATTATTATTATTATTAACTGCTGATGAAGTATTTCCAGTCTGTGTACCAACCAAATCCTGATCAATCCAATGACAAGCTAGCCCTTCATTCTTACAACTTGGACAGTATGCCAGCAATTCAAATCACTGACTCTGATGTCTTTCGTAAACTCTCAGAGACTAAAGTTTCGAAAGCCAGTGGACCGGATAACTTATCAGCTTCCTTGTTGAATTCCTATGCTGATATTTTTTGTGGTCCGCTGTCACATCTGTTTCGAATGGCACTACGTTCTGGTACCTACCCCTCTCAATGGAAGGTTGCCAGTATAGTTGCTATTCACAAATCCGGTAAAAAACAGAATGTAGCCAACTATCGACCCATTTCCTTACTTCCACAAGTGTCAAAGGTCTTTGAGAAAATTTTGTGTGAGCAAATTATGCAACATGTGCAACCAGCAGTCTCTGAGCAACAGCATGGATTTGTCCCTGGTAGAGACTGTTCCACCAATCTCACATCACTTCTCTGGGAGGCATACCATGCTGTTGACCGGGGGCGGCAGTTGGACGTTGTCTACACAGACTTCTCAAAGGCCTTTGACCGTGTTTCTCATGACCTACTTTTGTACAAGTTGACATCATACAATCTCCATCCTAATCTCTTGTTCTTATTACGTAGTTATTTAACCAACAGAAAACACAGAGTAGTTGTTGACGGACAGTGTTCCTCATGGAATTCGGTCCCATCTGGGATCCCACAGGGTTCAATTCTTGGCCCCTTACTTTTCACTCTGTTTGTTAATGACATCCCACAGTATTTAAGTAGCAATTGCTTAATGTTTGCAGATGACCTGAAAATCTTCCGTCAAATTTCTTGTGTTGCTGACAGTGCCGATTTACAGCATGATTTGGATACCCTCTTTTCTTGGTCTCTAGACTGGCGACTGTTTATCAACATTAACAAGTGTAGCTTCATTTCGTTGACCCTTAAAAGGAAGCCAATTAGTTTCAATTACCATATAAATAATAATGTTCTTAACCAGGTAACTGTTCAGAAGGATCTTGGTGTTTTCATTGACTCAAGGCTTAGTTTTGTCCACAATGTAGATTATATTATCAAAAAGACTAATCGCATGTCAGGTTTAATATAGCGTAATTTTTGATCGATTAAGAATGAACGTACACTCCGGACCCTGTATTGTACCCTTGTTAGACCTCATCTTGAATATTGTACAGTTATGTTTAATTCCATCTCATCATATCAGACAACCAGGATTAAAAGAGTTCAACGTCGATTTCTTAATTTCATGTATAAAAATCTTAATAATGGTATATGTAACCTTGAATATTTTGAATTGTGTGACCTATACAAACTTTCTCCACTTTCTGTTAGACGGTCTGTTAATGATTGTTTATTCCTTTTCAAACACTTCCACAATCATTTTAATATTACTGATGCCAATCCTTTTAGTTTACATGTTCCCTCACGACGGACAAGGCTTGCTGCCGAGCACATTTTACATGTCCCACAGAGTCGCATTGAGGTCACAAAGCGTGGCTTTGTTTCCAGAATCTCAACCACCTACAATGGACTCCATGGGAGATGTGATGTGCTTGGTGCTGTAAGCCTTGGAAGTTTTCGTAACCAAGTGTATCGAGCATTTGCAGCTATTTCAGTATGATATTTTCATTTTACGTAATTATTGTCTCATCTCCTTGCTATATATTTTGCTCTTTTTCCTGTCAATCTGTACTCAATATTTTATTTTGTAGTCTTTAATTGTTATTTATTTTGATGGATTATGTAACTTATTTATATATGTGAAGTTCTTTGTTTTATCTAAATTTATATTTTTATCAGCCATCCTGTAATTGGCGATTCTGTCGCTGTTGGATTTGGTCAATAAATAAATAAATAAATAAATAAATAAATAAATAAATAAATAAATAAATAAATAAATAAGTACCTAAACCACATCAAGTTAGATTTCGGATATCAATTCAGTAATTCTGTAATCAGGAGATAACCAATGTTGTATCTTGTCCTATAGTGCGCATTCTAAAATCTCTCAGAATTGACCCAGATATCAAAAGGGTCAGTTGCTACCAGACTCATTTCTGGATGAGACTGACCCAGGAACGTGATCACAGATAATCTGACTGACCTACACACTGGGTCAGAAAAAAACGCTGAAATTGCTGAAAAGGATTCTGGGTAAGTCTGAACCAAAGTGGGTTGAGCATCTCTGGACACTTTTTTTTCCATTTTATTTTTGACCTGAAATTTGTTTGAGGCCGCAAGCCCCTCACTTGGGATACCTTTGATTTGTTCATATGCTTTGACATAAACATGCACACAAACGTTATCATTATCATGGTCTTATCATTATCATGGTCTTTAATGGATGTACATAGTTTAATATTGACTGGGTTCATGTGTTATCTAGGCCTCGATATCAATTATGAATGTAACTTCAACTGTTGAATCAGCCATTTAAGAGTTCGGGCAGTGATACCCATTGTAAACGTTAAATCCAAATTGTTACAGAGTTATAACTGAAAAAAACATTTTGCATATTGATTTAACACTACACTATAGGAAGTTTAAGTAACAATACCTTTGAGCGTTTTAACGGCAATCTTCGTGCGTTTCCCGGATTCCTCGATCCCAAGTGCCGTACCCACCAGCACCCTCCCGAACGCGCCTCGGCCAATCTCGTTCTCGATCACCACGAGATCTCGCGAGAATGACAGATCGGGTCCTACATTGCCATACGCTGCTTCCTTCAGCGCGGGGGACCTGCCGGTTTGGTCATCCGAGACAGTTTCATAGACTGGAGTCAAATCATTCAATGGCATATCTAAAAGAAATAAAAATTCACGTTCGGTTTGTGACCCTGCAATGGTCATTGATCGTACAATTTTTGTCAATTCCAATTTACGCTAATTATATTATTTCCGGCGTTACATAATACAGATCGAATTCAACCTGTTGGCCTAAGTAACGCAGAAGATATCTTTGTCAACCAATGGTTTCTATTGATATCCTCTTAATGAGAATATGGTTTCAATCAGGATATACATGTAGGTATCTTCCAATCGGGAAAGTATAGTTGTCCAACTCCGTGAACACTGGTAAGGCATAAGGGGTCTTTGTCACCTAAATGTTTATTGATATCCTCATTTGGAAAATAAGTTTTCAATTAGGATAAATCTATCTTCCAATAGGGATAGTCATTGGCGGATCCGGGGAGGGGGGGGCTAAGGGGGCTGTACCCCCCCCCCCTAAAATCGTTTTAAAAAAATTAAATAAAAAAGGGAGAGAAAAAGAGAGAGAGGGGGAGAGGGGAGGGGAGAACGCACTCCCATTCCCTACCTACTTAGTATTGTACTAAACGTTGCGCATAGGAAGTGGCGGCACTCTTTGTAGTACTGAAAAATAATTGTTTTTGATTCTCAGCCCCCCTAAAAATGTTCTGGATCCGCCCATGATAGTATACCGTAGTTGATATCGACACCGTGAGCACTAGTAACGCAGAATGTGTCTTTCCTGTTTAGTACCCAATGATATCCTCATTGGGAGAATATGGATTCAATCAAAATAAGAATATCTCCCAATCAGGATAGTATAATTGACATTGACTCAGTGAGCATAATTAGCCCTATGATAACAAAGTTTCCTTGAGCACTGATACCAAAATGTGGTGAAGTTTTGTTTCTTTATAAGCAGACGGCTTACTATGTCGAGTGTTCTTGCCTGATGTAGAAGTAGTGCTCCGCGATGTATGTGGTCCATCTGGTGCCTGATAACTTCTGCAAATATCGAAACATTGATACAGCATAAATCTAATATGAAATGAAATAAATCTAAAGATAATTTGTTGTTTTATTTAAACATGTCACTCTCTTAATATGACTATGGCTGTGTTCTATGCATTTGATTATAAACCGCTCACAGTATTCATGTATTTAGAAATGCTTGCTGGTGATTTTTTTCTCCTAACGAATTTTCTAAAAAGCAGGTGGTGGGTTGTCAAAACAACAACAAAATTAGTCTGGGGAGATGTAAACGAACATGCCTATTAAACATGTTCGTTTACGTCTCCCCCAGATTTGAGTCACTCTCTTAATATGACCATGGCTGATCTCTACTAATGTTATGATTACGCTGTAGCGGATGGCCGCACATCATGTACGGTAAAACCCCACCACCTGCTTTTCGAAAATTCGTTAGCCGAAGAAAAAATCCCCAGCAAGCACGGAATAGTACGGAAGCTTAAATGACCATCCGTGTTACTTAGATTATTTATCATGGAAAGACGGAATAGTTATCTTGAAAACACTGATTGCCTTTGTCTTTCCATGATAAAGAAAACCTCTGTAACTCGGAAACATGGATGGTCATTTAAGCTTCCGTAGAATAGGCCATGTGCATACATGAATACTGTGAGCGGTGTATAATTACATGTATCTTACTCGTTATCTATGATGGTTTCATGGTCTTGTTTGTGTGTCAATGTTTGCCGGTTATGACGCCTTCTCAGACAAACTCTGGTGACAGCAACGACAACGAAGACTCCTACGAAGATGACAGCCAACAACACTCCGACAATGACACCGACATTGGCATTAATGCCTAACCATCCAAGAAATATTTAAGAAAACAATTAATTAAAGCAATGAATAGGAAGAAAACCTTACTCCTTCTAACTCTAAGTTATCCCAGGTTGGACGTTCATGTTGATGATCTTACAAAAATTAGTTTTTATTTCTGTTTGAGGTGCTGTAATTTATAAGAAACGTGCAAATTATTTTCAGTTGAGTTTAAAAATAATGAATCTCGCAACATATACTGCGATATGAAAATATATGGTGTACATCTCCATTATTCTAGTCTACTTTTCCCTTTGCTGTTGTCCCATTTGATTCGCATAGAAATGTATAAAAAATTATATTAACAATAAACGGTAACCGAGGATCCACTCCTATTCCTTTTTTAAGGTAACTGGTTTATATCCTAAACTTAAATCTCTTATTAAATCAGTGAATGATAATTATGGCTCATAATGTTACAATATTCGTATTATGCTTCTCTATAAAGACATCCACAAAATTAAACACATAAATAATAGCCATGATCAAACACGAACCTGGGCACAATGGTTGTCCAAGTGCAGCGGTTCCTGTCCCAATGCTATTGGTAACATCACATCTTACCTCCGTGCAGCCATAACCATCAGGGTTAAACTTAACGGTGGTTCCAGGGGTTTGAGCAGTGCCATTCAGAAAGATGACATATTGGATACCAGTTATTGGATTGGCATCAGCTGAGCAAGTGATGGTCCCATCGCTGTATTTCACCTGTACCACTGGTGTAACTGTAACAGAAAGAAAGATGAGATGAGAGAGTAGTAAAACCAGTATAAACCTCTTGTAAAATCTAACCTTACCTAAATTTATATTGTGTCATAAATATAAAAATATTGAAAATACTCTTAGCTTGTTCGTATTAATCGTTCGTGTTCATTGTTCGTATTCATCGAAACGTGGATTAAGTCTCCGTATAAGGGAATATTGTAAATCTGAGGGCCCATTAATCCGACAGCTCATTGTTCTAAAATATAAAAACATTGGAATGTCGGAATATGGAACTTGGTATGTCGCTCGTTATCCAACTTTTGACTTATAAGACCTAGAAATTACGTGCAATTCCATTATGTTAATTAAGAAGACTTAATTATTTGGATTTATGTTTTATTTAGCCATGGGAGCACTCACAATTTATATTTAACACTCAAGACCCATTATCTTGTACTTAATTAGGTAATTACACTTAATTAATCTTATAAGACCTTTTGTCATTAAACAAATAAAATTGTCATCAAGTGTGTATAAGTCCTTATTGCTCTGGGCAGACGAATTACTCATGAAAAATTTCTGCGGCCCCACCTTCGGCTGGTAAAGTACTACAGAACTATCCTATCTATATAAACATTTGTAAATAGTTAATGTGGGACCCCATCGGAGCCACAGGTGTCGGATGGAGTGGTCATTTATTCCCAACAACAAAGAAATTAAAGGACTTATTATTTGTTTTGACAAATTCATACTTACAGTGTACATTAAGTGTGAGTGATCCTGTTTGTGACGTAGCAACTACCTGTCCAGTTGTTCTGCTTTGTAAGGTAGCTCCATCGTCATCTTTTGTTGGAGTCAATGTCAGTGTACCTGACGTATCAGAAATGTCTCCATTTACAGTGGGTGGATCCTCAGTGATACCTGTAGTGATCTTTACGTTGTTCTTGTACCATTCTAGATTAACATCTGGCCTGTAACCTGTGGCTGTGCATCTAAGTACGCTTTCTACTGATTCTGTGAGGATGATTGGATCTCCTGGACTACCTCCATCTGACATGATACCTGGTACCACTCCTTCGACTGTAAATGGTATCAAACAAAACAAACATTTTTACATGATACAAAAATCACCGGAAACAATTCTTGGATTTATTTTATAAATCTAAAAGCTTGTAACGTCTAATATTTTTCTTGAACCTGACAAAATTTTAATGATTTTAGCCGTAAAACGGCTTTAGGAAATACAGATTTTACTACAACTTGTTTGTCTTAGTAAGAATGGTTTCCATGCGACTTCGATATGTGTTTTACACAGTAAGCGCTGGGAATGCGACCAAACTTTGTTACGTGAGGCATAGTCTAACATAATCTAATAATTATTGACCAAACTGCTCAGAAATCGAGATTTTTAGTAGCTTTTTAACCAATGTAACTTTTTAAACTGGTCGGTGAATCAATTTTAAAACTGCCAGTTACTTTAATTGATATTTACTTAAAGAAAACTCATACTCCACACACATTTTTATATTGTATATAATATGCAGTTTGAAGACATGTAAAAAATCGTCCCTTGTGTACAAAAATAACGCATTTGATTAATTAATTATACAAATTATCCAAATCTCATATTAATTTTGTAAGGAAAATCCATACTATGTGGGTAAATATTCCTATTACATTGACAAACATAGCATAAAGATAACCAAAATTGTTTTTCTAATGAAACAAAAACCCATTGTTTGATAATTTCACTAACTAATTATGCAAATTATGCATAACATTTAATTATATTTTGTATATTTTGCATAACTACATTATCATTGTACCAAATCTAGGCCAACAACCAGTTTCTGGTCATATTTTTAAGTAATACATGTATACGCGGTTATCGGAACCAGACCAAATTCTCCATGTACAAAGTATGATGGTTAAGAGAGGCCTCACAAATCGGGCAAACGTTCATACCCACTATGTGAAAAAGTCGTTTGAAACACAGCACGGCAGAATTCCAATCGATCCAGCAATTTTGGCTGCAATTGGACATCGTTTCATAGCAAAAAAGAAAATTAAAAATGTCGGAAACTTTTTTGGCCTTTCGAAAAAATATGAAAGAAACATGGTAAGATTATGAGGTTTTCTTATGCTTTCGTCGCTATAAAGAAAAACGAAGATAACCTTTGTCACATTTTCTTCAATTAATTTATTTTATTAAGAACCCCTCATTTTTATTTTACATTTTCTGAATGCTCAAGACATGCTCTCTCACCTCAGCTATAAATAGCAGATAAACAACTTCTTTGAAAATGATGCAACATTTCAAATTTGCATAGGCCTAATAATTTTTTATGAATGAATATTCCCCCTTAATGTTAATGACGTCAATACAATTTTCTACATGTATAAAAAAAAACATAAATCCGCCTTCATATAAAGAAATACAGACGATTTACATTTAAAAAAATCATAGGGACATCATTACAACACAAAATACAAAAATATTCCCCCAAAAAACCTTGAAACCAGTTGATCTGTTTTACATTTTAATACTTATAGTATCTCCACGCACGTGCTGTACAAACCACGGCTGCATGACTCGCTGGCTAAAAGACCGTTTTGGAAGGCCTTTAGTTAAACTTATTTTAAAAAACATAAAATGCATGTTCCAATGAGCAGAGATGATATGATAACTTACTTTCAACTTTAAATGATGCAGTTCCTGTTTCAGCTAATATTTCACAGATGTATGTCCCTTCGTCAGCAACCATGGCATTTGTTATCAACAGATCCATTTGTGATGGTAAATTTGAAACAATTTCAAAGTTTTGATATTTGGTATAGGTGTCTCCAGTAAAAACTCCTGTATTATAGGCGAATGTCACCCCGCCGTCTTCCCTCCATAGTGCAGGTCCTGATCCTGTAAATTCACTACTACTGCATGTTAGTGTTGCACTGCCCCTTTGCATTACATCTTTATTTTCTGGTCCAGAAAATACAGCGACAGTCACTAAACAATGACAATAAAAAGATAATAGATCTGTATTCAGCCGTCTTAGTCAGGTAGAATAAGATATATGTATATATATATATATATATATATATATATATATATATATATATATATATATATATATATATATATATATATATATATATATATATATATATATATATATATATATATATATATATATATATATATATATATATATATATATATATATATATATATATATATATATATATATATATATATATATATATATATATATATATATATATATATATATATATATATATATATATATATATATATATATATATATATATATATATATATATATATATATATATATATATATATATATATATATATACATATATATATATATATATATATATATATATATATATATATAATATGGTAGCACTTTTAAGACCAACTCAAATAAAAGATAATAAATTGTATTCACAAAAATAGACATTAACCTGTTATTATTAAGCACGTATATTGGGATTGCCCCCTTTTCACAACTACATGTATATGCTGTCGTACACATGTAGTATGAAGGAATATACTGACATGTATTTACAGAATATAAACTGAGCATCAAAAGAAAACTATCAAATCTTTGGAAGGACACTCATTAACCCTAACTGCAAATGCACTATTGCTGCAAGTAAGTGTTGCACTGCCCCCTTGCATTACAGCTGTGTTCTCTGCTCCAGAAAATACAGCGACAGTCACTGAAACAAAGACAATAACAAAGTAATAAATTGTATTAACAAATATATACATGATTAACCTGTTATTATTACGCACCATGTTCTTCTTATTGTTCTCACCTACAATATTATTGAGATTACCCATTTCACAACTATACGTTGTTGTACACATGTAGTATGGAGGAAGGAAAATGGTCATTGATTCTTTCCCAATATATATGAAATGGATTATGTCTATTTTTTCAAAATGGCATATTCTCTTAATTCTTTTGTACAGAAAATATCTAACATATTTGAGTAATAATGGGTATGATTAAATGGTTCAGAAAATTACTTGCAAATTTGGTCCAATTATTGTTTTAACATGCCAACGAAACTAGCGAACAAGTGGAACGGAACCTCTAAAACTAGTATGGCCAAAAAAGTATCTGTTTTTTTTTTTTTTTTTTTTTTTTGCCAACTGGGAAATAGTGATACATTGTTATACGTGGGGACCAAATTTGCCGTATACAAACTATGCCTCACAGGCCTCACAAATCGGACAAACGTTCATACCCCTATGTGGAAAAAAAAGTCATTTAAAACAGAGTACGACAGAATTCCAATCGATCCAGCAATTTTGGCTGTAATTGGACATCGTTTCATAGCAAAAGAAAATAATAAAATAAAAATTAAAAAAATGTCGACGCGCAGGTCTGAGGCCAGAAACCAAAAACCGGAAACTTTTTGAGGACCTAAAGGCAAGCTGACTGGTCACTGGCTATTAAAAAGTTAGCAAGCATATATTTGAAACCACCAGGAGGAACTCTTCCTTTATAAGTTCCTATAGACTTGCTGAAACGGTAGCTTGGTATTGTTTTTATGCGATTGTTGCCGTACAAATTCGTCCAATAAAACACTGTTTAACATTTGCCATCCGATGTAGGCTTAAAAGATTCCATGTCATTACACGTAGTGCAATTAATGCTAAACAGCAACACAAAACAACCGTTATGTACTATCAATACAATGTACCGATATAGATAAAATCAAAGTTTCACAAGATGCACCTTTATAAAATATTTGGGACATTAACTGTAAATACACTTTTGTTGGAATATGTCTATCTTCCTCAGAATAAATATGATAGATTTACACGTATATAAGGTGTCGCTTTATGTTGAAATGGGGCCTAATTTTCAATGATGTCATTAATTGGTAAAATATGGGTATATTTTTGCTCACAGCCAAGGCCAATAAAGCCAAATGGAATGACGAATATTTAGACATCAAAGATGGCCTACACGTGGTTGAATTAATGTTACCAATAGACTGCCAAATAACGTATAATCACATGGTTTCCTTCATATAAATAATAACATCCTAAAATGATTTAGTTTGTGGCGAACATTGTATTGTTTATTTCATGTTTAATAATAAGCCCTATAAATAAGACGCCATCTTTAAAAACGGTGGATGCTGTGGTCCAGTAATCTCAAAAATGCCTTTATTTATTTACTGATTGATCCCTTGAACATATTATTTGACACTTGACCAAAGGTTCTCATCCTATTTCTATAGATATAAAATAATTGGTTTTGTGTAAGAAGAATTACCGGTAATAAATATAATACAGAAACTGTTTGCATATTGTTAGTGAGAATGCATTCAGAATATTTCTATTCATTCTAATATGGAAATCTTAAAAATGCTTCGGTTTCCAGTCCGACTTGAATTACATTTTTGGTGACTCGGACTCGGACGTGACCCTTCGGACGTGACCCTTCGGACTCGGACTCGATGTTTGTTACTTGGACTCAACGACAAAATGCCCAATATTTACTATTTTTAAAACAATGATTTTTTTTTTGAAAATCTTCAAAATAGTGTCTTAGTCTTGTTACTTAATTTAAACAATGCGAACAGTTTTATAAAATTGATACCGTTCATCCTATTCCGTTGTAGCATAGTGTCCTTTCTCTGTGGTTGTATAGTAATGCCATCGGAATCGCTTAAGCAGCATAACTCGATGACAATTAATGTACCCAACCTTCATCATGGGAATAAAAGCACGATAGTGATGGTTACCAGACTTATTACAATGTCCCAGTCAATAAGCTATCTATTTTCATGGCGTTTACTCATCCATTCTAGAGAAATGGAATGAACATAACTTTGTACAATTCAGTGTTCTGGCTTCCCTTTTATTTACTAATAATATGACATTTTATGTGTACAATTTGTACATTTATCCATCTTCTTTCCAAAGACGAGAACTCAACAAATATTACTCAACAATATTTTCAATTTTATGACTAAAGTTAATTGAAATCAAATAATGTTGATTTTGGAAATAAATCTTTAGTTTAGTAACATTTATGAAATACTAGCCCTCATGTCGAGTATTTCTTTCACTTAACTTTGAAACTTGACAAAATTATGTATTACATTTTCTTTTCTTTTTTCGTTTGATTTTTTCAGTTACTCGTGACTCGGACTTGGACTCGACAGTCCGGACTTGGACTCAGACTCGAGGTTTGAGGACTCAAAGTCTGATAGCTAGGCCCCATAAAGTTATTTTAAAGAATGTCAATATTAAAAACAGAAGCTTTGATCAGTGTTGTAATCCAAAATTCAATATCCAAACGAACACGACCGAGACCTGGAGGTCTGAGACCGAGGGAGAGACCGAGACCGGTCTCGAGACCTACAGTCAGTGGTTGTAATATCATACTTACCTGATGGACAGAAAAGCCACATCATCCAACAAGAAATAATGACTGTACAACCCATGCTGCCTGCACCTTGCATGAAAACTGAATTTCAAATCGTGTAGGCCTAGGTCTTATAGTCTTTATAGACACGGCACCTGTACTTGAAGGTATATACACGTAGATGTGACAAGATGACTTGCTTCTATAGTTACATAATCTGGATCGATATTAAGAAAATATCGATGATATACATCATTGATACATGAAAGTTTTCATTTACAAGTCTGATCGACGTTCATATACGTTCATATAGGCATACAAGTCACCAGGAAGTATAGCATTGAAAATTCGTTTCCTTTCGTTTTCCTGAACTTTGCCCCCAATACTGCAATAATAGGGCTTATATTATACAATGGTTTCTGAACAATTGTTAATATTTTGCTATGCACGTTAGGCCTATGGGCCTATTATATTTGGTGTTTTAAAGGTACACACCGCCCTAACAGTGCAAAAAATGGGGTATCTTGTAATTATCGAGAAATATCATAACATCATAAAGAGGCTACAAGAATGAAGAATAAGAAAAAACATTTACCAAATTACCACGCGTAGACAAGAACGTTCACCTGAGACCAATACCAAATAAAAACAAAATTAAACATTCTGTACTAAAACAAGCAGTTTTAAGGCCCAAAAAGTTTCCGGATGATGGTCTCCGCGCGCGTCGCATCAGACCCGCGCGTCAGCATTTTAAATTTTCTGTTGTTTGTTTGTTTGTTTGTTTGTTTGTTTGTTTTTTGTATGAAACGATGTCCAAACAGGGCTCTCTTAGTCACCAAGCTTGTGTATGAGAAATTTGGTCTGGTTCCAGTAACCGCGCATACATGTATCACGTATTACACTGGCTGAGGAAAAAAGATTACCAAAAAAAAGAAGAAAAAAAACAGAAAAAAAACAGCGTCACTGCACCGATTTTGAAGGCGACCTATGACCAGAAACTGGAGACCCCTTTTTGGGCCTAAAACACTATTTAAAATCTTCTCCCTTGCTAGCCTATAAAATACAAAAGAACGTCAGAAGAACGTCAAAGACAGAATAATACGAGTATTAAGGCACCTAACGTGAAATGAAACAATAATAATGTCCAACGGGAAAATAAACTGGATGAGGACAATTTGAAAATCCTAATTACGCTTACTGAAGAGCAGACCAGACCGTGAACATTAACCAGATTAGTACACACAGTGACCTCTATCTACAACCAAATTAAAATTGAAGAAGAATAAACAGAAAACCGTTTCTTTTTAAAGGAAAAGTACAACATTGCTAATTACCAGAATATCAAATTAACAAATTATTATCAAATTAACAAATTATTATCTAAACAGTTACTGTAGAGTTGATACACGTAGCAATCATTATCAGAAATTATTTCGTCTGAAGTGCCCCCGCCCCTCTCCCCCCCCCCCCCCGGCATCTTGGACAAAACTAGGCGTCTGGCGACTTTTTATGAAACATCGAAACAGAAAAAAAAAAAAAAAACAGTTTATCGTTGTTTTCTCAAGAACGTGATCACATATTGTGATTAAATGTTCACAGGTTAGTTTTATGATATATTTCTTGAAAACTAGAATGTTAAAATGAGTGTACGTTACCAAACACCAATGCTGTACCTTCCCTGGACTTTAATCCATTATTCAAACAACTTACAGCGAAGACTTTGCTGCATATTCCACCATTTAAACATAAAAAAATTACAAAAATAGTGTAAAATAAAATATAGTTAGCAACATACACATTGTGTACTTCTCTATATTATAATTACATGGTTATTAAAATGGTCCGTACGGATTAGTGTGTTGAAGTCTGTGTTGAAGTCTGTGTTGAAGTCTGTGTTGAAGTCTGTGTTGAAGTCTGTGTTGAAGTCTGTGTTGAAATAGTATTTTGTGTAGTATGTTTTGGTTTATTTATTATTATTATTTTTAGGGGTTGGGAGCTCCAATTGTATTTGTTATAATTATGACATATTGCTTTAACCTACAACATCAACTGACTTAAAAATACCAAACAGATACTAAGCTCCAACCTAAAATATCTACTTCTAAATAACTTAAATATTACAAGGCTTCTGACTCAAGATGCCAGTAGTTTCTTGAATATTAACTAGAAAATATTATCATCGCTATAGAATTACCAAACCTATTTGCACAGGCAAAGGTCGTAGCAATTATTCATACTAGCAAATTCATCTAAAAACTCTTTGATCAAAGCTCAAAGCTCTTCCAAACTTCTGACGATTAAACTTTACAAAATATTAAGTACATCACATACCTGTCAGAGATCAGCAACACAGACTGACTCTGATCTAAAAATTCATCCTGTTATAACATTACAACTGAACGCCTTACGCACGAACATTTCTTACACATAGTAATTACGCTACGCCCATAAATCTTAAGAAATCTCAAAGCTGTCTAAATTACAAGGTCCTAAATCAACTATAAATCACATATTTATACTGTTTAATTCCTAATAAATGAGCTGAAATATCTGCTAAATAATATATCTTGTTAATTAAAAAATAATGTTTCTTAAACACAACTTAATTTTATTGAACAAAGTGGATGAAGTAATCTCATCAATATGCATTAGCTTTGTAAACACTGAGCAGACGGTAATTTTACAGAAAAGATTCATCAATAGATATCATCTAATGTGAAAATTGTACACAGAAAAAAAAACAACTTTTTCACTCTTACAAATCTGTTTTTCTATGCAAACGTAGGACCAATCAATCATAGCTGTTAATAATAATAATAATGTGTAGACTTATATAGCGCACGTATCCACCAACTAAGTTGTGCTCAAGGCGCATTCTTTTTTACGTGCATTACACAACACACGGGACCTACGGCTTTACGTCCCAACCGAAGGACGAAGCAATTATGGTTAAGTACCTTGCTCAAGGACACAAGTGTCATGACCGGGGTTCGAACCCACACCCTGCTGCTGGCAACACCAGAACTTGAGTTCGGTGCGCTAGACCGAATTCGAAGCGAATTTTACGTCATCAAATTCGCGGCGAATTGGTTTGCGCAAGTTGAAACCTTTGCGAACCTCCGCCGCGAATATTTGCTGTGAACCATTGTCGACGTCACGAATTCGCTTCGCATTCGCTTTCGCGTGAAGTATGAACCGGCCTTTAGAGACGATCGATATAGGCCTACTGTTGTTGACAGTGGTCAGTTCAAACATTATTGTTTCATGACCATGAGTATAATCATGTCATCAATAAAAGACCGCTCGAACACATCCATAGAAAACCAAATTAATGATGTCATGTTAACATTAACCACTTTGTAAGTGTTGCGCCATTGAGCAAAACGAAACAAAGAGTGTGTACAGCCAGCCGCCATGGTTCAATGGGAACATTTCATGAACACTTTAGTACTCGATCAAGTTATTCGTGCTATACATACTCATTACAACACTATAGATATAGAAATACACCAACACCCGGATAAGAGTATAGTAAAATGAAAGAGACTTACATTGTACATCGAGAGTAATCAATTGTGACTGAGGTGTTGCAGCTTCCTGTCCGGATGTTTGACATTCCAACTGATGTCCATTATCATTCTTACTTGGGCTGAACATAAGGGTACTTATTGTGTTTGTTGTATCTCCATTGGGTTCTTCTGTCTCTGTGTCACCAGATATACTAACCCCATCATTGCTCCAATCTATTGCTACACGTGGTCTTCCACCAAATGCTTTACAGACAAGCTCAACTTGCTCACCGGCAGTCATATCAACTGTTGCACCGGGGGCCATTACTAAACCGTTTACTGCTATAGTAACACTTGTCACTTGAGCTGCATGTAAAAACAAAAGAAACGAATAAGACTTTATTTACTCTCTTTCTGGTTCAGACAAGTTTAGGTCTACACTTTCTCTCAAACGACTAAACAGTCTTAGGCCTACATGTTCATTTACTGTTCAAACTTCTTTGATGGAAAATGCACATCTGGAATTTCACGGAAACCACAGAGGCCATGGCTTCCGTTGCCCTGGTCTTGGACTTGGTGCCCCTTGTTCCAATAACATTCTGATATTCTAATGGAGAAGTGGCCTTGCCCTTTCAAGAATAAAATTCCAGGCCTAAAAATGTAAATAAATGTACTATACACAATTACACATAGGGCCTATTATGTATAATATTTAACATGGGAAAGTGCTGATCTGATTTGAATACATATAGGATATCTGTACATAACACAATAATGTGACCAGTATTTAGGTGCAAAACTTCCGCAAGAATATAAAGTTCTGATTCTTAGTCCTTTCAAAAGTTGTGGAAAATGGCAACAACTCCTTCAGAAATAAGAAGAAATTGATGGACGATTTAGCTTATAGAGATCGATGTTAGTTTCATAATTTTGTCCTGAACTTGATGGATCCCCACGTAAGCAAAACAAAAAATAATAATAATAATTTCTTTACATGGCAGATTGCGGGTAAATAACTTTCAAATAAACAATTTCACAAATCAATTTACCGAAATATTTATGTAATTAAAGCCAGTACACTTTGTTCTTAAATGTTTGTTAGGTTGTCCATAATTATACATTATAATCAATGTACAGATCAAACAAATAACACCGAAAAAATATTGCCGGCATTAGATCTCGAAGATATATGGCCCATGTTTGGCTCAGAGGGCCCACAGACCAGAATTTATAAAGCGAGCGAATTTTCAAAGATAATATCGTTGTTAAACGAAAAAATAATTATCATGAAATTCAGATATCGGAAACTGTAAATATAAATGATATTTCAAAGGCGCTTGGTTCTGATTGACAACATATAACTTAAAGATTAAAACGTGGGGTTTTATTAATTTGAGTTTTTAATTTACTGGCACTAACTCTTTACGGATTTTATTTCGTTTCAATAATAATAACAAAAATAAAAACTGTATTTATAGAGCGCCAAATTGCCAAAGGATACAAGGCGCTTTTACATTATTATCCCTGGTCATTGGGCCAATATCAATCCTTAAACTTTCTCAGCTCCCTGGGGAGTATACAGCCCCGAGCTACCGTAGCGCATCGGAAGCTTTTTCAACCACAATATCAACCTCTACCCTCACAGGTACCCATTTATACTCCTGGGTGAAGAGGAGCGCTGTACAGTAAAGTGCCTTGGTCAAGGACACAAGTACCATGGTCACGGCCAGGATTCTAACCCACATTCTGACGACTCATTCATCAGAACACAAGTCTGATATACGAGACCGCTCGGCCATGGCACCCCGTTTTGTCTTCAATGAAAGCTTATATAACTTCCTCATAACTCCAGAAAAATAGCAATTCAACATTTAAATCACGCCCAAACACGGCCGATACATCTTTAATATGGTTTTATTTAATAACTTTTTTGCATAGGTCAAGGTGAATTTTATTTGTGAACATTTAATTGCCTTAGAGCATGTAATTTTATAAAGATGTACATCGCTCGTGTTTTCACTATTTTACTGGGAACTGCCTTTGTCATAGGAGCTTTGCTGTTTCACTTGAGGAGGGCGAAACAAGTGCATTAAAATAAACATTTCCCCAAACGTTCGTGAGATTTTACATTTAAAAGACCCATGTCCTGAAATTAAATGTCTTGCGCGGGAGTCCCGTCATTAATTCATTTCAACATTTTAGTACTGTTAAAACAAGCTTCTTAATTGCAAATGTTCAAAAAGGAAATTATAAATTTTCCGGTGAGAAGACCAGAAAAACGATCCCTAAATTGTCGGCAAATAGCGAAAACACAGGTGACATGTCTAACCAACATAAGATGATTATGTTATAGTTCACAAAACGTCCATGACTACCTTCTACAGTCAGTGTTGCTGATACTTCAGGATCCGCATTAATCTGACATCTATACGTTCCTTCATCTTCATATTGGGTGTTGGTGATGCGAAGATCCATCTGACCAATAGCAGTATTGGTATTCACAAGCTCAAAGTTTGCATATTTGCCAGTAGTTTTTAGTAAACCAGCTACTGTGCCAAAAGTACCTACATCATCTTGCCATGATGAATAGGTAATTGTCACACTAGATCCTGCACTGCATGTAAGTATTGCAGTATCGGTCTCCTTTACTACTTGACTGATCGGTCCATTGAAATCACCCAGCACGCCACCTACAATAGAGAAAATATTGAGCTTACAAGCTTGATAAATAACTAGATAAACCTAATTGAATTAAACAAAAACCCAATAAAGATCAATCAGTAAAATAGCATAATAAATCAACTCTAATTAAGAACAATAGAAACGGCTTTCGTGTAAACGGCTTCTAATGTGATTCTCTAATTTCAATGTATCATAACTATTAGGCGCCACTTCACAAACAACACTTTGTATGAAACGATTCTCCCACCTTCATTTTATTTTGGATATTTAGGGTTTATGTATTAGCATGGCATTAGGTAAATAATCGATGGATCCTGTGGACCTTGGTATACATTTATTGTAACACACATGAGGGAAACTGACAGCAACCCCTGGTACGTATGAACTCACATTGCATGTATAGTACAGTATATCACTACTGTTAAAGCACATAGTATAATTATAAGAATTACGTGAAACTTATAATTGGTGTAAAGTTGATGACGCTATGAAACATCTCTTGAATAATTTCTGGGTTTAGGTGCTATAATGTTAGTATAATTAATCAAATTATTTCGCCAATACATTTTATTCTAACAGACTCGAGATGAAATTCCACATTAGAATGAATACAACAAACTATTTTCCCCTCAACGACACAACGAAATAAGCTTACACAGGTTGGCTTCTGTACATGAGTCATGTTCATGTACATGTATAGACGTGTACACACAGTACTGCCTATAATACAATACCTACTTTGCTGCATGAGGGCAACACACAACCAACAAAGTTGCATCCATAACACGTACATGATTCCCAAGCTGTAATTCTACTGGTATATGTACAATAATTCCAATGAAGCCGACGTAAACATTGTTCAAAGGCGAAGTGACAGTTCATCTGAAGTACTGATTTTGAAAAAGAAAGTTTGTATTTTATAAGTCCCTATACAACATGATGAGGAAGTAAATTTAAAAAGTATCGTAGATCATGCAACCATACAAGCGTTTATGACCTTTGCACTTAAATCATTTCTGCTTGAGAAAAATACTTTTTACAGAGTAGCCTATTGTTACTACGGTCCCTCTCTACATTGAAATTGACGAAACGGGTTTTTCAGAGCTGTTAGACTTGAGATCTAGTTAGCCTTTAGTCAAAATAACGCACGAAAAAAGGTGCGAGGGTCTTTCCTAGTCCATTCGTTAGTCTTATGTTCTTTATATTTCTCTACCGATTTGTTTAAGAAATGTTTAGTACATAATGCGTTAGGTAAATAATTTCTTATGGTATTAATTATTTAAACATAGACGAGCCCAACATTTTGCTTACATAACGGACATCTCTCATACAAACACCAGCGTTGAAATACACACTGCATTACGCACACAGACAAGTATAGACCATTTGCATATACCCTCTATTTTATGAAACCCGTGCTCCAAAAAGAAACAGGTAATGGATATATTAACTGTACCCCATGCAAATTTAGTTTGTCTACTTGCTGTAGAAACCCAATATTTCTGATTTTGGAAAATTTGTACATATGTACCTGTCGAATTCAAAACGACAACTTTTGCACTTCAGCACACTGACCTCGTCACACACGAACATTAACAATACACGTGTTCGCGGTGGTAAGACTCTCCCTACATGGCCTCCAGTGGGCGGTGTATTTGCTGTTCACTCATGTAGTTCATTCATAAAGTAACTGCGCAGTTAGTTGCTGTCGACCCTAATGAATATTCAAACGAGGGTTTGAATGAAATTTACATAATTTTACTGTATGTACCTATGTAATATTCACAGACCACCGAAGTTGATCGACTGCATTATAATAACACAGTTGTGCTCAGCGTGCAATCTTCACGGTACTGCATGCTGATTGGCTAATCGACGCGAGGTCACCGGTTCACCGCGTGATCATTAAATGAATATTCATTACTTCCCAAACCACTGCGTGCTGTAATTAGCTTATGTAAATGAGTGATGATGTCACATACCTCATTAAAGTTTGTCACTGAGCCCGTGCTTACTTATTGTAATGCGGTGATCGGTTTAAATAAATTTGCATACGTACATTTTTAATTTTGGTTATAAATAATTAAGTAGTAGCGTCCTCGGAACGGACTGGTAAAGGCACTCATGGCTTTGTCACTCGCGTGCACGTGGCATTTTTGGGGGTTTTGTGCTCCAGGTTGCCGCGTGTGCAATGACTAAGGGTTCAGATCTAGTGTGATGGGCTCTGAGGCTAAACTGATGATGAACATTGTGAACCGTATAATAAGCACTGTCCGTATACTGCCACCAACGACATATTTCTGTCCAGCCAAACCTTTTCATGACGTTTGCTAGATGTAGATGAACATGTGTATAGGCCTGGGTGCACAAAACTAAATAATTAAACTCCCATAGCGACCAATGCTTTATATGTACAAAATGTTCGAAAATCATTCAATAAAAATAATTAGAAATCTCAAAGGTGTTAAAAAATAAAAAGGCAAAGTATTGATTGATGTCTAACCTTTTATTTTAGTTACCCCTTTAGTCGACAAAATCACCCCAATATTGACCAAAAGTGTAAATAGCAACTGGAATATCGGCGCTGTTTTACCCAAGTACACCTCGGAATTTTCTAAATTTGAGACAAAAGGGTTCATCAGACAAAATTACTTGTTACTTTATTTACTTTGGGTTAAAATAATACAACTTACGGTGTTTAGTTTTCGTATTAGAGCCTACTTAAAATATCAAAAAAGGGTAAATATCACTTATTGATATTTGTTTAGACCTTTCAAACTTATTGTTTTTATTTTACTGCGAGGTAAATACATACATATATTTCAGATTAAAGGGAGGAAACGTATATTAAAACGTATATCAATTTTTAAATACTAATCTTTAAAAAAATATATCATAAAACTAACGTGTTTTGGAGAAAAAGACAAAAACTATTACAAGAACTGATTTGTTTCTCTGAGAGGTAAGCAATGTTATGCCTTGGGAAATTGCTTGATATCACTGATACAATTACGAAAAACACTATTTGATATACTTGAAATCTGTTTTGAAAAAAAATTAGTAGAATGTAACTATGCGTTGTACATACTCATAAATCTTTACTTTATAACATTACAGAGAGCCGAATTAATGACGTCACCATAAAATCACCAAACCAATTCATATGTGTTACGTCATAGAACAAAAACAAAACAATTTTTAAGAACCAACGACCATTTTGTAACGTGTTGCATCTATAACGAAGCAACTATTGTTTAGAACTAGCGAGCCAGTTGTCATAGCAGCATGACGTCAAACTTTAGCGATCCATCGGTGTGATAATGGAAGGGGAAGATTAGGACAATGGAAGGGGAAGATTAGGACAATTTATCAAGAAGAAATACAATAAAATGAACCCTAACTCCCTAGGCCCATTTGCTTACACATAACCGGAATCCTCCAAAATCCTTCAGTAGTAAAGCAAGCACATGACATGGATGCACACATGTGTTTCTATATGTGATACATGTACATGGCCAGGGACACTCCCTGCATGCATGGAGGAATAAACAGTGTCCACTGACCCAAGCACTACAACAAACATGGATGTACATGTACCATGCAAAGGCAAGTATGCCTAATTATCAGATCCTCCAAATTCCTTCACTTGTTATTTAGCAAAGAACTTACTGTAAAGTTGGTATAAATTCAATCCTAACTCAAAATCCTTCGCCACTGAGTGAAGAGGATTTGGGAGGATTTGGGAGGGTTAAGGGTTAATAATTTTACTGAAGAGCAAAGCTGACCACGGAATAACCATATAAATAATAAATAATAACAATTAAAAGAACATGAAATCGTTTATATTAAAAGGGAAACTTCAAAATGAGTAATTATCAGATTATCAAATTAAGAAATTGTTATTTAAAAAACTTACTGTAAAGTTGGTACACGTAGAAAACTAAATTGTTATGTCACATTTACAAAAAGTTGGCGTCAGGCAACTTTTTTTGTGAAACATCAGAACAGAAAGAAAGAAAAAAGTTAAACAACGTTTTTATCTCAACAAAACGTGAAAACATATTGTGCTGAAATTTGTACAGGTTAGTTCTATGATATATTTCTTGAAATGAATGTATTTTACCAAATACCAATACTGTAACTTCCCTTTAATCTGGGTTGACCATTATATGGACAAACAAATAACGTGAATTAAAACAGACACTTTGCTGCATATCCCAACTTTAAAA
Source organism: Zoroaster sp. YZ-2022 (assembly GCA_029582265.1). Lineage (NCBI taxonomy): Eukaryota > Metazoa > Echinodermata > Asteroidea > Forcipulatida > Zoroasteridae > Zoroaster > Zoroaster sp. YZ-2022. Next base: position 48,902,402 of record CM055816.1, read on the forward strand.
ACAGCAATATACATGAAACATGGCTAACAGTTATAATAATTGTTTAAATGTTGTAAAATTACTATTATTATAATTTTGTATGTTTTATTTATTTTGATTATATATAGACAAACAAATAACAACAAAGGCGTTAAACAAAACCACCGACGTATTAACGGTAATATCATAATTATTTCCTGTCTAAAAAAGTATAAAATAAAATATAGTTAAGATCATATTAATTGCGTACTTATCTATATTACAATTACATGGTTATTACAATGTTTCATGCGGGTTAATTTGTTAAACTCTCGCAATTCTTCGTCTTTACCCATGTGACTGGGAAACCTACTCTCACAGTTTCTCGCTGCCTTCTCTGATCACTGCGACCTCGTAGATGCTTTCGTCTAGATTATCGACAGTGATGTAATCCTGTTGATAAAGGAAACTGAGAAAACAAAACATTTTTGGAACATCTCAAATGTATAAAATGTTATTTTCAGGTCTCGATTTTTTCTCATTTTCCACCGCGTGATCACGCAGAAGCTTTTATATACATAACAGCAAAAGAAACGTCACCCCCTAAAAGTCTGAGAACGTGTTTAGCTTATGTGTCCTCAGACGTCATGCATGACGAATTTTGAGGTCAACCAAATTTTCCACATTGTGTTCGTGTTACACTTCATACTCATAATATTATTAATTAAACAAATTATATTAATTATAAAATGAAAATAATAAATATTTTTAGGGGTGACGTTTCTTTTGCTGTTATGTATAGATTCTCTCCGTATAGCCTCACTGATCATTATCAGCTTGTAGGAAAACAAATTTCCATTAAACAATCATAATTATTTGAAACACACGTCAAAACTACCCTTAGCAACCCAAAAGTAAATAGCTCAATGAAGAGGCAATGCAGGAATAGCGACCCATCCTTCAATTTACCATTTTTCATTCTTCGATTCCTCAGACCCTAGGCCTATGCCTATTATTTAATGTTTAATTTTGATGTTCAGTCTTTGAACTTGAAACGTTTAAAGGAGTTTCCATACATAAAAAATATCATTTGCGTTTCTCACCTTTGAAGTAATTAAGAAAAATTAAAATAATAATAAATAAAAATACATTTACCGCATCATTCTTCACAATCTGGTCCAACTGTCTGAAGAGACTCTGGAAATCAGGTCGCTTCTTTGGATTCTGATTCCAACAGTTGAGCATCATGGAATACCTAGTGTAAGATAAAAAAAAAATATTGAAATGATTTATAGGGAAGGTACAATATTGGTCATGTTTGCAAAACTGTTTCTATGAGTTTCTATGGAAATACTTACTTTCCGGATAAAGGTGTACAATGAATGACCAAACAGCTCTGGGCGTTGTTATGAGAAACGTGTGGGGAAAACATTGAAAATTTTTTAATGAAAACACTTGGAGCAAAACTTTTCTAGAATGTGCATTTCAACTTTTCAACAATTGGATATCTGGTAACCTGTACCAACTTCACATCAACTTAGCTTTCAGATAATAATTTGGTAATTCTTATTCACTTGTAACTTAGATTGATCTACATATATTTTTTAGATTGTTCCCATTTTCAAAGGAAATTCCATTAATTATGATGAATTCACCATTAATTACACAATTTATTTAATATTGATCCGAGCACAAAGCTACTACTATGACGTAGTGGTAGACGTCACGATAGTATCGTCATCTCCAGCGTGATACCCGGATGTGAGGTAGATTCCATGTAAGATGTCATCCTACAAAACCCTGGGTTCAAATAACACCATTGGTGGCCATTTCATTCTGCCATAGTATTTACATATGGTGAGTATATCGATATAAACACCACTAGTTTGAGAAGTGCATAATATCAACCCGTCTGTACTTACAGTTCTTTCTTGCACTGTTTTGGTCTAGGCATAATACCAACCAGCCTGTACTTACAGTTCTTTCTTGCACTGTTTTGGTCTAGGCATGCGGTAACCCTCCTTCAGTTTCTTCACCATTGTCTTTGCAGTCATGAGTGGGTACGGCCGAGCACCTTCCGGAAATTATAAATCGAAATTAGAAATCGATATGCAAATAAATGGACAGTTATGTATAACAGTGCACATTAAAAGCCAGTTTAATCCAACCAAACACACAGAAAGTACTTTAAACATTGATAAAATAAAAACAAGCTACGAAGTCTTTCCCACTAAAAAGTGATGAGAAATATGGCCATTAGCATCACACTGTAATCATTCTTGCCACATACTAAACTACATCAAAATCTTATTGACCCTACATTTTAACTGCTGAATGCCTTGGTCACTAATGTAATTTCTACAAAAAAGTCAACCAATGCATCGTTGAAAGGGAAATTAAATACGATGTATTAACCCCTACACCCACACTTCCCGGTCCATAGCAGAACATAAAATACTCCCTCATTAACAAAGCAACAATGATCTCACCAAGTGTGACGATCTCCCACAGCAGAACCCCGAAAGACTATACGTCACTCTCCGTTGTGTACACGTCATCAAGAAGTGATTCCAACGCCATCCAGCGCATGGGAAGAACTCCCTGTGTAATGAGCATTACGTTATTATTGGTAAACAAACTAATTTTCCATTACAGATGTATTGCTTGTGTTTTGGGACAAAACTCTTTAAATTCTGAACATTGCTGTTTCACTTGAGGATTGGAACACATGCTTTAAAATAACACAAATCACAAAATGATCGTGAAAAGCAATGTTATATACCGTAGTAAGTATGTCCTGAAATTAATTTATGTCCAGTCATAGATTAATTTGGTATCTTGATTACTGTTTAACCTAGCTTCTATCAGACAATTATTTTGTGAAATATTTAATTTTACAGTATTTATTCTCATTTCTTAAAGGAAATTATTAATGTTCTGATGAAAACACAAATGTTTGGAAACTGCACAAAAACATAAGGATATATCTTGAAGTAGGTAGCCTACATTGTCTGCTTATGTTTATATCTACTTATGCCGATCTTCTAAATAAAACAACTCACAAAGAAACCAAAGAAACACACCAACAAATTAAACAAATTTTATACATAAACTAAATAACTCAAGTTACTTTAAATTGGACCTCATTTTCAAATGCAGTGTCTATTTTTTGGTCCTTTAATTTAAATATTTAAATATATTACTTCTGATTCTCGTTGGTAGATACGGACATTCATGACATCACGGGCCAGACCAAAGTCAGCTACCTTACACACCATGTCTTCGCTTACCAACACGTTACGAGCAGCAAGGTCACGATGGATACACTATGGGTATGAGGGAAGAAGATAAAACATTCTTATCGTTTACATCATGTTGATTACAATAAGGGAATACAAGTTCATCAGCTGGTCTTTAATACATGATAAAGACCGGTGGGGGCATGGACACGAGTGATAATGGACCGAGTTGGAGGCAACGACCCATCGGTCTTTATCCTTAAAGTGTAGAAGTTTTATTCTCATTAATTTAATTAATAAACGCCCATCTCAATTTCATTTTGGAAATGTTCATATTAATTAATTACATTTGTTGTAAAAACTGGTTTAAAGAAACTGTCAAATCCACTTATTTAGGACACATGAAACAATAACTAAACAATAATTGACTCAGCGTTATGCCAAACACAGTCTGATTGGTTCAATTCCCCGTGACGTGTCGCGCGCCAGATTATTATGATAATGACTGGTCTATATCGGCCATAAATGCACCACCATGTAATCACGTCTCGACCAATCAGATTGTCTAAATTGCTTGATGAGGGCATTTATTAATCATCATTTAATAATCACTTGGTAATGCATTAGGCTTATCACTAGGTGTTGAATCTTACTGTAATATTTGAACAAACAAGTTCACCTTTTGTGATGACAAGAAGGCCATTCCATTGGCAACATCCCTTGCAAACTTGACTAAGGTCTGAGAGAGTGATTTACTCAAGCCAGGTATGTTAGAGTAGCCTGTACCAGTGTCTTTAGATCTACAGTCAATGAGAACGCTCTTGAGGTCCCCCTTACCAAGGTATTCAACGATGACGTAGACAGGATCTGGCGCCAAAACAGACACGATGTCAAAAAGCAGATTACAAACCAAAATGCACAGAGAGAAAGACAAACTAACAACATGACAATAATGTGCTTAGTGTGAAATGCAATATGCTAAATAATGAAATCACAGTATCTAAAATGACACATATTGTTTCAGTTGTGTTATGGGGTGGGAGATGACAACCTTCACGTGGTCCACCCTGTTTCAACTAATGTCATCAAACCGATGTATGCAGCTACTAGCACTCTAAGCTGCTCATCATCATACGAAAGAAGAAGTTGTGTTATGCCTATCTATGTACGTCTCTGAATAGCTTCTTCGTTATAAATCCATTCACAGTTGTTTAATATCAGTCTTGTTACCTGTCTCTATACAATAACCCAGTAATCTGACAACATTTGGATGTGAACCGACAGTTTTCATCAGGTCCAGTTCTTGAAGAAGTCCAGTCTTTGCCTGTCCGTCAGCGCCCTCTATAGACAAGGAAGAAAATGACCTTTTATTCATGAACAAATCTAAAAGCATCTGTGCCTAAATCACTTGTTGTTATCTTCATACTACCAATGAGTGACCTTCTTTTGCGTCTAAATGAGGACGCCCTTCAGATTGTGACATCATTATGCATAAAGCACCAATCTCTATTATTATGACTGGATAGAGGGTTGCCTATTGGTACCTAACAAATAAAGGCATCCACCGCAGGGCCATGTTGGTACTCCACCATATCTCTATTATTATGACTGGATAGAGGGTTGCCTATTAGTGCCTAATAAATAAAGCCATTCGCCGCAGGCCCATGTTGATCCCCCACTACCCAAATGGAACCCAAAAGGAATTCACAAACGAATGCACACAAACAGAAATGCCCATGGAAAGGAATGCACATAGTTATAAGTGGTTTATGGGAGGACCAACATGGCATCCAGTGGCTTAATGGAAGCACATGATCTTCTGTCCAGTCAGTATAATAGAGATCAGTGGCATGAGGTTTATACCTTTGAGCGTTTTAACAGCAACCTTCGTGGATTTCCCGGATACCTCGATCCCAAGTGCCGTACCCAGAAGCACCCTCCCGAACGCGCCTCGACGAATCTCGTTCTCGATCACCACGAGATCTCGCGAGAATGACAGATCGGGTCCCACATTTCCGTATGTTGCTTCCTTCGGTGCGGGGCACCTGCCGGCTTGGTCATCCGAGACACTTTCATACACTACTGCTGGAGTTAACTCATTTAGCGGAATATCTGAAAAGAAAACATTTTACGTATGTTTTTAAGGCTGGATACTGCATTGATATTCTGACAACACATTACTAATCACAATTTGAGATTAAGGCCATACCTGGTGTAACGTTAATGATGGTATCAATCATCCTGAGAAAAAAACAATCACATTACATTTTTTTAAATTCAAATTTTATGACAGGAGTAAGCCTATATTCACGAACTTCTCTATTGTTGCTATCCGCCATTTTGTTGGTCAAGCTTTCCAGGGTTCTCCTCCACACTTTTGGGATGAAAT
>CM055816.1:48908487-49000346 GCA_029582265.1 Zoroaster sp. YZ-2022
GCATAATTTGCAAACGTTAAAACAATTGAGTGCAACAACGTCGTATCTTCTTCCATAGGTTTTACGTGTTCATCCGGGAGCTTTGTAAAAAGATACGACCTTGTTGCACTGAGCGAAATCCGCGAAATCCATGTCTGCAACAAGGTCGTAACTATGATACGACCTTGTTGCACTGATGCGACGATATATATGTTAATATAAGTTCTTTGATTTCTTCTTGGAGTAAGTTACCGCAACATGCAAATGACTCTTTGATAACTAAATTGTTCTTTGGGGGATAGTCGAAATCATGATAGCTCGTTAGTCCAAAAAACTCGATATCGTTTCGGTTTACGATAACACCATGTGTTTATCTCAACTAACATGAAGCTGAGGTACAGGTTCTGAAAAGAACCTTACAGCACAACTCGTATCTCAACCTTCGTTAAGTGAGAAAGGTTCAAGGGAGAACCAATTTCGGGCAACTCGTTTTTCTCTACTGTCGCTAAGTGAGAAATATGGTTCAGGGAGAACCATGGGGACTTCACGGGTTATTCTCACCGTTTCGATAAGCCTGCTCTAATCTTCGACCGAGCGGTCTAGCTTACCGGATTCAAGTTCTGGTGTTAGTAACATAATGTGGGTTCGAATCACGGCCGTGACACTTGTGTCCTTGAGCAAGACACTTAATCATAATTGCTTCTCTCCACCCAGGGGTTAAATGAATACCTGTGAAGGCAGAGTTGGTTTGCTCTATATGCGCTAGAAATGGCAGCAATTGAGCTGTATATTCCCCAGGGAGCTGAGATGGTTTCAGGAATGATTTATGAGCCTTATGAGCCTTATGAGCAGGGATAATAATATAATGCGCCTTGAGCACCACTTAGTTGGTGGATACGTGCGCTATATAAATCCACACATTATTATTATTATTATAGCCTGCTCTAGTCTTCTCCTGACGAAGATTAGAGCAGGCTAATCGAAACGTTGAGAATAACCCGTGAAGTCCCCATGGTGTGTGATGCTAATGGCCATGTTTCTCATCACATTTTAGTGGGAAAGACATGGCCCTGTACATGAAGATTGTTAATTTTGTATTAATGTTTAAAGTACTTACTGTGTGTTTGGTTGGATTAAACTGGCTTTTAATGTGTACTGTCATATATAACTGTCCATTTATTTGCATATCGATTTCTAATTTTGATTTCTAATTTCCTGCAGGTGCTCGGCCGTACCCACTCATGACTGCAAAGACAATGGTGAAGAAACTTAAGGAGGGTTACCGCATGCCTAGACCAAAACAGTGCAAGAAAGAACTGTAAGTACAAATGGGCTGGTATAAACTTTACAAACTAGGGTGTTAAAAACTTCACATGTGGTGTTTTATAATGAGTACGGTTAACTCACCGTGTGTAATCACCATGGCAGAGAAATATTTACACCACTGGTGTTATTTTAACCCAGGGTTTTGTAGGGTGACATCTTACATGGAATCTACCTCACATCCGGGTATCACGCTGGAGATGACGATACTATTATGACATCTCCCACTATGTCGTAGTAGAAGCTTTGTGCTCGGATCAATATTAACGAAATGTTGAATTAAGCCAAGATGGTGAATTCATCATAATTAATGGAATTTTCTTTATAAACTGGAACAATCTAAGTTACAAATGAATAAGAATTACCAAATTATTATCTGAAAGCTAAGTTGATGTGAAGTTGGTGCAGGTTATTATTCATTCACTTGTTTGTATTTTGTCTAAAGAGTTCTCTTTTAAGTGAAAACTTGAAATATGCACATTAATGAAAAATTGTTTTTTCCCACATTTTTCTCATTACAAAGAGAATTCGTAGTGTGATGACACTTTCACAGTTTGGTTATTTATTGTACACTTTTATCTGGAAAGTAAGCATTTCCATAAAAACTTGTAGAAGCCGACATTACCAATTTTGTACCGTCCCTTGAATATATCTTGATTCGAAGAGAGTAAGCCTACTCATAGAAGCAGTTTGGCCAACATTACCAATGCTGTACCTTCCCTTCAATGTATATCTTGATTCAAAGAGAGTAAGCATACTCATAGAAGCAGCTTTGCCAACATTACCAATGTTGTACCTTCCCTTTAATGTATATCTTGATTCAAAGAGAGTATTAAGCATACTCATAGAAGCAGTTTTGCCAACATTACCAATGTTGTACCTTCCCTTTAATGTATATTTTGATTCAAAGAGAGTAAGCATACTCATAGAAGCAGTTTTGCCAACATTACCAATGTTGTACCTTCCCTTTAATGTTATCTTGATTCAAAGAGAGTATTAAGCATACTCATAGAAGCAGTTTGGCTAACATTGTCAACGTTGAACCTTCTCTTTAAATAATTTCAATATTTTATTTTACACTAGGTATTCCATGATGCGCAACTGTTGGAATCATAATCCAAAGAAGCGACCTGATTTCCAGAGTCTCTTCAGACAGTTGGACCAGATTGTGAAGAATGATGCGGTAAATATTTTTTGTTTCTTAATTACCTCGAAGGTGATTACTGTAAATTATAAATGTATACGTCAGGAAACTCCTTTAAACTGTAATTTGACTTTGCTCCAACAGTTCAAAGACTGAACACCAAAATGAAACAATCAAATAATAGGCATAGGGGTCTCAGGAATCGAATAATGAATAAGAAAATTGAATGATGGCTCACTATAAACCTGCAGTGCCTTGCTGTTTAGATATTTGCTTTGGGGTTTTTGATATTTTCTTTGTGTGTTTCAAATAATTATGATCGTTTTATAGGAATTAGTTTTCCTCAGTAGATTACAACATACGAGGCGATAATGATCAGTGAGGCTGTCTGATCACGCGGTGAAAAACGAGAAAATTCGAGACCTGAAAATACAATTATATACATTTGGGGAATTTGACATGCTTCAATTTTGTTTTTCTTTTTCGGATTTCCTTTCGTCAACAGGATTACATCACAGTCGATAATCTAGACGAAAGTATTTACGAGGTCGCAGTGAACAGAGAAGGCAGCGAGAAACTGTGAGAGTTGGTTTATTAGGGAGAGGCGAAGAATTGCGAATCTTCAACAGATTAATCCGTATGAACTATTTTAATAACAATTTAATTGTAATATAGAGAAGTACGCAATTTATATGTTGCAAACTAACTTGCTATATTTTTTAAGACTATTTTTAGGATGGGAAATTAATATTATTGTGACGAAAATGCCGCCTAGGTAATTTTCATCATTATATCCTTAAATAGTTAATGTTATTATTATTTGATGACATTTTCCTAAGTATTTACGATATAGAGTGACTTGTGTGCATGCTGTTTGTACACACAAAGGATATATTTTGTGTAAATTCAAGTCAACAGCTATGATTGGTCCTACGTTTGCATAGAAAAACAGATTTGTAAGAGTGAAAAGGTTTCAATTTTTTCTGTGTACAATTTTCACATTAGATGATACCTATTGATGAATCTTTTCTGTAAAATTACCGTCTGCTCAGTGTTTACAAAGCATACTGATGAGATTACATCATCCACTTTGTTCAATAAAATTAAGCTGTGTTTAAGAAACAGTATTTTTTATATTTCAGCTCATTTATTAGGAATTAAACAGTATAAATATGTGATTTATAGTTGATTTAGGACCTTGTAAATTTAGACAGCTTTGAGATTTCTTGATATTTAGGGGCGTGGCGTAATTACTATGTGTAAGAAATGTTCGTGCGTAAGGTGCTCAGTTGTAATGTTATAACAGGGTGAATTTTTAGATCAGAGTCAGTCTGTGTTGCTGATCTCTGACAGGTATGTGATGTACTTAATATTTTGTAAAGTTTAATCGTCAGAAGTTTGGAAGAGCTTTGAGCTTTGAACAAAGAGTTTTTAGATGAATTTGCTAGTATGAATAATTCCTACGACCTTTGCCTGTGCAAATAGGTTTGGTAATTCCAGTTAATATTGAAGAAACTACTGGCATCTTGAGTCAGAAGCCTTGTAATATTTAAGTTATTTAGAAGTAGATATTTTAGGTTGGAGCTTAGTATCTGTTTGGTATGTTTAAGTCAGTTGATGTTGTTGGTTAAAGCAATACGGTATGTCATAATTATAACAAATACAATTAGAGCTCCCAACCCCTAAAAAATAATAATAAATAAACCAAAACATACTACACAAAATACTATTTCAACACAGACTTCAACACAGACTTCAACACAGACTTCAACACAGACTTCAACACAGACTTCAACACAGACTTCAACACAGACTTCAACACAGACTTCAACACAGGCTTCAACACAGGCTTCAACACAGGCTTCAACACACTAATCCGTATGGACCATTTTAATAACCATGTAATTATAATATAGAGAAGTACACAATGTGTATGTTGCTAATTATATTTTATTTTACACTATTTTTGTAATTTGTATATGTTTAAATGCTGGAATATGCAGCAAAGTCTTCGCTGTAAGTTGTTTGAATAATGGATTAAAGTCCAGGGAAGGTACAGCATTGGTGTTTGGTAACGTACATTTTAACTTATTTTAACTTTCTAGTTTCAAGAAATATATCATAAAAACTAACCTGTGAACATTTTAATCACAATAATTATGTGATCACGTTCTTGAGAAAACAACGATAAACTGTTTCATTTTCTTTCTTTCTGTTTTGATGTTTCGTAAAAAGTCGCCGGACGCCTAGTTTTCTCCAAGATGCGGGGGGGGGGGGGGCACTTCAGACGAAATAATTTCTGATAATAATTGCTACGTGTATCAACTGTACAGTAACTGTTTAGATAATAATTTGTTAATTTGATAATTATTTGTTAATTTGATATTCTGATAATTTGCAATGTTGTACTTTCCCTTTAAAAAGAAACGGTTTTCTGTTTATTCTTTTTTCAATTTTAATTTTGTTGTAGATAGAGGTAACTGTAATAATAATAATAATAATAATAATAATGCGAGGACTTATAGCGCACGTATCCACCAACTGAGTGGTGCTCAAGGCGCATTACACTGTGTGTACTAATCTGGTTAATGTTCACGGTCTGGTCTGCTCTTCAATAAGCGTTATTAGGATTTCCAAATTGTCCTCATAATAATAATAATAATAATAACAGGCATTTATATTGCGCTTTTCCAAACCATGATCAAAGCGCATAACAAAAGAATTGGAAAAATTTAAACGGGCAAAAACATAACAAAACAAAATCTAAAATCTACACATTAGGAAACAAATAAGTCTTAAGTTTACTCTTAAATGTTACTACACAAGAAGAATCACGGACAATAATGGGGAGACCGTTCCAAAGTTCAGCAGCAGAGTGTGAGAAGGCATGTCTGCCATAAGATAATCTGGACTTATGAATGGTAAGCCGAGTTCTATCAGAGGAAGAACGGAGTCCTTGACGGTTGCTTTGGTGAAGATGAAACATACCAGAGAGATAAGGTGGAGCAATGTCATTCAAACATTTGAAAACATATAACAGAGTTTTAAACTGGATACGTTTCTCAATGGGTAGCCAGTGTAGTTGAGCAAGTAAGGGAGATCCATGAGCTCTCCAGCAGTTAACGGCGAGAACAAGTTTGGCAGCTCTGTATTGAATACCAGTGAGACGTTTAAGATGTGCTTTGGTGATGCCATATAATAGAGAGTTACAATAGTCTAGACGAGAAGTAACAAGACTACGAACCACATGGTGACAAGTATCATGATCAATGTATTTTCTAATCCTTGCAGTGTTGCGCAGATGGTAATTAGTAGAGCTACATATTGAATTGACTTGAGATGACATTGACATGACAGGGTCAAACATGACACCCAGATTCCGAATTTTGGTTGAGGGGGTTACTGTAGCATTTCCAATGTTAAGAGAAACATCTTGAACATGTGATAAATTGTTCTTAGAGGCAGCGACAAAGAATTCAGTTTTCTCAGCATTTAGTTTTAATTTATTTCTGCACATCCAGACTATAACATCATCTATACATGACATAAGTATATTCAATGCTTTCTCTTTTTCACCTAGCACGGTTGGATCAAGTCAACATACAATTGCGTATCATCGGCATACATATGGTAATTGACATGGTGCCGACGGATAACTTCGCCAAGAGGATGAGTGTAAAGAGAAAACCCCATAGGTCCTATGACCGAACCTTGTGGCAGTCCGTAGTCCATAATATGTTCACAAGAATACGATCCTGAAACTACAACACGATTTCGTCGACCTTGTAGATAAGAGGAGAACCAATGGAGGGCCGTATCCTTGATGCAAAATGTGTCAGAAAGACGTTTTAAGAAAATATGATAATCAACAGTGTCAAAAGCTGCACTAAGGTCAAGGAGTACAACGAAGACAGCTCTCCTTTGATCCAAAGCACACATAATGTCATTCTTAACTTTAAGCAATGCTGTCTCTGTACTATGTAGGGCACGACAAGCAGACTGGAAAGTCTCATTCAGATGATTATCAGCAAGGTGATCATTTAGACGTGAAGCGACAGCCTTTTCAATGACTTTAGACCACATAGGTATATTGGAAACTGGTCTGTAGTTTTTCAACTGATTAGTATCCAAAGATGGTTTCTTGAGAATGGGCGTGATGACAGCTTGCTTTAGAAGATCCGGAAAAACACCAGTTGATAAAGACAAGTTAACAATATAAGTCAGCTTTGGTACAATAATGTTGGTGCATTGCTTAACCATCCATGTTGGCAAGATGTCCAAAGAACAAGACTTGTTTGCTAATCGTGAGATAATTTTACAAATCTCATTTTCATCAACTGGTTCAAAGTTATTCAGAACAGTTATTGCATGCACAGTGTCGGACACATTATCAAGTGGAATGGAGTTTGCCAAATCAGTGTCATTATCAAGATCTGTGCGAATCTTGACAATTTTGTTCTCAAAGAAGTCTGCAAATTTGTTGGACAGGTGTTCATTTGAATCACATACAGGAAAAGATTTTTTATTTTTGTTCAGCAAAGTGTTAGTAATTTGAAACACCTTTTTCATATCGGCAGATTGCAGTTCGCTTTCCCGTTGGACATTATTATTGTTTCATTTCACGTTAGGTGCCTTCAGCGGCGTAGCCACGGGGGGCTGGGGTACGTGCCCCCCACAAATTTCCATTGGTCCCCCAGGTGCCCCCCACTAAAAATCCTCATAGTGCCCCAAAAAACAGAAAAGATAAAGAAAAGGGAAAAAAAACATACCCCTGCCCCCCCCCCCCCCACTGAAAAGCAATGCCCCCTGTGCCCCCCACTGAAAAAGTCCTGGCTACGCCGCTGGGTGCCTTATTATTCTGTCTTTGACGTTCTTCTGGCGTTCTTTTGTATTTTATAGGCTAGAAACGGATAAGGTTATAAATAGTGTTTTAGGCCCCCTCCCCCAAAAGGGTCCGGTTTCTGGTCATAGGTCGCCTTCAAAATCGATGCAGTGACGTTTATTTATTTAATTTTTTGGTATTCTTTTTTTCCTCATCCAGAGTAATACGTGATACATGTATGCGCGGTTATTGGAACCAGACCAAATTTCTCATACACAAGCTTGGTGACTAAGAGAGCCCGCACAATTCGGGCATTGTTTGGACATCGTTTCATACAATAACAACAACAAAAAACAGCAAAAAAAAAACAAAAAAAAACCAAACAATTATTTTTTTTTTTAAATAGAAAATAAAAATGCTGACGCGCGGGTCTGATGCGACGCGTGCGGAGACCATCAACCGGAAACTTTTTGGGCCTTAAAACTGCTTGTTTTAGTACAGAATGTTTATCTTTGTTTTTATTTGGTCTTGGTCTCAGGTGAACGTTCTTAAGTAAGACTAATTGCGGTGACACCATGTGAAATTCTCAATTGAGTAGTAATTAGTTCTGAAATGAACTGGAGGTTGCAACTCGACGTTTCGATCAGTATGCTCTGATCGTCCTCAGGGCTAATTACTACTCAATTGAGAATTTCACATGGTGTCACCGCAATTAGTCTTACTTATCCTCCTCACCATGCAAAGCTACAAGTTTTACCTGTGAACGTTCTTGTCTACGCGTGGTATCTTGGTAAATGTTTTGTCTTTTTCTTCATTCTTGTAGCCTTTTTATCATAATTGTTTTACTTGTTTTACTCATTACATTTTATGCATAGATGTTTGGATATTTTGTAAAAACAAAAACACAAAAAGATTTTATTAGGGGATTGTTTTTTGGTGAATTTCTGGACTTTATTTAGCCATGATTAATTGAGCATGTACATGTAGAGCCTACATGGATGCGCGAGTATCGGAGGTTGTGGTCTAGTGGCCCGCCTAGCGCCTCTGCATGGCACGATTCATGGTTGGGGCCCAGGGGTTGGGGTCAAAGCAGGCTCGTTCGCTGAGCTTTTGGTGCCATGGGTGTCACTTCATCACATGGCCGAGTTAACTTTATTCTCAAGTGTAGTAAATCAGTTATAGGTCTTTCATACATGGAATCATAAATGTTATTTAATAGAGGGAACAAAACACTATTTCATGTGAACGAAATAATAGTCTGAGGCATCGAAATAATTTTACTTTTTGAATGTTTTATATTGTATCCCCCATAGGAGCTCCGTAGATTACCAAAAGTGTACAGTGATTTTGATTTTCATATAATTATTTTAAAGAAGAACAGTATAATGTAGGATATAATAAGATCAAATAGTCAAATTATTAATTTTATTATATTTCAACAAAGACCATCTTGACTGTCCTAAACTTGTTCCTTTCTTCATGATTCAATAGATAGCCGAAATGTGACGTCATGCTGTTATGACAACTGGCTCGCTAGATTCAAACAATCGTTGTTTCGTTAATGTTCAATGGTTTTTTCGAAAGAAATTGATTTTTTCCTACGACGTGAACACTTTATGAATTGGTGAGTTTATGAACATGACGTCATTAATTCGGCTCTCTATGAATTTATACAATACAGATTTATGAAAATGGTTCTGAGTACGTACAACGCATAGTTACATTCTACAATTTTGTATATCGACTAAGTGTTTTTCGTAATTTTATCAGTGATATCAATCAATTTCCCAAGGCATAACATTCCTTTCCTCATAGAGAAAAAAGACAATGTTACAGCAAACAGAACAATTCTTTAACATTCCTTGTCGTTTTCTCAAAACGCGTTATTTTTATGATATATTTTGAAAAAAATAATGTATTAAAACTTACATACGTTTCCAAATACCATTCAATCACTTTAATCTGAAATATATATATATATCTGTATTTATCTCGAATATCAACATTAAGCAAATATCAATAATTAATAATTATTTCCCCGTTTTGAGAGTTTATGTAGGTCCTAATAAGAAAACCAAACACCTTAAGTTGTAATATTCTAACACCCAAGGTAAAATAAATTTAAAAATAATTTTGTCTGAAACCCTTTTTGTCTCAAAATTAGAAAATCCCGAGGTCTACTGGGCTAAAACAAATATTTATTTGTGTACATGTACAACAGCTCCGATATTCCCATTGTTATTGACACTTTTGGTCAATACTGGGGGTGATTTTGTCTACTAAAGGGTGATTTTGCAAGAGTGATATATTTTATGCGATGTTTAAACATAAGAGAGTCATTTGTAGCCAGAAATTTGTCAAGGGAGAGGTGGGGAACAATTTTATGAAAAAAACAGCAGCCCCGGAAGATTTTCAACCGGAACATTTTCCAGAAATTAACTTTATCGCTGTGGGGCAAATGTTTTGTTTCAATTAGTTGTTGTTATATTTACAAATTAAAAAATTAAAAAAAGGATATAAAATTGTTACAAAAATGGGTAAAATGTCCTTAATTCAAGGCCCTTAATTCATCACCAAACTGTAAAATGTATCTTAGATATAATAAAGCGAAACAATTAATATTGATTAACAAAAGTTGTTTTCGTTGTCACTACGTATTAGTATGGGTATAATTAATTCTTTAATTAATTTTTCTTCATACATAATATGAAAACTCTGAACTATAAAATAAACTTGTGTGAATTATAAAATAAACTTGTATAAAAAATTGCGTCTATATCAAAATAAGAAGGTAAATCATGCAAAGTACAATTTATCCTTACTCTAGCCATATTCAAACTATTGTATATTTTTCATTTTATCTTCATTTTATATTCCTCTAAAAGATAATCTAGTGATCCTTGATAACGATGTCATTATTTTATCACCCAATAGTTCATTTAGACATTTTATAAAGCACTATAGAGTAGATATTCACTAACAAATAACGGTTCTCAGTTCTGAGTACGTACAACGCATTTTAATCAACGCTTCCTTTGTAACTCATAAAGTACACTTAGACTTGCATAAGGCGCTACAGTAAACATTAATAAGCAAATAATCGTTGTAACGAACTACATATTTCTTGATACAGGTAAAGGTTACAATTCCCTTGTTTTTCTTTTTTCTAATATTTTTTTTTAAATATATCTTTTTATGAATCATCATTATCAGGTGCAGCAAAATGTAAATGATAAAGATTTGCATATAGCCTCACAATTATAAAATTAATAAGCAATTTATCATTCTCAAAGCATACAAATCAAACGTTGTTTAAATTATCTAAATTATTATTATTGTGTGGCAGAGAATTACAATTTGATGGAAACTGTTAGAATTTCATAAATGATTGGTTAAACACATGCACACAAGGGACCAGGCTATTTTGGTCAGATTCCCTGTTCGATAGAACAATTATGAAGATGAAAACATACAAGGGACCAGACTATTTTTTTATTTTATTCCAGCCTCTTTTTGGTCAAGTGGGTTTGTATAGAAGGAAAGCAGGAATTGTGAAGATGAAATACAAGGAACCAGACTATTTGTTTTATTCCAGCCTCATTTTGGTCAAGTGGATATGTAAATCAGTTATTAGCCGGCTAAGGGGTCATGTCACATTTTTTGCAGAATGAATCTGCAGAATTATAGTTAAAAGCAAACAGATCTGACAAGAGAACTATTATAAATTGACAATATGCATGTGTGTAAGCTGAGAACATTGGTGTAATATGGGCCACAACATCATGTAGGCCTCTGTGTATTGTTCATTGATACACTGCTCATAGACACATCGTGCCTTTACTTGGAACCAATTCTCTTTTTACAATGTTTTCTTGACTGTGGAGAGCTGGATAACGTTGGCTATCTTCTTTGCAAAATCAAACGCTGAGAGGACAAACAAGGCAATTTCCCCTATCAATGCAACACCGTCGGTGGCGAGACTAGCAATGATCATGGCAGTAACTTTGGCTGCAGTTTCCAGCCAGTCGTACCATTTCATTTCGCTGCACAAGCTCTTGATGATGGTCCAGAGTATGCCGCCAGCGTAGCTGTCTTTGATGAGCTGAAAGATGGCCTTAGCTTTGGCATAGGCACTGCCCCCGGCTGCATCCCAGGCTGCCACAAAAGCCTCTATCGCCTTCTCCAATTTCGAGGAAGCTTGGATTTCTCGAACGACTTCTTCAACAGTGCCCTTAATCACTGATTCACTTGGGGTTACTGAAATTCCCACTGCCGACAAAAGCAGAAGTACAGCCTCAACTAAAATACTGGCGTACTGCCATACGGTAGCCCAGGTGACGTCAGCAATTAAAATGAGCGCTCGTGCCGGTGCAAACGATTTCTCTCCTCGTGTCAGCTCCACCCAGTGTTTCCCGTCGCTGTTCTTGGTGATATCCATGCGGAACGTCGGAATGCTGAGGGCCCCTCGAATCAACTTGATTCTTTCACTGGACAGGTGTTTTTCGAGTCGCTGGGCGATGTCCTGTGGCTCTCCGGAGAGCTCCTCGGCCAGTTTCACATATTCGGTTGCTGTTTCCCTTGCAGCTTGAACAAGTTTCTTCTTTCTGGCAGGATCTGCATTCAGTTTGGCGTACTCGGCTGGAGCGTATTTCTGGATTTGTTCCAATGCCCCGTCGCATGCCTTAGTGATGATATCACTTTGTGTTGCCATTTTAGCTGAAGAATCTTTAAGTATAGCAAAAAAATAAAAAAATAAATAGCTTTTACTTATCAAATCGTCGCAGTTTTCATGAAGTGACATATTCGTCCACGTCGTGGTAAAACCGCGGTTTCGATGTCTCGAAGATCATTAATTTTTACTTTGTTAGAAGGCTGAAATCTCATATGATACGTAACTGGATTCATTTTGTAGAGGAAAATAACTATAAACGAGTAATACATTTATAAACCAAACAGTGACTTCGTGAAAACTGCACACGCTGTTGTCAAGTTTTCACGAACGGACGTTTCCTGGGCATTAGTATAGGGACAAGCGTCAACTTCGTGGAACACACGTGTGGCGTGATTGTGTCACTTCGTGAAAACTTAAAAACATGCCGCTCGCATAAAATACATGCAGTAATACATATACACAGAATTTTTTTTAACGTAAGTTGTGTAAAAAAAACATGTTTTAGATGTAGCGGGCGAACCTGCTAACTGTTAGGTAAAATTTTACCAGACAGGTATTAGGTAAAATGTTACACAATAATGACCTAAAATCTTACTTTGTTTTTGGGTTAATATATTTACCTAAATTTTAGGTAAATGCCAGTTATGTAAAATCTTTATTCTATTGTTACCTTTATTCTATGTAATTATTCATAAATTTTACTTTTTGTATAGGTAAAATGTTTACTTGTGTGTCGGCTGTCATCATGTTGTGTATGCCTGTTTTGCGACGTGATACTGCAATCAGACGTTTGCATGGAAACTCGATTGTTTCTGTTTTTACACCAATCACAAATATGACCCTGAGTAGTCTATATATAACTGAAGATCAGTAAAATCTAAATTAACTTAGTTAATAACCCCCAAGTCTTTAACTTCTCCATACTGACAATGTGGTGGTGTACTTGTATTAAATGTGTGTGTACGAGTGCATGCAATAATCACACGTGCGCACGTACGGCAGGGAAAACACATGATATGCATGTAAACTGAAGGATTCCCATGTGCTTCGTTGTAAAACTTACAAGTTACATGTAAAGTTTCTCTTCACTTTGGTAAATTTTACAAAACATTTGTAAACAGTAATATTTACCCTCAAAATATGTATGTTATTTTTTACATTAGAATTTAGTATATTTTTTTAGTTGAATTTTACAATTAAGTATTTTCTTACACAACTTTTTCTACATAACTTTTTTTTACGATTTGTTTTCTGATATACACAAGGCTGTGGTCGGTCACTTCGTGAAAACTTAAAACCACAGTTTACTTCAATTTTACAAAAACTTCATTACTTTAATTAGAACACTAGATAGTTTTGAGGATTAAAACTTGGTAAAATGAAGCATAACAGTATTTGAAGTCAAAATATTGACTAAACTCATTTTCCCCAAAATTACGATTTTTTTTAGCAATCCTTCACTTCGTGGAGTTTGGATAGCTGTAAAGCGGGAAAAATTATGCGACCAAACCGTTCTGATGCACCTTGATCAAGGGCTCAAGGAAGGAAGTGCAACTGCGTTGGTCGACATGGCCGAGGATAGCAAATATACTCAGCCGTAATACGGACAAAAATGGAAACGGACTGAAGATAAACTATTTATCAACACGTTTATTGAGCACACGAGCTAAAACGGCACTTTTACACTTCCTCCAGAGATATTGGAGTGTACCAGCGCCTTTGGATAAAGACTTGATGGGCATTGTAGGCCACGCCATTAATATATGGGGGAAAGTTTCAAAACATTTAAATATTAAATCGTTCAGGCCTTTGATAATGGTTTAAATGACGATTAAAATCTGGAAAAATCCTGCAACTGAAAACAAAAATCAGTATTTTTTTTATATGTTTGTATTTTTTACAGGTTTTACAGGCCCCTGTGACTTTGTTCTCTTTCGAGAGACCACCAAAATCTGTCTGACACGATTCCAAAAATCCTGTCCCTTTGGTTGCTTCACTGCGAAAACCTATGTTTAAAACTACACCCATTTATATTTGCTAAATCGCAACTCTTTGAAAATGGGCCCTGGCTTTGAACTGATTAGGCCGCATATGTGCGTCCCGACGAGAATGTATACACGTATACGCCTCAGAGCAGGAGTAAATACCATACTTGAGAGAAATACTGAAAGCCTGGCGTAATCGGAAAATAGTAGTAGTAATCTCGCAGTTTTCGTGATCAGGAATAAATTTCTGTCATTGAGAGAAGCCCACTCGAGCAGATTTAGAAAAGACGAACTTACCTTGCGAAACAGTCAGGATTTACCTCCCGTGTAAGCGTTCAAGTCCCACTGATTTAACTGAAACAGCGTCCGGTCCAGATTGGATATAATGTGGCTCAGGGTGGCCTTTTTATTCAGTTTCAAGTGACGCTCTTCCAGTCATGAATTGTTCTGTTCTTTTGCATTGTCATAGGCCCGCAACGTCTGATTGGCCAAACGCTAGAGGGGCGTGGTTAACTTAGTTGGACCTTGTGAATAACATAAACAGCAACTTCCTCCCCATGGTAAAGCTAGTTAGCATTAGTATATCCTGTTGTGGAAAAAGTGATTTACGCAACGGTGATTGGTTATTGCAACTGCATAGTTCCCCGACCCACCACTCACTGTAGCCTCATACGCCTCGCAATGTCTGATTGGCCAAACGCTAGAGAGGAATATAACAGAAAGTAATTGGTCCTTGTGAAGAACATAAACAGCAATTTCATCCTCAATGGTAAAGCTAGTTCCCACTCTATATAGTACAATCGCTTGGTCAAAAAACGTGATTTGCGCGACGGTGATTGGTTATTCCAACTGCATAATATATTCTCCTGACTCACAGGAGAGTTTTTGCCCCCAACGTCTGAGGGCGCCCTTCAGTTTGTGACGTCAATGCGTACAGTCTATTATTCCCAACCTTCTTTGTTACGAATGTTGTAACATGCTCACCTGGTTGAGGCGACTTCAGTTATATACTCTAAATACATTTATACTGAAAAGGTACTTATGGCAATATTACCAGACGCGGACAAATGACCGATTGAAATGTATCCGGTGCATTGATTAGTTTCAGCGAATTGTTCACAGTCCAACAGGTGCATTGACATCAGTGAGTTGAATTACTTTTTTGTTTACACAGAAAAGCTACATTTTTTACCTTTAAACATGGTTAATTGGTAACTTATACAAACTTCTCATCAAGTTATTGCTCCGGGGAAAAGTTTTTATCAGATTATTAGGCAATAAAAAAGGGGGAAGGGGGTAATTATTACTTTTTTTATTTTCTGCCCCCAGAAAACGTCTACAGGCAGCAAATGATCATCATAGCTTTTTGTATTAACCCGTTCTCTTTTCAAGTATTTGTTTTAACTAGTTCTGTTTCCAGGTATTTGTATTAACCCATTCTCTTTTCAAGTATTTGTTTTAACCAGTTCTGTTTCCAGGTATTTGTATTACCCGTTCTCTTTTTAGGTATTTGTATTAACCCATTCTCTTTTCAATCAATTAAATCAATTGTTTTAACTACTTCTGTTTCCAGGTATTTGTATTAAACCGTTCTCTTTTCAAGTATTTGTTTTAACCATTTCTGTTTCCAGGTATTTGTATTACCCGTTCTCTTTTTAGGTATTTGTATTAACCCATTCTCTTTTCAATCAATTAAATCAATTGTTTTAACCAGTTCTGTTTCCAGGTATTTGTATTACCCGTTCTCTTTTCAGGTATTTGTTTTAACAAGTTCTTTTTCCATGTATTTGTATTAACCCGTTTGTTTAAACCCATTCGGTTCTCAGGCATTTGTTTTAACAAATTTTGATGATCATAGCTTTTTGTATTAACCCATTTTCTTTTCAGGTATTTGTTTTAACCATTTCTCTTTCCATGTATTTGTATGAACCCGTTCTCTTTCCATGTATTTGTTTTAACAAGTTCTCTTTTCAGGATATGTTTAAACCCATTCGGTTTTCAGACATTTGTTTTAACAAATTTTGATTTTATCATGGACCCCTGGGCTGTCGATTCTGTTTTTTTTTCCTTTTTTTTCTAGCTTCAGCCCGGGTCTTTTATTTGAAATGAAATGAGACTGTGTTCCTTCACTGAAATCCTTCAAGATATTTGTACGAATCGGAAAAAAATAGTTGTGTCATCCGCATGTTGTGTACTTTTAACATGATCTCTTGAACCTGGAATATCAGTCCCTTTCCGACTTGAATGAATCCCTGAAAAACGTTTGTTAGATACCGTACGAATGGCGTAAACATGATTGATCACCAGACTGTGGCGGCTTTGACATATAATAGTTATAAATACATTTAGACTGAAATGGCAATGAATATTACCAGAATTTTATAAGAAGACTTCGACAATCACCATCTTGACAAGGACAAAAAAGCAATTATCCCAGTAATCCGGTGCATTGATTAATTTCAGCGAATTGTTGACAGTCAAGCTCCCTTTTTACATGTAAACATAATTGATTTTGTCACCAAAAATAAGGTGTGTTGCTACTTCTCTCATATTTTAAATGCTTCATTACAATCAATAATAAACTTTGCAACAGTGCAAACAAGATATAAAAACCACACTCAAAATATGATTTGACTATTTCGTTTCCACTCGAATTCTATTTTGTTCCCTCGGAATATGTTTCGTTCTCCTGCAATATTATCCTCTAAAGTATTGCTTATACCATGTAGCAAAAAAACAGACTATAATCTTAACCCAGGGGTGCGGTGCAGTGACACACCTGATCCCAAAAAAGCCTAGGTTTCCAGGTTACAATAATCATTTGAGGGATGGCAAACGAATCCGCTCTCTGGTCGGATTTTATGTGGGGGAAATTACGGGGGAAGAGGATGGGTAAATATTTAATATATTAAATAATTTTTGTTCTTAAATAAATTGTTTTATTTAATTATTTGTAGTCTGAACTCATATAGTCTGTGGGGATTCGAATCACTGTGGATGAGGGATCGAATCTTAGTACTCTCTTAATGCAAAAGAGTGAAAACCACTCTTTCAAAGAGCTATATGGCGGACAAGTCTTTTTGGAGTGGATAAAGAGTAAAATTAGTAGTGTATAAAGAGTGAATTGGTAGCCTATACTGTATTTTTTACTCGAATCAGAGTGGGTTTCACTCCAAAAAGACTTATCTGCCGTTAGCTATTTGAAAGAGTGGTTTTCACTCTTTTACAAATAGATGAGACCGTGGATATCTGTGGATGAGGGATCAAATCCTCAGTGGATGGGATGTGGATAACTGTGGATTAGGGATCAAATCCTCAGTGGATGGAGATGCGGTCATGTGAAGAGAAGACGATGAAAGAATGTTTCGTTTTAGATGCGGGAGGAAAGCCCCAGACAAATATAATGTAGGGAAAACCCCCACGTTTTGGCTTAAAACTCAGATCATTTGTCAGCTCTGGTCCGTGTGGGATTCGAATCCGGGTTCACAGAGGTGAAGAACGATGGAATTATAGCCAAACACACATGATAACAAAACATGTTTACAGCTAGAATTGTACATGCACCGTCGCGGACGGCATCGTGCGTAAACATGCTGTGATTATCTAAATTTCACATGGGGCGACTAAGGGAAGTAAAAGTGAAAACAATTCTTACAAATATAAAATCCATTTTTGTTTTTGTTAAAACAGTTGAAGAATGCTTATATTATTCTTCAGGACTGATTAATTTGTCAAACAGCAAATTGTTTCCGACAGCTTTGATTGATTCGATAATTATATGGATATATTTCACAAGTCACCCCTTCGTCACACCCTTACCACCTGACCATTGCCTATAAGATAATTCATATTAATTTGAAGAACATACCTTGTGAAGAACATAACCCCCCCCCCCCCCGCCCCATGGTAAAGCGGAGTGCCATGGTCGAGCGGTTTAGTGCATCGGATTTGTGTTCTGATGGCTAAGTCGTCAGAATGTGGGTTCGAATCACAAACGCCACCATGGTGCTTGTGTTCTTGAGCAAGACACTTTACCATAATTGCTTCTCTCCACCCGCAGGGGTAAATTGGTACCTGTGAGGGCAGAGTTGGTTGTAGTGTTTGATTAGCCCTATATGCGCTGTAATTGCAGCAACTGAGCTGTATACTCCCCAGGGAGCTGAAATGGTTTCAGGAATGAGCCTGATGAGCAGGGGTAATAATATAATGTGCCTTGAGCACCAGTTTGGTGGATACGTGCGCTATATAAGTCCACATTATTATTATTAGTTACGACGAGTGTATAATGTTGGGGAAAAAGTGATTTACGCAACGGTGATTGTTTTTTGCAAATGCATATAGACCCCCGACCACCACTCAGCATCACAGGCCCCGCAACGTCTGATTGGTCAAACGCTAGAGGGAAGGGGTCTATGAAAGTAATTGGTCCTTGTGAAGAACAGAAACAGCAAATTCATTCCAAATGGTAAAGCTAGCTTCCACTATATCTTGTACATTCACTTGGGCAAAAAAAACGTGATTTACCCGACGGTGATTGGTTATTCCGAATGCGTAGTCTCCCGACCCACCACTCACAGCAGCGTCATAGGCCCCGCAACGTCTGAGGGCGCCATTCAATTTCTGTCGTCAATTCATAAGGAATATTATATTCCCAACCTTGAATTTCAGTTTATTTGTTACGGATAAATACATATAAATTGAATATGTATTTATAGCAATGACTATTATCAGGATTTTAGAAAGGCGCCTCCATCAATCATCATCTTGAAGCAGACAAACGAGCAATTGAATTTTTCCCAGTGATCCGTAGCATTGAATATGTTCAATAATCGATTTTGTAAACAAATATCGGGCTACTGCTCTCATCTTTTAAAATACTGCTTCGTAACAATCAATAACAAACTTTGCAATTGTGCAAAACAGATATGAAAACCACACTCTAAATGTGAAGCCTACACTCTAAAAACTCCCGGGTCAAAATGTTGACCCTTTTTCCGGGTCAAAATAAATTGACCCTTTTCTGGGTCAATTTTATAGATGGTTGACGTCATGCAATGTTTTGATTGGACAAAAACTGGCACGTGGTATATGACGTGCTGTACGCGCGGCTCAAGTTACATTTTCGAAGGTACTGTGTCCGCCATCTTTTCTAAATGCTTGTCGTGTACGTGTACGCAGTGAGCAAGTAACGTTAAAACTAGTCTTCCAGTATCAACTATCATGGATAAATTTGTTCAAGAAACGTTACAGAAATGGGAGCTTTCTCCGTATCTGACTGCATTTGAAGGTATGTTCAACTTACATTGGTGCTAGTAATACATTGTATATTGTACAAATGTACGTTAACGTTATGGATTTTTATGTTGGTGGCCGTCGTGGATTGATGTCAAGAGGGGTCCGATCTCGATAGCCTAAGTAGGCCTAACGCTTAGTAACGGTGTACAAGCCAACTCGTACTCATTGTGGTCAACTCGTAAATAAAGATGATTGTGTTCAATTATTTTACCAAAAAGGTAAACTAGTGTTACTAATGACGGTTAAGTCCTACGCTGACATGGCTGAGAGAGTGGTTATGTTTGAATGAGTACAGTTATAGTAGTTCCAAAGGAATATAACAATCTTGTTCAAGGTGAGTTGTTAAACACATTCCCTCGTTATGTCTTCATATGCAGTGGCGGATGCAGGGAAGGTTGTGACCAACATTACACACCTCTAATAAATAACTGAACTTTATGCCAAAATACACCACATTTAAATTTACACTGTAATTTTATGTTTTTCCCATTGAAATTGGCCACAGAACAATGATCAGCCAATAGGTCACTTATATAGTTTATGGACGCTTTTATTCATTTAATTTTAAAATGTTTTTCCTTTCTCTTTTAATCCAGGTTGGTACCAACATACCCTCATACCTGGAGAGAGTCAAGCAAGAACACTTCATATTATTGCTGGGTGAGATGTTGGAGCCAGAGCAGGTGTTTGTCATCATTGAACATCGAGCAGTGGAGGTTAACTCCCTGCTCAAAGGACTGGATGTATGTTTTAAATTGTTTTATATTATTGACATGTCTTATCCCTGGCAGTGTGCCACCACATGGGAATTTATTCAGAAGGGGATTTTTCTACTAGGGGAGGGAAAGGGGAAACCACAAACATCGGGCTGTGTAAGGTCACTAAGAGCTTATCTAAATTCAAAACAAGCATCTATCTAGCTTAAAGTACATTGAAAAAAAAATTACCCTCAATGCTGATCAATAGTTTTAGTTTCAAGACTAGTAGTTTTCCATGGTGAAAAAGGATAGGTGAAGAATGTTTGTGGTGACACCATGTAGAAATTCTCTTTTGAGTAGTAAATAGTTCTGAAAGAAAAACCGGTTGGTTACAACTAGAGCTCGGAGCATACTGATAGAAAAAGTTTAGTTGTAACCTATCGATTCTTACTGTTCAAAAGAAAATTTCTTCATGGTGGCACCACAAATAAGCTTTACTTAGTTTTAATATAAGAATTACTTGACAAACAGCCTAGCCTAGATTTGTTTTGTTTTGCTAATGCCACTTTTTTATATTGTTTGAGATATGCTTGTTATTTGTTTTACCTGAAGTTTTTGTATTGTGCATTAACTGCATTGACATTGAAGTTTTTACGTTATGGTCAGAGTTTCAGGGGATGTATATTCACATGCTACAAGGGCCGAGGAAATTTGGGCTCTTTAAAAAGCTTATTTTTTTATATAAAATATATTAATTATTGTGCTTACCTCAACTGTGTGTAACAGTAACCTAAACACATGTATTTTTTTAAATCTTGTATGAGAACCCTTTGAGACATTGAACTTCATTTGTTTTCTGTCAAAACAAAACTACTACTGCATTCAAGTTTCATCTTGTTTCGGGAAAAATAAATCACACTTGTTCATATCTTTGTACATGTATTTGAACTATAATTTGCAATATCACACAGTTATTGTACAGTTAAGTAAATGTTTATCAATGTTTGTATTCATTCTAATGTGAAAAGGAACATCAGCTGATATCCATTTCCGATTTGAATTTTCTACATATATGTACATGTAACGTTTGACAGTGTCACAGCATGTCGAACAAAATGTTTGGAATCATATACTAGAGTAAAAAACGTTAAGGTAATAATTCAGTCAGGTTCTATTCAGTTAATAATCAATTTAAAATGACTTTATATACTTTATACACATAGGCCCTACATGTTTTCCTTTGCCAAAGAGAAATAAATACATGTGACCAATAGCAGGTAATTTATTGTTTGTTTCTTTTCATTTTAGAGCTATCCTTCAAATTTGATTGTTATCTTCCCTTTAAGTTTGGCCATCCTGACATACAAGGTAAGCATATTTTCCTTACATACAGATGCCCTTATTTATGGCAATTTACTATTTGAGAAACCTTTTGTAAGGGTTTATAAACCTGAAATTTGTTTTATTTTAAAATCTTAGTATTGCTTGCCATAGATAAGGCTTCTCAGTACATGGAAATCATGCTTATCTTTTCTGACCCGGAACTCGGGTTAAAATAAATTTGACCCTGGAGCCCGGGTTGGATATGACCCGACACTTTACGGGTCAGAATGACCCGGAAAGTTGGGTCAAAAAATTTGACCCGGAATAGGGTCATATCAGCTGACCCTATTCCGGGTCAGAAACAAAATTTGACCCATTTTGGATCAAATCTGACCCGGGAGTTTTAAGAGTGTACAGTTCCTTCGGGTCCCTATACTCAGATCACAGAGTAGTGACAGCAACAGTGCGACTCAGCTTGAGAGCACCAAAGAAACCAGTAGTTGGGAAGCCCAAGTACGAGAATAGGTACCAGGCACTGCAAGGTGCCGAGGACGAGCTCTCGGACCTCTAGAAGCACTTTGTATCTGTGAACCACGGGCTGCGGTAGCTTGTCTAAGGAAAGTATAGAAGAAGAGAAGGAAGGAGAGATGCAAGGACCCAAGAGTTGACGCGGCAAGGCAGAGGATGCTCGAGGAATATCGTCCCTTCAACAGAGGGCGAGATTCTGAGCTGATGTGGGAGAAGTACAAGCTGAAGAAGCAGGAGCTATACAGTATCTACGCTACTATCGAGAGAGAGGAGCTGGAGCAGAAGATAGCAGAGGTCGAGAACGCACATGCAGCCCACCAGCACTCAAGTAGCTGGAAGCTGATCAACGACATCTCTGGTCGACGAAGCTCCCAAGCTGCCATGCTCAGGGCCCCACGCGCTGAGGAGAGGGTGCTGCTCTGGCATGCGCACTAAGGGAACCCGCCCGAGATAATAGATGAGGACACTCCAGTGGTCCAGGTGTTTAGTGACCTGCCTATACCTGACGGTCCCTTCACCTTGAAGGAGTACCAGAAGGCCAAGTCGGGCATCACGACGGGAAAATAGCTGTGGTGAGGACGGGGGTAACACCCGAGCTACTCAGGTATTTCCCAATAGACGACATAGTATTGGCTCTCATAAACAAAGCCTACGAGTCGGGGGAACTACCTGAGGAGTGGGTTACTCTCAACATCGTACCGGTACCCAAGTCGGGCGACCTCTCGAATCCAGACAACTACCGGGGGATAAGTCTGTCCTCGCTTGTTATGAAGACACACAACCGTATAATCTTGAATCGCATACGCCCTGTGCTGGATCCACTCCTGCGAGACTTGCAGAACGGCTTCCGTCCGGGGCGAACCACAGTCGGGCAGATCCTTGCCCTGCGGCGAATACCGGAAGGTGTCAGGGAGAGGAACATGTCGTGTGTCATCACCCTCATCGATTTCAAAAAAGCATTCGACACTGTACACCGAGACAAGCTCATTGAGGTCCTTCGTATGTATGGTGTCCCAGAGAAGGTGGTGATGGCGATTCTGGCAGGCTACAGCAGGACGTGGGCAAAGGTGGTCACCCCGGACGGCACCACGGATCTCTTCGAGATCTTGGCCGGAGTCCTGCAGGGGGACACGCTGGTGCCCTTCTTGTTCGTGCTCGTGGTGGACTATATGCGCTGAGGCGAGCAGTACAGGGAAAGGAGGAGGAGCTAGGCTTCACGCTCGCCAGGCGCCGGAGTCGAAGAGTGCCGGCAGTGGTGATCACTGACCTGGACTATGCTGAAGACATCTGTTTTCTCTCAGACACGGCGGATCAAGCACGAGAACTGCTTGCTGCCGTTGAGCTCCAGTGCTGCCGAGTGGGGCTACAGCTCAACTCGAAGAAGACCAAGGTGATGGTGTTCAACTCGGAGGACAGCATCATCGAGGCCCGAGATGGCGCTACCCTCGAGGTTGCTGAGGAATTCAAATACCTCGGCGCCCTCATAGGATCGACTGAGAGCGAGTTGAGAGTGAGGAGAGCTTTGGCATGGAAGGCCCTTCATGGCATGAAGCGTGTGTGGAGGGCTGGTCTCACCGACGATATCAAGATACGTCTGTTCGTGGCTACAGTTGAGTCTGTACTCCTGTATGGAGCTGAGACGTGGACTCTGACAGCCAAACACGAGAGAGCACTGGACGGCGTCTACACGCGAATGCTGCCGATGGCACTCGACGTTAGTTGGGAAGATCGCGTGCCCAACGTCCAGCTCTATGGCGCCCTGCCTAGAGTATCTGACAAGGTCAGGGAGCGGAGGATGAGGTTGGCTGGCCACTGTGTGCGTCACCCAAAACTAGCTGCTAGCTCGCTGGTACTGTAGGAACCCATCGATGGAGCTAGGAGTAGGGGCAGGAGGAGACTTTCATACATCGACAGCTGAAGACGGACGCAGCATAACAAGAAACCACTGAGCTGAGGACGCTGATGCTGGATCGGGATGCGTGGAATGCAACCATCAGAGGCTCCCGAGATGGTGTCGGCTGAAGACGACCTCTCGCATAAGCATCCACTAAGATTCGAATCCACATTCCCATCCACTGAGGCTTTGATCCCTCATCTACGGTGATCCGCATTCCCATTCACCGAGGATTCCATCCCTCGTCCATATTAATCCACATCCCCATCCACTGAGGATTTGATCCCTCGTCCACAGTGATCCGCATCCCCTATCCACTGAGAATTCGATCCCTCCTATACAGTGATCCTCATCTCCATCTACTGAGAATTAGATCCTTCATTTGCGGTAACTTAATGATTATGAGAGGTGAAGTAGATGATATCAAATTAATAAACAAAAAATGCTCTGAACATTTATCAAGAGAAGGCATTCGACGGCCGATTGAATAGAAATATTGTATACAATTATGAACAAAATTTGCACACAAGATGGACTACAAACTGACTAACTGGATATAAGTGTACTTTACAATCAAAGCAAAAGCTGTGTTATAATTAATCATTTCATAGGAGCCATATTCAGAGTGACAAGAGGTATCAGGCAAGGCTGTCCATTGTCTCCATTGATTCATGCAATATGTGCAGAAGATCTTGCAAGCTTAGTAAGAATTGTTACAAGTCGGAAAGGGATTGATGTTCCAGGTTCAAGAGGTCATGTTAAAATTACACATGTTGATGACACTACTCTTTATTATTATTCTTACAAATAAGGTTTTCTGTGAAGGAACAGAGTCGAAGGACAATTCAAATTAAACAACGTGGCCGTGGCTTGGAAATTATAAAACCACAACCGACAGCCCAGAATGAGAGTGCAGAATGATGTTGCACTCGCTCTTGATCGGCACCGTGACGTTATTTTGGTATTGTTAGATCTTTCTGCCGCATTTGACACCATCGATCATGATATTCTCACTAGGCGACTGTGCTCCCGTGTTGGTATTGGGGGAACAGTCTTAAGCTGGCTAAAGTCGTACCTAACAAATCGTACCCAGCGTGTGTGTATTGGATCGATGGTGTCAGATGAGGCCCAGTTGAAATTTGGTGTTCCACAGGTTTTAGTATTGGGCCCTGTCCTTTTTTCCCTTTATATGGTGCCACTTGAAGACATTATCGACCGTCATGGTCTCAGTAGTGTCATGTATGCTGATGACACCCAGCTGTACATCGCCTGTGATACGCCGGCGGATACATCAGTCATTGCCTCCATTGAGGCATGCGTTGACGAGATCAGACGTTGGATGCGATCCAATTGGCTCGCACTCAACGACAGTAAAACGGAGGTAGTTTTGTTCTCGTCAAAGTTTAAGACTGTGTCTGACGGTGCTGCCGCGGTCGGTGTGCGGGTGGGTGATGTTCAGGTCCATCATTCGTCCAAAGTACGAGATCTTGGAGTTTTTTTAGACTCTGCTGCGAGCATGGAGCACCATGTAACAAGTCTTTGTAAATCGGCGTCATTTGCCTTATGGAAGATTGGGAAGGTTCGAAAAAATTTGGAAAAATCTTCAACTGAGAAACTTGTTCATGCTTTTGTTACCTCCAGGTTGGACTATTGTAATAGTCTGCTTTTTGGGCTTCATTCAAATCAACTGAAAAAATTACAACTCATTCAGAATTCCGCTGCTCGACTGATAACTGGAACCAGAGTTCGGGAGAGTATTACTCCTGTGGTTCGGGATCTTCATTGGTTGCCAGTCGAACAGCGGATTCGTTTCAAAATCCTTGCTATTACTTATACAATAATTGAGAATGTCACAGCGCCGATCTACCTCACTGACCTGGTTAACATCCGTGTTCCGCAGAGATCAACAAGGCAGAGTAGTGAGATTCGTTTGGAGCCTCCACCTGTGAATTCTATAATGACTAAGTATTATGGTAATCGTACATTCTCTGTTGTTGCTCCCATGGTATGGAATGATCTTCCATCAAACATTCGTGCAGCCCGCAGCTATGAATCCTTTAAGTCATTGGTTAAAA
The DNA here is from genome assembly GCA_029582265.1 of Zoroaster sp. YZ-2022. NCBI lineage: Eukaryota > Metazoa > Echinodermata > Asteroidea > Forcipulatida > Zoroasteridae > Zoroaster > Zoroaster sp. YZ-2022. Next base: position 48,934,226 of record CM055816.1, read on the forward strand.
CTCATTTGTTCCGTTCTTATTATGGTAGTCGCTGTTTACTTTAATTACTTTAACTTTTATCTTTTAACTTTTTAACTGTTTAATTTTTACTGGAACTGTTTTAATGGAAAGGGCTCTTATACAGGTGTACAGTGTGCTGAGATAATTGTATGTGGTGCACTTAAAACAATAAATAATTAGATTAGATTAGATTAAATTATGAAATCTGTACCCACTCATCTTCCCCCGTACACACCCCATAAAATTCGACCAAAGAGAGGAGTCATTTGCACCCCCTGAAATGACTGATGTAAGCTAGAAACTTAGGCTTTTGGGATCGGATGTGCCACTTCACCGCACTACTGGGTTAAGTTTATTCTCCTGTATATAAACATACGAAGTCTTGTATTTGTTTCATGGTAAAAGGAATAATTTCGAGGAAAGGTAATATTATCTCATTGCGAGAGATAGCCGACGGCTATTTTGTTTCGACGAGCCTGTATCTTTAACTTCCGGTTTGGACCGGAAGACAAGGTCAAATTGGGGTCATGTCAATGTAAATTATGTTTAGATTTTCCAGACCCTTCTGATGATGTATAGATTGTAAAAATCCATAGTGTAGTTAAGGAGTTATGATTTTTTTAATATTAAACTTTGATTTTGTGTAATTTGACACCCGATGACGTCATCGTGACGTTTAAACTTTTAGGTACATTACTAGTTAAGGTCTATCTTCCTTCCTCCGTGGTCTATTCTAGGTATGTGTCAAGTTTCAAGTCTCTGTGAGCTTCGCAAGTATGGGATTCTCTGCCGACAAGGTTCAGTGAGAAGAAGAAGACGAAGAAAAAAAATACAGAATTATTTCAAAGAGGTGTTCGGGTGGTGCCCGAACACCTAAAAACAGAACGATTTCAAAGAGGTGTTCGGGTGGTACCCGAACACCTAATAACTGTAGGCAATTTGGCTACAGTAGTGTCAATAGTTCCTAAGTACTGTGGTGGCTGCAACTGGCACATACTGACAGTGACACTTTTCTCACTCAACTAAAGTAGGCCTGAAACTCATCACCTTTATTGAGATAATGAAACAGTCATGTCATGGATCAAGGAAAAGGTCACATGTATTCTATTGTATTCTATTCTAAAGCCTAACTTCAAGGCAATTTTTCTGAAGTTACATCAATCCATCATCCTGATAATAACATAGGCCTATGACTCTGAGGGTTTTCTAACTAATATGTGTGTTTTGTTAGCTGGACCATTATTCTTTGTCCTTTTTAAAAACATAATATTGTTTTCACATGGTACGTTTGTATTTCAGATCAACGGTTGATCATGCTTGCTATGACATAGTCAACCATCCATATAGTTTATACTACTTGGGGGTAAGGATGACAAACATGTAAGTTTTTCTGTAGTCAAACAATTATTGATGAATTTTTGATGAAGCCATGCCCCCCCCCCCCACAGAAACAAAAAGAAAACATACGTTTTTGGTTATTTTGGGAACCGAATACCCAAAATTGGAAATATTTCGGATACCTGGGTACTCGTAAATAATTTGTAAAACACAAATGTTCCTGAATGTATAAAATAACCAACATGAACACAAGTTTCTCTTGTCTAATTAGAATCATAAATAATGTGGACTTACTGTAGTACTTTTCCCGCCTCTATATTAAAAACGATTCGCACACAAAAAATGTTAACAAAAAAATTGAGACCTCCATTTATCTGGCAACCCTGCGGTAAGGGTGGGTAGCGGTAGTCAACCGCCACTTTTAGCTAATTAATTAATTAATCCTTAATTGAGCGCTCAAAAAAACTTTTTGTTTTCAAGTTCCTACATCAGCCATAGCCTAACAACATAGCATAGCCCCTTTAGTGTAGTTATTTATAGTTCAGCCAGACATGAGCCAGATACCATGACCCCTTCGCCACAAGGGAATACTTTGTGTACAAAACATGGTATACACAGCCCATATCCCTTTACACAGCGGTACCCTTTGTGTGATCAATCATCCTGGTCTACAGGCTTGCCTCAGGATATCTGTGATCAATCATCCATGCTCAGGGGTTGCTTGACAGTGCCTGGAAAGGATTGACCAATAAAAAAACATAAACAAACTCAGAATTGATGTGTTTGGGCAGAGATTGGCTACTGGCAAATGGGGGGGGGGGTGGTTTAGGGATTTTCCCTTACACTAATACACCGCAGATGGCTGGCTATGCATTCTTAGAGAGTTTTTTTTGGTATTATTTGGCCTGGACTACATTCAGGGACTGTCTGAGGTGTAGCTCTGCATGAAAAATGGTATAAAACGGAGTGTACAGTACGTTATTCACACGAACATTACACAGGGCGTTTACAACCCGCGCGGGGGTGGTTGGGATTTTCCTTACACTAGTACACCGCAGATGGCTGGCTATGCATTCTTAGAGAGTTTTTTGGTATTATTTGTGTTTGGGCAGAGATTGGCTACTGGGCAAATGGGGGATTGGAGATTTCACAGAAACTAAAAACTAAATCAACTTCCTAACATTTGGACAAACATTTCTGGAAAGACAATATAAAAAAAAAATATAAAAAAAAAAAAAAATGTATAAAAAAAAATAAAATTAAAAAAAAATAATTGTAAAGTAATTTTTTAATTTTTTTTTTTTAAAACAATCTATAAGACCTCTGGAATGATTATCAGCTTGAAAAAAATGGTATAAAACAGATATTACAGTAGTTATTCATACGTATACCAAGGGGTGGTTACAAACCGCCACCGTACTACAGCATTTACACATGTGTAATGTAAAAAAACAATAATTAAATTAAAAAAAATAATTGTAAAGTAATTTTTTTAATTTTTTTTTTTTTTTAACAATCTATAAGACCTCTGGAATGATTATCAGCTTGAAAAATGGTATAAAACATATATTACAGTAGTTATTCATACGTATTACACTGGGCGGTTACAAACCGCCACGTAATATGTTCGTGTATATTGAAACGTTGTAAGAGGTCGCAGGGTTAAATGTTCAGTCAAAATATTTGAACGTTGTTTACAGGTAATTGGAACTGAAACAAAAATGGAACCAGTTAATGACAGTTTCAGTCATCCAGATACATGGCTACCTGGAACAGCCTTATCCCTAATTGGCTTCTAAAATACACAAAAACATTTATTATTCAATTATGTTATTGTCCACATATTGTCGAGACTGAGTTTGCTCCTTCCTTCTTCCCCACCAGTGGTAAGCAGGTGACGGGCAAAAAACAACTATATAGTCGTTATAGGATGCCACCAAGTTATTTATTGACAGGTAAGGACATGACTGTTAATAACCTGTTGCTATTTAAAGTGCATGCTGGGAATCTGGTGACAAACCCAGTTGCATGCAAATCATTTGAAGTACATAGGCAATGGTTCATAAAATATGTACAAGATGTGTGGTCATTCAATTGGGATTGCTTAAAATGTTTATTGTTGCTTTTTACATTGAATAAGTGATTGATTCACCATCATTTTATACACCTAATGAATTCTTTGGCATGTATCATCACCATCTACGCTGAGCTTGGACCAAACCAACATATATTCATCGGTATATATTGAACATACATGTAGCTTATTTTTACTTTTACTTCGTGATCCAATGTCCAGCAGTTGAAGTTGATCCATTCTTCAAAGGAGTTAATGTATATGTTTCAAATTAATTTATATGGACCTATCCTATCTGTGGCAGTCGGCAGTACCTTCATGGGAATTGGTTTTTCAGAACCTTCAGACACATCTAGGTATTTCTATAGGTATTTTTTTAAACATGTTATAACAATGATTGTACTGAGGTTTTTTTTTTGACTGGACCCAAAAATCCTCATAAGTGTAGTTATTAAACAGTATCTGTTGGGTGATCTAGAAAAATGTATATTGTCGACTGTGAATCCCTGGGAATTGGGCCATGTAAACATACCCCAATCTTCATTGCATAGGCATGTTAGTATTGGTATACATTTTCGCAGATTACCCAATGTATTTTTATGCAAGCATTGGGATATTTCAACCCAAGTACTGACCATCAATCCCATAACACAAGTAAAGATATTAAAGGGACAGTATTGTCACAATCAGAGCAGACTTTTTACAGGGCATGGAATCAGTGTCTTAGTTTAACATGAACACAGTAACTGAAAATTACTGGCTCATTTACGCAGCAGCAACGCAAATAATTATACATATGACCTTACCACGTGAGTATTATTTTCAGTCACTGAGTTAATCTAGAACTTGAACTCTGATTTCATGCCCCGTTGATACATGGCAATACCACCTTTAAACAATAACTTTAAAATTACTATTTATGAACATGTATTTTCAACAGTTAAAGAGAAATAAATACATATAACAATCAGAAGATCATTTCATTATTGTTTGTTTCTTTTCATTTTACAGTTATCCTTCAAATTACAATGTGTTGTCTCCTAGGCCGTCCTAACAAGGTAAGCATGTGTTCCTTATAGAAAGATGCACTTATTTATTGCAATTTGCTATGGAAATTTAACAGTTTATAAGGTTATGATTCAGCTAAATGTTACACAAAAAACAAGAAATTTGTTTTATTTGATTGCTTGCCACAGATAAGGCTTCTTAATACATGGAAGACATGCTTATCTCATTAGACTCGGAATCCAGGTCAACATTAATCTGAGCCGTGAGTCCGGGTTGGATACGACCCGACCCTTTCAAGGTGAGAATGACCTCGGAAAGTTGGGTCAGATTATTTGACTTGTTTTCCAGGTCAAATAATCTGACCCAACTTTTGGGGTCATTCTGACCCGAAAAGTGCCGGGGCATATCCAACCTGGAGTATGGGTCAAATCTGACCCAGGAGTTTTTAGTGTGTTGGTTCAATGTTGGCTCGATGCTGGCTCATAGTCAATGATACAAAGGCCCAACATTGGTCCAATGTTGGAATATGTTGGCTCAATGTTGGATCAAAGTTAATCATACAAAGGCCCAACGTTGGTCCAATGTTGGAATACGTTGGCTCAATATTGGCTTAAAGGTAACGATACAAAGACCCAACTTTGGCCCAACGTTGGGCCAACGTTGGGCCAACTTTTACATTGGCCCACTGTAATGTCGATGAGCAAAATTACGTTGGACCAACGTTGACGAGTGCGGCTATAAGCCAGGCACTTCGTGTCTGACGTCACTGTGTTTGATCTGGTATTGCGCGGCGCCCAGTTGAGAACCCATTTGCAAACATTATAAACAACATGCACACGTGTGCGTGCTCCAGTGTTTACAGTATTTCACCCATAATTGTAAACATGTAGGTATAAAACATCAGTTTGCAACAAAAAAAATGCCTGTTTATTGTTTACAAAATGATGTAATTTTTTGGCGAATTGAGAATTCGTAAATGGGCCTCATGTGATGAGCCTGCACTTGGTGACGTCTACACGAGGTGCCTGGCTTATAGCCGCAACCCAACGTTGGCCCAAAGAAACCGTTCCGTTGGCCCTACGTTGGGCCAATGTGATGTTATCTGGGTAGGTTTCCAGCTTACATCAATCATTTCCGGGGGTGCAAATGACTCCTCTCTTTGGTCGAATTTTATGGGGGTGTACGGGGGAAGATGGGTGGATACAGATTTCATATTTTCAGTATTTTCTGTTCTTAAATTGTTTTATTTATTTGTACTCTGAACCTTTTTTTATGGGGATGCGGATCAATATTAATTTTATCATGGACCCCTGGGCTGTCGGTTGTGGCTTTATAATTTCGAATCCACGGCCACGTTGTTTAATTTGAATTGTCCTTCGACTCTGTTCCTTCACAGAAAACCTTAAAAATATTTGTAAGAATAATAATAAAGAGTAGTGTCATCAACATGTGTAATTTTAACATGACCTCTTGAACCTGGAACATCAATCCCTTTCCGACTTGTAACAATTCTTACTAAGCTTGCAAGACCTTCTGCACATATTGCATAAATCAATGGAGACAATGGACAGCCTTGCCTGATACCTCTTGTCACTCTGAATATGGCTCCTATGAAATGATTAATTATAACACAGCTTTTGCTTTGATTGTAAAGTACACTTATATCCAGTTAATAGTAAATTTGTAGTCCATCTTGTGTGCAATTTTTGTTCATAATTGTATGCAATATTTCTATTCAATCGGCTGCCGAATGCCTTCTCTTGATATATTTTTTGTTTATTAATTTGATATCATCTACTTCATCTCTCATCATCATTAAGTTACCGCAAATGAAGGATCTAATTCTCAGTAGATGGAGATGAGGATCACTGAAAATGAGGGATCGAATCCTCAGTGGATGGGGGATGCGGATCACTGTGGACGACGGATCAAATCCTCAGTGGATGGGGATGTGGATTAATATGGGTGAGGGATGGAATCCTCGGTGAATGGGAATGCGGATTACCGTAGATGAGGGATCAAAGTCTCAGTGGATGGGAATGTGGATTAATAGGGATGAGGGAAGGAATCCTTGGAGAATGGGAATGCGGATCACTGTGGATAAGAGATTGAATCTTAGTGGATGGGGATGTGGATTACTGTGGATGAGGGACTGAATCTTCATTGAATAGGAATGCAGATCACCGTAGATGGGGATCGAATCCTCATTGGATGGGGGATGCGGATCACGGTGGACGAGGGATCGAATTCTCAGTGGATGGGGATACGGATTACTGTGGATGGGGATCGAATCCTCAGTGGATGGGGATGCGGATTATTGTGGATGGGGGATCAAATCCTCATTGAATGGGAATATGGATCATTGTGGATAAGGGATTGAATCCTCAGTGGATGGGGATATGTGGATAACTGTGGATGAGGGATTGAATTCTCAGTGGATGGAGATGTGGATAACTGTGGATGAGGGATCGAATCCTCACAGTGGATGGGGATACAAATCAATATGGATGCGGGATCAAATATCAGTGGATGTGGATACCAGTCTCATTGACCCCAAACAACGATTTCTCCCATTGATAATTGTACAGATCACGGCGACCACTCAATGCAAGAATTTGACTTGAAGATGGCTAAAATTTCCTAGTACATCCTTATTACACAACTGGCAATTTAAGAACAGTTAAGCAAACAGTTGGTGTTTAAAAAAAAAAATTCCCATGCACTTGATGAACCATCACGATATGCATTTCCAAAATTTCAGTCAAAAATTCATGAAACTAAAAACACTATTCGTAATAATGTGCCGTCCATAATGAGTTATCGGAAGAACTGACACAGATTTGCTGAAATATAAATATTATTGCGGAACATTGACAGACTTGGTATTGAAACAATATATTCAAATAGGCCTACATATATATTATTATAAATTTTTGCATTCAATATCATTCTGGTATTAAATCAAGGCATCCTAAAAAAATCTCATTAGCCTGAAGAAACCTATGAAGAGAAGACGATGGAGCGATGTTCAGTTTTAGATGTGGGAGGAAAACGACAGACAAATATTATGTAGGGACAAACACGTTTCGGTTGAAAACCCAATCCATATGCCAGTTTTTGTCTGAATGGGATTCAAATCCGGGTTCACAGAGGTGAGAGGCAATGGAATAATAGCCATGTAAACCTGATAACATGTGTACAACTATTAGTGCGTGCGTAAACATACATTAGTTACCTAGTATATACTAATTTGAGTAACGTGTCTGTTTGTTAAAGAAAAACTCCGATGTGCCTGCACAGATCTGGCTGAAAATTTCTGTACGGCATTCTTTCAGACCGGTGATCATTCTAAGGGGATACGATTTTTTCATCTCGTTCTTCTTTGAAATATTGATTTTTTTTGGTACACAATTTCATTGAAAGAGGACGTGCGACACGAACATTGGCGTGCGGCACGAAAACAAGCGGCAAACTCTGGCCGGCCGTAAACCTGGCCACCCGGGAACCGAACCTGGCCGCCCTCCAACCGACCGCATCACATCTGTGTGTGTCTGTGTTATTGACAATACAGTTTTACAATTATGTCATTGTCTGGGTCAATCATTGTGTCGCCCAATCGCCACCGTGTACTAACAACCTCGCGAAAGGCTGCCGAAACGTTGAAGTGAAAGCAAACAATTTGTAGGGTTCAAAGCCTGGTCCTGTTTTGCCAAATAATAGAAAATGGTGACATTTCGGTGTGTAAAAATAATAGAGATGATCAATGATGACAAGTTTTCATCACCATGCAGTTTCTTATTTATGTTCCCATGATATATAATCTACAAAACATGTTGTATATCCCCCAAAACATGCTTCTGCTGGACTACTTTATTAATAGTTTGGGTTATTTAATGAAAACATTGGTTATCTCGTGTAGCGTACAATATAATATTGGGTGTGTCCAATACTACGTATGCATAACAACATACATTCATGTACACGTGTACAACGTGAAACAAGTAGCCTTTCTCATTGCGAGAGATAGCCGACGGCTATTTTGTTTCGACGAGCATGTATCTTTAACTTCCGGTTTGGACCGGAAGACAAGGTCCAATTGGGGTCATGTCAATGTAAATTATGTTTGGATTTTCCAGACCCTTCTGATGATGTATAGATTGTAAAATTGTGTAGTTAAGGAGTTATGATTTGTTTAATATTAAACTTTGATTTTGTGTAATTTGACACCCGATGACGTCATCGTGACGTTTAAACTTTTAGGTACATTACTAGTTAAGGTCTATCTTCCTTCCTCCATGGTCTATTCTAGGTATGTGTCAAGTTTCAGGTCTCTGTGAGCTTCGCAAGTATGGGATTCTCTGCCGACAAGGTTCAGTGAGAAGAAGAAGACGAAGAAAAAAAATACAGAATGATTTCAAAGAGGTGTTCGGGTGGTGCCCGAACACCTAATAACTGTAGGCAATTTGGCTACAGTAGTGTCAATAGTTCCTAAGTACTGTGGTAGCTGCAACTGGCACATACTGACAGTGACACTTTTCTCACTCAACTAAAGTAGGCCTGAAACTCATCACCTTTATTGAGATAATGAAACAGTCATGTCATGGATCAAGGAAAAGGTCACATGTATTCTATTCTATGCTAAAGCCTAACTTAAAGGCAATTTTTCTGAAGTTACATCAATCCATCATCCTGATAATAACATAGGCCTATGACTCTGAGGGTTTTCTAACTAATATGTGTGTTTTGTTAGCTGGACCATTATTCTTTGTCCCTTTTAAAAACATAAAATATTGTTTTCACATGGTATGTTTGTATTTCAGATCAACGGTTGATCATGCTTGCTATGACATAGTCAACCATCCATATAGTTTACACTACTTGGGGGTAAGGATGACAAACGTCATGTAAGTTTTTCTGTAGTCAAACAATTATTGATGAATTTTTGATGAAGCCATGCCCCCCCCCCCCCCCCCCCACAGAAGAAAAAGAAAACATACGTTTTTGGTTATTTTGGGAACCGGATACCCAAAATTAGAAATATTTCGGATACCTGGGTACCCGTAAATAATTTGTAAAAACACAAATGCTCCTGAATGTATAAAATAACCAACATGAACACAAGTTTCTCTTGTCTAATTAGAATCATACATAATAAATGTGGACTTACTGTAGTACTTTTCCCGCCTCTATATTAAAATCGACTCGCACACAAAAAATGTTAACAAACAAATTTGAGACTTCCATTTATCTGGCTTAAATGTTCAGTCAAAATATTTGAACGTTGTTTACAGGTAATTGGAACTGAAACAAAAATGGAACCAGTTAATGACAGTTTCAGTCATCCAGATACATGGCTACCTGGAACAGCCTTATCCCTAATTGGCTTCTGAAATACACAAAAACATTTATTATTCAATTATGTTAAGCGGGTGAAGGGCAAAAACAACTCTATAGTCATTATAGGATGCCATCAAGTCATTTATTGACTGGTAAGGACATGACTGTTAATAATCTGTTGCCATTTAAAGTGCATGCTGGGAATCTGGTGACAAACCCAGTTGTATGCAAATCATTTGAAGTACACAGGCAATGGTGCATCAAATCTGTACAAGATGTGTGGACATTCAATTGGGATTGCTTAAAATGTTTATTGTTGCTTTTTACATTGAATAAGTGATGATTCACCATCACTTTATAGACCTACACTCAGAAAACAAATGGTAAACAAAAAGTTTTGTAGAAAAAGTTGTGTAAGATAATACTTAATTGAAGTAAAATTCATCGAAAAAATATACTAAATTCTAATGTAAAAAATGACATACATATTTTGAGGGTAAATATTACTGTTTATAAATGTTTTGTAAAATTTACCGAAGTGAACAGAAACTTTACATGTAACTTGTAAGTTTTACAACGAAGCACATGGGAATCCTTCAGTTTACATGCATATCATGTGTTTTCCCGTCGTACGTGCGCACGTGTGACTATTGCAGGCGCGGATCCAGGATTTTTTTAGACGGGGGGCACACCCAACACGAACATTTTTTTCCTATGCTAACATTGTATATTGTTTGTAATCATGTTTTTTTTCTTTGTTTTCGCGCCTTAAGCGCCCGGCAGGGTGGATATGTGCGCGCTACAAATCTTTATTATTATTATTATTATTATTATTATTATTATTATTATTATTATTATTATTGTTATTATTATTATTATTATTATTATTATTATTATTATTATTATTATTATTATTATTATTATTATTATTATTATTATTATTATTATTATTATTATTATTATTATTATTATTATTATTATTATTATTATTATTATTATTATTATTATTATTATTATTATTATTAAATGCGAGCGCAAAGCGCGAAGCCCTTACGGCGTTGGGTCCGGGGCCCGCTTAAGGGCCCTGGAAAATTTTGGATTCTGGATGCTCTGTGGTGCAATCTGAGGCGATTCCTGTCCAGTTTCACCTGACTTTTTTTGCAAAAGTTTTCAAGATTATAATGGAGAATATATATATATATATATATACATATATATATATATATATATATATATATATATATATAAAACAGTCTGAAAACTACAGTCTGAATCAACATTTTATAGAGTTCGGTCAGTGACAACTCTTTATAAAGTTGGATTTAACTTTAAAAAAGTGTTGCAGTATGGGGGCCAAAGTTCAGGAAAACTGGAAAGGAAACGAATTGTCAAAATTTTACTTCCTTGTGACTCGTAGGCCTATAGGCCTACACTACTATGTATGTATATGGACGTCGATCAGACTTGTAAATGAAAACTTCTGTATCGATAATGTATATCGATCGATTTTGTTTCATAATATCGATCAAGATTATATGACAAGAAGCAACTCCTCCAGTCACATCTACAGTACCTTCATTTATAGCGTTTATGTATAACAGACCTACAGAATTGGTTTTCATGCAAGGTGTAGGCAGCATGGGTTGTACATACCTCATTCCTTGTTGTATTGTGTGGATTTTCTGTCCATCTGGTAAGTATCACAGCTTCTGTTTTTATTGATACTTTTAAAATAATTTTATAACACCTAGCTATACACTTACTTATAGTTATAGGCCAAACTATTGGTCTTAAAGATGTGTCAGAAAAGTCAGTTCGTAACCACTGAGGTAATGACGCACACAGTAATTGCAAACAATATCAAAAGGTTCTCCATTTCGAACCTTTAAATATTTCACGAACATACGCTGGCAGATCCACAACGTCAAACTGTTCCAGCCTGTGATTCTTCAAGATTTTACATTGATATACACAGTCATCTACTAATTAATTAATTGATAACCAAACGCTCTGTTTAAGGGACAGTATCGTCAAGATCAGAGCAGTTTGAAATTAATTCAGAGACCGACAATAATACCCACATGAGTACGCACTAGTCTTCTGAAGGATTGGTTCAAGAGCAGATTCAGGGCGAATTACACTGATGGGTGCGCCGGAAAGGCCTTTCGAAAAGGCCTACAGGAACCTTATTTAAAACGAAAAAATTTGTTTTAATCAGATAATTTCAAATATGATGTTTAAACTCATCCATTTTGCTCAGATTTATGATTCAGAACTTGATCGGAAGAAAGATATCTGCAGAGAAGAATTCAACTCGAGATAGTTGGCAGTCTGGAAGGGATAACAATGATGCCGATTTACATCAACACAGTTAATACAACACGCGCCGGAACTAGCTGCAACGGAATACAGATATTTACATAATTTATTCTGACGTCACAGAATGTAGGAACGAATTATGATTACATTTTAATCAATAACAGAAACAGCAACAGACGACAATACACATTATTAGAGTTGTACATTAGTCTGCTTAGTTTTTATATTGTGAAACACAAATTCAGAGTATTGTGGCTTTAAAGTGAGGAAACAATAGTTTGACCTGATTACAAAATTACCAGTTTAATTTGAGGTGAAGTTGGTTAAGGCACAAATCATTCGGGAAAAAACCTATTCTGCCCGAAGTGCCCTCATTTCAGACAAATGTGCACACGTAACACAACATATTACTGGCCGGAAGCTTCTTGCTTCTGGTATTTTCTGTACAAATTGTGAATATTTTGGTACACTTTTCTCAATACTATGACTCCACATTAAGTTGAAACTTTCACAGAATTACTGTGCAATGTATTTCTTGATTTAAAGAAAGTAAGCACACCAATACCACAGAAGTAGTTTGTTTCCCAACCTGATACAAATGTTTTACCTTCCCTTTAAATCCTGTACATTTATGAATTCATTAGAGACATACAATAGGCAAACACACTGGAAATTATCACTCTCTGCCTTACACATGGGCATCGATCCTTAAGTGTGCGGGCCAGACACGCAGTGTTGGATCCAAGATTTGACCAATATTTGACCTTAGGTCAAGATTTGACCCTGGGCCGTACATCCTCCCCCCGCTTCTAAACATCATTTTGGGGGTAAATTAAAAAAAAATAATTAAATTAAAAAAATTAAAAACAAACAAACCCAATGCCCATGCTTCACAGATGTTTCAGTCTCACCTTTTATTTTTCAAACGGTAATACCCTTTAAACCCAGATTCGCGGATGAATACAGGGTGATCAGTGAGTCATTCCTTCAATGGTAACGTACCGTATTGCGACTGCTGGGTATTTCCCACAGTGTGAAATCACTCTGTTTGATATTGGCCGAATGAAAAATATTAGGCCAAAAAAAAAAAGATGTTGAGTTGCCCTCCACCGACCGACCCAAAAGTGCTGAAATCTCGGGTCGATTTTTTTTATATATTTATTTCCCCCCGTCATTCATAGGCCTATTTACTAATGAAACTTACCAATTTTCTTTGTATAAAACATAATACGTTTGATTTGTGAAATTTCCACTTTTTTTACCGGTAAATTTACCAGTACCCAAGACCAGGGACGGATTAACCCCCACTAGGGCCCCTGGGCCGATCATTTTTCAAGGCCCCCCTGAGGCCCCTCCTCAATGGGACCTCTCAAAGTGGGCCCTTTGAGGACCACTGCTTCACAGTACGGTGTAGCAGTGGTCCTCAAAGGGCCCACTTTAAGGGGTCCCCAGCAGGGACCTTCAGCCTGGGGCCTGAGGCCCCAGGAGCCCTTGTGAGGGCCTCAAACCCAGTACCGCGCCGCGCGGTCCAGTTTCCCCGAAGGGCCCCTGAGAGCGAAGGGCCCCTGAGAGCCAAGGGCCCCTGGGCCCCGGCCCCACCGGCCCAATGGCTAATCTGGCCCTGCCCAAGACTCAATCTACATGTTTTCAAATCGAATGGCCCCGGCCCTCACATGGTGCACTGCCTTCGCACTCACTGTGTGCCAACGATTGCGACTCAAATCTACACGTTTTCCAATCGAATGGCCCCTCGCATGTTTCCACTGGCTTCGCGCACTGTTTTGTATGTCAATGATTGCGACTCAATCTGCACGTTTTCAAATCAAATGGCCCTTACACGTTGTGCACTGACTCCCCGCACTGTACGTGTGTCAACGATTGCGACTCAATCTACACGTTTTCAAATCGTATGGCCACTCACATGTTGCATGTTGAGCATTGCACGCAATATGGATGAATTTGCTGTGTCAATCACAGCGAAAAGTACAACAAAAATGCTTGGGATACTTTTATTCTGAAGCAAAATTCCTTGCTGATAGGTATACAAATGAAAAACATGGTATGTGGTTTCAGTTCCAATGCATTTCAATCTTAAAATGACAGTCAAGGAGAAAAAAAAGAAGAAAAAAATCCCGACCGACCGACCCCTTCAAATATTTTCACTGGAGGGCAACTCAACATTTTTTTTTGGCAATAGGCTATTCCCAATCCTCCCGAGTACTTGTCTACTTGTTGTTTCCAATCGGATACTGGCGAGACGTGAAAGTCTCTACATATTTTATTATACGCGCCAATGTCTATATTGTTTTCAAAGGCGCTCCAAAAATTTTGAAAAGACGCTGGACAGCTCATTTCTTTAAGCAATCGTCTAATTTGATAATAAACGTGAAATTTGAAAAAACTACTAATCATCGGATTCGAATGGAGTAAATGTTTATAACTCACGCCACATCCCGTCGTACTGCACCACGTTACAAAATTCATTTGATTCTGATAAAACTTTAGCGGATACGAATTCCAGCTACTTGTAATTTTATCGCTATTGACGTGTGGCAACTTGTACTTGCTAAAAGGATCGGCGATGTGTAAATATTTTGAATGGTCAAGTCTCTGGAAGAAATTGTTCCAGCTTTAAAATTTCCAGATTGTCGACACCGCTTTGTTATATTACTCTGAAATGCTAAAGGAAGTGCCATTTTATTATAAACTAACATTATTTTTATATTTTTGTTTATAATAAAATGCATCATACGATTGAAATTAATTTTGACGAGCCCGTCGTATTAGATAATACAATCGATAATCGAGATGCTAATCTTACGATATCGTTAAAGACCGTCAACTTTTGGGTCGGCTACTATAATGTGCGCAAGAAAGAAAAAATATTGCGCCGTAAAATTGGCGCGATTGGAGGTCAACCGACCGATCATTCTACGACCATTAAACCTGGACATTACAATATAAAACAAATTATCGATATTATCGTACAAAAGACACCCTGGGTAACGTACGACATTAATGAAACAACCGGTAAATCTTTACTCGAAATTAATGATCCCAGGTATCAAATAAAATTTTCATCCGGGGAAGCCAATTTACTCGGGCTTTCCGATGAATTATTAAACGCGGGAACGTATGAAGGAAAAATTGATTTGCAGCATTTTAAAATAATGTACATTCATTGCGATCAAATTTCTACTAGCGAACATTTTTACAACGGTAAACCTTGTAATATTTTAAACGTTTTACCTTTACAAGATGTAAAATTTGGTCAAAGTACCTGGATAGAATATTCTAATCCATTACGAAAAAATCTCAAGACTGGCACTTTAAACGAATTGAGTTTTAAAATTAAAGATTCGAGCGGGAAAGACATTAATAATCACGGAATGCCGGTCATTATAACCGTTGAAATTAATAAATAATTAAAAAGTAGTTAATATAAATGGCGAGTATTTATGGTCCTGGCTTTACGAGCGAACCCATTTCATCCAATAATGACGATACATCCACTTTTGAATATCATGGGCGTATCGCTACGAGGGAAATTCGCCAAACGATACCGTTGATAAATTTAATGGGAAGACTACCCATAAACATCGAGTGGAATGGATCGACGAATCAACCCTGTTTTTTCCTCGATAGAGAACCGGCATACTGTTCAATTTTTGCAAAAAGTATCAAAGGTGAAAATGATTCTTATTCAATCACGTCAAAGCGCAATTTTGTAGCCAATCGAGCTTATATATTCTCCACTACCGATGAATTTAATGTAAAGCTTTCTTTTACCGCCGTACCGCAGGTTTTAGAATGTGGAATTTGCTTCAAGACCGAAGGTCAAGAAGTCTTTGTACAAGCGATTTTTTTGGCGCTGTAAACACGGGAATCTGTTTCGATATAAAAGTTGAAAGTTTTCCCTTGATTTAAAAAATATATAATCTTTTATTATTAATAGAATAATGAGCGCCTCTACCGAAACAAAGATATATCCAACCTTACCGTCTACGCCACTATATACTTCTGACAATGTCGAAGAGTTAAATGTGAATGCGTTTCGTTTACAAAAAATCAACGACATTAAAAAAAAAAAATTAATAGAAAGAAACGAGCGCGAAAAAACCTATAAAAAATATAATAAAATCATCAAACCTTGTTCCATCGTAGAAACAATGGCAGAATTAGGCTGTATAGGAGCTGGAGCGACTGGAATTGCCAGTCTAGCTAGCGTTGTAGCAGCGCCTGTCGGATTCGTTTTAGAAGGACTTGCTTTAGGGTTAGGCGGTATGGCAATAGCAATCAGATACGCTAAATACAAGCTCCATAAAAAATCAAAGAAACACAATGAGATTAGAATTTTAGCCGAAAGTAAACTCAACACCATCGACAATCACGTTTCAAAAGCGATCGAAGACGGTGTTATAAGTCAATCTAATCTAATCTAATCATTTATTGTTTTAAGTGCACCACATACAATTATCTCAGCACACTGTACACCTGTATAAGAGCCCTTTCCATTAAAACAGTTCCAGTAAAAGTTAAAAAGTTAAAAGATAAAAGTTAAAGTAATTAAAGTAAACAGCGACTACCATAATAAGAACGGAACAAATGAGTTTTAACCAATGACTTAAAGGATTCATAGCTGCGGGCTGCACGAATGTTTGATGGAAGATCATTCCATACCATGGGAGCAACAACAGAGAATGTACGATTACCATAATACTTAGTCATTATAGAATTCACAGGTGGAGGCTCCAAACGAATCTCACTACTCTGCCTTGTTGATCTCTGCGGAACACGGAGGTTAACCAGGTCAGTGAGGTAGATCGGCGCTGTGACATTCTCAATTATTTTATTAGTAATAGCAAGGATTTTGAAACGAATCCGCTGTTCGACTGGCAACCAATGAAGATCCCGAAGCACAGGAGTAATACTCTCCCGAACTCTGGTTCCAGTTATCAGTCGAGCAGCGGAATTCTGAATGAGTTGTAATTTTTCAGTTGATTTGAATGAAGCCCAAAAAGCAGACTATTACAATAGTCCAACCTGGAGGTAACAAAAGCATGAACAAGTTTCTCAGTTGAAGATTTTTCCAACATTTTTCGAACCTTCCCAATCTTCCATAAGGCAAATGACGCCGATTTACAAAGACTTGTTACATGGTGCTCCATGCTCGCAGCAGAGTCTAAAAAAAACTCCAAGATCTCGTACTTTGGACGAAGGATGGACCTGAACATCACCCACCCGCACACCGACCGCGGCAGCACCGTCAGACACAGTCTTAAACTTTGACGAGAACAAAACTACCTCCGTTTTACTGTCGTTGAGTGCGAGCCAATTGGATCGCATCCAACGTCTGATCTCGTCAACGCATGCCTCAATGGAGGCAATGACTGATGTATCCGCTGGCGTATCACAGGCGATGTACAGCTGGGTGTCATCAGCATACATGACACTACTGAGACCATGACGGTCGATAATGTCTTCAAGTGGCACCATATAAAGGGAAAAAAGGACAGGGCCCAATATTGAACCCTGTGGAACACCAAATTTCAACTGGGCCTCATCTGACACCATCGATCCAATACACACACGCTGGGTACGATTTGTTAGGTACGACTTTAGCCAGCTTAAGACTGTTCCCCCAATACCAAAACGGGAGCACAGTCGCCTAGTGAGAATATCATGATCGATGGTGTCAAATGCGGCAGAAAGATCTAACAATACCAAAATAACGTCACGGTGCCGATCAAGAGCGAGTGCAACATCATTCTGCACTCTCAAGAGTGCAGTCTCAGTGCTATGTCCCTCTCGGTAAGCGGATTGACATTTTGCATACATGGAATTTGTCTTGAAATAGCAGTTCAATTGTGATCAAACTATCTTCTCGAGCAACTTTGATAAAAATGGAATGTTAGACACTGGTCTATAATTAAGTAACTCATTTCGACCCAACCCATATTTCTTAATCAGAGGGCGCACTAAAGCTGACTTACACGCAGCTGGAAAAACACCAGATTTGAGTGAACTGTTAGCAATGCGACACAGAATAGGCGCCAACTGATCTGGAAACTCCTTTACAAATTGGGTTGGCATTGGATCAAGAGAACATGTTTTATCTGTCATCTTACGTACAAGTAAAATAATATCATTGGGTGTTACCGATGTAAATGAATTAAAAGACAAATTGTTTTGCACAAAATTGTCCAAAAACTCTGGGCCATCCATCAAAGCCATTCTAATATCACAGATTTTCTGTTTAAAAAAGTCCATAAATTGTTGTGGTAGTAGATGAGGACTAATATCAGGTAAGATCAAAGACGATGATTTCTTATGACCAGAAATTTCATCTATGATAGAAAACAGAGTCTTCTGATCAGAGTTCTCTATTCTTTTCCGATGATATGACGCCTTGACCTCATCACAGTGTTTATTATAGATGGAACGGGCAGAAACAAAAGTTTGCCTATCAACCTCGAGACGCGTGAAGAGCCAACGCTTCTCTAAGCGTCTAAGAGTAGTCCTTTCCTCCAACAGCTCCTTCGTGTACCACTTAGCTCTCGGCTTGTCTAGTAATGTCTTAACCTGAATCGGGGCAACTTCATCAAGGACATTGCTAAGAGCTGTGTCATAGAAAACTGTCAGCTGGTTTACATTAGAGACATGATCTGGTATATCCTTCAGCGAGTGGTCTAACCGCTCTTTGAAGTCCGTAATATTGATGGCGCTCAATCGACGATGTTGCTTTGTGACCTTCCGCGTAGGTGGACGGTGCATATCTAATGTAAAATGAATCGCAGTATGATCAGAAGGCAGTGTGTGATCCAGGACAAAATTTGACAGGAGCGAGTCACCAGCTCTCGAAATCACCAGATCTAAAGTGTGGCCTTTCTTATGAGTAGGCTCACATATGTGCTGCACAAGACCAAGTGAAGAAATCAAGTCACTGAACCGCAAGGTATCAACACATTCTGGGTTATCCACATGTAAATTAAAATCGCCTGTAATAATGAGTTGACCTGGTGAAAATATTATTTTTTCTAATAGTGTAGAAAATTCGGATAAAAAGTTGGTAGCAGTAAAACGGTGCTGTTCAGAATATGGTGGACGGTAAACCACTAAAAGGTGTATCCAATCATTAGGCCCTACCAGTGTTTACATTTATGTCCATGAGCTCAAATGACTTGTACGGAGCAGTTTTGTTGATTGTCACTTTCAAGTTAGACCTGGACAACACAGCGATACCTCCACCCCTCCGACGGTCTCGTGGTACATGGTGGATACTAAAAGCGCTAATTGATGATGTGAACTCTGATTTGATGAAATCCGCATTCTTATCTGTCATCCAGGTTTCCGTGAGTATAGCTACATCAGTATGATTGTGCAAAATTGAATCACAAACTGCTGTGACCTTTTTCTCCAACGATCTGGCATTCCACAATGAAAAGTTCATATTTCGACTCAACATGTACTTACTCACTCTCTGAATTTGAGTGACGTTTTGGTAGTTCACAGAATCAGTGTCCTTTGTTCTCACATTGTGACGGAAAAAAACATCAACAACAGTTGGAATCCTACGGCGCAACCTTGTACCTGAACGTTTACCTCGAGTGCGTTTCAGAATGTTCATAAATTTAAGTATGTTTCTAACATCGTCAGGAAGATGGAATGCAGATGATCGAAGTTAAATAATTTCTATCCGACTATACGACGACATTGTCACCGACACTGACAATTCGGGGTTAAAATTGTCCAGCACGAAGTACTCGGAGATTAAGGTAAAACACAGCGTACAAAACAGCACACTGATAAAAAAGCAGTTTAAAATCATTGCGGAAATATATCAACAGGTTCATGTTAAAAAGACAGAGCTGCTGATACTGAAAACTTGATGGTCGATACATGTATGTACATAAATATCACCTGTTGTATCCTGGCGGCCATGTTGACTCAAAAAGCTATGATGATCCATATAAAAAGTCACTCAAAAGTCACATTACAGTCAATAACTACATCCAAAAAGACGATGAAAGTAATCACCAGTTCACCAAGATGTAAAATACAGTTAAAAAAGACATCAATGTTGAAGCATAAAAACGATTACAATGGATATAAACTAGACAAACTCAGAGAGCATAAAAACACAACTGGCAGCTACAAGAAGAATTTCTTTTAATCAACGAGGAGCGAAACAAATACTCGCAAATGAAAGAAAACTTTCGAATGAAATTTACTCCTAAAGACGCTCCTCCAGATGTTAAAGCCATCGTTGACAAAGAAAAAAAAGACCTCGTAGAAAAACCTTTGAATTTAAAGTAAACTTGACTATAGAAAAATCGTATGAAAAACCCGCTTCGCAATCAACAGCGGAGCGGGTAGTTACGCCCGTTAGACCTCCCCGTATAATTCAAATTTTAATTTTTTTAAACTAAAAACCACTCACACTTTTTTCAATCAACTCTTTCATCACGAGATTATAATTTCGTTTAGTACTTCCTTCAACGCGAGTTAAAAAATGTATTTTTAGTACATTACCGCATTTCGTACATATTATATTTGTCTTTGCTTTTGTACCATTTTTACATCTTCGACAAGGAACTGATATACTTTGTCCTTGTCGAATACGCCACAAATGTACTGGACAAAATACGTCGCCACGCACACTTAGTATATAACACTTTTCTGTCTTACCAACTAAAAGCCATTCGCATGGAATAATTCTTTCCGATAAATACTTCGTCGTCATCCTCTTTTACTATTAATCAACATAATATAAAATTGTTATTTCAATTTTTTTATCGTCGATAACCAATATCTTTTTTCATAAAAATTGTTTATCAAAAAATGTTTACATTCAAACCTCATCAATCAACCTATGACGTCATCAACATTTATTGATGACGTCATCAACCTAACCCAACCCACACCCAAATCTAATAAAAAAAATAAAATAAATCACTTTTAAGAAATATCGCCGTATTGGCAACTCCACCTCTACTACTCTCCATAGTAAAAGCCGGATCTACACTATTTTGTGAATTCTGCACGTGAAAATTACCAACAAATCACAAAACACCCTTTATATATCTTACTAAATGCAAATCCAGTTTAAATTTTCATTCCAGATATAGAAGATGGTTTGAATACGTCACTGCAGAGGTAGCCGTCCTGTGTGTCTAGGTCGCACGCGCATCGTACACGTACATATCACGGAGTCGTTATTTTTTACTCTTGATAGTAAAAGCCGGATCTATATGTTATTTTTAATATTCCGCACGGGAAAATTACAAAAAAATCACAAAATACCCTTTATATATCTGACAAAATACAAATCAAGTTTAAAAACTGCATTCCAGATATAGAAGATGGTTTAAAACACGTCTCTTTCAAGGCCCGTCAATATGCCGGCCTGTGTGTGTAGGTCACTGGTGCATTTTACATGTACATATCATGTAGGCCTAGTTATTATTTTTACTCTCCATAGTAAAAGCCGGATCTTCATGTTATGTTGTTAATTCCACACGGAAAAATTACCCAAAAATCACAAAAGACACTTTATATATCTGGCTAAATGCAAATCAAGTTTAAAACTGCATACGAGATATGAAAGCTGGTTTAAAACACGTATTTTTCAAGGCCCGTCGCTGCCCAGGTACACCGGCCTGTGTGTCATAGGTTCCATCCATGTGCATTGTACATGAACACTATAGAGGGCATATTTTTACTCTCCATAGTAAAACCCGGATCTATATTTTATTTTTAATATTCTGCACTGGAAAATTAACAGAAAATCACAAAAGACCCTTCATATATCTGACTAACTGCAAATCAAGTTTAAAAGTGCATTCCAGATATAGAAGATGGTTTAAAATACGTCTTTTTCAAGGCCCGTCACTGTCGAGGTACACAGGCCTGTGTGTATTATGTCCCATGTGCATCGTATGTACATGGAGTGCCCATTACTCTCCATGGTAAAAGCCGCATCTGTATTTTATTTTGTTAATACCGCACGGGAAAATTACCAAAAAATCACAAAAGACTCTTTATATATCTGACTAACTGCAAATCAAGTTTAAAACTGCATTCCAGATATAGAAGATGGTTTAAAATACGTCTTTTTCAAGGCCCATCAAAGCAGAGTATGCCGGCCTGTGTGTCTCGGTCGCACGCGCATCGTCCACGTACATGTACATATCATGGAGTCATTTACTCTCCATAGTAAAAGCTGGATCTATACTTTATTTTGTGAATTCTGCACGTGAAAATTACCAAAAAATCACAAAACACCCTTTATATATCTTACTAAATGCAAATCGAGTTTAAAACTACTTTCGAAATATGAAAGATGGTTTAAAACACGTCTTTTTCAAGGCCCGTCAATGCAGAGGTATGCCAGCTTGTGTGTCGAGGTCACACTTGCAATTTACATGTACATATCACGAATTCATTATTTTTTACTCTCCATAGTAAAAGCCGGATCAATATTTTATTTTGAATATCACGCATGGGAAAATTACCCAAAAATCACAAAAGACTCTTTATATATCTGGCTAAATGCAAATCAAGTTTAAAACTGCATGCCAGATAATGAAAGATGGTTTCAAACACGTCTTGTTTAAGGCCCGTCAATGCAGAGGTACACCGACCTGTGTGTATGTCCCATGTGCATACACGTACATATCATGTAGTCATTGTTTGTACTCTACATGGTAAAAGCCGGATCTTTATTTTATTTTGTTAATTCCGCACGGAAAAATTACCAAAAAAATCACAAAAGACCCTTGATATATCTGACTAAATACAAATCGAGTTTAAAACTGCTTTCCAGTTAGGGTAGATGTAGGGAATACCGGACACTTTTTCAGATCCAGCCCTGGCTGCCAACATGACAGGGTCAGGATTGAAATAGCGCCATCTGTAGTTCAGTAGTACCATTCTGCACCATTGCATATTGGCAACTTGCCCCACCATTGTGGCACGGACCTGTATCCTTAGCCACACGTTGGTCTCATTCCGCTAACGGCGGTTTTTCGAAATTCCAGGCGCTGAAATTGACGATATTTGCGACTATTTTGACAGACTAGATACGTTCCTTACATGTTTACCTATCTAGGCGCACATAAAATGGTGATTTTACATGCATTTTATATTTTGTGACATATAGGCCCGAAAAATTACAAGACGATCGGGCATTGTGCAGGTTTCAACGAGGACGGCCATCTTGAATGTATGAAGAGTGTTGAACAGGAAAACAACTTGCGCGCGAGCAATTTTATGACGGCTGTTTTATGTGTGCACATACTTGCTGTATTTTAGCGTGCGAAGTATTCCGTTTCAGGGTTGCACGTGTTTGTCGGTAGTCAGAACATTTTTTTGTGCTGAACATGTGTTTTAAAATTTAAAAATAAAATATATATAATTGAAATGAAGTATTAATAATAAAAATAAATAGATATTTTGTCAGATAAAACAATCTTCTGAGTGTTTTTGTTTATTTAAAAAAAACAATTTTTTTAATTTTTTTTTATGGATTTACAAAAATGGTGGAACCATATAATATTGTTATTATTTATAGTAATAGTATCGTAACACTATAATATTTCATATATTTAAATTATTAGTGAAATTTTTATTTTGTTTAAAATTACTATTTAAAATTAGTATTAAACTATTGTAATTAATAATAGACTTTATTACATTATCATTTTATTTTAATGAACATTCTCTCTTGTTTTATGTGCAATGCAAGCAGAGTTAAACAACGTGGTATATAAAAGTTAAAAGGGGGTGAACTTACCATGCAATACGGTTAATTAGATAAAACTGCTCGATGTTAGTTTCTTGAAAGTTTATATCGGCGGCATCGCGTGGTCATATCTCTGCGCGCTAAAATACAGCAAGAATGTGCACACATAAAACAGCCGTCGTAAAATTGATGTGCGCGCAAGTTGTTTTCCCGTTCACCACTCGTTCATACATTCAAGATGGCCGTCCTCATTGAAACCTGCACAATGCCGATCGTCTTGTAATCGTTTCGGGCCAAAATGTCACGAAATTTTAATGTAAGTGAAATCAATTTTTGTTTATGTGCGCCTAGATAGTTAAACATGTAAGGAACGTATCTAGTCTGTCAAAATGGTTGCAAATATCGTCAATTTCAGCGCCTGGAATTTAGAAAAACCGCCGTTAGCCGAGGTACGACCAACGTGTGGCTAAGGATAGGCCAAGGGGGCGTGTCCGTGCCACACTGGTGGGGCAAATTGACAACTAGAAGATCGAGTGAAAACTTTCCAAGAAAACCACCACAACCTGACAAGGTAGGAAAAGTTGCAGCCTAAAAAGGGGTTTGATGTAAAAATGGAGATTTCATAGAATATGATGGTTCAAAAATATAATTTGGGGGCGAGCTGTATTTGATGCATTATTGGCATGTTTCAAGGGTGGGCCTGACATGTTTTGTGTGTATGCTCAGTGTGCACAGTGCATACTCTGCATTGACGGGCGTTGAAAAAGACGTATTTTAAACCATCTTCTATATCTGGAATGCAGTTTTAAACTTGATTTGCATTTAGTAAGATATATAAAGGGTGTTTTGTGATTTTTTGGTAATGTTCACGTGCAGAATTAGCAAAATAACATATAGATCCGGCTTTTACCCTATGAAGAGTAAAAATAATGACTCCATGATAGGCTATTATGTACATGTACGACGCACGTGTACCCGAGGCACAGCGAGATTTGGCCCGGATTGTATGTATAGGGTGTATGGGTGAGAACAGGCGGAAAGCTGAGTTTCACGCCCAAACACCCTAACAGGAGGAACCAAAATGGATAGATGAGTGGAACATTTACCATGATTTGAGTTGATTTATTGAAACCAGTATAAATATCAAAAATATTTATAAAAAGGAGTACAAAATAACCTACATTTAAAAATATAAATATATGTGATCAAATATTAGTTGTTAAGATTACTTACTAAAAGGTTAATACATAAAATGAACAAACACAAAACTATATTAGAGGCTCCAAACTATCAGACTGAATAAATATTGCAGCACGATAAATAAAATAATTTCTGAAAAGTTTAATTCTGTATTTTGGCAAGATATGGGGATTTCTAAGGTTTCTGCTGGATGTAGTTAAAAGACTCATAAGTGGAGCATGTAATTGGTGGTTTTGGTTCTTCTTAATGTTGTTTGTCATTCTTATGAATTCAGTCTTAGCAGAAGTATTCAAGATTTCTCTTAATGAATGGTAATCTACTTAACTTCATTATTCTATACTTATCTTTACATGATATAAAGTGATACCAAACAGGTACAGCATAAATAATATGCGGCAGTATGACAGAATTAAATACATTTTCTTTCGCTCCTTTGTTAAATAATGACACGATATAAGCTAAACTAGATACGATATAGTACACTTTGCTTAACACCTTTGATATATGACAGTTGAACGTCAGTCTGTCGTCAATGCATACCCCTAAATAGTAAGTTTTCGACGTTTGCTCAACCTCAGACCCCTGTATTTTGACACTTTGTGATTTTGATGACACTAGGCCTTCATGCTTTATGTTTATGCTTGCAAAGCACATTTCCTTCGACTTTTTGGGATTGAGCAACAAATTCTTGTGATCACATGTTGAAACTATATCGTTAACAGAGTGGCAACAGTGAAAGTGTGAAAGTGATTGTAACGTTAAGCCCAACTCATCACCAATCACATTAACAATACGCTTCTGCACTTTATCTATATAATAAAGTGACACACAGAAGCACCAGCCCAAATGTAACAACAGTACTCCATTATTAGGGGACGTATAATTGTCTTATACAAATAAGTATCCGGCGGTAAAATACTGCAACACTATCTGTAGTAACAATGCTAATGCATTTGTAGGAGTTACCAATGGATTGAAGGGTTGCTCACATTTGCCTGGTATTTTTACTGGAGACATATTTGCCAAATATCAAGACTTTCAAACTGACTAACAATTAAAAAATTATCTTATGACACCCAGCACTGAGATCACCAATGAAGGGATCTGTAATTAGATACAAATGAAATGACAATAATTGATGTTCTCGATAAGGCAATAAATATCAGGCATTTTGTTTGTATACAATTCAAGTTTACACTAAAAACTAAAGCACGATTCAATCAAAAACTTTACACTTCAAATTAATTTCGAAGTTTATAGTCCTTGTTTCTGAAATATCAACATGTAATTTTGACAGGGATTTTTTTTTAAAACACAGTACAGTGAATTAATCATCCTAATTAACTGGTCATGTTTTTAACTGCTCTCTTGTTCCAGTGACTGTTGGTGTATTTTCTGAACCAGTTGACACGTCTGTACTGCGAGGGAACAATGCTACACTACGGTGTAGTAACAGTGACTTCACAGGACCAGGAGTTATCCAATGGAGTGAAGGAGACCTCTCATTTGCCAATCAGGCAGGTGTTTTTACTGGAGACACGCTTGCCAAATATCAAGACTTTCAAATTAACTCACCATCACCAACACAACTTGATCTAGTGATACCCAACGCTGAGGTCGCTGATGAAGGGAGTTATACATGTCAAATAACACCAGACATTGGAACTGCTACATTTAAATTTGAAAGTAAGTGTTTGTCATGTACATATGAAGGTGAACATTGATTCCAGATTCATAAGGGAGTATTTTTAATAGATTTTTAAATTTTGTTAACCAGACTTATGAACTTAGTACATGTACATTTATTTACCGCATGTATAGTGTTTACCCATACATGTATTAATGTTGTTATACACATATATTGTTCCTTATGGATGTGGTTTTGTATTTCACTTTGTTTCCATTTAGGTAAAGCGGCTAGGGTATATTTGACCAACATCAAAAGTATAAGAACAATTACAGCTTGGTTACCAAACGACCTCGGTCTAATTTGACATTTTCGCCGTCACCACCGTTTATCATGTCAAGAGATGTGGGCACAACCTTTTAAGTTCAAGATAATCCCAGTTAAATCTTGAGAAACACGAACACCTTCAGTAGTTTTTGTTACAGATTGACATAAGAAACATGGGGTCAAGAGGTAGCGCCCTATTCAGGCGTGTTCACAATTCGGTTGAATTATTCATAGCTGGGCAACATCATTATGTTAATGATGTGATTCAAACCATGATTGGGTATTATTATGGTCGAGATTACTTCAGTGGGAAATGTGGAATACTGAATTGGAAAGAGGAATCACTGTAGTAAAATCTACTGCAAACGAGGGACGTTAAATACTAAACTAGATGGGGGAATTCGGCTGCTGCAATAAAGTATGGCGTTCTATAATGGACACCTACGCGGCGCCTTTTTTCTACGCGGCGACTTTTTTTTACGCGGCGACCTTTTGTTTTTGGGCGGCGACTTTTTGTTATCGCGTCGCACTAGAAGTGTTCACCATTGCAGGGATTTTCTCGTATGAAGAGCCGTATGTGACTAAATTTCGACTAATTAATATATAAGACTAAAATAAATGTAAATCCATATATTTACTAGAAAAACCACTCTCTTAATGTAAATGAGTGAAAACCACTCTTTCAAAGAGCTATATGGCGGACAAGTCTTTTTGGAGTGGATAAAGAGTAAAATTAGTAGTGTATAAAGAGTGAATTGGTAGCCTTTTACTGTATTTTTCACTTGAATCAGAGTGGGTTTTACACTCCAAAAAGACTTGTCCGCCATATAGCTCTTTAAAATAGTGGTTTTCACTATTTTACATTCAGAGAGTATACTAGGCACTGTGTAACGGCACCACAATACACTAATTCAGAATTATGTCCCCATCCACCTGAAAAACTTGGACACGTCTGGTCTTGCAACAAGACATTAAGAGAAATCTCACAGTGTGTGGGTATACAGCGTGATATTAATACATTCACAAAACGTCTTGGCTTAAAACTAAGCCGTACATGTGCAGTCAAGTTCTAAGAACACAACCAAATGGCTTTCTCCAAACTCGATGTGGATACATAGTGTCTGATGAACAAGTCCTGCAAGCGCAATATTTTACCATGGAGGAAGTATTTCATGATTCATCCCAAAAGTGTGGAGAACCCCGGAAAGCTTGACCAACAAAATGACGGATAGCAACAATAGAGATGGATGATTGATACTATCAGGATGCTTGATAC
Organism: Zoroaster sp. YZ-2022; assembly: GCA_029582265.1. NCBI lineage: Eukaryota > Metazoa > Echinodermata > Asteroidea > Forcipulatida > Zoroasteridae > Zoroaster > Zoroaster sp. YZ-2022. The sequence continues at coordinate 48,962,475 of CM055816.1, forward strand.
TATCATTAACGTTACACCAGGTATGGCCTTAATCTCAAATTATGATTAGTAATGTGTTGTGAGAATATCAATGCAGTGTCCAGCCTTAAAAAACATACGTAAAATGTTTTCTTTTCAGATATTCCGCTAAATGAGTTAACTCCAGCAGTAGTGTATGAAAGTGTCTCGGATGACCAAGCCGGCAGGTCCCCCGCACCGAAGGAAGCAACATACGGAAATGTGGGACCCAATCTGTCATTCTCGCGAGATCTCGTCTTGATCGAGAACGAGATTGGTCGAGGCGCGTTTGGGAGGGTGCTGCTGGGTACGGCACTTGGGATCGAGGTATCCGGGAAATCTACAAAGGTTGCCGTTAAAACGCTCAAAGGTATGAACCTCATGCCACTGATCTCTGACTGGATAGAAGATCATGCACTTCCATTGAAAGACACTGGATGCCAAGTTTGGTGCTCACATAAACCACGTGTAACAATGTGCATTCCTTTGCATGGGCATTTCTTTCTGCGTGCATTCCTTTGAGAATTCCCTTTGGTGAATGCCTTCATTTATTAGGCACCAATAGGCAACCCTCTATCCAGTCATAATAATAAAGATATAGTGGAGTACCAACATGGCCCTGCGGTGGATGCCTTTATTTGTTAGGCACCAATAGGCAACCCCCTATCCAGTCATAATAATAGAGATATAGTGGAGTACCAACATGGCCTGCGGTGAATGCCTTTATTTGTTAGGTACCAACAGGCAACCCTCTATTCAGTCATAATAATAGAGATTAGTGCTTTATGTATAATGATGTCACAATCTGAAGGGCGCCCTCATTTAGAGGCAAAAGAAGGTCACTCATTGGTAGCATGAAGATTACAACAAGTTATTAATGACCCGTATGATCCCTCCTGGGTCCAACAAATGTCTTCACATTTAGGCACAGATACTTTTAGATTAGTTCATGAATAAAAAGTAATTTTCTTCCTTGTCCATAGAGGGCGCTGACGGACAGGCAAAGACTGGACTTCTTCAAGAACTGGACCTGATGAAAACCGTCGGTTCACATCCAAATGTTGTCAGATTACTGGGTTATTGTATAGAGACAGGTAAAAAGACTGATATTAAACAACTGTGAATGGATTTATAACGAAGAAGCTATTCAGGGACGTACATAGATAGGCATAACACAACTGAAACAATATGTGTCATTTTTTAGCATATTGCATTTCACACTAAACACATATTTTCGTGTTGTTAGTTTGTCTTTCTCTTTGGGCATTTTTGTTTGTAATCTGCTTTTGACATCGTGTCTGTTTTTGGCGCCAGATCCTGTCTACGTTATCGTTGAATACCTTGGTAAGGGGGACCTCAAGAGCGTTCTCAATGACTGTAGATCCAAAGACACTGGTACAGGCTACTCTAACATACCTGGCTTGAGTAAATCACTCTCTCAGACCTTAGTCAAGTTTGCCAGGGATGTTGCCAATGGAATGGCCTTCTTGTCATCACAAAAGGTGAACCTGTTTGTTCAAATACTACAGTAACATTCAACACCTAGTGATAAGCCTAATGCATTATCAAGTAATTATTAAACGATGATTAATAAATGCCCTCATCAAGCAATTTAGACAATCTGATTGGTCGAGACGTGATTACATGATGGTGCATTCATGGCCGATATTGACCAGTCGTTATCATAATAATCTGGCGCGCGACACGTCACGGGGAATTGAACCAATCACACTGTAGAAGTATGTTTGGCATAACGCTGAGTCAATTATTGTTTAGTTGTTGTTTCATGTGTCCTCAATAAGTGGATTTCACAGTTTCTTTAAACCAGTTTTTACAACAAATTTAATTAATTAATATGAACATTTCCAAAATGAAATTGAGATGGGCGTTTATTAATAAGAATCAAACTTGTACACTTTAACGATAAAGGATAAAGACCGATGGGTCGTTGCCTCCAACTCGGTCCATTATCACTCGTGACCATGCCCCCACCGGTCTTTATCATGTATTAAAGACCAGCTGATGAACTTGTATTCCCTTATTGTAATCAACATGATGTAAACGATAAGAATCCCTTATCTTCTTCCTTCATACCCATAGTGTATCCATCGTGACCTTGCTGCTCGTAACGTGTTGGTAAGCGAAGACATGGTGTGTAAGGTACCTGACTTTGGTCTGGCCCGTGACGTCATGAATGTCCGTATCTACCAACGAGAATCAGAAGTAATATATTTAAATATTTAAATTAAAGGACCAAAAAATAGACACTGCATTTGAAAATGAGGTCCAATTTAAAGTAACTTGAGTTATTTAGTTTATGTATACATTTGTTTAATTTGTTGGTGTGTTTCTTTGGTTTCTTTGTGAGTTGTTTTATTTATAAGATCGGCATAAGTAGATATAAACATAAGCAGACAATGTGCCTTCTTCAATGTACCTACTTCAAGATGTATCGCCCATGTTTTGTGCAGTTTCCAAATATTTGTGTTTTCATCAGAACATTAATAATTTCCTTTAAGAAAATGAGAATAAATACTGTAAAATTAAATATTTCACAAAATAATTGTCTGATAGAAGCTAGGTTAAACAGTAATCAAGATACCAAATTAATCTATGACAGGACATTACCATAAATTAATTTCGGGACATACTTACTCTTATAACATTGCTTTTCACGATCATTTTGTGATTGTGTTATTTTAAAGCATGTGTTCCAATCCTCAAGTGAGACAGCAATGTTCAGAATTTAAAGAGTTTTGTCCCAAAACACGAGCAATACATCTGTAATGGAAAATTAGTTTGTTTACCAATAATAACGTAATGCTCATTACACAGGGAGTTCTTCCCATGCGCTGGATGGCGTTGGAATCACTTCTTGATGACGTGTACACAACGGAGAGTGACGTATGGTCTTTCGGGGTTCTGCTGTGGGAGATCGTCACACTTGGTGAGATCATTGTTGCTTTGTTAATGAAGGAGTACTTTATGTTCTGCTATGGACCGGGAAGTGTGGGTATAGGGGTTAATACATGGAATTTAATTTCTCCTTCAACGATGCATTGGTTGCCTTTTTTGTAGAAATTGCATTAGTGACCAAGGCATTCAGCAGTTAAAATGTAGGGTCAATAAGATTTTTATGTAGTTTAGTGTGTGGCAAGAATGATTACAGTGTGATGCTAATGGCCATATTTCTCATCACTTTTTTATTGGGAAAGACTTCGTAGCTTGTTTTTATTTTATCAATGTTTAAAGTACTTACTGTGTGTTTGGTTGGATTAAACTGGCTTTTAATGTGCACTGTTATATATAACTGTCCATTTATTTGCATATCGATTTCTAATTTCGATTTCTAAATTCCGGAAGGTGCTCGGCCGTACCCACTCATGACTGCAAAGACAATGGTGAAGAAACTTAAGGAAGGTTACCGCATGCCTAGACCAAAACAGTGCAAGAAAGAGTTGTAAGTACAGACGGGTTGGTATTATGCATAGACCAAAACAGTGCAAGAAAGAGTTGTAAGTACAGACGGGTTGGTATTATGCCTAGACCAAAACAGTACAAGAAAGAGTTGTAAGTACAGGCGGGTTGGTATTATGCACTTCTCAAACTAGTGGTGTTTATATTGAGTAACTCACCATATGTAAATACTATGGCAGAATGAAATAGACACCAAGGGTGTTATTTGAACCCAGGGTTTTGTAGGATGACATCTTACATGGAATCTACCTCACATCCGGGTATCACGCTGGAGATGACGATACTATCGTGACGTCTACCATACGTCATAGTAGTAGCTTTGTGCTCAGATCAATATTAAATAAATTGTTTGTACTATTTTCTAAAGAGTTCTCTTTTAAAAGAAAAGTTGAAATATGCACATTCTAGAAAAGGTTTGCTCCAAGTATTTTCATTAAAAAATTGTCAATGTTTTCCCCCACACGTTTCTCATAACAAAGAGACGATGCCCAGAGCTGAAACTTTCACAGTTTGGTTATTCATTGTACACCTTTATCCGGAAAGTAAGTATTTCCATAGAAACTCATAGAAACTCATGTTTTGCAAACATGACCAATATTGTACCTTCCCTATAAATCATGTCAATATTTTTATTTTACACTAGGTATTCCATGATGCTCAACTGTTGGAATCAGAATCCAAAGAAGCGACCTGATTTCCAGAGTCTCTTCAGACAGTTGGACCAGATTGTGAAGAATGATGCGGTAAATGTATTTTTATTTATTATTATTTTAATTTTTCTTAATTACCTCAAAGGTGAGTAACGTAAATGATATTTGTTTATGTCTGGAAACTCCTTTAAACTGTTCAAGTTCAAAGACTGAACATCAAAATTAAACATTAAATAATAGGCATAGGCCTAGGGTCTGAGGAATCGAAGAATGAAAAATGGATAAGTAAATTGAATGATGGGTCGCTATTCCTGCATTGCCTCACCATTGAGCTATTTACTTTTGGGTTGCTAAGGGTATTTTTGACGTGTGTTTCAAATAATTATGATTGTTTAATGGAAATTTGTTTTCCTACAAGCTGATAATGATCAGTGAGGCTATACGGAGAGAATCTATAAAAGCTTCTGCCTGATCACGCGGTGGAAAATGAGAAAAAATCGAGACCTGAAAATAACATTTTATACATTTGAGATGTTCCAAAAATGTTTTGTTTTTCTCGGATTTCCTTTTATCAACAGGATTACATCACTGTCGATAATCTAGACGAAAGCATCTACGAGGTCGCAGTGATCAGAGAAGGCAGCGAAAAACTGTGAGAGTTGGTTTCCCAGTCACATGGGTAAAGACGAAGAATTGCGAGAGTGTAACAAATTAATCCGCATGAAACATTGTAATAACCATGTAATTGTACTGTAGATAAGTACGCAATTAATATGATATTAACTATATTTTATTTTAGACTTTTTTTAGACAGCAAATAATTATGATATTACCGTTAATACGTCGGTGGATTTGTTTAACGCTTTTGTTGTTATTTGTTTGTTTATATATAATCAAAATAAATAAAACAAACAAAATTATAATTATAGTAATTTTACAACATTTAAACAAATATTATTACTGTTAACCATTGCTAAGATAACTTGGAACATTGCCTGTTAAACACTTAAAAACCATGGTATTAATATGAATGTCTCTTCTTTCCTGAAGAGTTTTCCAACCTAGTTCACTACGTACAGCTGATGCTGATGTTCTAGATGGGCCCTTAAGAATAGTCCGCCCTGCTCTATTCAAAAGTACATCAAGCCATTGTATCAGGGTTTTGGAAGCACTACTCCATATAAGATCACAATAATCAAACTGAGGGAAAATAAGACTTTTCACAATAAGGTTAAGGGTTTGTGTAGGCAAGACATTTTTAAGTCTATTCAAAATACCTATTCGTTTAGAGAGAGAAGATGCTACATGGTCAATATGTTCTATCCATTTCAATTTACAATCAATATGAACACCAAGATATTTATAAGTGGTGACTTGTTCCAGGCAATTGTCATTTACAAAAATATCAATATTGGGATGTTCACATCTGGTAAGTTTTTGGGCTGAACCAATCAACATGCTTTTTGACTAGTAGTATTCAATTTTAATCTATTGTCATTGAGCCAGTTGGATATTTTCTGTAGATCATGGTTTAGATACAAGTTAATCTGATGAATATCTTTACTTGAATAAAAAATAGAAGTGTCATCAGCATAAAGAACAATTTTAGTATGCTCAGTCACAGACGTGATATCATTAATAAATATTGAAAATAATAATGGGCCCAAGATAGTTCCTTATGGGACTCCAAAATTGATAGCATCGGATTTGTTCGATAAGACGTTCCCAATTTTAGTTACCTGTGTCCTCCCACAAAGGTAGGACCGGAACCAGTCGAGCTCCAGACCTCTTACACCCACACTGTGTAATTTGTTAAGCAAGATTGTATGATTGACAGTGTCAAAAGCTTTACGAAGATCCAAAAACACTGCTCCAACAAATTTACCATTGTCCATCTGTTTGAGTAAAAAATCTGAAACACCAAGAAGTGCTGTTTGTGTGGAATGAAGAGATTTGAAGCCCGACTGCTCCTGTGCTAAACAATCATTTACTGTAAGAAAATGAGAAAACTGATTATGAACAATACGCTCAAAAATTTTCATAACAGTAGATATAACTGAAATAGGTCTGTATTGATTAGGGTCATGAATTACACCACCTTTGTGGATTGGAGTAACCTTGGCCAATTTCCATTCATCGGGAACAATACCACTCTGCAAACTTAATTGAAAAATAAACGCAAGCGGTTTGGCAAGAACATTAGCACCAGATTTTAAAAAACGGCCGTTAATCCCATCCATACCAAAGGCTTTCCCAGCAGGTATTTTCCTAAGAAGCTTCAATACTTCGCCAGTAGAAACTGGGCAAAATTTAAAGTTTTGTTGGTCGTTAATACGAAAACTAAACACCGTAAGTTGTATTATCTTAACCCAAAGTAAAATAAAGTAACAAGTAATTTTGTCTGAACCACTTTTGTCTCAAATTTAGAAAATTCCGAGGTGTACTTGGGTAAAACAGCGCCGATATTCCAGTTGCTATTTACACTTTTGGTCAATACTGGGGGTGATTTTGTCGACTAAAGGGGTAACTAAAATAAAAGGTTAGACATCAATCAATATTTTGCCTTTTTATTTTTTAACACCTTTGAGATTTCTAATTATTTTTATTTAATGATTTTCGAACATTTTGTACATATAAAGCATTGGTCGCTATGGGAGTTTAATTATTTAGTTTTGTGCACCCAGGCCTATACACATCTTCATCTACATCTAGCAAACGTCATGAAAAGGTTTGGCTGGACACAAATATGTCGTTGGTGGCAGTATACGGGCAGTGGTTATTATACGGTTCACAATGTTCATCATCAGTCTAGCCGCAGAGCCCATCACACTAGATCTGAACCCTTCACGCGGCAACCTGGAGCACAAAACCCCCAAAAATGCCACGCACGCGAGTGACAAAGCCATGAGTGCCTTTACCAGTCCGTTCCGAGGACGCTACTACTTAATTATTCATAACCAAAATTAAAAATGTACGTATGCAAATTTATTTAAACCAATCACCGCATTACAATAAGTAAGCACGGGCTCAGTGACAAACTTTAATGAGCTATATGACATCATCACTCATTTACATAAGCTAATTACAGCACGCAGTGGTTTGGGAAGTAATGAATATTCATTTAATGATCACGCGGTGAACCGGTGACCTCCTCGCGTCGATTAGCCAATCAGCATGCAGTACCGTGAAGATTGCACGCGGCGCACAACTGTGTTATTATAATGCAGTCGATCAACTTCGGTGGTCTGTGAATATTACATAGGTACATACAGTAAAATTATGTAAATTTCATTCAAACCTTAGTTTGAATATTCATTAGGGTCGACAGCAACTAACTGTGCAGTTACTTTATGAATGAACTACATGAGTGAACAGTAAATACACCGCCCACTGGAGGCCATGTAGGGAGAGTCTTACCACCGCGAATCGTGTATTGTTAATGTTCGTGTGTGACGAGTTCAGTGTGCTGAAGTGCAAAAGTTGTCGTTTTGAATTCGACAGGTACATGTACATAGGTACAAATTTTCCAAAATCAGAAATATTGGGTTTCTACAGCAAGTAGACAAACTAAATTTGCATGGGGTACAGTTAATATGTCCAGTACCTGTTTCTTTTGGGAGCATGGGTTTCATAAAATAGAGGGTATATGCATTTGGTCTATACTTGTCTGTGTGCGTAGTGCAGTTTGTATTTCAACGCTGGTGTTTGTATGAGAGATGTCCGTTTACTATTGTAATGTAAGCAAAATGTTGGGCTCGTCTATAAAGTTTAAATAATTAATACCATAAGAAATTATTTACCTAACGCATTATGTACTAAACATTTCTTAAACAAATCGGTAGGAGAAATATAAAGAAGAACATAAGACTAACGAATAGACTAGGAAAGACCCTCGCACCTTTTTTCGTGCGTTATTTTGACTAAAGGCTAACTAGATCTCAAGTCTAACAGCTCTGAAAAACCCGTTTCGTCAATTTCAATGTAGAGAGGGACCGTAATAACAATAGGCTACTCTGTAAAAAGTATTTCTCTCAAGCAGAAATGATTTAAGTGCAAAGGTCATAAACGCTTGTATGGTTGCATGATCTAGGATATTTATTTTACATTTACTTCCTCATCATGTTGTATAGGGACTTATAAAATACAAACTTTCTTTTTCAAAATCAGTACTTCAGATGAACTGTCACTTCGTCTTTGAACAATATTTACGTTGGCTTCATTGGAAGTATTGTACAGATACCAGTAGAATTACAGCTTGGGAATCATGTACGTGTTATGGATGCAACTTTGTTGGTTGTGTGTTGCCCTCATGCAGCAAAGTAGGTATTGTATTATAGGCAGTACTGTGTATACACATCTATTACATGAACAACTTAATAACGACTATGACTGATGTACAGAAACCAACCTGTGTAAGCTTATTTCGTTGTGTCGTTGAGGGGAAAATAGTGAAAATGCATTCAATTTTGTTGTATTCATTCTAATGTGGAATTTCATCTCGAGTCCGTTAGAATAAAATTTATTGGCAAAACAATTTGATTAATTCTACTAACATTATAGCACCTTAGCCCAGAAATTATTCAAGAGATGTTTTATAGCTTCATAAACTTTACACTAATTATAGGTTTCACGTAAATCTTATACTATGTGCTTTAACAGTAGTGATATACTGTACATGCAATGTGACTTCATACGCACCAGGGGTTGCCGTCAGTTTCCCTCATGTGTGTTGTAATAAATGTATACCAAGGTCCACAGGATCCATCGCTTCCGTTATCGATTATTTACCTAATGCCATGCTAATACATAAACCCTAAATATCCAAAATGAAGGTGGAGGAATCGTTTCATACAAAGTGTTGTTTGTGAAGTGGCGCCTAATAGTTTTTACATTGAAATTAGAGAATCACAACATTAGAAGGCGTTTACACGAAAGCCGTTTCTATTGTTCTTAATTAGAGCTGATTTATTATGCTATTTTACTGATTGATCTTTATTGGGTTTTTGTTTAATTCAATTAGGTTTATCTAGTTATTTATCATGCTTGTAAGCTGAATATTTTCTCTATTGTAGGTGGCGTGCTGGGTGATTTCAATGGACCAATCAGTCGAGTAGTAAAGGAGACCGATACTGCAATACTTACATGCAGTGCAGGGTCTGGTGTGACAATTACCTATTCAGCTTGGGCAGATGATGCAGGTGCTTTTGGCACAGTAGGTGGTTTACTAAAAAGTACTGGCAAATATGCAAATTTTGAGCTTGTGAATACCAATACTGCTATTGGTCAGATGGATCTTCGCATCACCAACACTCAATATGAAGATGAAGGAATGTATAGCTGTCAGATTAATGTGGATCCTGAAGTATCAGCAACACTGACTGTAGAAGGTAGTCATGGACGTTTTGTGAACTATAACATAATCATCTTATGTTGGTTAGACATGTCACCCGTTTTTTCGCTATTTGCTGACAATTTAAGGATTGTTTTCCTGGTCTTTTTACCGGAAAATTTATAATTTCCTTTTTGAACATTTGCAATGATTATATTTCATACGAAAACAATTAAGAAGCTTGTTTTAACAGTACTAAAATGTTGAAATGAATTAATGACGGGACTCCCGCGCAGGACAATTAATTTCAGGACATGGGTCTTTTAAATGTAAAATCTCACGGAACATTTGGGGAAATGTTTATTTTAATGCACTTGTTTCGCTCTCCTCAAGTAAAATAGCAAAGCTCATTTAAGTGACCCGCTCCGTCGAAATGAGACCTTTCCCCCAGATCTGACATTCATAGATATGTATACTAGGTTAACAAGTAACTCACGGGCTTTCCAATGATACAAATGTTATTTCCGTATCTTATTCCATTCCGGAATTATCGAGCGATGAAGACAACCATCACTTTGCGGCCCGTTTCGTTTTTGAATTTCGCGCTTCGGAGAAAATCAACATTAAACTTGGTCCGCACACAGAGCAAGCGCGCGAGCTATCGTTCGATGTACAACTCATGAATAATTAATCAGCCCTTGTACCAAACACCGGCTGTCCACACCGGCCCGCGTCTTTATTCCGCCTGCTGTGTGTGGAGTCGCGGCGTAAGATGTCTGTGTTGCGGGACGATTTTACTGTACATACATTGTGCACTCTCAAACTCGACCGTCCGTCCGTGTATTGTACCATGGAGAAATGAAAACAGATTTATGCTAGGTGTATGCAGCTAGCCAGCTTACGGAGCGGCGGGGCCCAGGCCTAGACTCGGGTCTGTATAACCGGCTAAGCTGGGCCTGGAGTTGGCCGAAAGATCGTCATTCATTTTCTGGTAAACTGCGCATGCTCAGACAACTGGTTGCTTACTGTTGTCCAATCAAAGAGCTGTATTTCTTCTACCTTGCCGATGATTCGGCTCGTTGGCTAACAATTTATTTTGCGGCTTAAAACTACTATTAGAGCTCCATACTGCTTAGTCATTGCCACAAAAGTGCGCAGTTGAGGTCATGACCTTTCTTTTGATACCAAACACGTACGTTTAACGTTAACGGAACTACTCGTGTTGCTGTCTCGAAAACAAGGATATTTTGACCTGTTTGGATTTAACGGAGGCCACATGAAAGACAAACATGATACAGACATTGTCCAGAAATCGTCCTTTTTTATGGATGTATTAATATTTTTATGAAAAGGTAAGACCACCATAAGATTGTTCGAGGTTTTATCAAACTAAAAATATAAAAACCTAGAAATCGATATTCAATGTTTTTCCATTTTTTCTTTTGGCGAGCACAAGTTCAGAGTCGATTTACACGGAAACCTCCGTCCGGGGACAAGTCTCATTTCGACGGAGCGGGTCACCTATGACAAAGGCAATTCCCAGTAAAATAGCGAAAACACGAGCGATGTACATCTTTATAATATTACATGCTCTGTGGCAATTAAATGTCCACAAATAACATTCACCCTGACTATTATGCAAAAAGTTATTAAATAAAACCATATTAAAGATGTATCGGCCGTGTCTGGGCTTGATTTAAATGTTAAATTGCTATTTTTCTGGAGTTATGAGGAAGTTATATAAGCTTTCATTTAAGACAAAACAGGGTGCCATGGCCGAGCGGTCTCGTGCATCAGACTTGTGTTCTGATGGGCGAGTCGTCAGAATGTGGGTTCGAATACTGGCCGCGACCATGGTACTTGTGTCCTTGAGCAAGGCACTTCACTGTACATCGCTCCTCTTCACCCAGGGGTATAAATGGGTACATGTGAGGGTTGAGGTTGATATTGTGGTTGAAAAAAGCTTCCAATGTGCTACGGTAGCTCAGGGCTGTATACTCCCCAGGGAGCTGAGAAAGTTTAAGGATTGATATTGGCCCAATGACCAGGGATAATAATGTAAAAGCGCCTTGTATCCTTTGGCAATTTGGCGCTCTATAAATACAGTTATTATTGAAACAAAACAAATCCGTAAATGGTTAGTGGCAGTAAATTAAAAACTCAAATTAATAAAAGGCGGGACCCCACGTTTTAATACTCAAGTTATATGTTGTCAATCAGAACCAAGCGCCTTTGAAGTATCATTTATATTTAGAGTTTCCGATATCTGAATTTCATAAAAATATTTTTTTCGTTTAACAACGATGTTATCTTTAAAATTCGCCCGCTTTATTTATTTATTTATTTATTTATTTATTTGGAATTACACTTTTGAAAGAGTGGCACACGACGTATGTAAATATCGGTGCATCCATCAAAACAATTTATAAGTACAATAGTTACAACAATTAATATTTATAAAAATAACAATATTTAATAATAAAAATATTAAATAATAGTAATAATTTAGTGAAACAAAGCGAACGCATGGAGCTGAACGAAGGGACGCATTGACACGCCGCACCGTCGTATGCGAGATAACCATGTAGACCTACACAATGCCAGGTAGGTCTACTGAGGTAGGGTGAGCAAAATAACAAAATGCATACGAACCAATGTAGGCCTATATCCCGCGATTCGCTTTGCTTCGTCAAATACAAATAATAAATAATATCAAATAAATGGATATTTACAAAATAAATTGCAAAATAAATTGCACGGTCTTGTGTCTAAAGATGATTTGATAACACTGTACACTGTTAGAACGCTGGTCAAAACCTCAACCAACACGGACCACATGCGAACCACACAACAGCCGTTTAAAACATTTAACCAACAAGCCTAAACATTTAATCAACGTTTACTAATTCTGGTCTGTGGGTCGTCTCAGCCATACACCGGCGATATATCTTCGTGATCTAATGCCGGCAATATTTTTTCGGCGTTATTTGTTTAATCTGTACATTGATTATAATGTATAATCAATGGATAGCCTAACAAACATTTTAAGAACAATGTGAACTGGCTTTAATTACATAATATTTATGTTTCGGTAAATTGATTTGTGAAATTGTTTATTTGAAAGTTATTTACCCACAATCTGCCATGTAAAGAAATGATTGATTTTTTGTTATTTTTGCTTACGTGGGGATCCATCAAGTTCATGACAAAAATATGAAACTAACATCAATCTCAATAAGCTAAATCATCCATCAATATCTTCTTATTTCTGAAGGAGTTGTTGCCATTTTCCACAGCTTTTGAAAGGACTAAGAATCAGAACTTTATATTCTTGCGGAAGTTTTGCACCTAAATACTGGTCACAATATTGTGTACAGGTATCCTATATGTATTCAAATCAGATCAGCACTTTTCCCATGTTAAATATTATACATAATAGGCCATATTGTGTACAGCACATTTGTTTACATTTTTAGGCCTGGAATTTTATTCTTGAAAGGGCAAGGCCACTTCTCCATTAGAATATCAGAATGTTATTGGAACAAGGGCAGCGGCGGAACCAGAACTGTTAAACTGGGGGGGGGGGGCAAGAGGGGGAAAGCTTAAATTTAAGGGGGGCAAACATTATTAATGTAATTTTGTACTGCTGAAAAAGCATTGACTTACCATCGGGGAAAATTGGGGGGGGGGGGGAACTGGGGAAAAAAGAAAGTAACGGGGCATTTGCCCCCCGCCCCCCATAGCGCCGCCGTTGAACAAGGGGAACCAAGTCCAAGACCAGGGCAACGGAGGCCATGGCCTCTGTGGTTTCCGTGAAATTCCAGACGTGCATTTTCCATCAAAGAAGTTTGAACAGTAAATGAACATGTAAGACTGTTTAGTCGTTTGAGAGAAAGTGTAGACCTAAACTTGTCTGAACCAGAAGGAAAGTAAATAAAGGCCTAATCGTTCCTTTTGTTTTTACATGCAGCTCAAGTGACAAGTGTTACTCTAGCAGTAAACGGTTTAGTAATGGCCCCCGGTGCATCAGTTGATATGACAGCTGGTGAGCAAGTTGAGCTTGTCTGTAAAGCATTTGGTGGAAGACCACGTGTAGCAATAGATTGGAGCAATGATGGGGTTAGTATCTCTGGTGACACAGAGACAGAAGAACCCAATGGAGATACAACAAACACAATAAGTACCCTTATGTTCACCCCAAGTAAGAATGATAATGGACATCAGTTGGAATGTCGAACATCCGGACAGGAAGCTGCAACACCTCAGTCACAGTCGATTACTCTCAATGTACAATGTAAGTCTCTTTCATTTTGTTGTGTTTTAGTTACGATATTGAAAAGAAATTAAATGTACTGAAAGGGCCAATATCGTCACGATCAACAGGGCATGGAATCATGTCTGAAGTGCTTTCATCTTAGAAATAAAAGAATTGTAAATTATTAACTTACAAAGTCTGGCAACGTTTTTGAAAAAAAGAAGAAAATTAAAAAAATGTGATCACAAATTATACACGTAGTGTATTTTAAAACTTTCATGGGATGTTTTATGATTTTTTTTTATATTAGAAAGTTGAAATGAACGTACATGTATGTTTCCAAATAACAATGTTCTTCCCTTTAACACCATGTGTATTCTTTCTCTGTTTGGTTCTGAGAAGAAATGGTGTCAATTTCATATCACTGTTTACCAGTTAGCAAATTTTTCAGTTAACTTTAGCAGAAAAAAAATCTGCTTGACAATAGAGGATAGTTAGTTAGAACAATAAATTCAATGCATTCACCATGGATTTGTATAGTTGCATTGCTCATTTGCTAGCAAGAACGATCGGCAAATTAGTACTGTGAAATAAAAAATATAAATAAATAAAAATAAAAAATACAGTAAGCAAAACATTATTTATTTATTCTGGTTTATTGACAATAACAATTGCACAAGGTGGCTTAATCCGAAAGGTACAATTTACAAAGTTGAAGAAAGTCCTTAAATTAACAAATTAAAAGATAATTACTAAAACAGAAAAATAGAAATTAAAAAAAGTAGACAGACAGAGAGATATTTGGCTAGATTGACAGACAACATGGCTGAACACAGTTAAAAGATAGAAAGAAAGAGTGATGGACAAACAGATAAATTGATGGACAGGAAGACAGTCAGTCGGCAATTTGAAACACAACAAACCAAAATGGTACAATGGTAAAATTTTGATTCAAAACCTACTTGATTATCTATAAATAATTTTAAAGCCAGTATACACTTTTGGTAAAATTTTAATTAAATGCATGATCCATGATACTTTCTTGAATTGTATAAAAACCAACCTGTGAAAGTTTCAGATTATTGCATTGTGTTGTTAATGTGAAGTTAGTCAAAACGCATTCAGAATATGGAATTTCTGTCTTCATGAAGTACACACTGATCTTTGCCGAGTAGCCGTGTTTGTGGGTATCTGGCTGTTGAGTTCAATACCTGCTTCCTTTTTACCAGTTCAGGTACCCACTTTATAAAATCTTCACATAATTTAAGAAACTGAATGCCAGTTTTTTTTATGAAGACTTAACCGATCTTCCATGGTTATAATAAGGTTTCAGGTAATTTGTTTTTATTTCATAAAATTCATAACGATAATACATGTGGGTTCGAATCCCGGCCGTGACACTTATGTCCTTGAGCAAGACACTTAACCATAATTGCTTCTCTCCACCCAGGGGTTAAATGGGTACCTGTGAGGGCAGAGTTGGTTGATTAGCCCTATATGCGCTGTAATGGCAGCAATTGAGCTGTATACTCCCCAGGGAGCTGAGATGGTTTCAGGAATGATTTATGAGCCTTATGAGCCTTATGAGCAGGGGTAATAATATAATGCGCCTTGAGCACCACTCAGTTGGTGGATACGTGCGCTATATAAGTCCACACATTATTATTATTATTATTATGTAAATTATAAATGCTGTTGGTAGTTCTTGTATTATTATTTTTCTTTGAACGTTATGGTATTGAAAAAATGGAAACTAAATGCCACTGTCTGCGGTGTTAGGCCTAGATGCATCGCGAGACGAATTATTGACATTCCGGATACCTGGTTCTAATATTACCTGTGGATGTGCAGCACTATCATGAAGACAGAAATTCATAATGGAACTTATTTCACTCTATTTACTATATAACTATAGCTACATAGGCTAAAATACATATTTCAAGGGATGTTTGTACCTTTCCTTTTAAGTTATTTTTTCTTACCCAAAATATTTGTACGCTTTATTTTCCACAGTTGTCCCAGAGGTAACGGTAACCCACAGTAATAAATTAATTACTTGTTCATCTGTTGCCAATCCGGAGGTAGTTGACAATGAATATGTCATCATTCTGAATGAGACAATGTCGTCTACTGGGAAAACCAGAGAGTTTAATCGTAACGACAATGGTTGCACAATGGTCAGATGTAATGCCACTAATAAAATCGGAACAGCTACAAACACGATTAAAGAAGAATTGTGCCCAGGTATGTACATATTTCCATATCTCTGTGTGCTTCAAACCATGGTTTATAATTTTGAAGACATAAATAGGCCTATATACTCAAACCTGTTACTTTAGGCACCTGCTCAATAACAGGTAGCCTAGGAGGAATGAAATGTACATACCTAATAAGTTTGTCAGAGGCGACTTTGTAAGGGGCGAGTTTTCCAGGGGGCGAGTTGACTGGCATGCATGTATACGTACATGTACATGTACACACACAAATATTTCTGGCTAAAATGTTTGCAATGCAAAATTGTTGACAAAATTATTCACCTGAGTACGGGTTGTTCTTATACCCCCACAGCGGCGTAGCCAGGATTTTTTCAGACGGAGGGGGGGGGGGCACAAGGGGGGGCATTGCTTTTCAGTGGGGGGGGGGGCCCAGGGGTATGGGTTTTTTCCCTTTTCTTTTTCTTTTCTGTTTTTTGGGGCACTATGAGGATTTTTCGTGGGGGGGGGGGCACCTGGGGGGGGGCACTGGAAATTTGTGGGGGGCACGTGCCCCCCCCCAGGCCCCCTGTGGCTACGCCGCTGAACCCCCACGACCCACGACCCCTCGACCCCCACGACTTACGCGCGCTCAGAATCATATCGTATCCCAAATCGGAATCTGTGTTTGAATACGGCCCCAATTAGGATGCCCGCTGCACTCCCGTACTACTGAACGTGAACAAACGGAGCTCCAGAGGATCGAATGGACAGCAAGAGTCACATATTCTGACAGTACGGATAGGCATAACTAATTTTGTCAAACATTGTGTGCCAAACTGGGCCAATTTTCTTCAATAAACGAAGAAAATCACGTCAAAATCTTGGCAGATTGTGACGGGAAGTGCCTGGAACGTTCAGATAGTGAGATACAAGTTACAACATTACTTCAGTGAGTTCAGTTCCCTCAGTCGCTTAAAAAGCATTGTTATTGTATGGTATTGGTGGGGAATATTGGTTTAGGGTGTGTTACATACACACACAAACCGCAAGTGTTAGATAATCCGTGCGTGACCGCGCGTTGACCCCAAGGGGGCGGGGTTATGGTTACACGTTATGACTAGAACGTTCTGGAAGTTTCTTTTTGGAAAATGATGTAATTTTCAGAAATCTCTAAAAGTGAAGCGTAGTATTTTCTAGAAGAGATTAAAAACCATAAATACGGGCTGGTAGAGGATTTTGGATAGGACTTGAGCAAACCATCAAGACTTCGGTAAACAGGACTTGAGAAACCTAGGACCTGTGATGTTGCTTACGACTCATCTGTGGAGTGTTTTGAGAAAGTTCGTCTTCACCGAGTGAAGTGTCTGAGAGCTGAATTTAATTCCAGAAGAGACATTTTGTGAACTAAATATACTGTTTAGTATTTTTGGGTTTCTTCTTTCCCATATTGTTGTGACGGGAGTCAGCTTACGTTCCCGTGGTTTCGTCTATTTCCAGCCGTTTGTTGGAGGTGAATTCGCCTCACGTCCAGCTCTATTTACACCGTGTCAGAGAACTGTTTTTGTTTCGTTTTTCGCTGGAGCCTGCTCAGTCCTCGCCCGTAAGATCTTCTTATTTATTATAAGATCTTTTCTTAATGTACACTTGTTTACCCTTATCATTGTACGCTTGTTAAACCCCATCGATATTTGAAGCACTTGATATTTTCATTATTAAATCACTTTGTTTCTTTGCTCTTTATATCAATGTGACCTTATTTGATTTCTTTGTTGCATCTGAGAAAATTCAGGCTTTTTGAGTAATTTGCATTCACGGATAGTTTGAAGATCTTTCGGATCGTAGCAGGTGTGTGTCCATTTTTTAAGGGTGACTATATATAGTCGCATTTATAAAGTAGTACAAAGTATATTTTGAAGTAAGTGTTGCAGTAGAGAGGATAGGCTTCATCACCCATGCCTTAGCCACACTGGGCCCAATTTGTTTTGTTAATCCTTACGCGTTGACCTGACACCGATCTAAAATGGCTTAATTTGTATACCCTCATCAAAGCATTAAAACGACCCCCTCCTCACCCCTGTTTGATTCCTGGATCAGCTCCTTGCAGTACTCCTCGTGGGTTTTCATTAGCCTCATTTTGATGCAGAACCACAGACTGTTGGTGTGCAAGCAGCATTAAGCCATGACATTAATACGAAAACATTGTAGGCTATACATTCAATACATAATAGCAAGAAGGGAATTGGTAATTTTTGTCAACATTATTTGGCAATGTTGCGAAAACTGCTTCAGCATAATACAGGGTCTAAATGCCATGTGTAATAAGACGGTGAACAAATATAAAATATTCAACCTTCCATTTATCCCAATTCGCATATTGATTGATTTGCATTTGATTACTGATGTTAAAATTGTATGGAAGTTTGTTTTTTCTGTTGGTTTACAAAACAGATTTTATAAATTTCTGGATCCACCCTTGAGAACCATCAGGGCAATGAATACCTACAAAAAGTATTGTTATAGTTAGTGCTATAGCGGAATGGCTTAAAGATGGACTTCAACGAGAGCTCGTACACTAAATCGTCTCCTGAGTCTTGTTTATGTTGTGTTTAGTTATTATTTCATTATCAGTACGATGGTTTTATTCCCCGTTATTTGGTTTAATTTTGATTGTAAAAAATAGCCCCCCTTCTTAGATTTCTGAGCGAGTGGTTTTTTCTCGCCGTTGGCTGCGCGCTTTCATGGTTCCCAGCAAAGGCCCATAGAAATACAATACGAAATGAACGGTGAAATACCAGCGGCCACGTAAACCAGCGTAAGTGTGACGTACTATCTGGGGCATAAATAAAGGAAGCCGTTTTTGTCTTTGTGTTTGGCAATGGGGATTTTACTTGCTCGAAGCTGATACACATGATTTTTTACCCGTTTTGACGATTTTGTGTAAAGACGGCATAATGCCTAGCACATGTGCTGTTGGTGGATGTACAAGAAGTGCCACCAAGAATCCAGAGGTTAGTTTTTCCGATTTCCGCGGAATCCGGCGGCTTCAAGGAGTGGGTGAAGTTCGTGAACAATACACGAAAGGATTTCACGTTGACAAAATGGTCGATGATTTGTTCAGCCCATTTTACGGGCGACTGTAGAGATTCTTCCAGTCAAGTGAAAGAAAGTTTTGGTTTGGATACCAAATATCGTTTGAAGCAAGGCTCTGTTCCAACTTTGAAAGCGTCAAATATCGAGAGAAGGCAAGTGAGTACGACTGGGAGTTCGTCGGCCGAGTCCTCGTTTCGTACACGTCGCTTTTTAATGCACTTTGCTGGGGAACACTCATGACATGTGGGCATAAGCAGCGAATGCCAGTCCTTGATTGTACGTCACAACTACGATATGAATTATTCATGAGTTCGGGCTTTTTGCGAAACACGACTTTTCTAGATAGTGAAATGCTGATCAAAATGAATTTTTTTTTACATTAAGAAATTACTTTATTTGAATTTTAATCATATAGAAGTAATCATTACACACTTCTTGTAAGCCTAACAGCATCAAAACACTGTAATATATTCCGTTGAAGTCCATCTTTAACCTAGATTTCCATTTCGTGGTATATGTTGGGAGATTAATTATTTTTAAACTCAACTGAAAATAATTTGCACGTTTCTTATAAATTACAGCACCTCAAACAGAAATAAAAAAATATTTTTTGTAAGATCGTCAACATGAAAGTCCAAACTAGGATAAATTAGTTAGAAGGAGTAAGGTTTTCTTCCTATTTATTGCTTTAATTGTTTTCTTAAATATTTCTTGAATGTTTAGGCAGTAGTGCCAATGTCGGTGTCATTGTCGGAGTGTTGTTGGCTGTTATCTTCGTCGGAGTCTTCGTTGTCATTGCTGTCACCAGAGTTTGTCTGAGAAGGCGTCATGACCAGCAAACATTGACACACAAACAAGACCATGAAACCATCATAGATGACGAGTAAGATACATGTAATTATACACCGCTCACAGTATTCATGTATAAAAGTAAAGTAAAGTCTGTCCCGAGCCATATTGGCTCATCAGGCCGGTGTTTATCTCCGGTTTCGTTGGCATGAAACGACTGAGAATATTTCCATTCCCCCTGGATAGGATGCCAGTCTATCGTAGGTTACTTCCCTAGCTATTGCCAGGTACCCATTTATACTCCTGGGTGAAGAGAAGCAATTACGGTAAAGTGCCTTGCTCAAGGACACAAGCACCACGGTCGCAGTGAGGATTCGAACCCACACTCTGGCGACTCAGCCACCAGAACCCAAGTCCAATGCACTAAACCGCTCGGCCATGGCACCCCAATTCATGTATGCACAGGGCCTATTCCGTGCTTGCTGGGGATTGTTTTTCTTCGGCTAACGAATTTTCGAAAAGCAGGTGGTGGGGTTTTACCGTACATGATGTGCGGCCATCCGCTACAGCGTAATCATAACATTAGTAGAGCTCAGCCATGGTCATATTAAGAGAGTGACTCAAATCTGGGGGAGACGTAAACGAACATGTTTAATAGGCATGTTCGTTTACGTCTCCCCAGACTAATTTTGTTGTTGTTTTGACAACCCACCACCTGCTTTTTAGAAAATTCGTTAGGAGAAAAAAAAATCACCAGCAAGCATTTTTAAATACATGAATACTGTGAGCGGTTTATAATCAAATGCATAGAACACAGCCATAGTCATATTAAGAGAGTGACATGTTTAAATAAAACAACAAATTATCTTTAGATTTATTTCATTTTATATTAGATTTATGCTGTATCAATGTTTCGATATTTGCAGAGGTTATCAGGCACCAGATGGACCACATACATCGCGGAGCACTACTTCTACATCAGGCAAGAACACTCGAAATAGTAAGCCGTCTGCTTATAAAGAAACAAGACTTCACCACATTTTGGTATCAGTGCTCAAGGAAACTTTGTTATCATGGGGCTAATTATGCCCACTGAGTCAATGTCAATTATACTATCCTGATTGGGAGATATTCTTATTTTGATTGAATCCATATTCTCCCAATGAGGATATCATTGGGTACTAAACAGGAAAGACACATTCTGCGTTACTAGTGCTCACGGTGTCGATATCAACTACGGTATACTATCATGGGCGGATCCAGAACATTTTTAGGGGGGCTGAGAATCAAAAACAATTATTTTTCAGTACTACAAAGAGTGCCGCCACTTCCTACGCGCAACGGTTAGTACAATACTAAGTAGGTAGGGAATGGGAGTGCGTTCTCCCATCCCCTCTCCCCCTCTCTCTCTTTTTCTCTCCCTTTTTTATTAATTTTTTTTAAACGATTTTAGGGGGGGCGCTACAGCCCCCTTACCCCCCCCCCCCCCCCCGATCCGCCAATGACTATCCCTATTGGAAGATAGATTTATCCTAATTGAAAACCTATTTTCCAAATGAGGATATCAATAGGCTCCAATCAAGATGCATTTAGGTGACAAAGACCCCTTATGCCTTACCAGTGTTCACGGAGTTGGACAACTATACTTTCCCGATTGGAAGATACCTACATGTATATCCTGATTGAAACCATATTCTCATTAAGAGGATATCAATAGAAACCATTGGTTGACAAAGATATCTTCTGCGTTACTTAGGCCAACAGGTTGAATTCGATCTGTATTATGTAACGCCGGAAATAATATAATTAGAGTAAATTGGAATTGACAAAAATTGTACGGTCACAAACCGAACGTGAATTTTTATTTATTTTAGATATGCCATTGAATGATTTGACTCCAGTCTATGAAACTGTCTCGGATGACCAAACTTGCAGGTCCCCCGCGCTGAAGGAAGCAGCGTATGGCAATGTAGGACCCGATCTGTCATTCTCGCGAGATCTCGTGGTGATTGAGAACGAGATTGGCCGAGGCGCGTTCGGGAGGGTGCTGGTGGGTACGGCACTTGGGATCGAGGAATCCGGGAAACGCACGAAGATTGCCGTTAAAACGCTCAAAGGTATTGTTACTTAAACTTCCTATAGTGTAGTGTTAAATCAATATGCAAAATGTTTTTTTCAGTTATAACTCTGTAACAATTTGGATTTAACGTTTACAATGGGTATCACTGCCCGAACTCTTAAATGGCTGATTCAACAGTTGAAGTTACATTCATAATTGATATCGAGGCCTAGATAACACATGAACCCAGTCAATATTAAACTATGTACATCCATTAAAGACCATGATAATGATAAGACCATGATAATGATAACGTTTGTGTGCATGTTTATGTCAAAGCATATGAACAAATCAAAGGTATCCCAAGTGAGGGGCTTGCGGCCTCAAACAAATTTCAGGTCAAAAATAAAATGGAAAAAAAAGTGTCCAGAGATGCTCAACCCACTTTGGTTCAGACTTACCCAGAATCCTTTTCAGCAATTTCAGCGTTTTTTTCTGACCTAGTGTGTAGGTCAGTCAGATTATCTGTGATTACGTTCCTGGGCCAGTCTCATCCATAAATGAGTCTGGTAGCAACTGACCCTTTTAATATCTGGGTCAATTGTGAGAGATTTTATAATACGCACTATAGGACAAGATACAACATTGGTTATCTCCTGATTACAGAATTACTGAATTGATATCCGAAATCTAACTTGATGTGGTTTAGGTACTTATTTATTTATTTATTTATTTATTTATTTATTTATTTATTTATTTATTGACCAAATCCAACAGCGACAGAATCGCCAATTACAGGATGGCTGATAAAAATATAAATTTAGATAAAACAAAGAACTTCACATATATAAATAAGTTACATAATCCATCAAAATAAATAACAATTAAAGACTACAAAATAAAATATTGAGTACAGATTGACAGGAAAAAGAGCAAAATATATTGCAAGGAGATGAGACAATAATTACGTAAAAGGAAAATATCATACTGAAATAGCTGCAAATGCTCGATACACTTGGTTACGAAAACTTCCAAGGCTTACAGCACCAAGCACATCACACCTCCCATGGAGTCCATTGTAGGTGGTTGAGATTATGGAAACAAAGCCACGCTTTGTGACCTCAATGCGACTCTGTGGGACATGTAAAATGTGCTCGGCAAGCCTTGTCCGTCGTGAGGGAACATGTAAACTAAAGGGATTGGCATCAGTAATATTAAAATGATTGTGGAAGTGTTTGAAAAGGAATAAACAATCATTAACAGACCGTCTAACAGAAAGTGGAGAAAGTTTGTATAGGTCACACAATTCAAAATATTCAAGGTTACATATACCATTATTAAGATTTGTATACTTATAATTAAGAAATCGACGTTGAACTCTTTTAATCCTGGTTGTCTGATTATGATGAGATGGAATTAAACATAACTGTACAATATTCAAGATGAGGTCTAACAAGGGTACAATACAGGGTCCGGAGTGCACGTTCATTCTTAATCGATCAAAAATTACGCTATATTAAACCTGACATCAGAGTCAGTGATTTGAATTGCTGGCATACTGTCCAAGTTGTAAGAATGAAGGGCTAGCTTGTCATTGGATTGATCAGGATTTGGTTGGTACACAGACTGGAAATATTTCATCAGCTGTTCGGTCTCAAGCGTTCTCATTTAAAAGAAAACACGGAAATATTCCTTTAAAAACAAACTTTATATTTTCTGTCAAAATGCTTTGTTACACTTTTCTCATGACAAATATACTCTACGATGAGCTGAACATTTTACAGGTTGGTTAATTAATATAGGCATATTCTAGATTTAAATAAATAGAGTTAGCATACTCATGGAAACATGTAGTTTTGCCAACATTGCCAATGATGTACATTACTTTAAGAATAGGTGGTAAGTTTACATGAGGATCAAACAAGAGAAATATGACCCCATGACTCCTCCTAGCTTCGCCATTGGTTGATGACTACCAAATGGTTTAGATGACTTAATAAAGGGGCAGTAACGTCACGATCAGAGCAGACTTTCAACAGGACATGGAATCGGTGTCCTAGTTAAAGATGAACACAGTGACTGAAAATTACTGGATCATTTATGCAGCAGCAATGGTAATATGACCTTATCATGTGGGGTATTATGGCAGTCACCGAGTTAATATAAAACGAGAACTCCGATTCCATGCCTGGTTGATCGTGACGATATTGTTACTATAACTTACAATTTCATAAATAGAAATAAATTTCCTTTTAATATTTATTCATAGAGGGCGCTGACGGACAGGCGAAGACTGGACTTCTTCAAGAGCTGGACCTGATGAAAAAAGTTGGTTCACATCCAAACGTAGTCAGATTGCTTGGGTATTGTATAGAGACAGGTAAACCACCCTTTGACCTCACATCAATCAATGTGTCTTCTGTCTAAGAGGCATTAATACCTTAATTGAGAATGCCGAAATTTAAGAGCTTGAGAATCTTCAAACGAGGTAAATTCCAGATCAGATTTCCACACCTTTGATTAGTTTGTATTTGTAATAGCATTGGTATAGCATTGGTAATGTTGGCCAAACTGCTTCTACGAGTTTGCGTGTGCATTCTATTTGGATAAAACTTTCATAGGTTAGTTTTATGATATATTTCTTGAAAATAGTGGGTTGAAATGAATGTTCGTTTCCAAATACTGATATTGTACTTTCCCTTTTAAAAGACACACTGGTGTGCATGTACATTTAGTTTTATATGTTGCGGTTTAGTAATTATGAATAATTCATAATTAACGCTGAACAATCGTCTTGTCTGTCTGTCTGTCTGTCGGGCTGTCTGGCTGTCTGTCTGTCTGTCTGTCTTTCTTTCTGCGCGTTGGTCAATCTTATAGTCTGCTTGTGAAATGTTTATAATTTTGTTTCTTGTCGCTTGTCTATTTTGGCGGCAGATCCTGTCTACGTCATCGTTGAATACCTTGGTAAGGGGGACCTCAAGAGCGTTCTCATTGACTGTAGATCCAAAGACACTGGTACAGGCTACTCTAACATACCTGGCTTGAGTAAATCACTCTCTCAGACCTTAGTCAAGTTTGCAAGGGATGTTGCCAATGGAATGGCCTTCTTGTCATCACAAAAGGTGAACTTGTTTGTTCAAATATTACAGTAACATACAACACCTAGTAATATGCCTAATCCATTCACAGGTGAATAATAAAGCGATGGCAGATATATGACCTATCAGGCAATTAAAACTTTCTGATTGGTCAAGACTTGATTGCGGTATAATTATGTCCAATATAGACCAGTCATTATTAAAATCTGGCCAGTGCGTGTAAGCCGCATAATTAAGCCAGCGTATGAAACGTGACTGGGAATGAGCCAATCATAGTGTAGAAGTTTGTTTCGCATCATGCAGGGATCACTAAAAATTAGAAAGCAACATGTGATAGTTTCAGATTATAGTTGGAATGTTTCTGCGACAATTGGGAATTGCTTATAGGCAAGTGTTTTTAATCATAGCACTGATCTTGCAAACAGATGCCAAAATAGTGCTATTTTAATTGAACGATTTTGTATTTATATTTTGTTGTTGTTAACGGGTATTCACCAAAGGAAAGAGACAATATTGGTTATAACGTGTATTCACCAAAGGAAAGAGACAATATTGGTTATAACGTGTATTCACCAAAGGAAAGAGACAATATTGGTTATAACGGGTATTCACCAAAGGAAAGAGACAATATTAGTTATAATGTGTATTCACCAAAGGAAAGAGACAATATTGGTTATAACGTGTATTCACCAAAGGAAAGAGACAATATTGGTTATAACGTGTATTCACCAAAGGAAAGAGACAATATTGGTTATAACGGGTATTCACCAAAGGAAAGAGACAATATTGGTTATAACGTCTATTCACCAAAGGAAAGAGACAATATTGGTTATAACGGGTATTCACCAAAGGAAAGAGATTGGTTATAACGGGTATTCACCAAAGGAAAGAGACAATATTGGTTTATAACCATGGTAAGAACATAACACAATTATTACCCGAAAGAGAACTTTCAAAGTTTGGTTATTCCTTGTAGCCCTGTATCTAGATAGTAAGCATTCCCATAGAAACTCATATTAGCAGTCTTGCCAACTTTGACAATGTTAATAATAATAATAATGTCGACTTATATAGCGCACGTATCCACCAAACTGGTGCTCAAGGCGCATTATATTATTACCCCTGCTCATCAGGCTCATAAATCATTCCTGAAACCATCTCAGCTCCCTGGGGAGTATACAGCTCAATAATCAAACACATAAACAACTCTGCCCTCACAGGTACCCATTTACTCCTGGATGGAGATAGAAGCAATTATGGTAAAGTGTCTCGCTGAAGGACACAAGCACCACGGTCGCGGCAAGGATTCGGACCCACATTCTGACGACTCAGCCATCAGAACACAAATCCAATGTTGTACCGTACCTTGCTTTTAAATCATTTCAATATTTTATTTTGCAATAGGTATTCCATGATGCTCAACTGTTGGAATCAGAATCCAAAGAAGCGACCCGATTTCCAGAGTCTCTTCAGACAGTTGGACCAGATTTTGATGGTTGAAGCGGTAAATGTTATTTCATTAATTAATTATTTAACTATTTGTTCGTCCCTTCGTTGGTCCCTCGTCCCTTCGTTTGTTCGTTCTTTCGTTCATTTTACTCACTCACTCACTTACTCAACCATCCATCCATCCATCCATCCGTCCATCATCCATCCATCCATCCATCCATCCATCCATCCATCCATCCATCCATCCATCCATCCATCCATCTATCCATCCATCTATCCATCCACTTATTTATGTTTATATTATTATTATTATTTTAATTATTATATTGTTTTATAAATTACCTGCAATATGATTGACGTAAATGTCTGGAAGCTGCTTTAAACTGTAATTTGACTTTCCCTCAAAGGTTCACAGAATGAGCATCAAAATGAAACATTTAAATAATAGGCAGAGGGGCCTCTATAAGGAATTGAATAATGACAAATGAGAATAAATAAATTGAATGATGGCTCACTAACCTGCAGTGCCTCGCCGTTGAGATATTTACTTTGGTATTGTTAAAGGTATTTTTGACATGTGTATTTCAGTAAATTATGATCGTTTAAAGGAAATTTGTTTTCCTCAGTAGATTGCTATAAAATAGGCGATAATGATCAGTGAGGCTATAAGACGGGAATCTACGAGCTTCTGTCTGTTCACGCGGTGAAAAACCAGAAAATTCGAGACCTGAAAATAAAATTGTATGCATTTGGGGCATTTGAGATCAAAAGCTTATATTTCATTGTAAACATTGTTTTTCTTCGGATTTCCGTTCGTCAACAGGATTACATCATTGTCGATAATCTCGACGAAAGCATCTACGAGGTCGCAGTGATCAGAGAAGGCAGCGAGAAACTGTGAGAGTTGGTTTCCTATAGTCACACGGGAATATACGACGAATTGCGAGACAAATAAAGCCGTATGGACCATTTAAAGAAACACGTAATTGTAATGTTATAGAGAAGTACGAAATGATATTATTATTAATATGTAAGTGTGTTATAAATAACAATATGTCATAATTATGTATCGAATATGACTAAAGCTCCCTGTCATGTATATTTCTTTCTTTTTTAATGCTGGATATGCAGCAAAATCTCCGCTTTTGTTATTTGTTTGTCTATATATATAATACAAATAAATAATAAATAAATAATAATGATAATAATTTTCCAAAATTTAACCAATATTATGACCATGTTTCATGTAAATTGCTATTACAACATTGTTATTTGAAAACTTACATTCATTTCAAACCTGTAGTTTTCAAGTAATATATCATAAAACTAACCTGTATAAATTTCGTGATATATATTTCATATAGCTGCTCACGGATTAGATTTCAAGTAATATATTATAAAACTAACCTGTACAAATTTCGTGACATATATTTCATATAGCTGCTCACGGTTTGCATTTCAAGTAATATATTATAAAACTAACCTGTACAAATTTCGTGACATATATTTCATATAGCTGCTCACGGTTTAGATTTCAAGTAATGTATCATCAAACTAACCTGTACAAATTTCGTGACATATATTTCATATAGCTGCTCACGGTTTGCATTTCAAGTAATATATTATAAAACTAACCTGTACATATTTCGTGACATATATTTCATATAGCTGCTCACGGTTTGCATTTCAAGTAATATATTATAAAACTAACCTGTACAAATTTCGTGACATATATTTCATATAGCTGCTCACGGTTTAGATTTCAAGAAATATATCATCAAACTAACCTGTACAAATTTCGTGATATATATTTCATATAGCTTCTCACGGTTTAGATTTCAAGTAATATATCATAAAACTAACCTGTACAAATTTCGTGATATATATTTCATATAGCTGCTCACGGTTTGCATTTCAAGTAATATATTATAAAACTAACCTGTACAAATTTCGTGACATATATTTCATATAGCTGCTCACGGTTTAGATTTCAAGAAATATATCATCAAACTAACCTGTACAAATTTCGTGATATATATTTCATATAGCTGCTCACGGTTTAGATTTCAAGTAATATATCATCAAACTAACCTGTACAAATTTCATAACATATATTTCAAAAAGGTGCCGCGGTTTGGAGAAAACAGCGAAAAACGTTTGAATTTTTTCTTCTTTCTGTTTTGATGTTTTTGAAGTTGCCAGACGCCATTTTTTGTAAACTTTTGTAAACAGTTTTAGTTTTCTCCAAGATGGAGTTAGGGGAACTAAATAATTTTCCATAATGACTGTAACGTGTACCAACTTTAATTACCAATGTCATACCTTCACTTCAGAAAACAGAACGGTTTTCTGATCTGTTTGTTCTTTTGAATTTTTTGTTTAATTTTTTTTGATAGAGGTCACTGCTTGTACTAATCTGGTTTATGTCCGTGGTCACGTTTACTCTTCAGTAATTAGGATTCTGATTTTTTTCTCATCTAGTTCGTTTTCCGTTTGACATTATTATTGTCCATTTTACGGTTGCTTAGAGGAGAAGTTTGGAGCCTAACTCGTATAAGGCCAAAACAAATGAGGACACAGAATAACTACCCCTCCCTCTTTTAACTGGGTCAAAGTGGGTCGAATGTTTCGATGTCGGACAAATCTTTCGTTTCAAATCGTTCAGTTATATTTCTGTAAATAAACTTAAAAAGTGATAAAATAGTTTTAAAACGGTTTATATTTCTGAAATTTAAGGACCCGTAAAAATTCATCTTAGACTTACACATTAAAGAGAAACAGTAAATATTGATTAAGATTAATATTTCTTCATTAGCTCTACGTATAATTGTAGGTACTATCAATACAAGTTTAAAATAAAATTGTATCAATATAAAATAGGAAATTAATTGATGCAAAAGTACATTTTATTCTAACTCCAGCCATATTCAAACTGTTATACACTCTAAAAACTAAAGTATTGAATTAACATTTTAAAGAGTTTGGTTGTTGATAACTCTTTATAAAGTTAGATTCAACTTTTAAAATTGTTGAAGTGATAACGTTAGACTTAACCTGACTCCGTGTTAATTTAACACTTTCTTTGAGTTGAATTAAACTACATTAAGTGTTGTCACTCACTGAACTTTTATGTGTCGATTCAACACTTTAGTTTTAAGAGTGTATTATATTCATTTTATCTTCATTTTATATTTTTTAAAGAGATAATCTAATGACCCTTTAATAAAGTTTACATTCATCATCCAGTAGTTCATTTAGACATTTTATAAAGCTCTAGAGTAGATATTCATGAACAAATAATGGTTCTCAGTTCTGAGTACGTACAACGCATTTTAATCAACGCTTCCTTTGTAACTCCTAAAGTACACTTAGACTTGCATAAGTTGCTACAGTAAACAATAATAAGCAAATAATCATTTCGATAAAGTTTCTATTTCTTTATGCTTTCTGTTATAAATCATTAATTATTAGTATAGCAAATTTGTTTAACATGTAAAGGTTACAATTCCGCTTTAAACAAAATTAAATCATCTAATTAGTGTAGCATTTGAAACAAACTTAAAAACATGGTAGCTGTATACTTATAACAATTGTTAGCGATGAAGATTTGCATACGGCACTACAATTAACAGTAATAAGCAGTTAATCATTCTTAAAGGTTGCAATTCAACCTTTGTTTAAATTGTCAGACTTAATTTTTATGAGTGTTTCAAAGTATTACAATTGGAAGCTATAACAATTTCATGAATTCATCGGTTTTAAACAAATACTGTGACACTTAACCTGAGTGATTCGAGTAAATTTTGTTCAGACAGTGTTATTCATATTAAAGCAGTATGCCATGTATAAACAGTTATCGCCATCTTGGCTAAACTATGAAGTGGATCAAAGTGTCTTTCTATTGAAACTTGATAATCACACACTGGAAATGTCTCTTATCATAAACAGGGTAATTCTTAATAAGATACTAAAACTGAAACAGAGATATTTGCACGAGCCGTGCTTCCTTTGAAACCGAAACACCGGACAAAGATTCAAAACCCGCACTCCTCGTGGGAGAGGTTGATCAAGGGTCAAGGCAGGACGTGAATGTTAAGGTATAGCACCACTCCAGTATATCCCCGACCAGGTATAAACCCTTATCACACTGTCCAATCCCCTGTACGCAAGTTAGATTACAATCTATATGTAAGGGACCAGAATATTTTGTCAGATTCTAAATACTTGCAATTATCATGGCAGTAACTTTGGCTGCAGTTTCCAGCCAGTCGTACCATTCCATTTCGCTGCACAAGCTCTCGATGGTGGTCCAGAGTATGTCGCCAGCGTAGCTGTCTTTGATGAGCTGAAAGATGGCCTCAGCTTTGGCATAGGCACTGCCCCCGGCTGCATCCCAGGCTGCCACGAAAGCCTCCATCGCCTTCTCCAATTTTGAGGAAGCTTGGATTTCTCGAACGACTTTTTCAATAGTGCACTCAATCACTGATTCACTTGGGGTTACTGAAATTCCCACTGCCGACAAAACCAGAAGTACAGCCTCAACTACAATACTGGCGTACTGCTTTTTGGTAGCCCAGTCGACGTCAGCAAATGAAGTGAGAGCTCGTGCGGGTGCGAACGATTTCCCTCCTCGTGTCAGCTCCACCCAGTGTTTCCCGTCGCCCATCTTGGTGATATCCATGCGGAACGTTGGAATTCTGAGGGCCCCTTGAATCAACTTGATTCTTTCCCTGGACAGGTGTTTTGCGAGTCGCTGGGCAATGTCCTGTGGCTCTCCAGCGAGCTCCTCGGCCAGTTTCACATATTCGGTTGCTGTGTCCCTTGCAGCTTGAATAAGTTTCTTCTTTCTGTCAGGATCTGCATTCAGTTTGGCGTATTCGGCTGGAGCGTAGTTCTGGATTTGTTCCAATGCCCCATCGCATGCCTTAGTGATGATATCGCTTTGTGTTGCCATGTTAGCTGAAGAATATGTAAGTATATCAAAAAAATAAATAAATAGCTTTTACTTATCAAATAATCCACAGGCGAAAAGAGACTTTATAATAAATATTGATTGAATCGAGATTTAACGTGCAGATATAGCTTTACTTACTCGGGTCATGTTTGGGAAAAAAATAGTACAACGGTACAACATTGTTGATTGCCATATTATCTAATTATTATCTAAAACCTTATTTGGTGTAAATTTGGTTCACAATCTTCCTGATAAATTAATTTGTCTGAAATGCTTTCAGAATTGTTATGTCGAATATTCATTAAAAAAATCGTTGTTTTCTCAAAAACATGAGTATTGGTGTTATAAAACTGTTACATGTTTTAATTGTTTTTTCCTACTGAAAACTAGAGGGTTGAAATGAAGTTACGTCACCAACAACCAATTTTGTACCTTCTCTTTAACAGAAAACACCTTCTCATTAACAGAAATTGCAAAGGAATTACGAGATAAGTACGAGAGAAACCATGACTGTAAAACTATTCCAACGTCATTGCGATTCGATTATCTCAAAACACACTGACAATTTTTCAATGCAGTGCCGCTGGTACACTCCAATTCGTTTCACAAGATCTTGTGAAGGAAGTCGCAAAGTATCAGGGGTGGCCATATATGGTTTTGTTGAAACGTGACTCTGCGAGTGAGCGCTATTTTGAGTAGCTCCCGGATTTGACAACATTTTACTTGTTTTCACAGTTTTACTTGCACGTTTTGGTTCATCTATGTTTTTATTGATGTTTTCTGCCTCTCATGTGCAATTTTGAGAAATTAATCAACCTCAACTTGAGAAAACTCTGAATTGCATTCGTCGTTTTTGAAAGTCCTGGACTGTCGATGCATTCATCTGTGCATGCAGGCTTACTCAACCGTTTAGCGCGCCACAGCAAAATCTCTTCTCGGAACCTTGGGCGGGCGGCGGCCAGCTTGTCATCAGAATGCGGCGGGTGTACTCAACTCAACAGCTTCGTGCATACCAGAAATTAATCCTGCCAAACTTTCTCGGACCATTTTCTCTACTGTACGGGAACTTAGCATATGCTGAAGCCCACCAACACGTCGGCCTGGTCGCAGAGATTAAATAGTTCAGTTCGTCAACTACTATGGTGCCATCCCGACTACGGAACTTTGCAAATCTTTGTTGACATCAAAAAGATAAACCCACAGACTTGATCGCACTCTTAATGTGAGTACTCTCAATGCTCGTTCTATATGTAATACGCGGATGTTTTAGAAGTTTTCATTGAATCTAACGTCGATATTCCGGCCATCACGGAAACCTGGTTGAAAGGAAACGATGCTGTTACCCCATCTGAACTTACATTTTTGGGTCATAAGTTTGTTCACAACCCTAGATTAACTAAATCTGTGGTATAGGCGTCGTCCTTTTGTACAAGCCTGAACTTAATGTACGTGAAAACAAGAATAAATATGTTTGTACTTCCTTTGAACACATGGAATGTGACATTTTAAGTGATAATTCTTTGCTTCGACAGATGGTTAGTAGTTTGTAAAATGGGGGTTCTGACTCACTTCCAAAAAATCGTTTTTTTGTTGTTCCAGGACCACTCTTCAAAACCGGTTCAGATCAGCTGCCATGGCTTGCTCTCCAGATCAGCTTCTTCTTTTTTTCTGGAGAGGCTAGATGGGTCGCTTGTTTTTTGTTTTTTTGTTTTTTAAACCCCGCCGCTGGGGTCGAAAAAAAAGATATAGAAAATAAAACTTAAAACATTTAAAAAAATGAAAAAATAAAATGTAGTAGTATAGTAAATCAGTATGACTAAGTATTTATCGAAGTGGACATTGGCAGAATTGAAGAATTTTGCGCGCGAGCATGGATTATCAGTAGAACGAGACAGTAGAACGAACAGAGTTAATAAACTGTCTTATTATAACGCCGTAAAAAGATATAAAAGACAACATAAACTCGTACCGTGGTATAAATTAAGATTAGGTCAACTTAAAGGACATTTAAAAATTAAAAAACTCCTTTACCAGAGCATGGCAGCGGGAGAAGAGGGCAACACACCAAAAAAGACTACATCGACGCCATTAAAAGGTTTTACGCTCCAGAAGAAGAGTTGAGATTCGATGAACCACCCATCGATGGCGGAATGTATTTGCGGCAACGAAATATGACCGTACCGCTAGGTCATAGCAAAGAAAAAGATCCGAGCGTATTTTTCACCGCGGTTAAACCAAAGATTGTAGACAAGTTAACCTCAGACTTGCGAGAATTTGGAGGTATAAAGTTTATTTGGCGATTCAATTGCATAAAGAGAAACCGAATGATACGATCGATTATGAATTTCCAACGTTTCATCATAATCGATACATCGTTTTGCTACCCGCGGACGATCTTGTTGATATCGAAGAAAAATTACCCGCGGCCTTTGCGGAAATCCAAGAGGCTATAGAAAAGTGGACGCACAACGGTTCTGGATGGATTATAGATCGTATTGAAACGATGAGAATAACCATCGTGAGATATCAACCTTTGAGAGGCGGTTCTTATATCGAGCTACCCGAATACATAAAGAACAAACAAGCGTGCATCAACGTAGAAAACAAAGACGATGATTGTTTGCGATGGGCGCTTCGTTCCGCTCTTTTTCCCGCTGAAAAAAATGCTGATAGAATGTCTAGCTATCCTACGAGAGATGGTTTAAATTTTGATAAAATCGATGCTCCAACTCGGAGCGGCTATACCACCGAAGCCTCTCTACAAAAACACATCCCAGAGTGTGATGGAATTGGCTACAGAGAGGTTAAAATTGAGATGCCGATCGAGGGTAAAAATGAACTACGTTTTATAAATTTTTATAAAAAGATGAAAGTTCCTTTCGTTATATACGCGGACTTTGAAGCGATACTTAAAAAGATTGACGATGCGAGTATAACCAATACTAAATAATTCAAGAGCACGTCGTTTGCGGGTATTCGTACATTGTCGTTCGATGCGATGGTCAAACTCAACATCCAAGGGTATACAGGGGCCAAGATGCTTCCAAACACTTTTTAAATGAATTGCAAAAAGAAGTAAAAAACATTAACGAGATATTTGAAAACACTAGAGGAGGAACAACCTTAGAGGAGGAGCAACCATGGTAAGCCAGAGATACGCAAAAGCAAACAATCCATACCTCAAAAATTACGACTCATCAAAACCTACGAATTATATACAATATTTAGACGCGAATAATCTGTACGGGTGGGCGATGAGTCAACCTCTTCCAACTGGAAAATTTAAATGGTTATCGAGAGCCGGGATTAACTCGTTGGAATCGAAGGGAGTAAACATGAATTTGAATCAAGGCTACATTTTAGAAGTGGATCTCGAATATCCTAAAGAATTGCACGATTCTCACAACGCATTTTCACTCGCGCCAGAGTCGTTGGTGGTACCGAGGGAATGGATGTCTAATTATCAGCTCGAGCTATAGGCGACAGACCCGCTCCAAAAGTAAAAAATAATAATTCCCAATTTAGGCAACAAAACAAAATACGTGCTTTATTATCGTAATTTGCAATTGTATTTACAACTCGGTATGAAACTAACTAAAATTCATCGCGTTTTAAAATTTGATCAAGCGCCTTGGATGAGGTCGTATATCGATTTAAACACGAATTTGAGAAAAAATGCCGAGTCAGATTTTGAAAAAGACTTGTACAAGCTCATGAACAATTAAGTCTTTGGAAAAACGATGGAAAATTTAAGAAATCGGGTTAACGTGAATCTAATGAGATTAAACGATGAAAAAGACGAAGAACGTTTGCGTAAAGCAATCGCAAAGCCATCTTTTGCCGATATTTTCAACGCAACTTGTTTGCGGCGCTTGCCGCGGCTCTTCATTTAAAGTTTTCGCAACTTCTTCCATTATTATATAATGCTCGAAATATTTTTTCAAAATTTGCTTCGCTCTAGTCAACGGTTTTATAAATTCATCGTTTACGTACGAATATTTACGATTCAAATATACAACTCCACCGAGTACCAAACACCGAGTACCAAACAGTACCAAACACAAAATCCAACTAAACATTTGATTATCATATTTATCTATAAATATTATTATAATCTGTCCAAGTAACCAACTACGACCTGTCCAAGTAATAATAATAATAATAATAATAAACAGTTTTTATATAGCGGTCTAGCGCACCGAACTCAAGTTCTGGTGTTGCCATCAGCAGGGTGTGGGTTCGAGCCCCGGTCGTGACACTTGTGTCCTTGAGCAAGGTACTTAACCATAATTGCTTCGTCCTTCGGATGGGACGTAAAGCCGTAGGTCCCGTGTGTTGTGTAATGCACGTAAAATGGTCCTGGGTACGACTTTAAAAACTGCATCCAACCTGGAGAGGGATGGGCGCCGCCAGGTTTAATTGCCCAAGACACACCACATGATGATCGTCTGTGGTGCCCCAACGACCCTCCGGGGTTATGGGATAGGTGAAGGTGAAGGTGATATAGCGCAAAATTACAATAAAGTCTCAGAGCGCTTTAGGAAAGGGGAAAGGAGAAAAACCAGAAGTGAGGTATACAATGAGCAAGAATAAAACAAAACAGGTACATTTTTACAACAAAAACTATAGATAGAACTACAAAATACATACAATGAATACATAAGTTATTTGACAAAGTTATTTGACAAAGAGATAAGTTATTTGACAAAGAGATAAGTAACCTACTAAGTAACCTACTACGACCTGTCCAAGTAACCTACTACGACCTGTCCAAGTAACCTACTAAGTAACCTACTACGACCTATCTAAGTAACCTACTAAGTAACCTACTACGCCCTGTCCAAGTAACCTACTAAGTAACCTACTACGACCTATCTAAGTAACCTACTAAGTAACCTACTACGACCTATCCAAGTAACCTACTACGACCTGTCCAAGTAACCTACTAAGTAACCTACTACGACCTATCTAAGTAACCTACTACGACCTATCCAAGTAACCTACTAAGTAACCTACTACGACCTGTCCAAGTAACCTACTACGACCTGTCCAAGTAACCTACTAAGTAACCTACTACGACCTATCTAAGTAACCTACTAAGTAACCTACTAAATAACCTACTACGACCTGACCAAGTAACCTACTACGACCTGTCCAAGTAACCTACTAAGTAACCTACTACGACCTATCTAAGTAACCTACTAAGTAACCTACTACGACCTATCCAAGTAATCTACTAAGTAACCTACTACGACCTATACACAGATGAGTCTAGTATTTCGTAATCGGTCGGTTGATCCGTTTTTAAAATCAACTTGCAATGTTTGGCTCTTTTTAATTCTCGATTAATTTCCATTCTGGTCTCTTGATTCGGTATGTACGTCATTTTCTCGAAGACAATTTTCGAACGAGTCTCTATCTTTACAATAAAATATACACAACCATTTTAGTTGCTCTCTAAAATCTTTCAACACGCTATTATATTTTTGCGAAAGAATCCAACAGCTGTGTTTGGCGTGCCTACCGCTAAAAGCCAACTGACTGATCATACATTTATTATTTTTATCATATTTTCTATGTTTTAACGCGGAGCAGTCGTCGATTATAAACAGCGTCTCATCTCCTTTGAAAACATTGTGGTAAATTTCTATAACTTTGTTTAGCGTCGAGTCGCTCAAATCGTTAATGTACACTCGCTCATCGTTCCAAATCCATTTTCTGTTTTGGTAGGCGAGATTTTCTGCGACGGTCGGACATAGTATAAAGATATACTCAAAATATTTACGATATTCTTTTTCATCTTCCAATAGATTTAAAGCAAATTCTGTTTTTCCGCATCCGGTTTGACCGCAAATCAATGCGGCAACATGTTTAATAATATTCAACATGATTTTTTAAAATTAATATATCGCGGAATAAAATCGTCCATTTTCAATATTGAGTTGAGCGTCCATGATGATGTAAATGTAGCAGTATAATTTGCCGGCAGCTTCCGACTGTTTTTCGAGTTGAATGGTAATCCCTTCGGATAAGTTTCTACTCGCCTTCCACTTCCGTGGACTTTGTTGTCGTCGTTGCTTCTCATATCTAAAAACAAACCGTATTTATCTAGTAAATAATCGGCTTGTTTCACATTCGATAGAACCAAAGCTTTGGTTACTCTCATAGCGTGTTCTTCTCTCGAATCTCCGAAATATTTCTGAATTTCTTCCCAGTGTTGATACCTGCTCTTCCCTTGCGCGTAAAGTTGATTAAGGACTCCTTCTATAGTAATTGAAATTTTATTAATCTTTGGATTATAAAATTTAAAAGTATATTTTACATCGGACTCTTTGAATAAAAGCAATATTCCTTTCATGCTTTTTGCCGGCGTATTGAGATTTACATTCCACGTTTTATCTCTCTTGTTTAACCGTTTTACGCTTTGTCTCAAAAATCTGTCGTACAATATAGCCAACTTGTCGCTATATTGATTTCTAATCATTTGAGCGAGTTGCGGATTGGTAGCAACCTCGTATTCTAGAGAAATT
>CM055816.1:49000846-49053429 GCA_029582265.1 Zoroaster sp. YZ-2022
TTATGTTATTAATTAATTAAATTTGTTGTGAAAATTTTGCTACAAAAACCTATCAAATCCACTTTTTTGGAACACATGAAACAACTAAACAATTGAGACAGCGTGATGCGAAACAAACTTCTACACTATGATTGGCTCATTCCCAGTCACGTTTCATACGCTGGCTTAATTATGCGGCTTACACGCACTGGCCAGATTTTAATAATGACTGGTCTATATCGGACATAATTATACCGCAATCAAGTATTGATCAATCAGAAAGTTTTAATTGCCTGATAGGTCATATATCTGCCATCGCTTTATTATTCACCCGTGAATGGATTAGGCATATTACTAGGCGTTGTATGTTACTGTAATATTTGAACAAACAGGTTCACCTTTTGTGATGACAAGAAGGCCATTCCATTAGCAACATCCCTGGCAAACTTGACTAAGGTCTGAGAGAGTGATTTACTCAAGCCCTGTATGTTAGAGTAGCCTGTACCAGTGTCTTTGGATCTACAGTCAATGAGAACGCTCTTGAGGTCCCCCTTACCAAGGTATTCAACGATGACGTAAACAGGATCTGGCGCCAAAATAGACCAGCGACAAGAAACAAAATTATAAACGTTTCACAAGCAGACTACAAGATTGACCAACGCACAGAAAGAAAGAAAGACAGAAAGACAGACAGACAGACAGACAGACAGACAGACCGACAGACAGGACAATTGTTCAGCGTTAATTATGAATTATTTATAATTACTAAACCGCAACATATGAAACTAAATGTACAAGCACACCAGTGTGTCTTTTAAAAGGGAAGGTACAATATCAGTATTTGGAAACGAATGTTCATATCAATCCACTATTTACAAGAAATGTATCATAAAACTAACCTATGAAAGTTTGATCACAATAGAATGCACACGCAAACTCGTAGAAGCAGTTTGGCCAACATTACCAATGCTGTACGTACCCTTACAAATACAAACTAATCAAAGGTGTGGAAATCTGATCTGGAATTTACCACGTTTGAAGATTCCCAAGCTCTTAAATTTCGGCATTCTCAATCAAGGTATTAAGGCCTCTTAGACGGAAGACACAAGTCAAAGGAGAAATGACTCATTGAGCTATTCATTGATTGATGTGAGGTCAAAGGGTGGTTTACCTGTCTCTATACAATACCCAAGCAATCTGACTACGTTTGGATGTGAACCAACTTTTTTCATCAGGTCCAGCTCTTGAAGAAGTCCAGTCTTTGCCTGTCCATCAGCGCCCTCTATGAATAAATATTAAAAGGAAATTTATTTCTATTTATGAAATTGTAAGTTATAGTAACAATATCGTCACGATCAACCAGGCATGGAATCGGAGTTCTCGTTTTATATTAACTCGGTGACTGCCATAATACCCCGCATGATAAGGTCATATTACCATTGCTGCTGCATAAATGAGCCAGTAATTTTCAGTCACTGTGTTCATCTTAAACTAGGACACCGATTCCATGCCCTGTTGAAAGTCTGCTCTGATCGTGACGTTACTGCCCTTTTATTAAGTCATCTAAACCATTTGGTAGTCATCAACCAATGGCGAAGCTAGGAGGAATCATGGGGTCATATTTCTCTTGTTTGATCCTCATGTAAACTTACCACCTATTCTTAAAGTAATGTACATCATTGGTAATGTTGGCAAAACTGCATGTTTCCATGAGTATGCTTACTCTATTTATTTGAATCTAGAATATGCCTATATTAATTAACCAACCTGTAAAATGTTCAGCTCATCGTAGAGTATATTTGTCATGAGAAAAGTGTAACAAAGCATTTTGACAGAAAATACAAGTTTGTTTTTAAAGGAATATTTCCGTGTTTTCTTTTAAATGAGAACGCTTGAGACCGAACTGCTTGTTTTTAGATATCTTATATTTATGTAATTTTTTTTAAATAATTCTTTGTGATGCGCATATGAACATATATGTATGAATCATGCGCAATATAAGCAATAAATTATTATTATTATTATTATTAACTGCTGATGAAGTATTTCCAGTCTGTGTACCAACCAAATCCTGATCAATCCAATGACAAGCTAGCCCTTCATTCTTACAACTTGGACAGTATGCCAGCAATTCAAATCACTGACGCTGATGTCTTTCGTAAACTCTCAGAGACTAAAGTTTCGAAAGCCAGTGGACCGGATAACTTATCAGCTTCCTTGTTGAATTCCTATGCTGATATTTTTTGTGGTCCGCTGTCACATCTGTTTCGAATGGCACTACGTTTCGGTACCTACCCCTCTCAATGGAAGGTTGCCAGTATAGTTGCTATTCACAAATCCGGTAAAAAACAGAATGTAGCCAACTATCGACCCATTTTCTTACTTCCACAAGTGTCAAAGGTCTTTGAGAAAATTTTGTGTGAGCAAATTATGCAACATGTACAACCAGCAGTCTCTGAGCAACAGCATGGATTTGTCCCTAGGTAGACTGTTCCACCAATCACACATCACTTCTCTGGGAGGCATACCATGCTGTTGACCGGGGCGGCAGTTGGACGTTGTCTACAGACTTCTCAAAGGCCTTTGACCGTGTTTCTCATGACCTACTTTTGTACAAGTTGACATCATACAATCTCCATCCTAATCTCTTGTTCTTATTACGTAGTTATTTAACCAACAGAAAACACAGAGTAGTTGTTGACGGACAGTGTTCCTCATGGAATTCGGTCCCATCTGGGATCCCACAGGGTTCAATTCTTGGCCCCTTACTTTTCACTCTGTTTGTTAATGACATCCCACAGTATTTAAGTAGCAATTGCTTAATGTTTGCAGATGACCTGAAAATCTTTCGTCGAATTTCTTGTGTTGCTGACAGTGCCGATTTACAGCATGATTTGGATACCCTCTTTTCTTGGTCTCTAGACTGGCGACTGTTTTATCAACATTAACAAGTGTAGCTTCATTTCGTTGACCCTTAAAAGGAAGCCAATTAGTTTCAATTACCATATAAATAATAATGTTCTTAACCAGGTAACTGTTCATAAGGATCTTGGTGTTTTCATTGACTCAAGGCTTAGTTTTGTCCACAATGTAGATTATATTATCAAAAAGGCTAATCGCATGTCAGGTTTAATATAGTGTAATTTTTGATCGATTAAGAATGAACGTACACTCCGGACTCTGTATTGTACCCTTGTTAGACCTCATCTTGAATATTGTACAGTTATGTTTAATTCCATCTCATCATATCAGACAACCAGGATTGAAAGAGTTCAACGTCGATTTCTTAATTTCATGTATACAAATCTTAATAATGGTATATGTAACCTTGAATATTTTGAATTGTGTGACCTATACAAACTTTCTCCACTTTCTGTTAGACGGTCTGTTAATGATTGTTTATTCCTTTTCAAACACTTCCACAATCATTTTAATATTACTGATGCCAATCCCTCTAGTTTACATGTTCCTCTCACGACGGACAAGGCTTGCTGCCGAGCACATTTTACATGTCCCAAAGAGTCGCATTGAGGTCACAAAGCGTGGCTTTGTTTCCAGAATCTCAACCACCTACAATGGACTCCATGGGAGATGTGATGTGCTTGGTGCTGTAAGCCTTGGAAGTTTTTGTAACCAAGTGTATCGAGCATTTGCAGCTATTTCAGTATGATATTTTAATTTTACGTAATTATTGTCTCATCTCCTTGCTATATATTTTGCTCTTTTTCCTGTCAATCTGTACTCAATATTTTATTTTGTAGTCTTTAATTGTTATTTATTTTGATGGATTATGTAACTTATTTATATATGTGAAGTTCTTTGTTTTATCTAAATTTATATTTTTATCAGCCATCCTGTAATTGGCGATTCTGTCGCTGTTGGATTTGGTCAATAAATAAATAAATAAATAAATAAATAAATAAATAAACAAATAAACAAATAAACAAACAAATAAACAAATAAATAAATAAATAAATAAATAAATAAATAAATAAATAAATAAATAAATAAATAAATAAATAAATAAATAAATAAATAAATAAATAAACAAATAAATAAACAAATAAATAAACAAATAAGTACCTAAACCACATCAAGTTAGATTTCGGATATCAATTCAGTAATTCTGTAATCAGGAGATAACCAATGTTGTATCTTGTCCTATAGTGCGCATTCTAAAATCTCTCAGAATTGACCCAGATATCAAAAGGGTCAGTTGCTACCAGACTCATTTCTGGATGAGACTGACCCAGGAACGTGATCACA
The DNA here is from genome assembly GCA_029582265.1 of Zoroaster sp. YZ-2022. Lineage (NCBI taxonomy): Eukaryota > Metazoa > Echinodermata > Asteroidea > Forcipulatida > Zoroasteridae > Zoroaster > Zoroaster sp. YZ-2022. Next base: position 49,005,092 of record CM055816.1, read on the forward strand.
GATAATCTAACTGACCTACACACTGGGTCAGAAAAAACGCTGAAATTGCTGAAAAGGATTCCGGGTAAGTCTGAACCAAAGTGGGTTGGGCATCTCTGGACCCTTTTTTCCATTTTATTTTTGACCTGAAATTTGTTTGAGGCCGCAAGCCCCTCACTTGGGATACCTTTGATTTGTTCATATGCTTTGACATAAACATGCACACAAACGTTATCATTATCATGGTCTTATCATTATCATGGTCTTTAATGGATGTACATAGTTTAATATTGACTGGGTTCATGTGTTATCTAGGCCTCGATATCAATTATGAATGTAACTTCAACTGTTGAATCAGCCATTTAAGAGTTCGGGCAGTGATACCCATTGTAAACGTTAAATCCAAATTGTTACAGAGTTATAACTGAAAACAAGATTTTGCATATTGATTTAACACTACACTATAGGAAGTTTAAGTAACAATACCTTTGAGCGTTTTAACGGCAATCTTCGTGCGTTTCCCGGATTCCTCGATCCCAAGTGCCGTACCCACCAGCACCCTCCTGAACGCGCCTCGGCCAATCTCGTTCTCGATCACAACGAGATATCGCGAGAATGACAGATCGGGTCCTACATTGCCATACGCTGCTTCTTTCAGTGCGGGGGACCTGCCGGTTTGGTCATCCAAGACAGTTTCATAGACTGGAGTCAAATCATTCAATGGAATATCTAAAAGAAATAAAAATTCACGTTCGGTTTGTGACCCTGCAATGGTCATTGATCGTACAATTTTTGTCAATTCCAATTTACTGTAATTATATTATTTCCGGCGTTACATAATACAGATCGAATTCAACCTGTTGGCCTAAGTAACGCAGAAGATATCTTTGTCAACCAATGGTTTCTATTGATATCCTCTTAATGAGAATATGGTTTCAATCAGGATATAGGTATCTTCCAATCGGGGTAGTATAGGTGTCCAACTCCGTGAACACTGGTAAGGCATAAGGGGTCTTTGTCAGCTAAATGTTTCTTGATTGGAGCCTATTGATATCCTCATTAGGAAAATAGGTTTTCAATTAGGATAAATCTATCTTCCAATAGGGATAGTCATTGGCGGATCCAGGGGGGCTAAGGGGGCTGTAGCCCCCCCCCTTAAAATCGTTTTAAAAAAATTTACAAATTAAAAAGGGAGAGAAAAAGAGAGAGAGGGGGAGAGGGGAGGGGAGAACGCACTCCCATTCCCTACCTACTTAGTATTGTACTAACCGTTGCGCATAGGAAGTGGCGGCACTCTTTGTAGCACTGAAAAATAATTGTTTTTGATTCTCAGCCCCCCCTAAAATATGTTCTGGATCCGCCCATGATAGTATACCGTAGTTGATATCGACACCGTGAGCACTAGTAACGCAGAATGTGTCTTTCCTGTTTAGTACCCAATGATATCCTCATTGGGAGAATATGGATTCAATCAAAATAAGAATATCTCCCAATCAGGATAGTATAATTGACATTGACTCAGTGAGCATAATTAGCCCTATGATAACAAAGTTTCCTTGAGCACTGATACCAAAATGTGGTGAAGTTTTGTTTCTTTATAAGCAGACGGCTTACTATGTCGAGTGTTCTTGCCTGATGTAGAAGTAGTGCTCCGCGATGTATGTGGTCCATCTGGTGCCCGATAACCTCTGCAAATATCGAAACATTGATACAGCATAAATCTAATATAAAATGAAATAAATCTAAAGATAATTTGTTGTTTTATTTAAACATGTCACTCTCTTAATATGACTATGGCTGTGTTCTATGCATTTGATTATAAACCGCTCACAGTATTCATGTATTTAAAAATGCTTGCTGGTGATTTTTTTTTCTCCTAACGAATTTTCTAAAAAGCAGGTGGTGGGTTGTCAAAACAACAACAAAATTAGTCTGGGGAGATGTAAACGAACATGCCTATTAAACATGTTCGTTTACGTCTCCCCCAGATTTGAGTCACTCTCTTAATATGACCATGGCTGAGCTCTACTAATGTTATGATTACGCTGTAGCGGATGGCCGCACATCATGTACGGTAAAACCCCACCACCTGCTTTTCGAAAATTCGTTAGCCGAAGAAAAAAATCCCCAGCAAGCACGGAATAGTACGGAAGCTTAAATGACCATCCGTGTTACTTAGATTATTTATCATGGAAAGACGGAATAGTTATCTTGAAAACACTGATTGCCTTTGTCTTTCCATGATAAAGAAAACCTCTGTAACTCGGAAACATGGATGGTCATTTAAGCTTCCGTAGAATAGGCCATGTGCATACATGAATACTGTGAGCGGTGTATAATTACATGTATCTTACTCGTCATCTATGATGGTTTCATGGTCTTGTTTGTGTGTCAATGTTTGCCGGTTATGACGCCTTCTCAGAAAAACTCTGGTGACAGCAACGACAACGAAGACTCCTACGAAGATGACAGCCAACAACACTCCGACAATGACACCGACATTGGCATTAATGCCTAAACATCCAAGAAATATTTAAGAAAACAATTAAAGCAATAAATAGGAAGAAAACCTTACTTCTTCTAACTCTAAGTTATCCCAGGTTGGACGTTCATGTTGATGATCTTACAAAAATTTGTTTTTATATCTGTTTGAGGTGCTGTAATTTATAAGAAACGTGCAAATTATTTTCAGTTGAGTTTAAAAATAATGAATCTCGCAACATATACTGCGATATGAAAATATATGGTGTACATCTCCATTATTCTAGTATACTATTCCCTTTGCTGTTGTCCCATTTGATTCTCATAGAAATTTATATATTAACAATAAACGGTAACTGAGGATCCACTCCTATTCCGTTTTTAAGGTAACTAGTTGATATCCTAAACTTAAATCTCTTATTAAATCAGTCAATGATATGGCTCATAATGTTACAATATTTGTATTATGTTTCTCTATAAAGACATCCACAAAATTAAACACATAAATAATAGCCATGATCAAACACGAACCTGGGCACAATGGTTTTTCAAGTACAGCTGTTCCTGTCCCAATGCTATTGGTAACATCACATCTGACCTCCGTGCAGCCATAACCATCAGGGTTAAACTTAACGGTGGTTCCAGGGGTTTGAGCAGTGCCATTCAGAAAGATGACATATTGGATACCAGTTATTGGATTGGCATCAGCTGAGCAAGTGATGGTCCCATCGCTGTATTTCACCTGTACTACTGGTGTAACTGTAACATAAAGAAAGATGAGATGAGAGAGTAGTAAAAGCAGTATAAACCTCTTGTAAAATCTAACCTTTGAAAATTTAACCTAAATTTATATTGTGTCATAAATAACAAAATATTGAAAATACTCTTAGCTTGTTCGTATTCAACGCAACGAGAATTATGTCTCCGGAAAAGGGAAGATCATAGCTCTGTCGGCCCGTTAGTCCGACAGCTCATCGTTGTTGAAATCAAAACATTGGTGTCGGAATAATGGGCTGTGAGAAGTATGCATTGTTATAGATAGGTTCGTTATCTGAATTTTGACGCTCAGTAAAATTTGTGAAATATGCACACCCACTCTCGTCTGGCTGGTGAAGTCACAGTACTGTAGACGTATTGTATAGACTGTAAATTAAAGTTCCAAAAGTCTGAATTCGGAGGCCATTCGTGCTAACGAGCGATCATGATTTCGACTATCCTATAAAGAAGAGTGTAGTTATCGCAAAGTAGTAAATCAGTCAACTACATGTTGCGGTAACTTACTCCATGAAGAAACAAAATAACTAGTAATTGTTAGAAGATCGAAAACCGTTTATATGTCGCATCGAATGGTCTTTCGGACAAATGAGCTGTTATGATGTCTCCCCAAAAACAATGTAGCCATAAAAAGTAGTAAAATAGCAAACGGCATGTTTCGGTCAAGAGAAGAAATAAAGTCTAGACAAAACATTCATACTTACACTGTACATTGAGTGTGAGTGATCCTGTTTGTGACGTAGCGACTACCTGTCCAGTTGTTCTGCATTGTAAGGTAGCTCCATCGTCATCTTTTGTTGGAGTCAATGTCAGTGTACCTGACGTATCAGAAGTGTCTCCATTTACAGTGGGTAGATCCTCAGTGATACCTGTAGTGATCTGTACGTCGTTCTTGTACCATTCTAGATTAACAGCTGGTCTGTAACCTGTGGCTGTGCATCTAAGTACGCTTTCTATTGATTCTGTGAGGGTGATTGGATTTCCTGAACTATCACCATCTATGTTGATGACGGGTAAAGATCCTTGGACTGTAAATCAAGAATATTTTTTTTGTAATTACATTATTTAACCAAGTTGAAATTTTAGTGTATATAATATTTCCGTGTTGTTTGCCATGTTTATGGTATACTTTCAATGCTTAATGTACCTTTATCAACACTATAAATGGCTCTTCATCCTGCTTCTAGGGTAAGGAGTGGGTATTCGACAAAATCAACCGTACTGCTACATAATACGTTCTTCTCCTTTTTTTTCTTGATGTATCAAGGGGGGGGGGTATTCAACCCTCTCTTGCATGGCAGTATTCGACTATGTATTAAATTGCATTTATAAATGCCCAAGAAAGTTGAGACAATTGAACAAAACATAATCACACAGGGGTGTATTAACGGATGGTAAAGGGATGGCTCATCAAAATCAGAGCAGCTCGTGTGTGTCAGCGGTTCGTCAGCTGTTTTGTGCGACGCGCATTTGAACCTATCAGAGTGACGAAGATTGGCATCACGCGTCTAACTTATGTACTTTGAAGTTTTCTTGTGCCCCCAAACGTCAATTTACCGATGGCCGAGCGGTTTAGTGCATCGGATTTGTGTTCTGATGGCTGAGTCGTCAGAATGTGGGTTCGAATCCCAACCGCAATCCCAATGCTGGATATGTAGCAAAATCTCCGCTTTTGTTATTTGTTTGTCTAATGTTTGTCTAATTTGTTTGTCTAACAAATAAATAAAAAATAAAAAAATAAAAAATGATTTTACAAAATTTAACCAATATTATAACCATGTTTTATGTAAATTGCTATTACAACATTGGTATTTGAAAACATACATACATTTCAAACCTGTAGTTTTAAAGTAATATCATAAAACTACCCTGTACAAATTTCGTGATATATATTTCATATAGCTGCTCACGGTTTGGATTTCAAGTAATATATTATAAAACTAACCTGTACAAATTTCGTGATATATATTTCATATAGCTGCTCACGGTTTGGATTTCAAGTAATATATTATAAAACTAACCTGTACAAATTTCGTAATATATATTTCATATAGCTGCTCACGGTTTGCATTTCAAGTAATATATTATAAAACTAACCTGTACAAATTTCGTAATATATATTTCATATAGCTGCTCACGGTTTGGATTTCAAGTAATATATTATAAAACTAACCTGTCCAAATTTCGTGATATATATTTCATATAGCTGCTCACGGTTTGGATTTCAAGTAATATATTATAAAACTAAACTGTCCAAATTTCGTGATATATATTTCATATAGCTGCTCACGGTTTGCATTTCAAGTAATATATTATAAAACTAACCTGTCCAAATTTCGTGATATATATTTCATATAGCTGCTCACGGTTTGGATTTCAAGGAATATATTATAAAACTAACCTGTCCAAATCTCGTGATATATATTTCATATAGCTGCTCACGGTTTGAATTTCAAGTAATATATTATAAAACTAACCTGTCCAAATTTCGTAATATATATTTCATATAGCTGCTCACGGTTTGGATTTCAAGTAATATATCATAAAACTAACCCGTACAAATTTCGTGACATATATGGAGTTCCATGGTCGAGCGGTTTAGTGCATCGGATTTGTGTTCTGATGGATGAGTCGTCAGAATAGGTTTGAATCTTAACCGCGACCATGGTGCTTGTGTTCTTGAGCAAGACACCGTTACCATAATTGCTTCTCTCCACCCAGGGGTAAATGGGTACCTGTGAGGGCAGAGTTGGTTATGCGCTGAAATGGCAGCAATTGTGCTGTATATTCCCCAGGGAGCTGAGATGGTTTCAGGAATGATTTATGAGCCTGATGAGCAGGGGTAATAATGTCATGCTCCTTGAGCACCAGTTTGGTGGATACGTGCGCTATATATTTATCATCATCATCATCATCATCATCATCATCATCATCATCATCATCATCATCATCATCATCATCATCATCATCATCATCATCATCATCATCATCATCATCATCATCATCATCATCATCATCATCATCATCATCATCATCATCATCATCATCATCATCATCATCATCATCATCATCATCATCATCATCATCATCATCATCATCATCATCATCATCATCATCATCATCATCATCATCATCATCATCATCATCATCATCATCATCATCATCATTATTATTATTATTATTATTATTATTATTACACAACCTAAATGCATGTATGGGTCATCACTGTACCTGAGGTGAATGTACCTTGTTTACAAGTCTGGTGTGACAACAAAATTAAGAAAATGAATACAAATACACTTTCATAAATCTAGAATCAATGTTGATCTTTATGTAGGCCTACATGATAAACACTTACTTTCAACTTTCAATGTAGCAGTTCCAGTGTCCGGTGTTATTGTACATGTATAAGTCCCTTCATCAGTGACCTCAGCGTTGGGTATCACTAGATCAATTTGTGTCGATGACGGTGAGTTAATTTGAAAGTCTTGATATTTGGTGTAGCCGTCTCCAGGAAAAAGACCTGCCTGAGAGGCAAATGTGACTTGTCCTTCTCTCCATAGGGTAACTCCTCCTCCTCTAAAGTCACTGTTTCTACATTGTAGTATTGCAGTGTCCCCTTGCAGTACAGACGTATCCACTGGTCCAGAAAACACAGCAACAGTCACTGGAACAAGGAGACCGATAATGACAAGTTAGATAGGATGCTGTTTTAATGTGTTATGTTTGCTGGTAAAAGTAAAATAAATTAAATTAAATGTTTTAATAGGGAGGCAGACTGCAGTGGTTCTACGGCCAATTAGACTCCTGTAATGTTTAGAACGGATAACAGAAGCTTCGAAGAAACGTATGACTGGGGCTTGATCCCTGGCTACTTGGCAAATACGGTTTGGCCTCTGATCTGGCCCCATAGAGCAATAGATAATTGGCATAAGTGGACCGCCCACCAACATATAGTCTGTGGGCTGGAGGGGTCTACCGTGCACCCCCATAACCCACCGCCACCGATTTTTTTGTTCCTTTGGATGTCCTAAACACGAAAAAAAAAATGTGAACATTGAAAATTTTGGGTTGCACTATCTGTTCTGGCCCACTATTGTTTGCCCTTATAATGAGCTTACGCTGATAATTCTTAGCACAAGGGGTGGAAGATCAAACATCTCGCCATTACTCCATCATGCCTTCATCTATTAATATGTAACTTGGTACAATTAATGTTCAGTCATTAAACTATAGTGGGCCAGAACAGATAGTGCAACCCAAAATTTTCAATGTTAACATTTTTTTTCGTGTTTAGGACATCCAAAGGAACAACAAAAATATCGGTGGTGGTGGGTTGGGGGGGGGGGGGGGGCGCACAGTAGACCCCTCCAGCCCACAGACTAATAGGGGCTAGTTAGCTCAATCGACTCGATCGAACTCGATTGACCTTTAAGGACTCAGACTTAGATTCAGACTTGACGGTTTTTGACTGGGACTCGGAAGCAAAATAGCCTGTTTAATATAAGCCAGTTTAGATAATCTGATTGAAAAAACATAATTACGTGGGGTGTATTAACGGATAGTAAAGAAATTGCCATTCGCCCGTGACCACGCCCAGAACCGATCATCAACCTGCGGTAACGACCGCGCGACAAACTTTTGTTCCCTTCTTAAACCCAGCGAAGATTGCTCAATGTGAAGAAATTCCCTTGAAATTATTAGAAAATGTGTTAATAATTAATCATTTTAATAAAAATAGTTTGTACGCATCATAAAATCACAAGGGGCAGAATCGCCAAAGTCAAATATTGGTGGTCTGGATCCAATGGATTTCTTGCTAATATTCCACTAGTGAATCGGACGCAGACTCGACGTTTGGGACTTATGAATCGGACTCGTACTCGACCTTCGTGACTTGTGACTCGGATTCGGACTCCACCCACATGACTTGAGACTCGGACACAACACCGGGGACTTGGACTCAGACTCGAGGTTTGAGGACTCGAATACAAGTCTGCCATTTTCCACGTTCCAACAAAGCTGAATGCATTTTCACTTTTTCTTCTTGGCGACACAATGAAATGCTGAAACGTGTGGATTTTTATTAGGGTTTGCATGGTATGTACATCTCTCGTAGTTGATAGTATAGATTCTTTCATAGATATAGTATGGATTCATTCATTCATAGTGTACATGATTGTGCAGTACTGCCTATAATACAATACCTACTTCGTAGCATGAAGGCAACACACAACCAACAAAGTTGCATCCATAACACGTACATGATTCCCAAGCTGTAATTCTACAGGTATCTGTACAATAATTCCAACGAAGCCGACGTAAACATTGTTCGAAGACGAATTGACAGTTCATCTGAAGTACTGATTTTGAAAAAGAAAGTTTGTATTTTATAAGTCCCTATACAACATGATGAGGAAGTAAATAAAAAACATCTAGATCATGCAACCATACAAGCGTTTATGACCTTTGCACTTAAATCATTTCTGCTTGAGAGAAATACTTTGTACAGAGTAGCCTATTGTTATTACGGTCCCTTTCTACATTGAAATTGACGAAACGGGTTTTTCAGAGCTGTTAGACTCGAGATCTAGTTAGCCTTTAGTCAAGGCCCAAGCGGCAACCCATGAAAATAACGCACGAAAAAAGGTGCGAGGGTCTTTCCCAGTCCATTCGTTAGTCTTATGTTCTTCTTTATATTTCTCTACCGATTTGGTTAAGAAATGTTTAGTACGTAATGCGTTAGGTAAATCATTTCTTATGGTATCAATTATTTAAACATAGACGAGCCCAATATTTTGCTTACGGTGATTGGTTTAAATAAAATTGCACACGTACATTTTTAATTTTGGTTATGAATAATTAAGTAGTAGCGTCCTCAGAACGGACTGGTAAAGGCACTCATGGCTTTGTCACTCGCGTGCGTGGTATTTTTTCGGGCTTTGTGCTCCAGGTTGCCATGACTAAGGGTTCAGATCTAGTGTGATGGGCTCTGCGGCTAGACTGATGATGAACATTGTGAACCGTATAATAAGCACTGCCCGTATACTGCCACCAACGACATATCTGTGTCCAGCCAAACATTTTCATGACGTTTGCTAGATGTAGATGAAGATGTGTATAGGCCTGGGTGCACAAAACTAAATAATTAAACTCCCATAGCGACCAATGCTATCAAAATGTTCGAAAATCATTAAATAAAAAGTAATTAGAAATCTCAAAGGTGTTAAAAAATAAAAAGGCAAAATGTTGATTGATGTCTAACCTTTTATTTTAGTTACCCCTTTAGTCGACAAAATCACCCCCAGTATTGACCAAAAGTGTAAATAACAACTGGAATATCGGCGCTGTTTTACCCAAGTAGACCTCGGAATTTTCTAAATTTGAGACAAAAGGGGTTCAGACAAAATTACTTGTTACTTTATTTTACTTTGGGTTAAGATAATACAACTCACGGTGTTTAGTTTTCGTATTAGAGCCTACTTAAAATCTCAAAAAAGGGTAAATATCACTTATTGATATTTTGTTTAGACCTCTCAAAGTTATTGTTTTTATTCTACTGCGAGGTAAATACATACATATATTTCAGATGAAAGGGGAGGAAACGTATATTAAAACGTATGTAAATTTTTAAATACTAATCTTTTTTAAATATATCATAAAACTAACGTGTTTTGGAGAAACTTTAGACAAAAACTATTACAAGAACTGATTTGTTTCTCTGAGAGGTAAGCAATGTTATGCCTTGGGAAATTGCTTGATATCACTGATACAATTACGAAAAACACTATTTGATATACTTGAAATCTGTTTTGAAAAAAAAATTGTAGAATGTAACTATGCGTTGTACGTACTGTAATGTTTGTCTTAACCTATTCCTTAAGCGCACAGGTAGCGTGATATGCTTCTAAGCAATAGGTTCCTGCGGTGGTGGATCGCAGCTTCCAAGTCAATGAATGCAGCTCTGAGTTGTTCACAGTGAGGATCCCATGCAGATCGTAGTGAGGATCGCATGCAGATCTTACACAGTGAGGATCTCTAGTTACACTAATGCTAATGCTACAGTAACTGGACACCAGAAACGGTTTTCTGTGGTGATTACATAACGGCAAGAACAACACTTTATTCAGAGCAATTTCTCCTTATGTAGGATCTCAACCCCTATACAACGCATATGACACTATACAGTAGTACAGTAAGTAACTGACCAATCAGTGTTCTGAGTGACCCCTAATGCATGATGTAAACATAGGTGACTAGAGCGGAATGTTCCATTGTGTAAAAGGTGATAAATATTGCAGGGTGAACTCAGATAGGACGAAAATCATGGATCATTACAGTACTCATAAATCTTTACTGTATAACTTTATAGAGAGCCGAATTAATGACGTCACCATAAAATCACCAAACCAATTCATACGTGTTACGTCATAGAACAAAAACAAAACATAATTTTTAAGAACCAGCGACCATTTTGTAACGTGTTGCATCTATAACGAAGCAACTATTGTTTAGAACCAGCGAGCCAGTTGTCATAACAGCATGATGTCAAACTTCAGCGATCCATCGGTGTGATAATGGAAGGGGAAGATTAGGACAAGTTTAATAATTTTACTGAAGAGCAAAGCTGACCATGGGCATTAACCAGATTAAAACAAACAGTGACCTCTGTTAACAACAAAATAACAAAATTAAAAGAACATGAAACCGTTTATATTAAAAGGGAAGCTTCAAAATGAGTAATTATCAGATTATCAAATTAAGAAATTGTTATCTAAAAAACTTACTGTAAAGTTGGTACACGTACAAAACTAAATTGTTATGTCACATTTACAAAAAGGTGACGTCAGGCAACTTTTTTGTGAAACATCAGCACAGAAAGAAAGAAAAAGTTAAACAACTTTTCGTTTTTATCTCAACAAAACGTCAGAACATATTGTGCTGAAATTTGTACAGGTTAGTTCTATGATATATTTTTTGAAAACTAGAGTGTTAGAATGAATGTATTTTACCGAATACCATTGTTGTAACTTCCCTTTATTCTGGGTTGACCATATATGGACAAACAAATAACGTGAATTAAAACAGAGACTTTGCTGCATATCCCAACTTTAAAAACAGCAATATACATGAAACATGGTTAACAGTTATAATAATTGTTTAAATGTTGTAAAATTACTATAATTATAATTTTGTACACTCACTGGCCATAAGTATTGCAACATCCCCAAAGTTCAGTTTGTAGAACTGTGTTACAGTAATTTATTTTATTTTATTTACACTACTTAAGACTTCTTGAAAGTGCCTGTGTTTTGAAGTCAATGTTCTTTTTTACTGTTCTTGCTCGGAAATTATGTAATACGCGATCGATGAAATCAGATTAAATGATCATCTCACCTGTTACTTGTAAAGTGCTATTTTGAGCATGTTGCAATACTTTTGGACAGTGAGTGTATGTTTTATTTATTTTGATTATATATAGACAAACAAATAACAAAAGCGTTAAACAAAACCACCGACGTATTAACGGTAATATCATAATTATTTCCTGTCTAAAAAAAGTCTAAAATAAAATATAGTCAATATCATATTAATTGCGTACTTATCTATAATACAATTACATGGTTATTACAATGTTTCATGCGGATTAATTGGTTAAACTCTCGCAATTCTTCGTCTTTTCCCATGTGACTGGGAAACCAACTCTCACAGTTTCTCGCTGCCTTCTCTGATCACTGCGACCTCGTAGATGCTTTCGTCTAGATTATCGACAGTGATGTAATCCTGTTGATAAAAGGAAATCCGAGAAAAACAAAACATTTTTGGAACTCAAATGTATAAAATGTCTAGATTTTTTTCTCATTTTCCACCGCGTGATCAGGCAGAAGCTTTTATAGATTCTCTCCGTATAGCCTCACTGATCATTATCAGCTTGTAGGAAAACAAATTTCCATTAAACAATCATAATTATTTGAAACACACGTCAAAACTACCCTTAGCAACCCAAAAGTAAATAGCTCAATGGAGAGGCAATGCAGGAATAGCGACCCATCATTCAATTTACTTATCCATTTTTCATTCTTCGATTCCTCAGACCCTAGGCCTATGCCTATTATTTAATGTTTAATTTTGATGTTCAGTCTTTGAACTTGAACAGTTTAAAGGAGTTTCCATACATAAAAAAAATATCATTTACGTTACTCACCTTTGAGGTAATTAAGAAAAATTAAAATAATAATAAATAAAAATACATTTACCGCATCATTCTTCACAATCTGGTCCAACTGTCTGAAGAGACTCTGGAAATCAGGTCGCTTCTTTGGATTCTGATTCCAACAGTTGAGCATCATGGAATACCTAGTGTAAGATAAAAAAAATATTGAAATGATTTATAGGGAAGGTACAATATTGGTCATGTTTGCAAAACATGAGTTTCTATGAGTTTCTATGGAAATACTTACTTTCCGGATAAAGGTGTACAATGAATAACCAAACTGTGAAAGTTTCAGCTCTGGGCATCGTCTCTTTGTTATGAGAAACGTGTGGAAAAAACACTGACAATTTTTTAATGAAAATACTTGGAGCAAACCTTTTCTAGAATGTGCATATTTCAACTTTTCTTTTAAAAGAGAACTCTTTAGAAAATAATACAAACAATTGGATATCTGGTAACCTGTACCAACTTCACATCAACTTAGCTTTCAGATAATAATTTGGTAATTCTTATTCACTTGTAACTTAGATTGATCTACATATATTTTTAGATTGTTCCCCTTTTCAAAGAAAATTCCATTAATTATGATGAATTCACCATTAATTACACAATTTATTTAATATTGATCCGAGCACAAAGCTACTACTATGACGTAGTGGTAGACGTCATGATAGCATTGTCATCTCCAGCGTGATACCCGGATGTGAGGTAGATTCTATGTAAGATGTCATCCTACAAAACCCTGGGTTCAAATAACACCATTGGTGTCTATTTCATTCTGCCATAGTATTTACATATGGTGAGTTACTCAATATAAACACCACTAGTTTGAGAAGTGCATAATATCAACCCGTCTGTACTTACAGTTCTTTCTTGCACTGTTTTGGTCTAGGCATAATACCAACCCGTCTGTACTTACAGTTCTTTCTTGCACTGTTTTGGTCTAGGCATAATACCAACCCGTCTGTACTTACAGTTCTTTCTTGCACTGTTTTGGTCTAGGCATAATACCAACCCGTCTGTACTGACAGTTCTTTCTTGCACTGTTTTGGTCTAGGCATAATACCAACGGCATAATACCAACCCGTCTGTACTTACAGTTCTTTCTTGCACTGTTTTGGTCTAGGCATAATACCAACCCGTCTGTACTTACAGTTCTTTCTTGCACTGTTTTGGTCTAGGCATAATACCAACCCGTCTGTACTTACAGTTCTTTCTTGCATTGTTTGGTCAAGGTATAATACCAACCCGTCTGTACTTACAGTTCTTTCTTGCACTGTTTTGGTCTAGGCATAATACCAACCCGTCTGTACTTACAGTTCTTTCTTGCACTGTTTTGGTCTAGGCATAATACCAACCCGTCTGTACTTACAGTTCTTTCTTGCACTGTTTTGGTCTAGGCATAATACCAACCCGTCTGTACTTACAGTTCTTTCTTGCACTGTTTTGGTCTAGGCATAATACCAACCCGTCTGTACTTACAGTTCTTTCTTGCACTGTTTTGGTCTAGGCATAATACCAACCCGTATGGACTCACAGTTCTTTCTTGCATTGTTTTGGTCTAATAATAATAATGTAATGATAATAATAATAATAATAATAATAATAATGTGTGGACATATATAGCGCACGTATCCACCAACTAAGTGGTGCTCAAGGCGCATTATATCATTACCCCTGCTCATAAGGCTCATAAGGCTCATAAATCATTCCTGAAACCATCTCACCTCCCTGGGGAGTATACAGCTCAATTGCTGCCATTACAGCGCATATAGGGCTAATCAACCAACTCTGCCCTCACAGGTACCCATTTAACCCCTGGGTGGAGAGAAGCAATTATGGTTAAGTGTCTTGCTCAAGGACACAAGTGTCACGGCCGGGATTCGAACCCACATTCTGCTGCTAACACCAGAACCTGAGTCCGGTAAGCTAGACCCCTCGGCCACGACACTCACGTCACGATATTATCGTCATCTCCAGCGTGATACCCGGATGTGAGGTAGATTCCATGTAAGATGTCACCCTACAAAACCCTGGGTTCAAATAACACCAGTGGTGTAAATTATCTCTGTCACGCTGATTACATATTGTGAGTTATTCATTATAAACACCACAGGTGAAGTTTTTAACACCCTAGTTTGTAAAGTTCATATACCAGCGCGTCTGTACTTACAGTTCTTTCTTGCATTGTTTTGGTCTAGGCATAATACCAACCCGTATGTACTTACAGTTCTTTCTTGCATTGTTTTGGTCTAGGCATAATACCAACCCGTCTGTACTTACAGTTCTTTCTTGCATTGTTTTGGTCTAGCATAATACCAACCCGTTTGTACTTACAGTTCTTTCATGCATTGTTTTGGTCTATGCATAATACCAACCCGTCTGTACTTACAGTTCTTTCTTGCACTGTTTTGGTCTAGGCATAATACCAACCCGTTTGTACTTACAGTTCTTTCTTGCATTGTTTTGGTCTAGGCATAATACCAACCCGTCTGTACTTACAATTCTTTCTTGCATTGTTTTGGTCTAGGCATAATACCAACCCGTCTGTACTTACAGTTCTTTCTTGCATTGTTTTGGTCTAGGCATAATACCAACCCGTTTGTACTTACAGTTCTTTCATGCATTGTTTTGGTCTATGCATAATACCAACCCGTCTGTACTTACAGTTCTTTCTTGCACTGTTTTGGTCTAGGCATAATACCAACCCGTTTGTACTTACAGTTCTTTCTTGCATTGTTTTGGTCTAGGCATAATACCAACCCGTCTGTACTTACAATTCTTTCTTGCATTGTTTTGGTCTAGGCATGCGGTAACCCTCCTTAAGTTTCTTCACCATTGTCTTTTCAGTCATGAGTGGGTACGGCCGAGCACCTGGAGGAAATCAAAATTAGAAATCGATATGCAAATAAATGGACAGTTATATACACACAGTAAGTACTTTAAACATTGATAAAATAAAAACAAGCTACGAAGTCTTTCCCACTAAAAAGTGATGAGAAACATGGCCATTAGCATCACATTGTAATCATTCTTACCACACACTAAACTACATCAATATCTTGTTGACCCTACATTTGAACTGCTGAATGTCTTGGTCACTGATGTAATGCATCGTTGAAAGGGAAATTAAATACGATGTATTAACCCCTACCCCCACACTTCCCGGTCCATAGCAGAACATAAAGTACTCCTTCATTAACAAAGCAACAATGATCTCACCAAGTGTGACGATCTCCCACAGCAGAACCCCGAAAGACCACACGTCACTCTCTGTTGTGTACACGTCATCAAGAAGGGATTCCAACGCCATCCATCGCATAGGAAGAAGTCCCTGTGTAATGAGCATTACGTTATTATTGGTAAACAAACTAATTTTCCATTACAGATGTATTGCTCGTATTTTGGGACAAAACTCTTTAAATTCTGAACATTGCTGTCTCCCTTGAGGATTGGAACACATGCTTTAAAATAACACAATCACAAAATGATCGTGAAAAGCAATGTTATAAGAGTAAGTATGTCCCGAATTTAATTTATAGTAATGTCCCGTCATAAATTAATTTGGTATCTTCATTACTGTTTAACCTAGCTTCTATCAGACAATTATTTTGTGAAATATTTAATTTTACAGTATTTATTCTCATTTCTTAAAGGAAATTATTAATGTTCTGATGAAAACACAAATGTTTGGAAACTACACAAAACATAGGCGATACATCTTGAAGTAGGTACATTGTCTGCTTATGTTTATATCTACTTATGCCGATCTTCTAAATAAAACAACTCACAAAGAAACCAAAAAAACACACCAACAAATTAAACAAATATATACATAAACTAAATAACTCAAGTTACTGTTATTAAAATTGGACCTCATAATAAGTCACCATTATAAAATTGAGTGTCTATTTTTTGGTCCTTTAATTTAAATATTTAAATATATTACTTGTGATTCTCGTTGGTAGATGTGGACATTCATGACGTCACGGGCCAGACCAAAGTCAGCTACCTTACACACCATGTCTTCGCTTACCAACACGTTACGAGCAGCAAGGTCACGATGGATACACTATGGGTATGAAGGAAGAAGATAAAGGATTCTTATCGTTTACATCATGTTGATTACAATAAGGGAATACAAGTTCATCAGTTGGTCTTTAATACATGATAAAGACCGGTGGGGCATGGACACGAGTGATAATGGACCGAGTTGGAGGCAACGACCCATCGGTCTTTATCCTTTATCCTTAAAGTGTAGAAGTTTTATTCTCATTAATAAACGGCCATCTCGATTTCATTTTGGAAATGTTCATAATTATTAATTAATTAAATTTGTTGTGAAAAACTGGTTTAAAGAAACTGTCAAATCCACTTATTTAGGACACATGAAACAATAACTAAACAATAATTGACTCAGTGTTATGCCAAACATACTTCTACAGTGTAATTGGTTCAATTCCCCGTGACGTGTCGCGCGCCAGATTATTATGATAATGACTGGTCTATATCGGCCATAAATGCACCACCATGTAATCACGTTTCGACCAATCAGATTGTCTAAATTGCTTGATGAGGGCATTTATTAATCATCGTTTAATAATCACTTGATAATGCATTAGGCTTATCACTAGGTGTTATATGTTACTGTAATATTTGAACAAACAAGTTCACCTTTTGTGATGACAAGAAGGCCATTCCATTGGCAACATCCCTGGCAAACTTGACTAAGGTCTGAGAGAGTGATTTACTCAAGCCAGGTATGTTAGAGTAACCTGTACCAGTGTCTTTGGATCTACAGTCGTTGAGAACTCTCTTGAGGTCCCCCTTAGCAAGGTATTCAACGATGACGTAGACAGGATCTGGCGCCAAAAACAGACACGATGTCAAAAGCAGATTACAAACAAAAATGCACAGAGAGAAAGACAAACTAACAACACGAAAATATGTAATTGATTTAATTTTGCCCTACACCGACGTGTGTATAGCACTGTATGCTCAGTGCTTTCCGAGTGTCTGTGAAAAACTACACAGGCGACTCGGGTGGGATTCGAACCCACGGCCTCCTGCTTACTAGTGAATTTCACCAATCTATATATATCGCGGAACCCGCTGCTATATAGGATTCTAGCCGGCCAATCGTCATCGGGCAAGCTCGGTGGTCGAGAGGTTAAGACGTCTGCACTAGTAAGCAGGAGGTCGTGGGTTCGAATCCCACCCGAGTCGCCTGTAGTTTTCACAGAACACTCGGAAAGCACCTGAGCACAGTGCTATACACGATTGAGGGCAAAATTAAACAAATTGTTTATCTCCCGACGCAAGAATTTCACCAATCTATACGAAAATATGTGTTTAGTGTTAAATGCAATATGCTAAAAAATTACACATGTTGTTTCAGTTGTGTTATGCCTATCTATGTACGTCCCTGAATAGCTTCTTCGTTATGAATCCATTCACAGTTGTTTAATATCAGTCTTTTTACCTGTCTCTATACAATAACCCAGTAATCTGACAACATTTGGATGTGAACCGACGGTTTTCATCAGGTCCAGTTCTTGAAGAAGTCCAGTCTTTGCCTGTCCGTCAGCGCCCTCTATGGACAAGGAAGAAAATTACTTTTTATTCATGAACTAATCTAAAAGTATCTGTGCCTAAATGTGAAGACACCCACCATTGTTGGATCCAGGAGGGATCATAGGGGTCATTAATAACTTGTTGTTATCTTCATGCTACCAATGAGTGACCTTCTTTTGCCTCTAAATGAGGGCGCCCTTCAGATTGTGACATCATTATACATAAAGCACTAATCTCTATTATTATGACTGAATAGAGGGTTGCCTGTTGGTACCTAACAAATAAAGGCATTCACCGCAGGGCCATGTTGGTACTCCACTATATCTCTATTATTATGACTGGATAGGGGGTTGCCTATTGGTGCCTAACAAATAAAGGCATCCACCGCAGGGCCATGTTGGTACTCCACTAGGCCTATATCTTTATTATTATGACTGGATAGAGGGTTGCCTGTTGGTGCCTAATAAATGAAGGCATTCACCAAAGGGAATTCTCAAAGGAATGCACGCAGAAAGAAATGCCCATGCAAAGGAATGCACATTGTTACACGTGATTTATGTGAGCACCAAACTTGGCATCCAGTGTCTTTCAATGGAAGTGCATGATCTTCTATCCAGTCAGAGATCAGTGGCATGAGGTTTATACCTTTGAGCGTTTTAACGGCAACCTTTGTAGATTTCCCGGATACCTCGATCCCAAGTGCCGTACCCAGCAGCACCCTCCCAAACGCGCCTCGACCAATCTCGTTCTCGATCAAGACGAGATCTCGCGAGAATGACAGATTGGGTCCCACATTTCCGTATGTTGCTTCCTTCGGTGCGGGGGTCCTGCCGGCTTGGTCATCCAAGACACTTTCATACACTACTGCTGGAGTTAACTCATTTAGCGGAATATCTGAAAAGAAAACATTTTACGTATGTTTTTTAAGGCTGGACACTGCATTGATATTCTCACAACACATTACTAATCATAATTTGAGATTAAGGCCATACCTGGTGTAACGTTAATGATAGTATCAAGCATCCTGATAGTATCAATCATCCATCTCTATTGTTGCTATCCGTCATTTTGTTGGTCAAGCTTTCCAGGGTTCTCCACACTTTTGGGATGAAATACTTCCTCCATGGTAAAATATTGCGCTTGCAGGACTTGTTCATCAGACACTATGTATCCACATAGAGTTTGGAGAAAGCCATTTGGTTGTGTTCTTTGAACTTGACTGCACATGTGCGGCTTAGTTTTAAGCCAAGACGTTTTGTGAATGTATTAATATCACGCTGATACCCACACACTGTGAGATTTCTCTTAATGTCTTGTTGCAAGACCAGACGTGTCCAAGTTTTTCAGGTGGATGGGGACATAAATCTGAATTAGTGTATTGTGGTGCCGTTACATAGTGCCTAGTATACTCTCTTAATGTAAAAGAGTGAAAACCACTATTTTAAAGAGCTATATGGCGGACAAGTCTTTTTGGAGTGTAAAACCCACTCTGATTCAAGTGAAAAATACAGTAAAAGGCTACCAATTCACTCTTTATGCACTACTAATTTTACTCTTTATCCACTCCAAAAAGACTTGTCCGCCATATAGCTCTTTGAAAGAGTGGTTTTCACTCTTTTACATTAAGAGAGTAGGTAGCCTCGATCTATTCATAGGCGTACTTACGTTTTCGTGAAGGAGTATCGCTCAACAATGACTGGTTTGTCTGTGATCCATCTGGTACCTGATAACCTCTGCAAATAACGAAACGTGAGGTAAAAGTTATTAAAACTACGGATCCAGTTGTGATATGGCATGCATGGTGAACGACAGGAATTAATTTTCGTTCGTATGAATTACTATACCGCACGAATGATTTACTTAAAACAGAAACGCACTGACTATAATTATCCTGTTATGCATATGGGCCTATGAATTAGTAATCCATGTTTGAAGATGTGTAACAAGTAAGTCGCGCGGAGCCCCTGGTTGAACCTTTATTTTAAACAACAATAGCAAACGGTGTGTGACCCCAAATATCTTACCTGTCATCTATGACGGTTCCATGGTCTTGTTTGGAGGCTGATGTTTGCTGGTTATGATGCCTTCTTAGACAGACGACGACAATAACTACAGTGACAGCTCCACATACGAATCCCGCTATCAGCAATCCAATAACCACACCAACGTCAGTACGAGCGCCTAAACCACCAATGAATATTATAATGAAGAAAGAAACAAGGAAACTATAATCCTATAACATGTCGAACATGTACTCGGTATAATCCCGAACATGTATAGACTCCACAAAACACGCACAGTATCTGTACATACAGCCAAGGCACAACCAAACAAATTAAGTTGGATGATGGTTTCAAAATCCGTTGGAATATTTGTCATTTTCAAAAAAAGGCAAATAACTTCATGCTGATCTATACTCCAATCCCCACTTTCGAGTATAGTTCGAATTGATATTCAAAATTATAATTTAATGGTTATTCCTGGTACTGGAATGAAAAACGGGCTTCTTTTTTCATTAGTGCTCTGTAATGAGCCATTGACCAAACGGTCTACAATAGCCCTACAGTATTTACCTACCTGTTCCTAAACCAAATTAAAGTAGTGCCTAGAGCTCTATGCAAATATTAATAATGTACCTTTCCCCATTGTTAAAGAGGTTATATCATAAGGAAACTAAACAATGGTCTATTGTCTTATTCCACGGTAAAAATATTTTAAAAGGCATTTTGTCTGGTCCCGATCCCCTTTTGTCTCGAATTCAGAAAAGCCTATACGGTCTGCTTGGGGAAAACACATGACCCCTTTTACGTTTTCGTGCAACAGTGGCGATATTTTCGGTGTTTGTGGCCAATTTGTGGCTAATACATGGTAGATTTTGTCCACTGAAGGGGTGATTTTGCAATGGCGACATCAGGAAGGCAATTTTTAAATGTAAGATATGACTATTTGTTTTATCCCAGTGAACCATAGGTTTGTCTGAATTCGAGAAAACAGTTCGGGGAAAAAATGAATTTTGATCGTAAAATGTTGTTGAGTTTCTTTATGACATTATGACATAATGGGGAAAGGTCAATTATTACTATTTGCTTAGATCCCCCTTTATAAAAACAAAACCATATGCCATATTGATGTATAGGCTATTATGTAATGGATGCAAGTACCTGTATTTATCACGTCCGGACTTATTAATGTTGTTTGCACACCAACAGTCGTTGCCTGTGATCCTGCATCAAATGTACAGAGATAGAGATTATTGTGTCTGGAGTAAAATATTTGTTGATTGTGGTAGAAGCTTGGGCGGCTTCAGGGATCAGATAGGGTAACCTTTGAGTTTCTTTATGACATTATGACATAATGGGGAAAGGTCAGTTATTACTGTTTGCTTAGATCCCCCTTTATAAAAACAAAAGCATATACCATATTGATGTTTCGGCTATTATGTAATGGATGCAAGTACCTGTATTTATCACGTCCGGACTTATTAATGTTGTTTGCACACCAACAGTCGTTGCCTGTGATCCTGCATCAAAATATACAGAGATAGAGAATATTATTGTGTCTGGAGTAAACTATTTATTGATTGTATTACAAGTGGTCACGAGGTGGTAGAAGCTTGGGCGGCTCCAGGGATCAGATAAGGTAACCTTTTTGATAGCGCGCCATAACGCCTATGGATTTGAGTATGGGGCCCACTGTATTGAGGTCCAACATACATGGCTAAAGCCATGAAAGAGAGAGACTTCACGGTAGCATGTTATCAA
The DNA here is from genome assembly GCA_029582265.1 of Zoroaster sp. YZ-2022. Taxonomy (NCBI): domain Eukaryota; kingdom Metazoa; phylum Echinodermata; class Asteroidea; order Forcipulatida; family Zoroasteridae; genus Zoroaster; species Zoroaster sp. YZ-2022. Next base: position 49,026,875 of record CM055816.1, read on the forward strand.
TACAGTAACAGATGCACTTGAAGCAGACTTCAAGTGCTCTCTCTTTCTCTCTCTAGGTGCCATGCCCTTGCAGGCAGGACGTTGGTGATCATGGACCTCCACAGCTCCCTCTCCTTTGTTGTTCTCAGTAACTCTTGCTCTCGGATACCCGTCCATTTGCTCAACCTGCTAATATATGTCAGTCTCTGTCCTCCTCTGCATCTTGTCCCTTCAATTTTGCCTGTCATTACTAAATTTTCTAATCCTTCTTTTCTCATGACGTGTCCGAGAAACTGCATTCGTCTTCTTCTTATTATTATAAGTAAGCTTCTTTTCACGCCTGCTCTTTTCAGAACTTCATGGTTAGTAATATGTTCCGTCCATAATATTCTTAACATCCTTCTGTAAAACCACATTTCCGCCACTTCCAGCCTTTTCTCCATGGTTGGTGAGATTGTCCAACATTCACAACCGTACATGAGGATTGAATATCCATAGCAGTTCAACACTCTGATTTTTGTATTAATTTGAATCTTTCTGTTTTTCAGTATACTCCCCCATCCTCTGAAAGGCATCTTTTGCTATTCCAATTCTCCTCCTGATTTCCATATCACACCTTCCATCTTCTGTGATGAGACTCCCCAGGTAGATGAACTGCCTTACTTGTTTTATTTTAGTATTTTTTATTGTTAGCACACATCTTGGAACTTCCTTTTTGCTTGCATTCAACCATGCATTCTGTCTTTTTACAATTTATTGTCAAACCCATTCTTCTGTTTTCTTGCACTGTCTTGTCCAAAAGACTTCAAGTGCACCCACATTTATTTATGGTGTTAACTAAGGACCACCTATTGTTCCCCTCCTTTGTTCACTTTGTGTTTGGACATTTACATTTTTAGGCATCTCTCATTTGATTTGTACCTGTTTTTCAAACGAGGACATTAATTTTGCAAACAACAACCGCTAATCGAGGACGCTAAGTGCTCGGTTTACACCATACACAAAAAACACATATCAATATGTGATGAATCAAGCTGTGACTAAGTGCGTTGTAGACTTCTTACAAATAAAATTATGATTTGTGTTGAGGCAATCAACAGTATGATTCATAGGCCTAATATTTCTCACATATAACTTCCATACATTAATTTATGCACACATAAACAACAGCAACGAATAAACACGAACCTGGGCACAATGGTTGTCCAAGTGCAGCAGTTCCTGTCCCAATGCTGTTGGTAACATTACATCTGACCTCCGTACATCCATAACCATCAGGTTTAAACTTAACGGTGGTTCCAGGGGTTTGAGCAGTGTCATTCAGAAAGATGACATATTGGATACCAGTTATTGGATTGGCATCAGCTGAGCAAGTGATGATCCCCCCGCTGTATGTCACCTGTACACTCTAAAAACTGAAGTGTTAAAAGTAACTCTTGAAGTGTCATTTTTAACACTTACGAAGAGTGCGAGGAGGGACTACACTCCTAGTGTTATACGAACACCCCATGACGTGTTACACCCCTAACACTTTGTGAAGTGTTACAGATGTAACCTTTACAAAGTGTAGCTGCAACACTTTCAGGGTAGGATCCACTCTTGGCAGGGGTTGTTGCAACACTACCCAAGTGTTAGTTCCAACACTTCCGAGGGCTGATTCAACACATTCTAGGGGTTGTTTCAACTCTTCCAAGGGCTAATTGAACACATTATAGGGGTAGGTTCTACTCCTTCCAGGTGCTGCTTCAACACATTCTAGGGGTTGTTTCAACTCTTCCAAGGGCTACTTGAACACATTCTAGGGGTAGGTTCTACTCCTTCAAGGTAATGCCTCAACCCTTTCTATGTGTTGGCTCAACTCTTTCTTTGGATTAGGCCAACCCTATAAAGGCTAGGATGGTATAGACCTTTATCACTCAACAACCATCTTGGTCACCTTCCCTGTATACCCATTGGAAAAGATAACACCAATTATCGTAACACAGAAAAGTCACAGACTACTTGCCCTTCCAGCCTCAGTTTGGTTACACTGCTTTGAATGGAAGTAAAACATGATGGATGCAACATGACAAATGTCTATTCATAGATCCCAAGGCCATTGATGAAGTTCATGACATATTTTTACAAACTTTATGTCTGACCTTAGCACAGGAAGAATAAAGTAAAGATAAACATATTATATAAAAGAATGTTCAAACTTTATTCATTCATTTTGTGACTAAAAGGCCAAATCACATGAATGATAAAAACTTTTAAAATACAATGAAAGTACAAATCTCAATTTCAAATTTCAAATTTCAAATCTTATTTTACAAAACAGTCTTAAATACCCAAGACAGTTTGGGAACTAAGTTTGATCCTAGGTCTTTACCTCATTTTAAGACCTCTGGGATTGTGGCCACAATCCCAGAGGTCTTAATCCTATGGAGTGTCGTGGCCGAGCGGTCTAGCGCACCGAACTCAAGTTCTGGTGTTGCCAGCAGCAGGGTGTGGGTTCGAGCCCCGGTCGTGACACTTGTGTCCTTGAGCAAGGTACTTAACCATAATTGCTTCGTCCTTCGGATGGGACGTAAAGCCGTAGGTCCCGTGTGTTGTATAATGCACGTAAAGTGGATTGTCGTGCGGTCTAGCGCAGTGAACTCAAGTTCTGGTGTTGCCAGCAGCAGAGTGTGGGTTCGAGCCCCGGCCGTGACACCTGTGTCCTTGAGCAAGACACTTAACCATAATTGCTTCTCTCCACCCAGGGGTTAAATGGGTACCTGTGAAGGCAGAGATGGTTTGCTCTATATGCGCTAGAAATGGCAGCAATTGAGCTGTATACTCCCCAGGGAGCTGAGATGGTTTCAGGAATGATTTATGAGCCTTATGAGCCTTATGAGCAGGGATAATAATATAATGCGCCTTGAGCGCCACTTAGTTGGTGGATACGTGCGCTATATAAATCTATACATTATTATTATTATTATTAAAAGACCGTGCATCAAACTTTTATTCCCTTAATAATAAAGTGGCCTAATGGCAACATTTGCAGAGTCAACATTTACATAAGAATAATGTACAAGGCTTTAAAATGTATGTGTAGACATACATGTTTAAAAAAAAAATCAAATTCCAGCATCTTCCATTGATATTAAATAAGAAATGTGTGCAACAAAAGTCACAGAATTTTGATACAACTTTTAACATGAAAAAGAGCATTTATGAATGGGAATAACAATTTGATGCTTGGTCTTTACCGTAGGATTAAGACTTCTGGGATTGTGGCCACGGGCGATGAAGGACATCGCCTTTGGCTTGGTCCTTCTCGCCCGCGGCCACAATCCCATCGGTCTTAATCCTACGGTAAAAGACTGCGCATCGAGTTAACATTTACACAAGAATAATGTACAAGGCTTTGAAATGTATGTGTAGCCATACATGTTTAAAAAAAATTCCAGCATCTTCTATTGATATAGCAGAAGCCAAATCTGTATCATGCAAATATCACAATTTCAAAATATCACTAGATATAAGTTTTTGTCACAACAAAAACAAGGTGTTCGGTTGAAGTTAAAATGGTTACGTCATCAATTCGAAGTGTTGGAGAAGTCAAATGTTAATGTCTGTTGAAGTTCTCGCGAGAAGTTTATTTGAATACAATACAATACTGAATTTAGAAATTATTTTAATATTAAACTTTGACTTCCGGTTTGGACAGGAAGTAAGGTCAAGTGGGGTCACCTTTGTGTAAATACTTTTGGCAATTAACAATCTGTACAATGGTACAAAATGTCAATTTACCTCCTGTGGTTGTTGAGATATGATTTTTAAATATTAAACTTTCACTTCCGGTTTGGACAGGAAGTAAGCTCAAATGGGGTATAAATATTTTTGACAATTAACGATCTGTACAATGGTACAACAATTTTAATTTACCTCTTGTGGTTGTTGAGATACGATTTTTAAATATTAAACTTTGACTTCCGGTTTGGACAGGAAGTAAAGGTCAAGTGGGGTCATGTTTTGTAAATATTTTGACAATTAACAATCTGTACAATGGTGCAAAAATGTTAATTTACCTCTTGTGGTTGTTGAGATATGATTTTTAAATATTAAACTTTGACTTCCGGTTTGGACAGGAAGTAAGGTCAAATTGGGGTCACCTTTTTCTAAATATTATTTGACAATTTACGATCTGTACAATAGTGAAAGAATTGTGAATTTCTCTTGTGGTTGTTGAGATATGATTTTTAAAATATTTAACTTTGACTTCCGGTTTGGACAGGAAGTAAAGGTCAAATTAGGTCACCTTTTGAAAATATTTTTGACAATTAACGATCTGTACAATGTGAAAGAATTGTGAATTTATCTCTTGTGGTTGTTGAGATATGATTTTGTTAAATATTAAACTTTGACTTCCGGTTTGGACAGGAAGTAAAGGTCAAATGGGTCACCTTTTTGAAAATATTTTTGACAATTAACGATCTGTACAATGGTGAAAGAATTGTGAATTTATCTCTTGTGGTTGTTGAGATATGATTTTTGTTAAATATTAAACTTTGACTTCCGGTTTGGACAGGAAGTAAAGGTCAAATTAGGTCACCTTTTGAAAATATTTTTGACAATTAACGATCTGTACAATGGTGAAAGAATTGTGAATTTATCTCTTGTGGTTGTTGAGATATGATTTTTTTTTAATGTTAAACTTTGACTTCCGGTTTGGACAGGAAGTAAGGTCAAGTGGGGTCATGTTTTTGTAAATATTTTTCGACAATTAACAATCTATACAATAGTGCAAAAATGTCCATTTACCTGTTGTGGTTGTTGAGATATGATTTTTAAATATTAAACTTTGACTTCCGGTTTGGACAGGAAGTAAGGTCAAATCGGGGTCACTCACAACTCGAGTTTCATCTACTTGTTAAGTTCTAAGTACATGCCAAGTTTGAAGTTCGTGTGAAGTTTGCAAGTATGTGTTTTTTTGTAGACAGTCTATCCGGAGAAGAAGAAGGAGAAGAAAAAAAAAAAAAAAAAACCGAACAAAAACAATAGGTGTTTCGGGTACATACCCGAACACCTAATTAACAGATAGAATTTGTTATTCTTGTAGTATTACGATCCCAAACCAGTTTTCCATTATAGACCAATAAATTCTAAGACTTTTGGTCAAGAATTGAAAAAACATCTCAACCAAGGAAGATATGAGATTATAAAAATATCGAAAAAATGATTTGAATTCGAATTTTCCATAATATCCTTTACTTACATTAATGATTAAGTGTGCAAACATAATAAGATTGGTGCAAATTGTAGAGTTCTAGAGCTTAACCCTGCTGAGGTATTTGCATTTATCCCATAAAGATGGAAAATTAAAAACAAAATCACACATTTATCATCAATTTTCACGAGGCATATTTTAATAGGCGTTTTTTTGTCCTCTCATTTAGAAGCTTTGACAAGCATTTGAGAAATTATCTCCTGCCAGAATATCAACATTTGATTTTTTGATATTTTAAATTTGTGATATTTTCATGATACAAATATTTAAACAAAATATGTTTTAGCTGAACACCTAAAAGAGATGTTCAGAAGAACAATTATAAATCTAATGCATAGTTTCGCTACAGAAGTAAATATGCGGTGCCCATTTACTTTTGACCATGAGTGTACATCCCACCCCGAAACTGCTTCAAGATTTCAAGAATATAGGGCCTACTGCTTGATTAATTGACTGATGAATCCAACACAGCACTTGCGCTCTTTTCAAGAATAGCCAAGCTGTTGTCCAGCTCCCGCACACAAGATGGAACTTTGGCAGTGACCTCAATGCCAAAAACGCACAACTCCAGAAAAACATAAAAGCCATATAGGGTCATTCCATGTCAAATGACCCCCCCCCAAAAATGGAAATTTAAACCCAACCCCCTTCAAATTGGTTCATTTTTGGTTTATGGGGTATTTTTGGCTGAAAATTTCAAGTTTTAGCTCTGTCGGACCAACGGTTTTCGTGCTACGACCCACCATTTTTTTGCGATTTTGGCCAAAATGGGCGTGACCGCTATTTTTCAAATTACCTGATCTCCCTAACCAGTGAGCCAAATTTGTTGATATTGGGATCTTTGGAAAGGTAATTGTGTAAAGAATCCAAATTTGCCATTATTTTTTATGTAGGAGCAATTTGAAGTTTGATGACCTTTTGACCTTTACTTTGACCTTGTGGATCACGTGACCTTGAGTTGAACTTAGGTGTAAATTATAACCCAACATGTTCTTTGCAAAATATCGAAAAATTGGAGGTATAATAGTTTTCGTTTGCTTTCCAGCTCTTTTCAAAGTTTGCATACTTTATGCAAAAATGTACGAATCCTATACAATGTACATGTACTATAATACATGTGTGTAAAAGATCAAGTTCCAGCCAGTATGTTGTCTTTGTTGTAGCCTGATTGAGAATGAATGTAACTACATGTATTTTTAAAGTGGCAATAACCATGATAACAATCTAAATGATCCTGAAATTGTATAATTAACCATGACTGTTTTCAATGATAAATTTTACCTTAAGAAATAACAGTATTTGGGAATTCCCAGGCCAGAATTTCATTCAAAAAGAGAAGGAATGGAAATTCCCAGAAGACATGTGCACCTAAATTTTGGGGAATTCCCATGTCTTCTTCAGGTCCTGCAATCAATTTCTGAAATAGCACAACCTGTGTAAAAAGAGCCAAGGAACAATTTTCACATACATGTACAATATTATTTATTCATAGAGTGTGAAGCTGGTCATATGTTTTGGAATGTGCATGTACATGTACATGTACATGTACTATATTGCATAGGAATATCACATTTTTGCATCAGGTATGCCAACTTTGAGAAGAGCTGGAAAGCAAACAAAAAATATTATACCTCCAATTTTTTGATATTTTGCAGAGAACATGTTGGGTTATAATTTTCATCCAAGTTCAACTCAAGGTCATGTAATCCACAAGGTCAAATTCAAGGTCAAAGTAAAGGTCAAAAGGTCATTGCTCCTACATAAAAAATAATGGCAAATTTGGCTTCCTTACACAATTACCTTTCCAAAGATACCAATATCAACAAATTTGGCTCACTGGTTAGGGACTTAGGGAGATAGGGTCATTTGAAAAATGGCGGTCACGCCCATTTTGGCCAAAATCACAAAAAGAAATGGTGGCCCGTAGCGCAAAAACCGTTGGTCCGACAGGGCTAAAACTTGAAATTTCAGCTTTTTCAGCCAAAATTACCCCATAAACCAAAAATGAACCAATTTGAAGGGGTGGGGTTCAACCTATTGGGTGATCTGACACGGAATGACCCTACAGCACTGGTGGGTACTCCAAGTTGAAGACGTAGTGCAGCTTGAATATACGGTCTACTGCACTTGTGATATCTTGTGTCACACGGGATTGCTTCATTGTCCAGAATAGCGAAATACTGTCCTGGGTTGTCCCGGGAGCCCAGGCAAAGGAGGTATGGTTGACTCCTCTGGCGTTTCTTACGTTGCATGTAATACTCGATACTTGTTCCAACCTGAAAAGGACGAAATATCAAATGCTATCATAATCTATATGTACATGTACTGATTACAGATTTATTCAACATGTAATTTAAGACAGAGTGAAACAACATCTTATTTACTACATCATACATTACTTTGCAATTTCACATGTTGACAATGGGCCTTGAGAAAAAAAATCAATCAAGTTTTGATTTTTAGGGAAAAAACGAAAGTAAAAGCTGTTAATCTGAGGTCATATGTACCAAGTACAATAGCGATATAGCGATAAGGTATGTTGTGTCAATGTTGTAAATTAAGATTTTTGTTATATAAACAGGGGTTTTCAAACCATTATGGGTAATATTATTATGCCCTGACATATTCTAACATAAACAAACCACTTTTGTTTATCATACAATGCATATTTCCAATACCTTGTAGATTTATTGATATTTATTCTGAGGAACGATAAACATAAGTTTATTTTTGGATCATGCATTATGGGTATTCCCAACATGACCCCCATCTCAATATTCACACTCAGTAAGTCAACCTTTATTTTGATACCTTACTCTCTTCAATTGGCAAAAGATGAAAAATTTATTAAAAATTTCCACACTTGACCTTGATGTTTAGAGTATCAGATTGCAGTATCAAATTACACTAATTACATTGATTACGTCCATACATGTAAAATAACTCCGGGTAGAAACTGTTGGTGATGAAATTTAGTGTAGGCCTATTTAAATGCATAGTCGTACATTGTGGTCTAGACCTGGCCTAGGCCCAGTGTAAACTGTAAATATTTTCCATATTACTGTAAATATTTACAGTTTACACTGGGCCTAGGCCAGGTTTAGACCACATTCACTAAAATTAGATTACTTCCCTGTGGCCGTCACCTTGAAAAATGAGTCTGGTGGCAATTTTGAAGAAAAAAAAAGCTCACGGAATATTCAAGAAAATCAGTTTTGAAAATCAAATAACATCGGAGCAAATGCATAAGATACCTCTGTCAAAACAGACACAGAATATATACAAGTGGCTAATGATTCATTAGCATACATTTACTTCAACACTCACCTATTTCATAAAATAGAACTAGAAAAAGTAGAAGGCTATCTTTTGCCTTGATCTTGATCAATGGCCGCCGCCGCCTGGATCATGCAAAGAAAATTGCATTGTGGGTAATTAAGTCTGCGCGCACCGCCGGCGCGCGCTCGCACTACTTTCGATTAGCTCTGACGTCATTGTCGGGCCGACTCGGGGGAGAATGGGTTACTCGGATCAATGACGTCACTCGACACGTATTGATGACGCCACCCATTAGGATAAGAAGTACAATTTCACGTAGCTATATCAGTATAGATAACTACTATTTTTAACAAGTTCAATACAGTTAAAGGAAGCGTTTTGGTTGTACGTTGGTATTTTTACATCTATTTTATACCCCCATGTACCACACGGTCTCGTCCCGAATATATTAATAAGGTAAACAAAATTAAATGTCTGCGATCATTTTATGATGACCTTTGACATTAATACCGCCACATCACGAGAGCTGTGCGTATGTCGTTCGTTTAGCTCTTGCTTTGGGCTCATCCGGGAAGCTCACTCGGGTCAACTCGGGGAAGCTACTCGAACGCACCCTAAGAAAATGAAATGCGACACTAGGAAAGTGTTACAAGTAAACTCGGCGAATGGTTAGAATTCAACACCACGAAAAGTGTTAGGATTACACTTGGCTTGGGGTGTTAGTATGACTAAACGGGGTGTTAGACTTGCCTTTACATAACACTTGAAGGGTTGAACAGAATGCTACACTTACAAAGGGTTACATTTTAACACTTCAGTTTTTAGAGTGTACTACTGGTGTAACTGTAACATAAAGAAAGACGAGATGAGAGAGTAGTAAAACAAGTATAAACCTTTTGTAAAATAAAGCCTAACCTGTGAACATTTTAACCGAAATTTATATTGTGTCGTAAATGACAAAATATTGAAAATACTTTTAGCTTGTTCGTATTCATCGCAAGGAGGACTATGTCTCCAGAAAAGGGAAGATCGTAGCTCTGACGGCCCATTAGTCCGACAGCTCATCGTTGTTAAAATCAAAACATTGGTGTCGGAGTAATGGGCTGTGAGAAATAAGCATCGTTACAGAAAGGTTTGTTGACGATCAGTAAAATTTGATCCTGTGAAATGCCCCCCCCCCCCCCTCGCTTCTCCCGTTTGGCTGGTAAAGTCACAGTACTGTAGATATACTGTATATGTGTCTGACCGAATGAGTTTTTTGGACGAACGAGCTATCATGATATCGCCTATTATATCCACCAAAGAACAATGTAGTTATCGAAAGAGTCAACTGCATGTTGCGGTAACTTACTCCAAGAAGAAAGAAAAGAACTCTTACAGTGTACATTGAGTGTGAGTGATCCTGTTTGTGACGTAGCGACTACCTGTCCAGTTGTTCTGCATTGTAAGGTTGCTCCATCGTCATCTTTTGTTGGAGTCAATGTCAGTGTACCTGACGTGTCAGATGTGTCTCCATTTACAGTGGGTGGATCCTCAGTGATACCTGTCGTGATCTGGACGTTGTTCTTGTACCATTCTAGATTAACAGCTGGTCTGTAACCTGTGGCTGTGCATCTAAGTACACTTTCTACTGATTCTATGAGTACGATTGGATTTCCTGAACTATTACCATCTATAGTGATGACGGGTAAAGATCCTTGGACTGTAGACATAAACATCAAGAAGGAATGTTTTTTAATATTATTTTAATAAATATTATTATTAAACCAATTTGAAATTTTAGTGTATAATTTTAGTGTAATAGTACTGTGTTGTTTATCATGTTTATGGGATACTTCCACCGTCCAACACTATAAATGGCTCCAATAGTTCCCTCGAATTCAGTAAGTAGCTCTTTATTATGGTGTTCTATAATGGACACCTACGCGGCGCCTTTTTTTCTGCGCGGCGACTTTTTGTTTTTTACGCGGCGACTTTTTTTTTTTGGGCGGCGACTTTTTTTTTACGCGGCGACTTTTTGTTTTTGGGTGGCGACTTTTTTTTTTACGCGGCGACATTTTTTTTACGCGGCGACTTTTTGTTTTTGGGTGGCGACTTTTATTTTTACGCGGCGACTTTTTTTTACGCGGCGACTTTTTTTTTACACGGCGACTTTTTGTTTTTGGGCGGCGACTTTTTGTTTTTATGGGGCGACTTTTTGTTTTTGGGCGTCGACTTTTTTTCACGCAGCGACTTTTTTTTACGTATAGTGACGTGTTGAGTGTTTTGGGGATTCCCGTACAGGTTACTCACGCGCATGCGCTTAACTATGGTTTTCTAAAAAGGCCACATGCACATTGCAACAAGAGTGTGTAAGCGTCGCATTAGGATTCACGCGTCGCACTAGAAGTGTTGTTGCGTCGCACTAGAAGTGTTATCGCGTCGCACTAGAAGTGTTATCGCGTCGCACTAGAAGTGTTCACCAATGCAGGTTTTTTCTCGTATGAAGAGCCGTATGTGACTAAATTTCGACTAATTAATATATACGACTAAAATAAATGTAAATCCATATATTTACTAAAAAAAACAATTATACAAAAGCGGCAACCACACTGGTTGGCAGTTAGCATGCATATGGTACTAAACATGAATTTTGGGATTTATATTATTTTAAAAAAGTCCTCCACAGCCCATACATTATTGTTTTACAGAAAGGTTATGTTTCTGAATTAGTGTTGTAGTGTTTTGTACAATTGGTTTTTCTAGTAAATATATGGATTTACATTTATTTTAGTCTTATATATTAATTAGTCGAAATTTAGTCACATACGGCTCTTCATACGAGAAAAAACCTGCAATGGTGAACACTTCTAGTGCGACGCGATAACAAAAAGTCGCCGCCCAAAAACAAAAGGTCGCCGCGTAAAAAAAAGTCGCCGCGTAGAAAAAAGGCGCCGCGTAGGTGTCCATTATAGAACGCCATACTTTATTGCAGCAGCCGAATTCCCCCATCTAGTTTAGTATTTAACGTCCCTCGTTTGTAGTAGATTTTACTACAGTGATTCCTCTTTCCAATTCAGTATTCCACATTTCCCACTGAAGTAATCTCGACCATAATAATACCCAATCATGGTTTGAATCACATCATTAACATAATGATGTTGCCCAGCTATGAATAATTCAACCGAATTGTGAACACGCCTGAATAGGGCGCTACCTCTTGACCCCATGTTTCTTATGTCAATCTGTAACAAAAACGACTGAAGGTGTTCGTGTTTCTCAAGATTTAACTGGGATTATCTTGAACTTAAAAGGTTGTGCCCACATCTCTTGACATGAGAAACGGTGGTGACGGCGAAAATGTCAAATTAGACCGAGGTCGTTTGGTAACCAAGCTGTAATTGTTCTTATACTTTTGATGTTGGTCAAATATACCCTAGCCGCTTTACCTAAATGGAAACAAAGTGAAATACAAAACCACATCCATAAAGAACAATATATGTGTATAACAACATTAATACATGTATGGGTAAACACTATACATGTGGTAATAAATGTACATGTACTAATTTCATAAGTCTGGTTAACAAAATTTAAAAATCTATTAAAAATACTCCCTTATGAATCTAGAATCAATGTTCACCTTCATATGTACATGACAAACACTTACTTTCAACTTTAAATGTAGCAGTTCCAATGTCTGGTGTTATTTGACATGTATAACTCCCTTCATCAGCGACCTCAGCGTTGGGTATCACTAGATCAAGTTGTGTTGGTGATGGTGAGTTAATTTGAAAGTCTTGATATTTGGCAAGCGTGTCTCCAGTAAAAACACCTGCCTGATTGGCAAATGAGAGGTCTCCTTCACTCCATTGGATAACTCCTGGTCCTGTGAAGTCACTGTTACTACACCGTAGTGTAGTATTGTTCCCTCGCAGTACAGACGTGTCAACTGGTCCAGAAAATACACCAACAGTCACTGGAACAAGAGAGCAGTTAAAAACATGACCAGTTAATTAGGATGATTAATTCACTGTACTGTGTTAAAAAAAAAAAATCCCTGTCAAAATTACATGTTGATATTTCAGAAACAAGGACTATAAACTTCGAAAGTAATTTGAAGTGTAAAGTTTTTGATTGAATCGTGCTTTAGTTTTTAGTGTAAACTTGAATTGTATACAAACAAAATGCCTGATATTTATTGCCTTATCGAGAACATCAATTATTGTCATTTCATTTGTATCTAATTACAGATCCCTTCATTGGTGATCTCAGTGCTGGGTGTCATAAGATAATTTTTTAATTGTTAGTCAGTTTGAAAGTCTTGATATTTGGCAAATATGTCTCCAGTAAAAATACCAGGCAAATGTGAGCAACCCTTCAATCCATTGGTAACTCCTACAAATGCATTAGCATTGTTACTACAGATAGTGTTGCAGTATTTTACCGCCGGATACTTATTTGTATAAGACAATTATACGTCCCCTAATAATGGAGTACTGGGCTGGTGCTAATAATGGGCTGGTGCTTCTGTGTGTCACTTTATTATATAGATAAAGTGCAGAAGCGTATTGTTAATGTGATTGGTGATGAGTTGGGCTTAACGTTACAATCACTTTCACACTTTCACTGTTGCCACTCTGTTAACGATATAGTTTCAACATGTGATCAAAAGAATTTGTTGCTCAATCCCAAAAAGTCGAAGGAAATGTGCTTTGCAAGCATAAACATAAAGCATGAAGGCCTAGTGTCATCAAAATCACAAAGTGTCAAAATACAGGGGTCTGAGGTTGAGCAAACGTCGAAAACTTACTATTTAGGGGTATGCATTGACGACAGACTGACGTTCAACTGTCATATATCAAAGGTGTTAAGCAAAGTGTACTATATCGTATCTAGTTTAGCTTATATCGTGTCATTATTTAACAAAGGAGCGAAAGAAAATGTATTTAATTCTGTCATACTGCCGCATATTATTTATGCTGTACCTGTTTGGTATCACTTTATATCATGTAAAGATAAGTATAGAATAATGAAGTTAAGTAGATTACCATTCATTAAGAGAAATCTTGAATACTTCTGCTAAGACTGAATTCATAAGAATGACAAACAACATTAAGAAGAACCAAAACCACCAATTACATGCTCCACTTATGAGTCTTTTAACTACATCCAGCAGAAACCTTAGAAATCCCCATATCTTGCCAAAATACAGAATTCAACTTTTCAGAAATTCTTTTATTTATCGTGCTGCAATATTTATTCAGTCTGATAGTTTGGAGCCTCTAATATAGTTTTGTGTTTGTTCATTTTATGTATTAACCTTTTAGTAAGTAATCTTAACAACTAATATTTGATCACATATATTTATATTTTTAAATATAGGTTATTTTGTACTCCTTTTTATAAATATTTTTGATATTTATACTGGTTTCAATAAATCAAATCAAATCATGGTAAATGTTCCACTGGTCTATCCATCTTGGTTCCTCCTGTTAGGGTGTTTGGGCGTGAAACTCAGCTTTCCGCCTGTTCTCACCCATACACCCTATACATACAATCCCGGCCAAATCTCGCTGGGCCTCCCCCCCCCCAGGCCCCTGTCAATGTTGGTTCTCATTGCACGGTCTGTGCTCCGGTTGGAGATAACAACATTGGTGGGGATTGTCTGAGTTTTCTCTTAGTTTATCTATGAAACCGTGACCGGACGTGGACAAACTGAATTTTTTAGGTGTTTGGGTTGGTGCCCAAACACCTCTTGAGGATGTTGGTAATAAGTCGGACAGGTTGGACCTAGTCAGATCTCGTCGGAAGTAGCATTAAATATGCGAGATAGCACTTAAAAGTGTTACTCGCGAATTCCAATTGATGTGCAAATGAATACTAGGTAATTTGGGTGGTTGGGGTTGACTTTTTCTCCCTGGGGGTCGGGTTAAAATGGATGCAAATGTGCGATACAAAACCCAAATGATCGACACTCAATGTACAGTGTAACTTCCCAATAGACGTTTTTGATTACAAAACGCCCTCCACCGAGCTTGAATAAAACTACGGTGGCCATGAAAGTCCCCCATGCACCTCACATTTTATCATGTAGTAATCCACAAGGGAAACTGATTGGGAAATTGATTTTTCTTACTTTTTTTTATATTATATTTAAGTTCAACCACTGACTTATTCATTTAATTTATAGTTAGTTAGTTAGTTAGAACCACAACTGAAGCAATCAATAGTGAATCAAAAATAAATTTCGGAGGTCCCAGGGAATATTTTTTCCCCGTTTCATTTTTAAAAATACCCCAAAAATCACAAAAGTACCTTGATATATCTGATGAAATGAAAATCAAGTTAAAAAATTCGTCCGAGATGGTTTAAAACACCCTTTTTCACTGCCCGTCACTGCCGAGGCACACCGGCCTGTGTGCCTAGGGTACACGTGCGTCGTACATGTACATAATATCATGGAGTCATTATTTTTACTCTCCATAGTAAAAGCCGGATCTATATGTTATTTTGCTAATTCTGCACGTGAAAATTACCCCAAAATCACAAAACACCCTTTATATATCTTACTAAATGCAAATCAAGTTTAAAACTGCATTCCAGATATAGAAGATGGTTTTATCACGTCTTTTTCCAGGCCCGTCAATGCAGAGTATGCACTGTGCACACTGAGCATACACCCTTGAAACATGGCCCACCCTTGAAACATGGCAATAATGCATCAAATACAGCTCGCCCCCAAATTTTATTTTTGAACCATCATATTCTATGAAATCTCCATTTTTACATCAGACCCTTTTTAGGCTGCAACTTTTCCTACCTTGTCAGGTTGTGGTGGTTTTCTTGGAAAGTTTTCACTCGATCTTCTAGTTGTCAATATGCAATGGTGCAGAATGGTACAACTGAACTACAGATGGCGCTATTTTAATCCTGACCCTGTTATGTTGGCAGCCAGGGCTGGATCTGAAAAAGTGTCCGGTATAGTCCCTACTGTCCCGTATTCCCTACATCTACCCTAACTGGAAAGCAGTTTTAAACTTGATTTGTATTTAGTCAGATATATCAAGGGTCTTTTTTAGATTTTTTTGGTAATTTTTCCGTGCGGAATTAACAAAATAAAATAAAGATCCGGCTTTTACCATGTAGCCAGTACAAACAATGACTACATGATACATACGTTTATGCACATGGGACATACACACAAGCCGGTGTACCTCTGCATTTACGGGCCTTAATTAAAAAAGACGTGTTTGAAACCATCTTTCATATCTGGAAAGGAGTTTTAAACTTGATTTGCATTTAGCCAGATATATAAAGAGTCTTTTGTGATATTTTGGTAATTTTCCCGTGCGTAATATTCAAAATAAAATATTGATCCGGCTTTTACTATGGAGTTAACGAACGGATTAATGGGGTTGAGAAAACCAGTGGTACTTCCATGTTATTGTTCACCTTGCGGTTTACCTTTTGAATGAGTTTGGCTAGGTTTGCCAGTGGGTTTTTGGAAGTTTTGTTAAGCATTGGTTATGCAATTCTCAATCTTTTTTTGAAAGATATTGATATCACTCAGGAGAGTAGAACGGGTTGGTTTAGCAGAGGTTGGAACGAAGTTTAAACCTTTACCCAGAGCAATTTTCTCAATTTGAGATGGCTTTGCTGTAGATAGGTTTGTGATGAATTGTTCGCTTTGTTCTGCTAAAGTAGTCATTTGACTAATATGGTATTGTTTGGTTTTATTTGAGCGTTCAAGTGAAAATCGTTTCAATTTTCGTTTTGATTGTGAACGTTTTGCTTCTTTCGTAAATTTCCTTTTTGCCATAGTCGGGAGATATTTTTTTCTAATAATATATACTTTTATATTTGTATTATATTAAATAGATAATATATAGAGTTGACAAGTGGCATGAGATTTCTCTTTTGAGAAGATGTTGTGGTCCTGAAGAGGACCGGTGGAAATTTGGTCTTTGAAAAGACCGGTGTGTTTGGAAAGAGCTGTTTACACTCCCTCTCTTGGCCGCTTCTTCCCCCGTTTCGGGGGTGGTTGTGGTCTTGTAAAAACTCGTACAGTTTCTGTGCCGTTTGCAAGTCTCTCTGGTCTTGGAAGTGGTCTCGTAGTTCTTTCTGCGTTGACTTGGTCACCGTCAATATATCCATGGTTATATCCAAAGTTCCTGGTGGCGAAGATGTTGGTGAACGCAGTTTGAGAGATCGACGTTTGAGAGACTTGCTTAGTTTGGTAGACATGTTGTCTGAATGATTTGGTACGGTTTTCGTTGGCGTTTATGCCGAGGTTTTGCGGACTAGAGATGAGTCACAATCAAAAGGCTTTATGTCTGACTCGGGGTGCATCATAGAATTGTTGCGTTCCCATTGGTTGTTCTTGAACAAAGGCACTTTGCGTCCTAGGTGGTAGTTCCGGATTAGAGCAAGTCAGAGAAAACGCGGGAAGTTGGTTTAATTTGCAAGTAGCAAAAGGATGTTGAAACCAACGCATTTTCTTGTGTGGTTGTGTTTTTTTCAAAACATTGGAAAGGTTTAATTTCTATTTCCTGCGTGTGGAAATGTAAGAAAAGATCAAGAGATCTGTCCCTTTCTTTGGTATGTTATAGGGAGCTCCGTTTGGAGCTGGAATGATTTTGCTCAGGGTTGATTTTTCCCTTCCGAATGCGGAAATTGGAAATCAAATATTAAACTTGGCCAAGTAGTTTTGGCTAGGTGTATCCACTTATAGGTTTGTTGTTAGAGAAGCCAGTGGAAACATGCGAGGGGCCATTCGATTGGAAAACGTGTAGATTTGAGTCGCAATCGTTGGCACACAGTGAGTACGAAGGCAGTGCACCATGTGAGGGCCGGGGCCATTCGATTTGAAAACATGTAGATTGAGTCTTGGGTACCGGTAAATTTACCGGTAAAAAAAGTGGAAATTTCACAAATCAAACGTATTATGTTTTATACAAAGAAAATTGGTAAGTTTCATTAATAAATAGGCCTATGAATGACGGGAAAAAAAAAAAAAAAAAAAAAAAACCGACCCGAGATTTCAGCACTTTTGGGTCGGTCGGTGGAGGGCAACTCAACATCTTTTTTTTTTTGGCCTAATATTTTTCATTCGGCCAATATCAAACAGAGTGATTTCACACTGTGGGAAATACCCAGCAGTCGCAATACGGTACGTTACCATTGAAGGAATAACTCACTGATCACCCTATATTCATCCGCGAATCTGGGTTTAAAGGGTATTACCGTTTGAAAAATATTATCGAAAGGTGAGACTGAAACATCTGTGAAGCATGGGCATTGGGTTTGTTTGTTTTTAATTTTTTTAATTTAATTTTTTTAATTTTATTTACCCCCAAAATGATGTTTAGAAGCGGGGTGAGGATGTACGGCCCAGGGTCAAATCTTGACCCAAGGTCAAATATTGGTCAAATCTTGGATCCAACACTGCGTGTCTGGCCCGCACACTTAAGGATCGATGCCCATGTGTAAGGCAGAGAGTGATAATTTCCAGTGTGTTTGCCTATTGTATGTCTCTAATGAATTCATAAATGTACAGGATTTAAAGGGAAGGTAAAACATTTGTATCAGGTTGGGAAACAAACTACTTCTGTGGTATTGGTGTGCTTACTTTCTTTAAATCAAGAAATACATTGCACAGTAATTCTGTGAAAGTTTCAGCTTAATGTGGAGTCATAGTATTGAGAAAAGTGGACCAAAATATTCACAATTTGTACAGAAAATACCAGAAGCAAGAAGCTTCCGGCCAGTAATATTTTGTGTTACGTGTGCACATTTGTCTGAAATGAGGGCACTTCGGGCAGAATAGGTTTTTTCCCGAATGATTTGTGCCTTAACCAACTTCACCTCAAATTAAACTGGTAATTTTGTAATCAGGTCAAACTATTGTTTCTTCACTTTAAAGCCACAATACTCTGAATTTGTGTTTCACAATATAAAAACTAAGCAGACTAATGTACAACTCTAATAATGTGTATTGTCGTCTGTTGCTGTTTCTGTTATTGATTAAAATGTAATCATAATTCGTTCCTACATTCTGTGACGTCAGAATAAATTATGTAAATATCTGCATTTCGTTGCAGCTAGTTCCGGCGCGTGCTTTATTAACTATGTTGATGTAAATCGGCGTCATTCTTACCCCTTCCAGACTGCCAACCATCTCGAGTTGAAATCTTCTCTGCAGATATCGTTCTTCCGATCAAGTTCTGAATCATAAATCTGAGCAAAATGGGTGAGTTTAAACATCATATTTGAAATTATCTGATTAAAACAATTTTTTTTCGTTTTAAATAAGGTTCCTGTAGGCCTTTTCGAAAGGCCTTTCCGGCGCACCCATCAGTGTAATTCCCCCTGAATCTGCTCTTGAACCAATCCTTCAGAAACCTTAGCTACTATGTAGCAGCCAAGGTGACATGATCTTATCGTGGCCTGTAATCTAGACCAGTGCATATACTCATGGGGGTATTATTGTTGGTCTCTGAATTAATTTCAAACTGCTCTGATCTTGACGATACTGTCCCTTAAACAGAGCGTTTGGTTATCAATCAGAAAACATTTTGAGATAACCACCGTTTTCATGGGGGAAGGTTTGGGGTTTTGATAGTGTGCACTTCCAGTACTGCTGTGACACAAAGCCCTTCCCCCTTCATGTGTCAAGGATAAGCATGACAATTTGTATAAATTCACTGAACAATTTACTGAAAATCATTGTACGTAAAACAAAATTTTCATTTATTTTAGCTGTCCAGAAGCATGGATATTCGCTTAAAATAATATGTATCCAGGTAAAATTGCATGTTATATAGATCGGGCCCTTTTAAATGACACATTTCTCAAAATATTCGTTAGAAGCATGGTTTGACAGTAACATGTGCCAAAATTATGTTAGGGTGAGTCCTGGCATGAACTCATTTTGGCAATTGAAGATTCTGAAAATTATTATGTGAACTATTTCATTTAAATATATTTTTTGGCTCTTTATTTATCAATGCTATTAAGGAACAACAAATTCCTGGAAATAGCTGGACAATCGCGAAAAACATGTCAGGCGATACTTCTTGAATTGAATTGAATTGAATTGAATTGAATTGAATTGAATTGAATTGAATTGAATTGAATTGAATTGAATTGAATTGAATTGAATTGAATTGAATTGAATTGAATTGAATTGAATTGAATTGAATTGAATTGAATTGAATTGAATTGAATTGAATTGAATTGAATTGAATTGAATTGAATTGAATTGAATTGAATTGAATTGAATTGAATTGAATTGAATTGAATTGAATTGAATTGAATTGAATTGAATTGAATTGAATTGAATTGAATTGAATTGAATTGAATTGAATTGAATTGAATTGAATTGAATTGAATTGAATTGAATTGAATTGAATTGAATTGAATTGAATTGAATTGAATTGAATTGAATTGAATTGAATTGAATTGAATTGAATTGAATTGAATTGAATTGAATTGAATTGAATTGAATTGAATTGAATTGAATTGAATTGAATTGAATTGAATTGAATTGAATTGAATTGATTTTATTCATCTTGTGGCAAAAAAGCCAAATTGCAAGAATGTTACAATAATTATCATTAAAACCTACATATATTACTTAAAAACAATAAAATTGCACATTTACAAAAACATTTGTAGAATTTAAATCGGGGAGGAAAAATTGACAAAAACACTGAAAATTACTATACAGAAAGCAATAAAAGAAAGTACCAAATATTTAGACAAAGCACATACACAGAAGTACTAGAAAAAATCCACTAAAATTGCACATATGAAAAACAAATAATAATTGAAGTAGACCTTTAATGAAGTTAGATTCATTTAATTTTGATTGTTTTTGTTTGTTTTTGATTGGTTGTTTGTTTGTTTTCCTCAGGTGGAAAAATCATGTTGTTGTTCGTTCTTGCAGTAACGGTACGCATGGGTAAGTCAATCTTTGGATTTATTTTAACATCGTTAATTTATATTTCTAAAATGAACTGCAACATGATTAATGAGAAGGTACACAATTTGTGAATACCTGACGACAGTTTGTCCTTTCAAAGAAAGAATTGTGAATGCGTTATCTCATGACATGTTTGAAGTACTTTTTAAAATTTGTACAAAAAGACAACAACTTTGCTGCAAGTGTTTTCTGAAAACATTGTAACTGCTTTTGTAACTGATTTCTCACGACTTGGACTTCGTATTGAGAGATGCATGACTCGTGACTCGGACATGAGTCATGATTAACAATGACTCAGACTCGGACTCAGACTCGACCCTTGGGACTCAGACTTGGGACTTGGACTCGACCCTTCGGACTCAGACTTGGGACTTGGACTCGACCCTTCGGACTCAGACTTGGGACTTGGACTCGACCCTTGGGACTCAGACTTGGGACTCAGACTCGACCCTTCGGAATCAGACTTGGGACTCGGACTCGCCGGCAAAATGCCCAGTATTCACTACTAACAAAATAATCATTTTCTTGCAAAATAACGTTTTAAACAATGCACACATTTTTATAAAATTTATACCGTTCATGCTGAAATTTATACCATTATACCGTACAAATCATGTACCAGAGCTTCAGCCTACAACATCATAGGAATAAACGTGTATTTCATGAAAAGAGAAAGAAGGACTACTCGGACTACATTTGAATGGCATATGTTATAGCAACTCTTGTAGACAGCGCTCTGGCCAGGCATGAAGGCGTAGCAGGCCCACCACTTCTTTCGGCGAGAAGCAGCTCATTCCGCCACGCTAGAAAAATTGTCCAGCCACTCTTGAAATTTTCCTGCCTGCTTAAAAATTCCACGCCACCCTAAATCAACGTACATGTATTATTTCAACGAATTTTATCCTTACTTAGCTTGATTAATTTGTGTATTTCTACACGTCGGTGGCTAGTTTGTTTCTGATACTTATAATGTCAATATATAACATACGTTCGTGTAATATAGCAAATAATACACAGACCTACATCATTATTGTACATCGAAACATGCATGTCTAGCTCTCACATGTTTTTGTTTATGGTATAAACCGAGGACTTATAACAAAAAGAAAACAATGGGACCTCAGTTGGTGGTTATAGTTTGCAAATGGGAGATGTCTAAACAAAGTCCAACAACAAAGGGAACAAAGGGAACAAATAAGGGGAACAATGGAAGATCCTTGATTACACCATAAAACAAACGTGATTATAGTGGATTGCATTCGGGTGGGAGAATTCCCTTTGGAGACTTTTTGGTAATTCCTGGTTTATGAGAGACTATTTCTGTGGATTTCACGATGTAAGCGTATTTTTAAATGATATAAAAAAAAACTAAAAAAACCCCCAAAAAACCCCCCAGGTTTTAAGCATTTCAGTTTTTGACTACCAGTTGCTGGTCTAATTTCGTGATGCATGTGTTTGGCAGCTTCCCAAGACGGCGACTCTTGAGTTGAAAGAGCAAAACGAAAATATTTTCGGCACACAAAAGTTACTATTGTACACTCACGGTGACTTGTTATTAAATATAAAATCTCTCCAGAGAGAATATGACATATTGTGTAATACCATCTGGTCTTTGCTCTATAGTAATACCAATATAAAGGTATTTGTAAATTACGTATTCAGAAAGAAAAGGAAACGGTGTGCCATTCTTGTACCAAGCTTTCCAACATTTGAATTAGTCAATTGAATGAGAAAAAAATATAAAGATGAAAGCATTTCCAACTGTTATGATTATTTTAATGAGTTGTTCAATTTTATGACTCATGTTAATTAAAATAAGAAAGTAAATAAAATAATGATGAAATACTAGCCAAGATATTGAGTATTTATTCACTGACATTAAACCTTGACATAATTATGTTTAAGGTTCATTTTGATTTTTTTAAATGACTCGCGACTCGGACTCGGACTCAACCCATATGACTCGGACTCGGGGTTTGAGTCTGGTGATTCGATAACAGGTTTTCAAAAATTATAATATACAGAATATATAAACATAATTATAAGCACTGTTAAAATATTTACAGAGCTTTCGTATTGCCATCCGACGACATTAACATATCGTCTTCCCCAAGTAATTTATCTTGGGATGTCGACAAAGTAGATTATTTAACGTACTGAGGTTGTGCAAAGTAAGCGACATGAAATTACCACGAAAAAAGTATTGTACTTGTAGTGCGGTAAGCTGCACAGACTTGCTTTGGCCGCGTTCAAAGGAAACGGTGAATTTGCGGAAAAGGGGGTTCAGAGAAAAAGAAAGATTTCCGTTAAGTTTAGAGAGTAAAAGTGATTTCAGTTATTTTGTTTTCTGATTTCCTTTTTTCTTAGAAAGTTATAAAATTAATAACTGCTCTATATTAAAGCGCTTGCTTAAAATGGGGTTTTGGCTCTTATTTGGCTGTGAACACTCATTTTTATGGGGTCAATGTTTCATTGTTAAAGCAACACAAACAACCTAGATGACCCATTGAATTAATTAGGCGTGAAAGAAAAAAAATGCATATCCTTTCTTGTATTTTTAGTCATATGATACATTGAAATGACCTAAATGGGGATTGCGCTCGGATGATTTGCAAAAAGCATGTTAGCTTTCAAACTGCAACTGCACGGATGATTAAACTTTGAATACCGGTATGTCTGATTATTTAATGAAATATATGCACAATAGATGGCTGTGAACACTCCTGAAGTAGTTGCATGAACAATCAAGTTTTTTCCTGTGGTAGATTTATATAAGAGTTCGAGCATTGGTATAAATTAAGATACCAAGACAAGTGATTGTTTGGGAAGGGCTATCCATCTTTGACCAATTTACATTAAAAACTAACCTTAAAGTAAAACAAGTAATTAAAATACAATTCACAAGCCTCTTGTGTATTTTAAATTTTGATGAGAAAATCATCCAGGTAAGCAACGACCCCATTACAACCATGATGTTGCATCATACGAGAGACAGACGGAGTTAATCTATGAAAAATGCATGGCGCACGTTTAGCTCCAAATGGAAGTTTAGTGTCATAAAAATAAGTCATCGGGATGACAGGGAACATACCGATAAGCACTTTTGAGATCCACTTTGGGAGTCATATTTTTGGAGTCATAATTTTGTAAATTTTTTCCATGTCTAGCCAGCGCGTTATCTTAGCGGGCAGCAAGTTGTGGTGTGCTTTCATCTTTTTCAAGTTTTGCGGATCGAAATTTAAGTCTGAAGCCAAATGTACACTGAAGTATACAGTGATGTTTAGAAAGGCAACACAAGCGACCTAGGCCTACCCATTGAATTATTTTGGCGTGAAAGAAAAAAGTGCATATCCTTTCTGTTATTTTAGTCATATGAAACGTATTGAAATGAGTCAAATGAGGATATATGTGTTGGTTTAGATGTGACGTCACAGATCACATCGTCTACAGGATGTTGAGAACAATTCGCCGCAATGTTTTCGTTTACAGCTATCGTATCTTGTTGCTTTATATAATTACTTGCCATCATTAAAGTATGTTTTCAAGTACTTTGACATGATATTTTTTCATCCAAGTCTGAATAAAATGTTTAATTATTAAGGTATGAGATCCTATTAAATCTATTCGTCAGTATGAAAAAACACAAATGCCACTTATATATGCTTATTCGTCACTGCGCGCACATTATTCGTCAATATGAAAAATATCGACAAATTCTGCTTCTGGGTTTCTTCGTCAATGAACTAATACCATTGTATACGTACAGCAGCTTTCACAATTTCCCTCCTTTTTAGGTATTGAATGCAGATGTGTTATGCCAAAAATTTCTTTGCCATATTTTTTCGTTCCCATTTTTAAGGATGAATTTCTTATCTCTCCCACGTTGCCGTTATGTGTTAAACACAGAAGATTTCTCATGTTTGACCCAAAATAAATTTCATTAAAAAATTATAAAGGTTGTTGTGCACACAAAGTTCAAGTTTCTGAGATACCGATTAGTTGATTTTAGATTCTTTTTATCATTATTTACAGAATTTAAAAT
This sequence comes from Zoroaster sp. YZ-2022, assembly GCA_029582265.1. Taxonomy (NCBI): domain Eukaryota; kingdom Metazoa; phylum Echinodermata; class Asteroidea; order Forcipulatida; family Zoroasteridae; genus Zoroaster; species Zoroaster sp. YZ-2022. The sequence continues at coordinate 49,051,397 of CM055816.1, forward strand.
TTAAAATTTACATTATTTAAAATGCAGAGTTTCTGAAAGATTGGTTATATTAATTGAATCCTCCATGAGCCAGACTTGTATGACTCGTGACTCGGACTCGAGTCCGACTCGAATCACATTTTTGGTGACTCGGACTCGTGCTCAACCCTTCGGAGTCGGACTTGGGACTCGGAGTCGATGTCTGTGACTCGGACTCGACGGCAAAATGGCCAATATTCACTGTTTGCAACATAGTGATTTAACACAATGCGAACAGTTTTTATAAAATTAATAACGTGCATCCTATGTCGTTGTAGTAATGCGATCGCAATCGCGTACGCAACGGCCGCATGAAAACAAAGTGCGTCTTCCAGAAATTGGTTACAAATCATGTACCAAAGCTTCAGCGTACAACACCGTCGTAATAATTTAACGTGTATTTTGATAACTTGTATAATGCATCACGACGAAAGATGGATGGACTACATTTAATTTTGAATGACGACTCTTGTAAACAGCTCTTGCCAGGTATATAAAGGCTTGGCGGGCCCGCCACTCCTTCGGCGAAAAGCAGCTCATTCCGCCATGCTAAAAGTATTGTCCAAGCCACCCTAAATCAATGTACATGCATTTTTTTTAAACGAATGTTATCCTCATTAGCTTGAATAATAATTTGTGTATTGCTACGTCGGTGACTAGTACTGCTCAAATGCCGCTCAAAATCACCACAGAAGCATAGTTAAAAAGGATATAGTTCCACAAACATCTGTTTCTGCTAAATACAGAAAATGAGAATAATAAAAAAATGAGAAAAATGAGAAAAATAAACAGCTAGTCCTTTGTCAACGCGTTTCTTTTACTCATTTAAAATCAGTGTCAAAATTATCGGCCAGGATGCAAACATTATGCAAGAACTGCTATTGTACACTCACGGTGACCCATTAATAAAACATCTCTTCAAAAACAATAGGATGTTTTGTGTAATACCATCTGGACCTTGCTCTATGCACCAATAAATGGTAATGTAATTTTTTTTTCAGAAAGAAAGAAAAGAACGTTGTGTCGTTCATGCACCAGTCTTTTCAACATTTAAATGTGTCAATTGCCTGATATAAAAACACACAGATAAAGGCATTTCCAACTGTCATTTCCAACTGATTATTTTGGAGTGATCATCCACACATAGGTTATTAATATAAAACAAATTAATTATGATAGTGCTCTGGTGATCAGACTTAAGGATCTTTAAACTTGACAACTTCGAAATTAATCATGATCTCCATTCTGCAGTAGTTCCATTCAAACAATGGATCAACATTGTTAAGGGGTGACGGATGGCTTCTGAGACTAACTGCTGACACCACCCACTCCTAAATTAATCAGGGTGAGAGCGCTGCTTGTAGATTAATTAATTAATGTGATGATTTCCAAACATGTTGTATTAATAAATATAAAAAGCACAACAAAGAGAAAACTCAATGAGTTGTTCAATTTTATGACGCTAATAAAAATTATGAAGTTAATTAAAATAAGAAAAATAAATAAAATAATGTTGATTTTGGAAATAAATTTGGATTTACTCAAATTGATAAGATACTAGTCCAGATGTCGAGTATTTTTTCACTAAATAACCTTGAACAGTGACATTATGTACAAGGCTTTCTTTTTTTCTTTTGATTTTTTAAATGACTCGTGACTCGGACTTGGATTCGACCTTTGTGACTCGGACTTAGACTCGTATGACTCGGGACTCAGACTCGGACTCGGACTCGAGGTTTGAGGACTCGAATACATGTCTGCCAGCTACAACTTAATCATTAAACAAGTTATAAATGATTTCTCACTGTTTATTTGTTTTGACTGAAATACAATAATTCTTTCAAGGAAAATTTCATTAACTGTCCTTACGTACAAAATCATAGTCGTGACTTCTAAGTTTGCTTTAAAAAGATTTACAACTCCATCGCCGATAATATGGGGTATGTCAATGACGAGAGGAAATTCATGAAAATATTTTTCAAACAATCCAGACGTTTTTCTAAAAGTTTTTTTTG
>CM055816.1:49053929-49187866 GCA_029582265.1 Zoroaster sp. YZ-2022
GTACTTAACACTGTCATTAAAATTTATTATTTCTGTGCTGGACTTACGGAGTTTAGTAAACTTGGGTTGTCCCAGTGAAATTTCGGAGCCGAAGGAATTTCCTCCTTTTTTCCCCAAGAAGGGTTTTCGCGGGTTTTCGCCCTTCCCGTACTGGCGTATATGTTGGTGCCCAAATTTGTAGAAAAGATCTCACACAGCTTATAATTGTTGATCTTAATCTATGTACAATTTTAATTACTGTGATGTTGTATCTAATTGTTATTTTTACGTGGATTGTCGTATTTTCTGTATGTTTTAATTTTAAAGTTGACATATGCAGGGCCCCAATGGAAACCAGTTTTAACTGTTTGGGCATACCCTGGGTAAATAAATAAAATAAATAAATAAATAAAATAACCAATATTGTCTCTTTCCTTTGGTGAATACCCGTTAACAACAACAAAATATAAATACAAAATCGTTCCATTAAAATAGCACTATTTTGGCATCTGTTTGCAAGATCAGTGCTATGATTAAAAACACTTTTTATAAGCAATTCCCAATTGTCGCAGAAACATTCCAACTATAATCTTGAAACTATCACATGTTGCTTTCAATATTTGGTCCCTGCTAATATCAATTCACAAATAAATTTTTTACTCATTGTATTGTTGGCTTTTAAGACAGATGTCAACTCCCCCATGGAGTATTCCTCTATGTTTTTACTTAATTGAATCTATATGGGCAATTTTTGGTTCTTAATATTATAAACTATATTTCACCTATTAGTTTTTTATTAGTTGCATTATATCCAAACCATATTCAGCACAAAATATGAATTTCAGAAATTGTTATATAATAATATGCTATATAAGGAAAAAAATAACATTTTATGCATGTCAAAAATGTAATGTGAGTAACCGGCATTTTGGTAAACAGTAAGATCTGGGCATAAATACCCAACTACTGTGGAAAAAACTGATGAGTGAAATTTAAGTAAAGGAAATTATATGTTAAAGCGGGCCCAATACCTCTAAAATGTAACGTGAGTAACCATGGAATTGCCAATATATATTTAGATTCGTTCCCATTCTCAAGGAAAATTCCCTTAATTATGAATCCACCGCATTATGTTTATTCTATATATTTTGTTAATATGGATCCAAGCACGAAGCTAATACTACATTGACAAAACTTGGATGTTAACAACTACACCATCTTGGGCAACTTGTACAATATAAACACAATGTTATAATAAGTTGACATCCTATGGTGTTATTTTAACACTCCAGTTTGTGCAGGGTATGACGTGATGGTATAGACGTCATGATAGTATCGTCATCCCCAGCGTGATACCCGGATGTGAGGTAGATTCCATGTAAGATGTCACCCTACAAAACCCTGTGTTCAAATAACACCCTTGGTGTCTATTTCATTCTGTCACGGTGATTACACATGGTGAGTTACTCAATATAAACACCACAGGTGAAGTTTTTAACACCCTAGTTTGTAAAGTTCATATACCAGCCCGTCTGTACTTACAGTTCTTTCTTGCATTGTTTTGGTCTAGGCATGCGGTAACCCTCCTTAAGTTTATTCACCATTGTCTTTGCAGTCATGAGTGGGTACGGCCGAGCACCTGTTGGAAATAAGAAATCGAAATGCAAATAATGAACGGTAACAACAGGGCATATTAATCATTTTGAATGACTCATTGCTAAAACAAAGTCAACCAATACATCTTTAAAGGCGAAATTAAAAATCGAATTATTATCCCATAACCCTTCCCGGTCCTCAATAATAAAGCGACAATGATCTCACCAAGTGTGACGATCTCCCACAGCAGAATCCCGAAAGACCATACGTCACTATCCGTTGTGTACACGTCATCAAGAAGGGATTCCAATGCCATCCATCGCATAGGAAGAACTACCTGTGTAATGAGCATTACGTTATTATTGGTAAACAAACTAATTTTCTGACAAACTAATTATATATGAAGTAATTGTGTTTTGGATGAAATGCTATTAAATTCAGAACATTACCTTTTTATTTGAGTAAAATAAAATAAATGCTTTAAAATACACACATTTCACTAAATGTTTTATATTAAATAATGTCCGGAAATTAATTGATGGTAATGTCCCATCATAAATTCCTTTTTTGTTTTATTTTATTTTTTAAATAGTTTTCCGGTGCTTTTTGGTCCTTTAATTTAAATATTTAAATATATTACTTCTGATTCTCGTTGGTAGATGCGGACATTCATGACATCACGGGCCAGACCAAAGTCAGCTACCTTACACACCATGTCTTCGCTTACCAACACGTTACGAGCAGCAAGGTCACGATGGATACACTATGGGTATGAAGGAAGAAGATAAGGGATTCTTATCGTTTATGACCGATTAGGGCGATGTCACAAGTGATAATGGAGAAATGGACCGAGCTGGAGACGACGACCAAGCGGTCTTTATCCTGTGGTAAAGTTTTATTCCCATTAATAAACGCCCATCTCAATTTCGTTATGGAAATGTTTATGTTATTAATTAATTAAATTTGTTGTGAAAAATTTGCTACAAAAAAACCTCTCCACTTCTTGGGGACACATGAAACAACTAAACAAATGAGACAGCGTGATGCGAAACAAACTTCTATATTCTGATTGGCTCATTCCAGTCACGTGTCATACACTGGCTTAATTATGCTGCTCACACGCACTGGTCAGATTTTGATAATGACTGGTCTATATCGGCCATAATTATACCACCATGCAATCACGTCTTGACCAATCAGATTGTTTTAATTGCCTGATAGGTCATATATCTGCCATCGCTTTATTATTCACCTGTGAATGGATTAGGCATATTACTAGATGTTGTATGTTACTGTAATATTTGAACAAACAAGTTCACCTTTTGTGATGACAAGAAGGCCATTCCATTGGCAACATCCCTTGCAAACTTGACTAAGGTCTGAGAGAGTGATTTACTCAAGCCCTGTATGTTAGAGTAGCCTGTACCAGTGTCTTTGGATCTACAGTCAATGAGAACGCTCTTGAGGTCCCCCTTATCAAGGTATTCAACGATGACGTAGACAGGATCTGGCGCCAAAATAGACAAGCGACAAGAAACAAAGTTAGGTAAAACTTGTAGCTTTGCATGGTGAGGATGATAAGTAAGACTAATTGCGGTGACACCATGTGGAACATTTCACAAGCAGACTATAAGATTGACCAACGCACAGAAAGACAGACAGACAGACAGACAAGACGATTGTTCAGCGTTAATTATGAATAATTCATAATTACTAAACCGCAACATATAAAACTACATGTACATGCACACCAGGGTGTCTTTTAAACGGGAAGGTATAATATCAGTATTTGGAAACGAACGTTCATTTCAACCCACTATTTACAAGAAATCATAAAACTAACCTATGAAAGTTTTATCCCAATAGAATGCACACGCAACCTCGTAGAAGCAGTTTGGCCAACATTACCAATGCTATACCTACCCTTACAAATACAAACTAATCAAAGGTGTGGAAATCTGATCTGGAATTTACCTCGTTTGAAGATTCCAAAGGTCTTAAATTTCGGCATTCTCAATCAAGGTATTGAGGCCTCTTAGACAGAAGACACAAGTCAAAGGAGAAATGACTCATTGAGCTATTCATTGATTGATGTGAGGTCAAAGGGTGATTTACCTGTCTCTATACAATACCCAAGCAATCTGACTACGTTTGGATGTGAACCAACTTTTTTCATCAGGTCCAGTTCTTGAAGAAGTCAGTCTTTGCCTGTCCGTCGCCCTCTATGAATAAATATTAAAAGGAAATTTATTTCTATTTATGAAATGTAAGTTATAGTAACAATATCGTCACGATCAACCAGGCATGGAATCGAGTTCTCGTTTTATATTAACTCGGTGACTGTCATACCCCCGCATGATAAGGTCATATTACCATTGCTGTTGCATAAATGATCCAGTAATTTTCAGTCACTGTGTTCATCTTAAACTAGGACACCGAATCCATGCCCTGTTGAAAGTCTGCTCTGATTGTGACGTTACTGCCCTTTTATTAAGTCATCTAAACCATTTGGTAGTCATCAACCAATGGCGAAGCTAGGAGGAGTCATGGGGTCATATTTCTCTTGTTTGATCCTCATGTAAACTTACCACCTATTCTTAAAGTAATGTACATCATTGGCAATGTTGGCAAAACTGCATGTTTCCATGAGTATGTTAACTCTATTTATTTAAATCTAGAAAATGCCTATATTAATTAACAAACCTGTAAAATGTTCAGCTCATCGTAGAGTATATTTGTCATGAGAAAAGTGTAACAAAGCATTTTGACAGAAAATACAAGTTTGTTTTTAAAGGAATATTTCCGTGTTTTCTTTTAAATGAGAACGCTTGAGACCGAACTGCTTGTTTTTAGATATCTTATATTTATGTAATTTGTTTTATATAATTCTTTGTGATGCGCATATGAACATATATGTATGAATCATGCGCAATATAAGTAATAAATTATTATTATTATTATTATTAACTGCTGATGAAGTATTTCCAGTCTGTGTACCAACCAAATCCTGATCAATCCAATGACAAGCTAGCCCTTCATTCTTACAACTTGGACAGTATGCCAGCAATTCAAATCACTGACGCATGATGTCTTTCGTAAACTCTCAGAGACTAAAGTTTCGAAAGCCAGTGGACCGGATAACTTATCAGCTTCCTTGTTGAATTCCTATGCTGATATTGTTTGTGGTCCGCTGTCACATCTGTTTCGAATGGCACTACGTTCTGGTACCTACCCCTCTCAATGGAAGGTTGCCAGTATAGTTGCTATTCACAAATCCGGTAAAAAACAGAATGTAGCCAACTATCGACCCATTTCCTTACTTCCACAAGTGTCAAAGGTCTTTGAGAAAATTTTGTGTGAGCAAATTATGCAACATGTGCAACCAGCAGTCTCTGAGCAACAGCATGGATTTGTCCCTGGTAGAGACTGTTCCACCAAATCTCACATCACTTCTCTGGGAGGCATACCATGCTGTTGACCGGGGCGGCAGTTGGACGTTGTCTACACAGACTTCTCAAAGGCCTTTGACCGTGTTTCTCATGACCTACTTTTGTACAAGTTGACATCATACAATCTCCACCCTAATCTCTTGTTCTTATTACGTAGTTATTTAACCAACAGAAACCACAGAGTAGTTGTTGACGGACAGTGTTCCTCATGGAATTCGGTCCCATCTGGGATCCCACAGGGTTCAATTCTTGGCCCCTTACTTTTCACTCTGTTTGTTAATGACATCCCACAGTATTTAAGTAGCAATTGCTTAATGTTTGCAGATGACCTGAAAATCTTCCGTCAAATTTCTTGTGTTGCTGACAGTGCCGATTTACAGCATGATTTGGATACCATCTTTTCTTGGTCTCTAGACTGGCGACTGTTTATCAACATTAACAAGTGTAGCTTCATTTGGTTGACCCTTAAAAGGAAGCCAATTAGTTTCAATTACCATATAAATAATAACGTTCTTAACCAGGTAACTGTTCAGAAGGATCTTGGTGTTTTCATTGACTCAAGGCTTAGTTTTGTCCCCAGTGTAGATCATATTATCAAAAAGGCTAATCGCATGTCAGGTTTAATATGGCATAATTTTCGATCGATTAAGAATGAACGTACACTCCGGACCCTGTAGGCCTACTGTACCCATGTAGACCTCATCTTGAATATTGTACAATTAGGTTTAATTCCATCTCACCATATCAGACAACCAGGATTGAAAGAGTTCAACGTCGATTTCTTAATTCCATGTATAAAAATCTTAATAGTGGTGTATGTAACCTTGAATATTTTGAATTGTGTGACCTATACAAACTTTCTCCACTTTCTGTTAGACGGTCTGTTAATGATTGTTTATTCCTTTTCAAACACTTCCACAATCATTTCAAAATTACTGATGCCAATCCTTATAGTTTACATGTTCCCTCACGACGGACAAGGCTTGCTGCCGAGCACATCTTACATGTCCCACGGAGTCGCATTGAGGTCACAAAGCGTGGCTTTGTTTCCAGAATCTCAACCACCTACAATGGACTCCATGGGAGATGTGATGTGCTTGGTGCTGTAAGCTTATGGAAGTTTTCGTAACCAAGTGTATCGAGCATTTGCAGCTATTTCAGTATGATATTTTCATTTTACGTAATTATTGTCTCATCTCCTTGCTATATATTTTGCTCTTTTTCCTGTCAATCTGTACTCAATATTTTATTTTGTAGTCTTTAATTGTTATTTATTTTGATGGATTATGTAACTTATTTATATTATGTGAAGTTCTTTGTTTTATCTAAATTTATATTTTTATCAGCCATCCTGTAATTGGCGATTCTGTCGCTGTTGGATTTGGTCAATAAATAAATAAATAAATAAATAAATAAATAAATAAATAAATAAATAAATAAGTACCTAAACCACATCAAGTTAGATTTCGGATATCAATTCAGTAATTCTGTAATCAGGAGATAACCAATGTTGTATCTTGTCCTATAGTGCGCATTCTAAAATCTCTCAGAATTGACCCAGATATCAAAAGGGTCAGTTGGTACCAGACTCATTTGTGGATGAGACTGACCCAGGAACGTGATCACAGATAATCTGACTGGCCTACACACTGGGTCAGAAAAAAACGCTGAAATTGCTGAAAAGGATTCTGGGTAAGTCTGAACCAAAGTGGGTTGAGCATCTCTGGACACTTTTTTTTCCATTTTATTTTTGACCTGAAATTTGTTTGAGGCCGCAAGCCCCTCACTTGGGATACCTTTGATTTGTTCATATGCTTTGACATAAACATGCACACAAACGTTATCATTATCATGGTCTTATCATTATCATGGTCTTTAATGGATGTACATAGTTTAATATTGACTGGGTTCATGTGTTATCTAGGCCTCGATATTAATTATGAATGTAACTTCAACTGTTGAATCAGCCATTTAAGAGTTCGGGCAGTGATACCCATTGTAAACGTTAAATCCAAATTGTTACAGAGTTATAACTGAAAAAAACATTTTGCATATTGATTTAACACTACACTACTGGAAGTTTAAGTAACAATACCTTTGAGCGTTTTAACGGCAATCTTTGTGCGTTTCCCGGATGCCTCGATCCCAAGTGCCGTACCCACCAGCACCCTCCCGAACGCGCCTCGGCCAATCTCGTTCTCGATTACCACGAGATCTCGCGAGAATGACAGATCGGGTCCTACATTGCCATACGCTGCTTCCTTCAGCGCGGGGGACCTGCCGGTTTGGTCATCCGAGACAGTTTCATAGACTGGAGTCAAATCATTCAATGGCATATCTAAAAGAAATAAAAATTCACGTTCGGTTTGTGACCCTGCAATGGTCATTGATCGTACAATTTTTGTCAATTCCAATTTACGCTAATTATATTATTTCCGGCGTTACATAATACAGATCGAATTCAACCTGTTGGCCTAAGTAACGCAGAAGATATCTTTGTCAACCAATGGTTTCTATTGATATCCTCTTAATGAGAATATGGTTTCAATCAGGATATATATGTAGGTATCTTCCAATCGGGAAAGTATAGTTGTCCAACTCCGTGAACACTGGTAAGGCATAAGGGGTCTTTGTCACCTAAATCTTTCTTGATTAGTGGAGCTTATTGATATCCTCATTTGGAAAATAGGTTTTCAATTAGGATAAATCTATCTTCCAATAGGGATAGTCATTGGCGGATCCGGGGGGGGGGGGCTAAGGGGGCTGTAGCCCCCCTAAAATCGTTTAAAAAAAATTAAAAAAGGGAGAGAAAGAGAGAGAGAGAGAGGAGGAGAGGGGAGGGGAGAACGCACTCCCATTCTCTACCTACTTAGTATTGTACTAACCGTTGCGCATAGGAAGTGGCGGCACTCTGTAGTACTGAAAAATAATGTTCTGTATCCGCCCATGATAGTGTACCGTAGTTGATATCGACACCGTGAGCACTAGTAACGCAGAATGTGTCTTTCCTGTTTAGTACCCAATGATATCCTCATTGGGAGAATGTGGATTCAATCAAAATAAGAATATCTCCCAATCAGGATAGTATAATTGACATTGACTCAGTGAGCATAATTAGCCCTATGATAACAAAGTTTCCTTGAGCACTGATACCAAAATGTGGTGAAGTTTTGTTTCTTTATAAGCAGACGGCTTACTATGTCGAGTGTTCTTGCCTGATGTAGAAGTAGTGCTCCGCGATGTATGTGGTCCATCTGGTGCCCGATAACCTCTGCAAATATCGAAACATTGATACAGCATAAATCTAAAATAAAACGAAATAAATCTAAAGACAAATTTGTTGTTTTGTTTAAACATGTCACTCTCTTAATATGACTATGGCTGTGTTCGATCCATTTGATAATACACCGCTCACAGTATTCATGTATTTAAACATGCTTGCTGGTGATTTTTTTTTCTAACGAATTTTCTAAAAAGCAGGTGGTGGGCTGTCAAAACAACAACAAAATTAGTCTGGGGAGATGTAAACGAACATGCCTATTAAACATGTTCGTTTACGTCTCCCCCAGATTTGAGTCACTCTCTTAATATGACCATAGCTGATCTCTACTAATGTTATGATTACGCTGTAGCCGATGGCCGCACATCATGTACGGTAAAACCCCACCACCTGCTTTTTGAAAATTCATTAGCCGAAGAAAAAAATCCCCAGCAAGCACGGAATAGGCCCTGTGCATACATGAATTGGGGTGCCATGGCCGAGAGGTTTAGTGCATTGGACTTGGGTTCTGGTGGCTGAGTCGCCAGAGTGTGGGTTCGAATCCTTACTGCGACCGTGGTGCTTGTGTCCTTGAGCAAGGCACTTTACCGTAATTGCTTCTCTTCACCCAGGAGTATTATTACCTGGCAATAGCTGGGGAAGTAACCTGCGATAGACTGGCATCCCATCCAGGGGGAACAGAAATATTCTCAGTCGTTTCATGCCAATGAAACCGGAGATAAACACCGGCCTGATGAGCCAATATGGCTCGGGACAGACTTTACTTTACTTTTATACATGAATACTGTGAGCGGTGTATAATTACATGTATCTTACTCGTCATCTATGATGGTTTCATGGTCTTGTTTGTGTGTCAATGTTTGCTGGTCATAACGCCTTCTCAGACAAACTCTGGTGACAGCGACGACAACGAAGACTCCGACGTAGATGACAGCCAACAACACTCCGACAATGACACCGACATTGGCACTACTGCCTAAACATCCAAGAAATATTTAAGAAAACAATTAAAGCAATAAATAGGAAGAAAACCTTACTCCTAACTAATTTATCCTAGTTTGGACTTTCATGTTGACGATCTTACAAAAAATATTTTTTTATTTCTGTTTGAGGTGCTGTAATTTATAAGAAACGTGCAAATTATTTTCAGTTGAGTTTAAAAATAATGAATCTCCCAACATATACCACGAAATGGAAATCTAGGTTAAGGCATTCCGCTATAGCACTAACTATAAAAATACTTTTTGTAGGTATTCATTGCTCTGATGGTTCTCAAGGGTGGATCCAGAAATTTATAAAATCTGTTTTGTAAACCAACAGAAAAACCAAACTTCCATACAATTTTAACATCAGTAATCAAATGCAAATCAATCAATATGCGAATTTGTTTACCGTCTTATTACACATGGCATTTAGACCCCGTATTATGCTGAAGCAGTTTTCGCAACATTGCCAAATAATGTTGACAAAAATTACCAATTCCCTTCTTGCTATTATGTATTGAATGTATAGCCTACAATGTTTTCGTATTAATGTCATGGCTTAATGTTGCTTACACACCAACAGTCTGTGGTTCTGCATCAAAATGAGGCTAATGAAAACCCACAAGAAGTACTACAAGGAGCTGATCCAGGAATCAAACAGGGGTGGGAGGGGGTCGTTTTAATGCTTTGATGAGGGTATACAAATTAAGCCATTTTAGATCGGTGTCAGGTCAACGCGTAAGGATTAGCAAAACAAATTGGGCCCAGTGTGGCTAAGGCATGGGTGATGAAGCCTATCCTCTCTGCTGCAACACTTACTTCAAAATATACTTTGTACTACTTTATAAATGCGACTATATAGAGTCACCCTTAAAAAATGGACACACACCTGCTACGATCCGAAAGATCTTCAAACTATCCGTGAATGCAAATTACTCAAAAAGCAACAAAGAAATTACTCAGATGCAACAAAGAAATCAAACAAGGTCACATTGATATAAAGAGCAAAGAAACAAAGTGATTTAATAATGAAAATATCAACCACTTCAAATATCGATGGGGTTTAACAAGCGTACATTAGGAAAATATCTTATAATAAATAAGAAGATCTTACGGTCGAGGACTGAGCAGGCTCTAGCGAAAAACGAAACAGAAACAGTTCTCTGACACGGTGTAAATAGAGCTGGGCGTGAGGCGAATTCACCTCCAACAAACGGCCGGAAATAGACGAAACCACGGGAACGTAATCTGACTCCCGTCACAACAATATGGGAAAGAAGAAACCCCAAAATACTAAACTGTATATTTAGTTCACAAAATGTCTCTTCTGGAATTAAATTCAGCTCTCAGACACTTCACTCGGTAAAGACGAACTTTCTCAAAACACTCCACAGATGAGTCGTAAGCAACATCACAGGTCCTAGGTTTCTCAAGTCCTGTTTACCAAAGTCTTGATGGTTTGCTCAAGTCCTATCCAAAATCCTCTACCAGCCCGTATTTATGGTTTTTAATCTCTTCTAGAAAATACTACACTTCACTTTTAGAGATTTCTGAAAATTACATCATTTTCCAAAAAGAAACTTCCAGAACGTTCTAGTCATAACGCGTAACCATAACCCCGCCCCCTTGGGGTCAACGCGCGGTCACGCACGGATTATCTAACACTTGCGGTTTGTGTGTGTATGTAACACACCCTAAACCAATATTCCCCACCAATACCATACAATAACAATGCTTTTTAAGCGACTGAGGTTAAAGGTACACACCGCCTTTGTCGCGCGAAACTGGGAGATAAAAAACGCCCCTTAATATTTCATTGTTTTACATGCATAGTTGGAAAGATCTTTCAAAAGTAGAATATAATTGTCCACACAAGTATCCCTGAACAATGCGTCGTTTTTCTGTTATTGTACAAAAACCAATGTCATGTGACTTTTTTGAACCAAAATTTGTCCAGAAAACTCACGAGGACAAACGTTATAGTCGCACTTCCAGACGTTTAAAAAGTTTATTACTGAACCAAATTCAAGAGTAATTATTTTTTATAGTTTATTGATACTTGACAAAAGTGAAATGATTTTGAAACAATGGGTAAAAATTGTCAAAATCGACAAAAAGGCGAAAGTCTTGGCACTTTCCCGAGACACCGGGAACCGAACCAAGACTGTACCAGTACAGCCATGGGTGCCAGCGCGGCAAAGCGCCCGAGGCGTGAGCCCGCCGGTTAGGCCATAAATATATCAACAATTTTCGCGTGGAAGCATAAAGCAGGGTCTCGACCACTGTGGTGCTTTTCGTGTTGGGTATGAATTATGATACTACCAGCGAGTTTAGTTTTGGAAACAACAATGACGCATTCATTCGGAATATCGTCACAGCCCCTTCATCATATCAACACCAATAAAAAAAAAGTGACAAAAACTGTTCAGTTTGGAAGGCAATCCGTCAAAATCAATGCCAGAATTTCGACCGAGCGGGCTAGGCGAAGAAAGTCTCACCGTCTACGGCAAAAAAACGACGCATGCCTGGCGACCACTGACGGGCAACCTCAAATGATGGCAAATACTCAGGATTTGACTGTTGAACGTGATGGTGACCATGATCATACCATGAATAATGTCGCATTTGTAGGATTATTGTTGGACAGGTAAGAGTAATAAAAGAGAAATATTATTTGATAAGATGGCACAGTGACTCGTACTCGTACTCGTACTCGTACTCGTTTTAATATGCACCATGTCCATCATATTCACCATTGTTTTGTTTTATAGGTATGAGAAAACATCACTGTCAGTATTTTAATTGCATCAACATCATGTAGAGCTTGTAACGATTAATTACACAATTAGGTTCGGAAGACTACAAGATTTGGTGATTTACAGTACTATGATTCGATTGATCATTTATTTATTATACCAACGATTAGAATCATGTTATGATACAACAGCCATCTTTAATCATATTCCATCATGCACCTGAATATCCGCACGCGCACCACGCGCAGCACGCGCAGCAGCCCAGCACAGTATAGTGTGCAGTTGATGCGTAAGTGTGTAATCCCATTACAAGCTCAGCCTGATTCCATTTCCAGTATTCACAGCTACAAAAGTACAAAGCATTGTCAAGGTAGAGTAAATCTTGGATTGATTCAGATTATTGTTTTATTCCATAATTTTTGTGTAATAGAAAACTTAGTTTATGTAAATATTTGTTTTTCTATCAAACAAAATCAGATATACAGAAACAATTTCTTATTTAGAAAAAAACGAAGTTGTGCATTCAGGCTTTTTCCCCCTCGTGCATGGCATGCTTATGGTTAACTTGTCCATATTAAAGGGACAATATCATGATCAGAGCAGACTTTCGACAGGGCATGGAATCAGTGTCCTAGTTTAAGATGAACACAGTGAATGAAACTTACTAGATCATTTATGCAGCAGCAATGATAATATGAGATCATGTTGGATATTATTTTCAGTCACCGAGATAATATAAAACTGGCACTCCGATTCCATGTCCTGTTGATCATGACCGTTGTCCTCTTAAAGGGAAAGTACAACATTGGTTATAATTTGAAGATTGTGTGTGAATGATAAGTGTACTGTAGCACTAATAATTAGTCAAAGTAGCTTTACATGTGATATTCATGGCTGGCTATTGTGTTATTTATGTTTTTGTGGTCAGTCTCATTTCTCAACTGCTAGAGTACTATCAGTAATCTTTCTTTTGTGAGATTGTATACATAATGTTTGTTCATGTTTGGTCCATAGATGAGATGAAGGGAGATGGAGACAGAGACGAATGCTCAGTTCATTATGTCACCTACGTATGTGAATAGGTGTCAGTAAACGCAAGCCTCCCACACCCCACTTACTAGCAGACATTCCACTGAATAAGAGTTTTCTCAAGAAGATTACCTACTATATCAACTTCAGGTTTGTTACGGGTGCCATCCAATCAAAAGTTTTAGGAAGTATAGAGGACATGTCCTACTTTCAAGACCCTTTCTCTGCTAAAAATTGCAATATTATAATTGTTTCAAGGCAACTGACAGCCCTCAACCCCCCCCCCCCACATCCTAACAAATTGCTCTATTAGTATTCTGTATTACCTTGAAAATGTTGAGATTCAAGTTGAAGCTTCACATGGTTGAAGAACAGTAGGAGTAAGAGTAATTATCTTTCAAGAATAGTAAATAGCATTGGTTCTGAGAAGCACTGGCAGTGACATTACTTTATGTTTCAATCAGTATACACTGATTGTCTTCAGGGGGATGAAGATGATCAGAGTATACCGATGGAAACTTCATATTATCTCACCATTGGTTCTTCTAATAAGAGCCAACACTATTAAACTGTAGAGATAGTTACATGGTGATAAACCTTACTCCTATACAAACATGTATTCTTAGATAAATATGCATAATGATATTGATACTAGCCCCAACACATGTTTCTCAAAAAACATGCTAAATCATAGTAAATGATAAATCAACATGTAAAAACACTCCTATGAAAATAGTTTGCCAGGGTTGTAGCCAGCCAAATCAACCTATTCAGCATTATTTAGGGGAATAAAGTCAAAGTTGATTTATGGTAGAAGGGGACTACATGTATAGTAACTGGATTAAACTTGGCTGCAAATTCAAAGGACAGGAAATGGGGGTTAAATTGACTGGGGGTTACTGAAGACACTGAAGCATGGAGGAGCATATCAACATTTCCCCCTTTCTTTGTTTTTCCAACTTTACCAAGGAAAATTTACCCAGTGAGAGAAGAGTCTTTACACTCCTGATAATTTCCATTTCCAGGTTGTAAATAATTTCCCTACATGGAACATAATAGAAAGTTGGCTAATAATTGTACATTTCATCCATGTTTATGTATCAGGTACCACAGAGTCTACTCAAAGCACAGCCGTATAGTAGTTGGGTGGAGAAGAAACAATACAGCTTATGTCATAACTACTACATGATAAAGTTGCAAGAAAGCTTGCATCCATGCTTTCCCTCTTCCCCTGCCCTCAGCAGAAGAGTTGTCAAAAGGTAAATAATTCCCCAAAGTAAGGTCACAAATTGTAATTAGCCAATTGACAATTCAAACAAAATTAAATGTAATTACATCCACTTTACCAAATCTTATAATTGCTTGCCCTTTTTAATTTTGTTCATGAAAAACCTTCAAATTCTAGATTTAGAGGAAGCTAACATTGGTATTTATGTCGTTGTATCAAGTCTTGTACAAAAATAAATTTAATTGATGGACTGCATGTTTATATACCGAGAGTGATCTTTATTTATAATATACTTCACTTTCAACTCAAGTTTATTATAAACAAAAATATAATGATAACTTGACAATGAACACTGTAATCAAGCATCTCCTTATTGTGACATGCTTATAAATTGTCTTTGTTTTCACCTATACTGCAAATAATTAAAAATCATTTATAAAATTTGAAAACAAATTCTACATTGATTTTTACATTTTCAAGGTTATACACATATTTGGCAAAATGTCTGCAGCTGCATCCATACTATAGAATTACAAGCTAAAGATCAGATGCCATTTTGTACATAAATGTTTAGACATTAAAATAATCAAGAGTTGTATGGGTGCTTGTAAATTGCTAAGAAAACAATGAAATACATATTTATTTTAACTGTCCATTTGGTTTCATGACTTGTCTTTTGTGGTTCCACTCCTCCCCCCCCCCACAATCAATTGAAACCACTTTGCTAACCTGTTTAACCTATTGTAAACAATCTAACAATGAGTGTACATGGTCTTACACATGTAACAAGTGAAATGACAAGTGAAATGACAGTGTAAATGAACCCAACCATGATCCTTTTTTGACAAGAAAACAGAATCAATCTGCATAATAAATGTACTTTCTGTATGTATGATTTAGTGACAGTTCAGAATGGGTGACATTCAGGGGATGTCATTGGAATTGGTAATTTTGGAACAAAATGCCTGCCCCCCCCCCCCCCCCCCCAAAGTTCTTGGTGATGGCATGTACTGCCACTGGTGATAAACTAACACATTTGTTTTCAAAAAATGTTTGGACTGTCATTGCAGCACTATAGAATCCAAGAACTAGGGACGGGGAGGGGCAATAAAAGTAAGGGGCCCAGACATGTTTGATTCCAAATATTTAACCAATTCCATTGACCGAAGACTGGTGCTTCATTATATCGAGAATCACACCCAGCATCAATTCTGCATAGCTGAAGTAGCAAGATGTTTCTGTCCTCTTTCTGAAAAAGATTTAAGAATAAAAACAGGAGTAAGGGCTTAGATTTAAATAAATTAAACATTATCAACAATCACTGTGGAATAAGGTTAAACATTGTTTAACTGACATGGATTGGAAAGGTGGTTATCAGATAGACCCCTTCTCTTGGACTGAAATGCCAGAACTGCATGCTAGAGCAAAAAATAATAACAAATTATACTAAAACTTATTTTGGTTTGGTAATAAACAACCATTAAAACTAAATGAAATGTTCATCATTGGTATTTGATAATGAACATTAACTTCAACCCTGTAACACATTAACTAATGTTAATTAGATCTCATGAAAAATAGCATAAAAACTAACCTGTGAATATTTATTAAAAATAGGTGCTTCCCCTCGTGTTTCACAAAGTTATATTTGGTAACTTCTTGTATTTTTTTACATAATTTATTTTATTTTAATTTTTTTTTTCTCAAAGATAAAAGCACTATGGACAAAATAATTTGGTCATTCGGCCTATGTGTCCCAACAAAATAAAAATGTTTGATAATAATTTGCGAATATGATAATCTAAACCAAAATTGACAAACAACACTTTGTATGAAACGATTCCTCCACCTTCATTTTATTTTGGATATTTAGGATAAATGTATTAGCATGGCATTAGGTAAATAATCGATAAATATTTTGGACCTTGGTATACATTACAACACACGAGGGCAACTGACGGTAACCCCCTGTGCGTATGCGCTCACATAGCATGTACAGTAGGCCTACAGTATAGGCCTATCACTACAGTTTAAAGCACATAGTATATAAGATTTACGTGAAACTTATAAAAGTTTGTGACGCTATGAAACATCTTCTTGAATAATTTCTGGGCTTAGGTGCTATAATGTTAGTACAATTAATCAAATTATTTCGTCAATAAATTTTATTCTAATGGACTCGAGATGAAATTCCACATTAGAATATGACAACAAAATTGAATCGTATTTTCACTTTTTCCCCTCAACGACACAACGAAATAATCTTCCATAAGTTGGTTTCTGTACATCAATCGTAGCTGTTATTAAGTTGTTCATGTACATGTATAGACGTGTACTGTATAAACACAGTACAGCCTATAATACAATACCGGTACCTACTTTGCTGTATGAGGGCAACAGACAACCAACAAAGTTGCATCCATAACACGTACATGATTCCCATCAAGTTGTATTTCTAGTAGTATCTGTACAATAATTCCGACTTAAACATTTATTTACGACAATTATTGTTCAAAGACGAGGTGGCAGTTGTTCTAAAGTATTGCTTTTGAATAAGAAAGTTTGTATTTTATAAGTTCCTATACAACGTCGATGAGGAAGTAAATCAAAAATACTGTAGATCATGCAACCATACAAGCGTTTTATGACCTTTGCACTTAATCATTAATTTTTTCTGCTTAAGAGAGCTATTAGAATCGAAATATGGTTAGCCTTTAGCCAAGGTCCACGCAGCAACCCAGAATACAACCCGCGAAAAAAAGACCATGCACGCTAGTGGTTAAGCTTGCGCGATAACACGATAATGTCGAATATCGCGATACCCTTTTTTATTCGATTACGATATCGAAAACCTTCTTAAGTTATCGAGAATCGCAAATCGCGATTAAAAACATATCTCGATTAAAAAAATCGCCATTGTGAATCAAGTCAGAAATTCCAAGGAAACACAATTAGAACAGTCTTTTCAGCTTTTGGAAGTGAGAAACAAAAGCGAACTACTTCAGAGGTACATACACGCTATATACAAACGAATTTGGGATTTATTGTGATGCTTATAGAGGGGTACATACCCGTGGTTATCGGCTCTAAAGTAATCATGCATGAATGAAAAAAAAATTGCGATATTATCGAAAATCGCGATATATGTTTGCCGATAATATTGTGGATGAAAAAAAAATCGATATCGCCCAAACTTACTAGTGGCGACGCCGCGAGCTATTTTTCTGCAGTATACTTCGTCAGTGGCTTAGAAATTGACATAGAAATATAATTTTAAATAGATTCTTTAGTAATTATTTCAACGACCAATTCGACTGGCATGGTTGTCTAGTGGTTAGAACGCTCGCTTTGCAAGTAGGAGGTACTGGATCAAGCTATAGGTCTTTTAACATTTTCATAAAATTTGTTTTTATTCAAGTTTTATACATTTTCTTAACTACAAAATTAATTCAGAAGCAAAATAATTCTATATAATAGTCCCCCACGGTTATGAAGGACATTTTTTAAAGGAAAATAAAATCCAAAATTCATTTTTAGTATAAAAAATTATATAGTGGATGAAGTGTACTGAAGAAAAAAAATTGCACGGGCGCGAGGACTTTTTACCAGTCCGTTCTAATTCTGTGCTTTATGTTTTTCTTTATTATTTTTCTGCTGATTTGATAAAGAAATGTATAAATAAGTATGTTGTAACTTCCCTTTAAATGTGCTAGTTCGTCTCATCAACTACATAATGTATTAGGCAGTGTTGGAGCAAAGGCTTTGATCCTCAAGGCCAAGGCTTTGACCCTCAAGGCCAAGGATTTTACCCTCAAGCCTTAAGGCTAAGGCCAAGGCTTAACCCTCAAGGCCAAGGCCCTCTAGTATAAAATTACTACTAATATAAAACATGTCACATCATAACGAATCGCTTATAGTAAGAATAAAAACTTATCTTTATTTGCAATCAAAGTATTCACGTACAAATGGCTGAGTAGAAGTTCAGGTCTTCGTGGATACAATTTAAATATAACAAAAAGAATGGTTTGCTTCCATACTGATGCACATTAATCTAAACCGAGTATAACAAAAGGGGGATCTAAGAACGGCTGTTTTTAACTGATGTTACCTCGTTATTACGTAACATGGAAGTAATTTTATTTTCTGGGCCAACATGGGCCAGACTATATTCACCCAGAATTTGTCAAAAATCTTGGACCAAAATCCATTGAATGGCTTCGAGGTTACTTCAGCACCTGTATCAAAGTTCAGAAAATCCCAAAAATATGGAGACATGCTAAAGTAATGGTAATTCTCAAACCGAACTAGGCCGCCGAAGACCCGGGCAGCTACCGTCCAATAAGCCTATTGTGCATAATCTACAAAGTGATGGAGAGACTAATATACAATCGTATCCAACCCATTGTGGATCCTCAACTCCCACCGAGCAGGCCAGCTGCCGTACAGGACGCTGTACAACAGACCAAGTAACACTCCTCACAGAAGACATAGAGGACAACTTCCAAAAAGGTCTCAAGAATGATGCTGTACTGGTCGATCAATCAGCAGCATATGACACGGTATGGCATAAAGGTCTTGCCCTAAAACTACACAAAATCATAGCTGATAAAACCTTAGTAAACTTTCTCATGACAATGATCGCCTGCAGAAGCTTTAAAATGACGGTTGGCGAAGAAACCAGTAAAAATGCTTCCTGAAAAACGGGGTCCCGCAGGGCTCAGTGCTCGCACCGATTTAATTCAACATTTACACTGCTGACCTATACCAACCACTGTCTCAAAGAAATACATCTACGCAGATGACAAAGCACTCCTAACCTCTGCCAAAAACTTAAACAAGCTTGAAACAACACTTGGCACCGATATGGAATCCTTAAGCCGTTACTTCAAAAACTGGAGACTCCGACTTAACATCACCAAAACTGTTTAGCAACTAGACTGGCTAACTACAAAATCAAAGTCGTTTGCAATGGCACAACCATCCCGTATGATGATTTCTCCAAGTATCTTGGTGTTACCTTGGACAGATCTCTAACATACAAAAGCCATCTCACACAGCTCGCACAGAAAGCCAACGCTTGCAACTGTCTCATTAGACGACTAGCAGGCCTTTCCTGGGGCGCAGACTACAACGTTCTTCGAATCTCGGAAATAGCTTTAGTATACTCTGTTGCAGAGTACTGTGCACCGGTATGGGCAAGGAGCACCCACACCAGCAAGATTGACGTAGTCCTTAACAACACCATGTGCATCATCTCAGGATGTATCAGAACAACTCCCACTCAATACCTTCCAGTAGTCAGTGGAATTGCTCCTCATGAAGTGAGACGACAGCAGCAATGCCTTGCTCTTGCGCGACGCGCCGCTGGGTGTGACTCTCATCTGCTTCATCAACTGTTGACAAACACCAATCAAAAACCTCCACCACAACTGCGACTGCCATCAATAAATCATTTCCATCGACAAGCCCACAAACTGCTAGAAATTAGCACTGGATCACACCCAAAGACTTGGGCACTAAACACGTGGCGGAATATGTGGCAAGAATCAGAATCCAGGACATGGATATTTAACTACATTTCCTCACCTTCTACCAACCCACCAGGATGCAATCTACATCGCCATTGCTGGGTCAAACTTACCAGACTAAGAACTGGCCATGGCCGATTTGGACATAACATGCTCCGCATGGGACTAAGTGACAACGCTAAATGTACCTGTGGTCATGATGACCAGACTGTACATCACATCGTTCATGACTGTATTATTTACAGATGTGATGGAAATTTAACTGAACTCGACCATTCTGCATTAAACTGGATCCATAACCTAACCTTGTCATGTTAACTTTGTATGAACCATACGATAAATAAATAAATAAAGCAGTCCACAGCACGAATCAGATGATGTTCTATCTACCCCATATAACTGTATGCAAGTATAATTATATCTCCCTGGCCCCACAAGTACATGTATACAGAAAATTATTATAGCTTTGTTTTGGGGGAAGCAGCAAAATGTACTATCATGGTAACAAAATGTGATGCTGTAAAAGTGAAAGTGTGTCAACACACAAATCTAGGGTGTTTTCCCTCCTCCGTGGTAAAACATGATTACATTAGATACTGCAGACTTTGCAGACAGCTGATTCCAAGTTGTATGTTTGCAGAAAAGCAAAATTTCAAAGAAATTTACCTGAACAATTCAAAAATCGATGGGCCTTGAAGAGCAAGGCCCTAAAGTTGCAAGGCTTTGACCCTTAAGGCCAAGGCTTTTGCCCTCAAGCCTTAAGGCTAAGGCCAAGGCCCTAAAATCAAGCCTTAAGGCAGCCTTAAGGCCAAGGCTCAGCATCAAGGCACTACATCACTGGTATTAGGTAATAAATTTGTTAGGGTATCACTTACTTAAATATAGACGAATCCAACATTTTGCTTACACACTGATTGGTTCAAATAACCTAATTACTTATTGATCGACTGGCTGAGCTAAGCTGAGGGTCTATTTCAAGATTAATCAAATTAAAGACAGTATTATATACAAATTATCAATGGGTTCCATAAAGGCCAATGGGAGCATTTTATTTTATTCCCAGATGTTACCGAGTGATATAACAAATGGTCCCATTGGCCGAAATAAAGAATCCGCTTTTTGTATTAAAATTATAATTCACACAAAGATTATTGTCATTTGTTTAAAATGCATTATGATACAACAGGAATAACAGGAATTGCACAATATTCGGAAGGAGGCGAGTGAGAAGCTGTATGCGACCGAACTATTTCTGGTTCTCATTAAAAATTACTTTATTTATGAAATTGACAGAAACGCCAATAGTTGTAACGTCATGGAATGGCTGTTTGTTAAAATTATCATTTGAATGGCATTTTCGTCCAATGAGAGCATTAAGTTTAATATAAAATTAATTATCACTCAGTATATAACCGATCTGGAATGATTGAAAATGTTAAATGACAAGGATCTGTGTCTGAGTTATGTAAAACCAGTTATGTGTATTTGAAGTATAATTATTCATGAAATAAATGTGTACTTGATGAATTGAATTTTGCCGCGACCATGGTGCTTGTGTCCTTGAGCAAGACTCTTTACCATAATTGCTGCGAGGGCCGAATTGAACCCAGCCACTGGGGATGCACAAGCCAGTGCATGCTTAGTGCCGGTCCCAAGCCCGGATAAAATAATGGGAGGGTTGCGTCAGGAAGGGCATCCGGCGTAAAACCTATACCAAATCAAATATGCGGATCATGATCCGCTGTGGCGACCCCTAACGGGAGCAGCCGAAAGAGGACAACAACAGAGCTGCCAACCGGGCTCTTCCGGATTCTGCGGAAGACTTCGCGTATTTGACGGTAATTTACTTACTTAAAATATATGCAAGGAGGCCTCTCCTTTTAAGGAGAGGCCTCCTTGCATATGTTTTAAGTAAGTAAATTACCGTCAAATACGCGAAGTCTTCCGCAGAATCCGGAAGAGTTGGCAGCTCTGCAACAACTTGATGAATTGAATTGAACAAATAATTACTGGGTCCTTCTTTATTTTTGCCATTCGCCTAATGAAAATTGAACAATCCAGATGTAACCTCGTGATAATTATTATTGTGACATAGTTTTTGTGACGGTGCCGCCGGTACTGTCCAGACGGCCGCCGGGGAACTTTCCAGACTGCCGCCGGGACTTTCCAGACTGCCGCCGGGACTTTCCAGACAGCCACCGGGATTTTCCTGACTGCCGCCGGAGCATGGAACAATGGATCGCTAGTTATGAACTCTAGTTGAACTGACTCCGGAAGTTTCATGAATGGACTGAATTGGCGTCACTGTAAAATATGTTGCCTTGTTTCCGCCTTGTTATAGGCAGTCGTATAGGATATGAGCAGAGTTCGGAAAAAGCTTGTTGTGACAAGACGTGTTTTGAGAGTTAATAAAGCATTAGTTAATGTAACTGTTAAATAATCTGATTGCTCTCTGGTACTTTTCTGTCAGGCGTTTTGCAACTGAAAGTAAGGAAAACCCAGGAAATAAACCACTATAATACAATACCTACTTGGCTGCATGAGTGCAACACAACCAACAAAGTTCCATCCATAACACGTACATGATTCCCAAGCTGTAATTCTACTGGTATCTGTACAATAATTCCAATGAAGCCGACGTAAACATTGTTCAAAGACGAAGTGACAGTTCATCTGAACTACTGATTTTGAAAAAGAAAGTTTGTATTTTATAAGTCCCTATACAACATGATGAGGAAGTAAATTAAATTCTTTTTCGTAGATCATACGACCATACAAGCGTTTATGACCTTTGCACTTAAATCATTTCTGCTTGAGAGAAATACTTTTTACAGAGTAGCCTATTGTTACTACGGTCCCTCTCTACATTGAAATTGACGAAACGGGTTAGCCTTTAGTCAAGGCCCAAGCGGCAACCCATGAAAATAACGCACGAAAAAGGGTGCGAGGGTCTTTCCTAGTCCATTCGTTAGTCTTATGTTCTTCTTTATATTTCTCTACCGATTTGTTTAAGAAATATTTAGTACGTAATGCGTTAGGTAAATCATTTCTTATGGTATCAATAATTTAAACATAGACGAGCCCAACATTTTGCTTACGGTGATTGGTTTAAATAAATGTGCATACATACATTTTAAATTTTGGTTATGAATAAGTAGTAGCGTCCTCGGAACGGACTGGTAAAGGCACTCATGGCTTTGTCACTCGCGTGCGTGGCATTTTTTCGGGCTTTGTGCTCCAGGTTGCCGTGTGTGCCATGACTAAGGGTTCATATGTAGTGTGAAAGGCTCTGCGGCTAGACTGATGATGAACATTGTGAACCGTATAATAAGCACTGTCCGTATACTGCCACCAACGACATATTTGTGTCCAGCAACACCTTTTCATGACGTTTGCTAGATGTAGATGAAGATGTGTATAGGCTTGGGTGCACAAAACTAAATAATTAAACTCCCATAGCGACCAATGCTATATCTACAAAATGTTCGAAAATCATTAAATAAAAATAATTAGAAATCTCAAAGGTGTTAAAAAATAAAAAGGCAAAATATTGATTGATGTCTAACCTTTTATTTTAGTTACCCCTTTAATCGACAAAATCACCCCCAGTATTGACCAAAAGTGGAATATCGGCGCTGTTTTACCCAAGTAGACCTCGGAATTTTCTAAATTTGAGACAAAAGGGGTTCAGACAAAATTACTTGTTACTTTATTTACTTTGGGTTAAAATAATACAACTTACGGTGTTTAGTTTTCGTATTAGAACCTACTTAAAATATCAAAAAAGGGTAAATATCACTTATTGATATTTGTTTAGACCTTTCAAACTTATTGTTTTTATTTTACTGCGAGGTAAATACATACATATATTTCAGATTAAAGGGAGGAAACGTATATTAAAACGTATGTAAATTTTTAAATACTAATCTTTTTTTAAATATATCATAAAACTAACGTGTTTTGGAGAAAAAGACAAAAACTATTACAAGAACTGATTTGTTTCTCTGAGAGGTAAGCAATGTTATGCCTTGGGAAATTACTTGATATCACTGATACAACTACGAAAAACACTATTTGATATACTTGAAATCTGTTTTGAAATAAAATTGTAGAATGTAACTATGCGTTGTACGTACTCATAAATCTTTACTGTATAACTTTATAGAGAGCCGAATTAATGACGTCACCATAAAATTACCAAACCAATTCATACGTGTTACGTCATAGAACAAAAACAAAACACATTTTTTAAGAACCAGCGACCATTTTGTAACGTGTTGCATCTATAACGAAGCAACTATTATTTAGAACTAGCGAGCCAGTTGTCATAACAGCATGACGTCAAACTTCTGCGATCCATCGGTGTGATAATGGAAGGGGAGGATTAGGACAAGTTTATCAAGAAGAAATACAATAAAACGAACCCTAACTCCCTAGGCCCATTTGCTTACACATAACCGGAATCCTCGAAAATCCTTCAGTAGTAAAGCAAGCACATGACATGGATGAACACATGTGTTTCTAATCTGTGATACATGTACATGGCCAGGGACCCTCCCTGCATGCATGGAGCAATAAACA
The DNA here is from genome assembly GCA_029582265.1 of Zoroaster sp. YZ-2022. NCBI lineage: Eukaryota > Metazoa > Echinodermata > Asteroidea > Forcipulatida > Zoroasteridae > Zoroaster > Zoroaster sp. YZ-2022. Next base: position 49,078,339 of record CM055816.1, read on the forward strand.
GTGTCCACTGACCCAAGCACTGACCTTGCAATCACTACAACAAACATGGATGTACATGTACCATGCAAAGGCAAGTACGCATAATAACCTCAATCTTCCAAATTCCTTCACTTTAGCAAAGAGCATGTAGCATGTAACCTCAATCCTTCAAAATCCTTCACTTTAGTGAAGAGGATTTTGGAGGATTTGTGAGGGTTAAGGTTAATAATTTTACTGAAGAGCAAAGCTGACCACGGAATAACAATATAACTAATAAATAATAACAATTAAAAGAACATGAAATCGTTTATATTAAAAGGAAAGCTCTAAAATGAGTAATTATCAGATTATCAAATTAAGAAATTGTTATCTAAAAAACTTACTGTAAAGTTTGTACACGTAGAAAACTAAATTGTTGTGTCACATTTACAAAGAGTTGACGTCAGGCAACTTTTTTTGTGAAACATCAGAATAGAAAGAAAGAAAAAAGTTAAACAAATTTTCGTTTTTATCTCAAGAAAACGTGAAAACATATTGTGCTGAAATTTGTACAGGTTAGTTCTATGATATATTTCTTGAAATGAATGTATTTTCCCAAATACCAATGTTGTAACTTCCCTTTAATCTGGGTTGACCATATATGGACAAACAAATAACGTGAATTAAAATAATAATAATAATAATGTGTGGACTTATATAGCGCACGTATCCACCAACTAAGTGGTGCTCAAGGCGCATTCTTTTTTACGTGTATTACACAACACACGGGACCTACGGCTTTACGTCCCATCTGAAGGACGAAGCAATTATGGTTAAGTACCTTGCTCAAGGACACAAGTGTCACGACCGGGGCTCGAACCCACACCCTGCTGCTGGCAACACCAGAACTTGAGTCCGGTGCGCTAGACCGCTCGGCCACGACACTTTGTTGCATATCTCAACTTTAAAAACAGCAATATACATGAAACATGGTTAACAGTTATAATAGTTATTTAAATGTTGTAAAATTACTATAATTATAATTTTGTATGTTTTATTTATTTTGATTATATATAGACAAACAAATAACAACAAAAGCGTTAAACAAATCCACCGACGTATTAACGGTAATATCATAATTATTTCCTGTCTAAAAAAGTCTAAAATAAAATATAGTTAAGATCATATTAATTGCGTACTTATCTATATTACAATTACATGGTTATTACAATGTTTCATGCGGATTAATTAAACTCTCGCAATTCTTCGTCTTTTCCCGTGTGACTGGGAAACCAACTCTCACAGTTTCTCGCTGCCTTCTCTGATCACTGCGACCTCGTAGATGCTTTCGTCTAGATTATCGACAGTGATGTAATCCTGTTGATAAAAGGAAATCCGAGAAAAACTATACATTTTTGGAACATCTCAAATGTATAAAAAAATTATTTTCAGGTCTCGATTTTTTCTCATTTTCCACCGCGTGATCAGGCAGAAGCTTTTATATACATAACAGCAAAAGAAACGTCACCCCCTAAATTTTGATAAGTCTGAGAACGTGTTTAGCTTATGTGTCCTCAGACGTCATGCATGACGAATTTTGAGGTCAACCAAATTTGCCACATTGTGTTCGTATTACACTCCATACTCATAATATTCTTCATTAAACAAATTATATTAATTATAAAATGAAAATAATAAATATTTTTAGGGGTGACGTTTCTTTTGCTGTTATGTATAGATTCTCTCCGTATAGCCTCACTGATCATTATCAGCTTGTAGGAAAACAAATTTCCATTAAACAATCATAATTATTTGAAACACACGTCAAAACTACCCTTAGCAACCCAAAAGTAAATAGCTCAATGGAGAGGCAATGCAGGAATAGCGACCCATCATTCAATTTACTTATCCATTTTTCATTCTTCGATTCCTCAGACCCTAGGCCTATGCCTATTATTTAATGTTTAATTTTGATATTCAGTCTTTGAACTTGAACAGTTTAAAGGAGTTTCCAGACATAAAAAAAATATCATTTACGTTACTCACCTTTGAAGTAGGTAAAACTTGTAGCTTTGCATGGTGAGGATGATAAGTAAGACTAATTGCGGTGACACCATGTGGAATCTCAATTGAGTAGTAATTAGTTCTGAAAAGAACTGGGGGTACAACTCCACATGGTGTCACCGCAATTAGTCTTACTTACCTTTGAAGTAATTAAGAAAATTTTTAATAATAATAAATAAAAATACATTTACCGCATCATTCTTCACAATCTGGTCCAACTGTCTGAAGAGACTCTGGAAATCGGGTCGCTTCTTTGGATTCTGATTCCAACAGTTGAGCATCATGGAATACCTATTGCAAAATAAATTATTGAAATGATTTATAGGGAAGGTACAATATTGGTCATGTTTGCAAAACATGAGTTTCTATGAGTTTCTATGGAAATACTTACTTTCCGGATAAAGGTGTACAATGAATAACCAAACTGTGAAAGTTTCAGCTCTGGGCATAGTCTCTTTGTTATGAGAAACGTGTGGGGAAAGCATTGAAAATTTTTTAATGAAAACACTTGGAGCAAACCTTTTCTAGAATGTGCATATTTCAACTTTTCTTTTAAAAGAGAACTCTTTAGAAAATAGTACAAGCAATTGGAAATCTGGTAACCTGTACCAACTTCACATCAACTTAGCTTTCAGATAATAATTTGGTAATTCTTATTCACTTGTAACTTAGATTGATCTACATATATTTTTTTATTTTTCACATTTTCAAAGAAAATTCCATTAATTATGATGAATTCACCATTAATTACACAATTTATTTAATATTGATCCGAGCACAAAGCTACTACTATGACGTGTGGTAGATGTCATGATAGCATTGTCATCCCCAGCGTGATACCCGGATGTGAGGTAGATTCTATGTAAGATGTCATCCTACAAAACCCTGGGTTCAAATAACACGCTTGGTGTCTATTTCATTCTGCCGTGGTGATTACATATGGTGAGTTACTCAATATAAACACCACTAGTTTGAGAAGTGCATACCACCAACCCGTCTGTACTTACAACTATTTCTTGCATTGTTTTGGTCTAGGCATGCGGTAACCCTCCTTCAGTTTATTCACCATTGTCTTTGCAGTCATGAGTGGGTACGGCCGAGCACCTGCAGGAAATTAGAAATCGAAATTAGAAATCGATATGCAAATAAATGGACAGTTATATGTCACAGTGCACATTAAAAGCCAGTTTAATCCAACCAAACACACAGTACTTTAAACACTAATAAAAACAACAAGTTTCATGTACAGGGCCATGTCTTTCCCAGTAAAAAGTGATGAGAAACATGGCCATTAGCATCACACTGTAATCATTCTTGCCGCACACTAAACTACATCAATATCCTGTTGATTCTACATTTGAACTGCTGAATGCCTTGGTCACTGATGTAATTTCTACAAAAAAGTCAACCAATGCATTGTTGAAGGAGAAATTAAATTCGATGTATTAACCCCTACCCCCACACTTCCCGGTCCATAGAAGAACATAAAGTACTCCTTCATTAACAAAGCAACAATGATCTCACCAAGTGTGACGATCTCCCACAGCAGAACACCGAAAGACCATACGTCACTCTCCGTTGTGTACACGTCATCAAGAAGGGATTCCAACGCCATCCATCGCATGGGAAGAAGTCCCTGTGTAATGAGCATTACGTTATTATTGGTAAACAAACTAATTTTCCATTTTTCCATTGCTCGTGTTTTGGAGCAATATTCTCGAAATTCTGAACATTGCTGTTTCACTTGAGGATTGGAACACATGCTTTAAAATAACACAAATCACAAAATGATTGTGAAAAGCAATGTTATATACCGTAGTAAGTATGTCCCGAAATTAATTTATGTCCAGTCATAAATTAATTTGGTGTCTTGATTACTGTTTAACCTAGCTTCTATCAGACAATTATTTTGTGAAATATTTAATTTGACAGTATTTATTCTCATTTCTTAAAGGAAATTATAAATGTTCTGATGAAAACACAAATGTTTGGAAACTGCACAAAACATGGGCGATACATCTTGAAGTAGGTACATTGTCAGCTTATGTTTATATCTGCTTTTGCCGATCTTCTAAACAACTCACAAAGAAACCAAAAAAACACACCAACAAATTAAACAAATTTATTATTATTATTTCTGGTTTATTAAAACATTGCACTTGTAGCCAAAGGCTAAATTGAGGCAAAGTATACAATTAACCACACTCAACAAATACTAAATACATAATAAAACATTAAAAATACATGCACAAAATAGGACACAAAACTAATTACCATTCAAAATATTGACAAAATAAGGGATAGGACTATTTTTAAACCGATTAGTCTTACACTTAAATTGAGTTAATTTGTTAGCATGTCTAAGCTGATATTGCACAGTAGTATGTCTTTGTTGTGGCAACCAATCTCCAAATAAATCAGAGTTTTGCAATGAAGTAGCAAACTTCAGGCATAAATCCTTTCTCCGATTTTGCAAGGATACAATATTACATTTAGAAAGAGACGAATGATAATCACCATAATCTTTACCCAATATAATTTTAAGGGTTCGTTTCTGAATGGATTCTAATTTATCATTCTGAGCTTTAGTTAAACCTGCATTCCATGCTTGAGTTGCATATTCAGTTAAAGGCCGGATGTAACCTTTGTATACAGTTAACAAATCTGGTAGAGATAAGTTAAATTTTTTCAACAGTTTCAGCATGTATATCTTACTATTGGCCTTACGATAAATATGATCTATGTGTTTATCCCATTTAAGGTTAGAACTAATCCAGATTCCAAGAATTTTTACATAATCCACCACCTCAAGAGCAGAACCCATGATAAAAAGGGGCTCATACTGGGGAACATTTTTCATAAAGCACACATTCATATTGGCACATTTAGATGAGTTAATGTTCATGTTATTTTGTTGTGCCCAGTCACCAAATACATCCAAAGAATCCTGAATGATTGTTCGTTCATTGTTAAAATGGTTCTGTACAATAGTCATATCATCTACATATTTCAGACAAAGAACTTTACCATTATTGACCATATCGTTACACGGACTTAATGCATCATTAAACTTTGCAAGGAAACCCAATGGACCAAATTTCGTTCCCTGTGGTACACCACCGTTAAGAATTTTAAATTGGACAACAAATTTTTGTACCTGACACATTGAGATCTTTCGGACAAAAACTACATATCCAAGGAATTATAGAAGGACGCGTTCCTAGACGAATCAAGTCCTTTACAAGAATGTTATGGTCAATATGATCAAAAGCCTTACTAAAATCTGTAACCACTAGACTACTATGACTCTTAGATAACTCAGCATGGGAACATAAATTATCAATTAATTTGACAAGATAATGAGCTGTTGAAACCCCTTTCCTACTACCAAACTGGTTTGGATCCAAATTAATGTGTATATCTGAGGTAATCCATTGAACAATAAAATGTTCTGAAATTTTTGCAAAATGGTCAGTTAAGGACACAGGTCGAAGGTTATTCCAAGAAGGGGAAAACTTTGGCAAGGGAATAACAATAGCCTTTTTCCACTGATTTGGAACCAAACCTTCCTGATACGATGAATTCAAAATGTTAGTCAGAGGTTTACACAGTTCGTAAGCAAATTCATGAATAAGAGAAACTGGGATACCATCAGGGACCCCAGCCTTCCGAGACTTAATCTTCCTAAGTTGTTTGTAAACCTCCCAAACATGAACCGAAGAACAAGGTTCAGGAGATGGTAAATAAGCAGGAAGGCTTGTCAAATCAAGAGGACCCAAATCATCAGCAACTGAAGTAAAAATATCATTAATACTATTAGCAATGGCCAAATTATCATTAATGTCAACACCAGGCGGAGGAACAATTGAAAGTTCAGATGTAACACCGGATGTCATTAGTTTAATTGTACGATACCATGCGGTTGGATTTTTTAGTCTTTAACCTCTGTATACGGCCATGGTAATAATCTTTCTTTGCCAAAGCTATGAGTCTGATAATTTTGTTTCTTACAGTTTTCCATCTCAAATTACCATGTGCAAATAAAGCTTGTCTACGTACAATCAAACTCTTTATTTCCGATGTCATCCATGGCATATCATTTACATGTAACTTAATGGTTTTTATAGGAAAATACTCCTTAATCGCATTATTCAAAATACTGTAAAATACATCACATTTCTGCTGAGTGCCCCAGAAGAATAAACATCTAGCCATTCAAAACGAGTTATCCACTGACCAAATTCCCGAACAGCATACTGCTTCAGCGGTCTAACTGTCCTCGAATGAGGGCTCTTTAAAAACTTCTGAAAACTCTGCACGGGATTCCAATAAATGATATTGTGATCACTACGTCCCAATGGAGCCCTACTGACTGGAGGTTCATAATAACAAGCTACGTTTGTAATGATTTTATCCAAAATCGCTAACTCTCGTGAGGGGCAATCAACCACTTGACAAAAATCACCCGTTATTAGTTGACCAACATCAAGTTGGTTCATGTCACCAGCAATTACAATACCCGCATTTGGCCAGTCTAAAGTAATCTTATCTATTGTTTCCTGTAAGTGGCTAATCAAGAGTTCAGCATTAGGATCATTGGGTGGCGAGTAAATTGCACAATAAAACAAATTAGAAATAGACCTTGGTAATACCGGAGGTCTCATCTTAACCAAACCACTTCAAGTTGCTCTGGAATTGGTACATCATAGCTAACTGTATGGAGTGACTCATGTGTATACAAAGCCACCCCACCACCACGGCGATTGGTTCTGGATTTAGCAAAAAGACAAAAATTCTCAACAGAGATTTGATTAATTAAGGTATCATTCCTAAACCAAGTTTCAGAAATACATGCAATATTGATATGATTATCATGCACAAATGATCGAAATTCATCCATCTTATTAATCAATGAACGTGAATTAAACACCATTACAGAAGGCAAACAGAATGTTCGGGTAGTACAAATTTTGGGAATCTTAGTTAAATTCTCAAAATTAACTGTCCGATTGTTCTTGGCGCTAATCCTGTTGACATCAGACTCGCGAACTGTTATATGACGGTATGTTCGTTTTCCAGCCCTACGACCTCGACAATGTTTAAACTTCTTCAGCCATGCAATTTCTGAGATAGTTGATTCCGGAAGGGAGTAATTACCCCGTAAATCCAGTAGCTCATTGCGGGAATACCAACAATGTATATTTTGCGAAAAAACACACTGTTGTAAGCCCAAAGATTGTTGATGAAAAATTGTTGAAGTGCGATCCGCATAATAGCTGTCACCCGAATTTGCTGTAACATTGTGATAGCCATCAATTCCATTGGGTCCCGGATTCAAAGAAATATCCATCCATATAGTCAAGTCTAAAGGCGGATCGTGACCATTGATCTGAAGACAGATATATCCATGCTTGCTCCATTTACAAAGTGGAAGACTAGAAAAATGAAATCCTCGAGGGGTCCGCATACCTGATGTATATCTGCCTAATCGTGTATAGAACCATGGTGGAGGTGATGGTGATATTTGTAGATGCCACTTTGCAGGATCCAAACATTGTATCCAAATTTGGGTAGTCACAAACAGGAACAGAAGTAATCCCGATTTGATTGTTGACATACCGCATTCAACTATACGATACGATGCAAGTGCGATTAAAGATTGTAGGCTCGTAGTAGTCGTAGGCCTACTTAACTTGTCAACAAACAATGTTCAATGACGACACGGTTGCGTTAGCTCACAAAACACAAGTCAAGACGAGTCCAACGGTAAAAACTTGTTTACTCACAAAAAGCAAGAAGACAAATTCAGACTCACAAACTGAAGTAATGTACTTGACGACAATATACCGAAGAAAACAATCCTCACTTGGAAGTTGGACTAAATGTTTAAAAATGGCGGCGCAGTTACGTTACAACATACAAGTGTAACGATAAAAACTGTTTTACTCCCAAGAAACACGAAGACAAATTTAAACTCACAATTAAAGTACTGTACTTGACGACAATATATTGATGAAAAACAATCCACACAAGTAAAAACTGGATGTTTAAAAATACCGAAGATTTAAACAGATTTTAAAAAGTATACTTGAAGAACAAAATTTAAAACATGGCAGCTACAACGAACAGCGCCCTCAATTCAGAATATATACATAAACTAAATAACTCAAGTTACTGTTATTAAAATTGAACCTCATAATAAGTCACCATTTTCAAATGGAGTATCTATTTTGTTGGTCCTTTAATTTAAATATTTAAATATATTACTTCTGATTCTCGTTGGTAGATGCGGACATTCATGACGTCACGGGCCAGACCAAAGTCAGCTACCTTACACACCATGTCTTCGCTTACCAACACGTTACGAGCAGCAAGGTCACGATGGATACACTATGGGTATGAAGGAAGAAGATAAAGGATTCTTATCGTTTACATCATGTTGATTACAATAAGGGAATACAAGTTCATCAGCTGGTCTTTAATACATGATAAAGACCGGTGGGGGCATGGACACGAGTGATAATGGACCGAGTTGGAGGCAACGACCCATCGGTCTTTATCCTTTATCCTTAAAGTGTAGAAGTTTTATTCTCATTAATAAACGCCCATCTCGATTTCATTTTGGAAATGTTCATATCAATTAATTAAATTTGTTGTAAAAACTGGTTTAAAGAAACTGTCAAATCCACTTATTTAGGACACATGAAACAACAACTAAACAATAATTGACTCAGCGTTATGTCAAACATACTTCTACAGTCTGATTGGTTCAATTCCCCGTGACGTGTCGCGCGCCAGATTATTATGATAATGACTGGTCTATATCGGCCATAAATGCACCACCATGTAATCACGTCTCGACCAATCAGATTGTCTAAATTGCTTGATGAGGGCATTTATTAATCATCGTTTAATAATCACTTGGTAATGCATTAGGCTTATCACTAGGTGTTGAATGTTACTGTAATATTTGAACAAACAAGTTCACCTTTTGTGATGACAAGAAGGCCATTCCATTGGCAACATCCTTGGCAAACTTGACTAAGGTCTGAGAGAGTGATTTACTCAAGCCAGGTATGTTAGAGTAGCCTGTACCAGTGTCTTTGGATCTACAGTCAATGAGAACGCTCTTGAGGTCCCCTTACCAAGGTATTCAACGATGACGTAGACAGGATCTGGCGCCAAAAACAGACACGATGTCAAAAGCATTTCAGAAGCAGATTACAAACCAAAATGCACAGAGAGAAAGACAAACTAACAACACGATATGTGTTCAGTGTGAAATGCAATATGCTAAATCATGAAATCACAGTATCTAAAATGACACATGTTGTTTCAGTTGTGTTATGCCTATCTATGTACGTGCCTGAATAGCTTCTTCGTTATAAATCTATTCACATATGTTTAATATCAGTCTTTTTACCTGTCTCTATACAATAACCCAGTAATGTGACAACATTTGGATGTGAACCGACAGTTTTCATCAGGTTCAGTTCTTGAAGAAGTCCAGTCTTTGCCTGTCCGTCAGCGCCCTCTATAGACAAGGAAGAAAATGACTTTTTATTCATGAACAAATCTAAAAGTATTTGTGCCTAAATGTAAAGACACCCACCATTGTTGGATCCAGGAGGGATCATAGGGGTCATTAATCACTTGTTGTTATCATCATGCTACCAATGAGTGACCTTCTTTTGCCTCTAAATGAGGGCGCCCTTCAGTTTGTGACATCATTATACATAAAGCACCAATCAATCTCTATTATTACAACTGGATAGAGGGTGGCCCATTGGTGCCTAACAATTAAAGGCATTCACCGCAGGACCATGTTGGTACCTAACAGATAAAGGCATCCACTGCAGGGCCATGTTGGTACTCCACTATATCTCTATTATTATGACTGGATAGAGGGTTGCCTACTGGTGCCTAACAAATAAAGGCATCCACCGCAGGGCCATGTTGGTACTCCACTATATCTCTATTATTATGACTGGATAGAGGGTTGTCTATTGGTGCCTAATAAATGAAGGCATTCACCGCAGGGCCATGTTGATCCCCTACTACCCAAATGGAACCCAAAAGAAATTCACAAACGAATGCACACACAAAGAAATGCCAATGCAAAGGAATGCACATAGTTATACGTGGTTTATGTGAGGACCAACATGGCATCCTGTAGCTTAATGGAAGCACATGATCTTCTATCCCGTCAGTTAAATAGAGATCAGTGGCATGAGGTTTATACCTTTGAGCGTTTTAACAGCAACCTTTGTGGATTTCCCAGATACCTCGATCCCAAGTGCCGTACCCAGTGGCACCCTCCCGAACGCTCCTTGGCCAATCTCGTTCTCGATCAAGACGAGATCTCGCGAGAATTACAGATCGGGTCCCACATTTCCGTACGTTGCTTCCTTCGGTGCGGGGGACCTGCCAGCTTGGTCATCCGAGACACTTTCATACACTACTGCTGGAGTTAACTCATTTAGCGGAATATCTGAAAAGAAAACATTTTACATATGTTTTTTATGGCTGGATACTGCATTGATATTCTCACAACACATTACTAATCACAATTTGAGATTAAGGCCATACCTGGTGTAACGTTAATGATGGTATCAACCATCCTGAGACAAAAATAATCAAATTAAATAAAACATTTCAAATTTTATGAGAGGAGTAAGCCTATATTCACGAACTTCTCTATTGTTGTTATCCGCCATTTTGTTGGTCAAGCTTTCCAGGGTTCTCCACACTTTTAGGATGAAACACTTCCTCCATGGTAAAATGCTGCGCTTGCAGGACTTGTTCATCAGACACTATGTATCCACATCGTGTGAATGGAGAAAACCATTTGATTGTGTTCTTTGAACTTGACTGCACATGTGCGGCTTAGTTTTAAGCCAAGACGTTTTGTGAATGTATTAATAGCACGCTGTATACCCGCACGCTGTGAGATTTCTCTTAATGTCTTGTTGCAAGACCAGACGTGTTAAAGTTGTCAGTGTATTGTGGTGCCGTTACATAGTGCCTAGTATACTCTCTTAATGTAAAAGGGTAAAAACCACTCTTTTGGAGTGAAACCCACTCTGATTCAAGTGAAAAATACAGTAAAAGGTTACCAATTCACTCTTTATACACTACTAATTTTACTCTTTATCCACTCGAAAAAGACTTGTCCGCCATATAGCTCTTTGAAAGAGTGGTTTTCACTCTTTTACATTAAGAGAGTGGGCAGCCTCGATCTATTCATAGGCGTACTTACGTTGTTGTGAAGGAGTAGCGCTCAACGATGACTGGTTTGTCTGTGATCCATCTGGTACCTGATAACCTCTGCAAATAACGAAACGTGAGGTAATGTTATTAAAACTACGGAAGTTGTGATATGGCATGCATGGTGAACGACAGAAATTGATTTTCATTCGTATGAATTACTATTCCGCACGTACGACTTACTTAAAACAGAAACGCACTGACTATAATTATCCTTTCCTGCATATGGGCCTATGAATTAGTAATCCATGTTTGAAGATGTGTAACAAGTAAGTCGCGCGGAGCCCCTGGTTGAACCTTTCTTTTAAACAACAATAGCAAACGGTGTGTGACCCCAAATATCGGCAATGGTATCTTACCTGTCATCTATGACGGTTCTATGGTCTTGTTTGGAGGCTGATGTTTGCTGGTTATGATGCCTTCTTAGACAGACGACGACACTAACTACAGTGACAGCTCCACATACGAATCCCGCTATCAGCAATCCAATAACCACACCAACGTCAGTACACTCTAAAAACTCCCGGGTCAAAATGTTGACCCTTTTTCCGGGTTAAAATAAATTGACCCTTTTTTGGGTCAATTTTATAGATGGTTGACGTCATGCAATGTTTTGATTGGACAAAAACTGGCACGTGGTATATGACGTGCTGTATGCGCGGCTCAAGTTACATTTTCGAAGGTACTGTGTCCGCCATCTTTTCTAAATGCTTGTCGTGTACGTGTACGCAGTGAGCAAGTAACGTTAAAACTAGTCCTTCAGTATCAACTATCATGGATAAATTTGTTCAAGAAACGTTACAGAAATGGGAGCTTTCTCCGTATCTGCCTGCATTTGAAGGTATGTTCAACTTACATTGGTGCTAGTAATACATTGTATATTGTACAAATGTAACGTTAACGTTATGGATTTTTATGTTGGTGGCCGTCGTGGATTGATGTCGAGAGGGGTCCGATCTCGATAGCCTAAGTAGGCCTAACGCTTAGTAACGGTGTACAAGCCAACTCGTACTCATTGTCGTCAACTCGTAAATAAAGATGATTGTGTTCAATTATTTTACCAAAAAGGTAAACTAGTGTTACTAATGACGGTTAAGTCCTACGCTGACATCGCTGAGAGAGTGGTTATGTTTGAATGAGTACAGTTATAGTAGTTCCGACCAAAGGAATATAACAATCTTGTTCAAGGTGAGTTGTTAAACACATTCCCTCGTTATGTCTTCATATGCAGTGGCGGATGCAGGGAAGGTTGTGACCAACATTACACACCCTCTAATAAATAACTGAACTTTATGCCAAAATACACACATTTAAATTTACACTGTAATTTTATTTTTTTTCCCCATTGAAATTGGCCACAGAACAATGATCAGCCAATAGGTCACTTATATAGTTTATGGACGCTTTTATTCATTTAATTTTAAAAATGTTTTTTCCCTTTCTCTTTTTAATCCAGGTTGGTACCAACATACCCTCATACCTGGAGAGAGTCAAGCAAGAACACTTCATATTATTGCTGGGTGAGATGTTGGAGCCAGAGCAGGTGTTTGTCATCATTGAACATCGAGCAGTGGAGGTTAACTCCCTGCTCAAAGGACTGGATGTATGTTTTAAATTGTTTTATATTATTGACATGTCTTATCCCTGGCAGTGTGCCACCACATGGGAATTTATTCAGAAGGGGATTTTTCTACTAGGGGAGGGAAAGGGGAAACCACAAACATCGGGCTGTGTAAGGTCACTAAGAGCTTATCTAAATTCAAAACAAGCATCTATCTAACTTAAAGTACATTGAAAAAAAATTACCCTCAATGCTGATCAATAGTTTTAGTTTCAAGACTAGTAGCTTTCCATGGTGAAAAAGGATAGGTGAAGAATGTTTGTGGTGACACCATGTAGAAATTCTCTTTTGAGTAGTAAATAGTTCTGAAAAAAAAAACGGTTGGTTACAACTAGAGCTCGGAGCATACTGATAGAAAAAGTTTAGTTGTAACCAATCGATTCTTACTGTTCAAAAGAAAATTTCTTCATGGTGGCACCACAAATAAGCTTTACTTAGTTTTAATATAAGAATTACTTGACAAACAGCCTAGCCTATATTTTTTTTGTTTTGCTAATGCCACTTTTTTATATTGTTTGAGATATGCTTGTTATTTGTTTTACCTGAAGTTTTTGTAGTGTGCATTAACTGCATTGACATTGAAGTTTTTACGTTATGGTCAGAGAGTTTCAGGGGATGTACATGTATATTCACATGCTACAAGGGCCGAGGAAATTTGGGCTCTTTAAAAAGCTTATTTTTTTATATAAAACATATTCATTATTGTGCTTACCTCAACTGTGTGTAACAGTAACCTAAACACATGTATTTTTTAAAATCTTGTATGAGAACCCTTTGAGACATTGAACTTCATTTGTTTTCTGTCAAAACAAAACTACTACTCCATTCAAGTTTCATCTTGTTTCGGGAAAAATAAATCACACTTGTTCATATCTTTGTACATGTATTTGAACTATAATTTGCAAGATCACACAGTTATTGTACAGTTAAGTAAATGTTTATCAATGTTTGTATTCATTCTAATGTGAACAGGAACATCAGCTGATATCCATTTCCGATTTGAATTTTCTACATATATGTACATGTAACGTTTGACAGTGTCACAGCATGTCGAACAAAATGTTTGGAATCATATACTAGAGTAAAAACGTTAAGGTAATAATTCAGTCAGGTTCTATTCAGTTAATAATCAATTTAAAATGACTTTATATACTTTATACACATACATGTTTTCCTTTGCCAAAGAGAAATAAATACATGTGACCAATAGCAGGTAATTTATTGTTTGTTTCTTTTCATTTTAGAGCTATCCTTCAAATTTGATTGTTATCTTCCCTTTAAGTTTGGCCATCCTGACATACAAGGTAAGCATGTTTTCCTTACATACAGATGCCCTTATTTATGGCAATTTACTATTTGAGAAACCTTTTGTAAGGGTTTATAAACCTGAAATTTGTTTTATTTTAAAATCTTAGTATTGCTTGCCATAGATAAGGCTTCTCAATACATGGAAATCATGCTTATCTTTTCTGACCCGGAACTCGGGTTAAAATAAATTTGACCCTGGAGCCCGGGTTGGATATGACCCGACACTTTACGGGTCAGAATGACCCGGAAAGTTGGGTCAAAAAATTTGACCCGGAATAGGGTCATATCAGCTGACCCTATTCCGGGTCAGAAACAATTTTTGACCCGGAATAGGGTCAGCTGATATGACCCTTTTCCGGGTCAAATATTTTGACCCAACTTTCCGGGTCATTCTGACCCGTAAAGTGTCGGGTCATATCCAACCCGAAGTTTGGGTCAAATTTGACCCATTTTGGGTCAAATCTGACCCGGGAGTTTTAAGAGTGTACGAGCGCCTAAACCACCAAGGAATATTATAATGAAGAAAGAAACAAGGAAACTATAATCCTACTAACTCTAGGTATCATGAATTTCTGGTGATCCTGCAGGCATGATAGCAATCATAATGAAGAATACAGAATCTGGTGATCCTGCAGGCATGACAGCAATCATAATGAAGAATACAGAATCTGGTGATCCTGCAGGCATGACAGCAATCATAATGAAGAATACAGAATCTGGTGATCCTGCAGGCATGACAGCAATCATAATGAAGAATACAGAATCTGGTGATCCTGCAGGCATGACAGCAATCATAATGAAGAATACAGAATCTGGTGATCCTGCAGGCATGACAGCAATCATAATGAAGAATACAGAATCTGGTGATCCTGAAGGCATGACAGCAATCATAATGAAGAATACAGAATCTGGTGATCCTGCAGGCATGACAGCAATCATAATGAAGAATACAGAATCTGGTGATCCTGAAGGCATGACAGCAATCATAATGAAGAATACAGAATCTGGTGATCCTGAAGGCATGATAGTAATCATAATTAACAATACAGAATCTGGTGATCCTGCAGGCATGATAGCAATCATAATGAAGAATACAGAATCTGGTGATCCTGCAGGCATGATAGCAATTATAATGAAGAATACAGAATCTGGTGATCCTGCAGGCATGATAGCAATTATAATGAAGAATATAGAATCTGGTGATCCTGCAGGCATGATAGCAATTATAATGAAGAATACAGAATCTAAATATTGTATTTCCTCAAAATAATTTCCAAACAGTCTTTTGCATATTTTGTTTTGTCAATCATCAGCGTTCTGGAAATCATTATTCCCATCAGAGTCTATTGTAGTGAGAACGAGGTACACCGTGGGGACAAGGTTGCATCGTACTCGGTATAATCCCGAACATGTATAGACTCCACAAAACACGCACAGTATCTGTACATACAGCCAAGGCACAACCAAACAAATTTAAGTTGGTAATGGTTTCAAAATCCGTTGGAATATTTGTCATTTTCATAAAAAGTCAAATAACTTCATGCTGATCTATAATCCAATCCCCACTTTCGAGTATAGTTCTAATTATCTTCAAAATCATATTTTAATGGTTATTCCTGGTACTGCTCATTGAAAAATGGACTTCTTGTTTCATTAGTGCTCTGTAATGAGCCATTGACCAAACGGTCTACAATAGCTCAACAGTATTTACCTACCTGTTCCTAAACCAAATTAAAGTAGTGCCTAGAGCTCTATGCAAATATTAATAATTTACCTTTCCCCATTGTTAAAAAGGTTATATCATAAGGAAACTAAACAATGGTCTATTGTCTTATTCCACGGTAAAAATATTTTAAAAGGCATTTTGTCTGGTCCCCTTTTGTCTCGAATTCAGAAAAGCCTATACGGTCTGCTTGGGGAAAACACATGACCCCTTTTACGTTTTCGTGCAACAGTGGCGATATTTTCGGTGTTTGTGGCAAAATTGTTGCCAATACTTGGGAAATTTTGTCCACTGAAGGGGTGATTTTGCAATGGCGACATCAGGAAGGCGATTTTTAAAAGTAAGATATGACTATTTGTTTTTTCCCAGTGAACCATAGGTTTGTCTGAATTCGAGAAAAAAGTTCTGGAAAAAAATGAATTTTTATCGTAAAATGTTGTTGAGTTTCTTTATGACATTATGACATAATGGGGAAAGGTCAATTATTAATATTTGCTTAGATCCCTCTTTATAAAAACAAAACCATATGCCATATTGATGTATAGGCTATTATGTAATGGATGCAAGTACCTGTATTTATCACGTCCGGACTTATTAATGTTGTTTGCACACCAACAGTCGTTGCCTGTGATCCTGCATCAAAATGTACAGAGATAGAGAATATTATTGTGTCTGGAGTAAAATATTCATTGATTGTGGTAGAAGCTTGGGCGGATCCAGGGATCAGATAGGGTAACTTTTGAGTTTCTTTATGACATTATGACATAATGGGGAAAGGTCAATTATAACTATTTGCTTAGATCCCCCTTTGTAAAAACAAAACCATATGCCATATTGATGTATAGGTTATTATGTAATGGATGCAAGTACCTGTATTTATCACGTCCGGACTTATTAATGTTGTTTGCACACCAACAGTCGTTGCCTGTGATCCTGCATCAATATATACAGAGATAGAGAATATTATTGTGTCTGGAGTAAAATATTTATTGATTGTATTACAAGTGGTCACGAGGTGGTAGAAGCTTGGGCGGCTCCAGGGATCAGACAGGGTAACCTTTTTGATAGCGCGCCATAACGCCTATGGATTTGAGTATGGGGCCCACTGTATTGAGGTCCAACATACATGGCTAAAGCCATGAAAGAGAGAGACTTCACGGTAGCATGTTATCAATACAGTAACAGATGCACTTGAAGAAGACTTCAAGTGCTCTCTCTTTCTCTCATGAGGTGCCATGCCCTTGCAGGACGTTGGTGATCATGGACCTCCACAGCTCCCTCTCCTTTGTTGTTCTCAGTAACTCTTGCTCTCGGATACCCGTCCATTTGCTCAACCTGCCCATATATGTCAGTCTCTGTCTTCCTCTGCATCTTGTTCCTTCAATTTAGCCTGTCATTACTAAATTTTCTAACCCCTATTTTCTCATGACGTGTCCAGGAAACTGCATTTGTCGTCTTCTTATTATTAAGAGTAAACTTCTTTTCACGCCTGCTCTTTTCAGAACTTCATGGTTAGTAACATGTTCCGTCCATGATATTCTTAGCGTCCTTCTGTAAAACCACATTTCCGCCACTTCCAGCCTTTTCTCCATGGTTGGTGAGATTGTCCAACATTCACAACAGTACATGAGGATTGATTATCCATAGCAGTTCAACACTCTGATTTTTGTATTAATTTTAATCTTTCTGTTTTTCAGTATACTCCCCATCCTCTGAAAGGCATCTTTTGCTATACCAGTTCTCCTCCTGATTTCCATATCACACCTTTCATCTTCTGTGATGAGACTCCCCAGGTAGTTGAACTTCCTCACTTGTTTTATTTTGGTATTTTCTACTGTTAGCACACATCTTGGAACTTCCTTTTTCTTGCATTCAACCATGCATTCTGTCTTTTTACAATTTATTGTCAAACCCATTCTTCTGTTTTCTTCCACTGTCTTGTCCAAAAGACTTCAAGTGCACCCACATTTATTTATGGTGTTAACTAAGGACCACCTATTGTTCCCCTCCTTTGTTCACTTTGTGTTTGGACATTTACATTTTTAGGCATTTCTCATTTGATTTGTACACGTTTTTCAAACGAGGACATTAATTTTGCAAACAACAACCGCTAATCGAGGACGCTAAGTGCTCGGTTTACACGATACACAAAAAACACATATCAATATGTGATGAATCAAGCTGTGACTAAGTGCGTTGTAGACTTCTTACAAATAAAATTATGATTTGTGTTGAGGCAATCAACAGTATGATTCATAGGCCTAATATTGCAAACGTCATAACAATACGTACGTTTCTCACATATAACTTCCATAAATTAGGTAAAACTTGTAGCTTTGCATGGTGAGGATGATAAGTATGGTGACACCATGTGGAATCTCAATTGAGTAGTAATTAGTTCTGAAAAGAACTGCAGGTACAACTCGACGTTTCGATCAGTATGCTCTGATCGTCCTCAGGAGAATGCCGGACTCTGGAAAATGCTGCTGCTTAAGTACACTGCTGGAGGATCATCCCATGAATGGATGCTGGAGGATTAGTTCGTTGAGGTGCGCAGGCGGGAACTGTTGAGACTAGGATCCTAGGGGTTGGGGGAGAGGAGTGTGTTCTCATTTGAACTGAATCAGTTGTTAACAAGCACAGGTGGAAGGAGGGTGGTTGACTTAGGATATAGGAGATCCCTCAATCTGGGGTGGGTTATGGACTTTGGATATAGAAGATCCTTCAGTCTGTAGTATTGGTCGCCAAATGTCGCTGATGAAAAAGCCGATGTCCTGTGGCACAGTGTCGTGTTTGACGATCTCGATGGCCTCTCTGATGCGTCTGGGGTGCCATGCGTCGATGGGTGTGATGAGTTGGGCTGCCTGCCAGTCGATTTGGTGGTCCTTGATGTGCGAGTGCTTGATGATGCGGACTTCTCGAAATCTCCTCTGCGGCCGTGTGCTCGGTGTTCCTTCAATCTGATGGGGAGGTTGCGTCCTGTTTCGCCGATGTACACCTTACCGCACTCACAGGGGATCCGGTAGACTCCGGCTCTGTTGTTTGGGTCCGGTTTGTCCTTGTGGGTGTGTAGAAGTCCTTGGAGTTTGCTAGGGGCTGAGTGGAACACATCGATGTCTGCTCGTCGGAGGATGCGTTGTAGTTTGTGAGACGTCGAACCTAGATAGGGGAGACAAGCAGAGAGGGTTAGATTACTTACCTTGCTTTCGGGGTTTGGAACTGGCTTCGCTGTGCTGATCTTGCTGGGATTGTAACCGTTGCGTTTGAGGTTAGTGTGCTGAAGTTCCTTGGAAGGCTGTCCTTGTCACAAATGTTGTAGGCGCGTTGTACGAGGGTACGGTTGACCGATGGCTTGATGCTTGGGTGATGGAAGGAGCGCTGGTATTCCATAAATTAATTTATGCACACATAAACAACAGCAACGAATAAATACGAACCTGGGCACAATGGTTGTCCAAGTGCAGCAGTTCCTGTCCCAATGCTGTTGGTAACATTACATCTGACCTCCGTACATCCATAACCATCAGGTTTAAACTTAACGGTGGTTCCAGGGGTTTGACCAGTGTCATTCAGAAAGATGACATATTGGATACCAGTTATTGGATTGGCATCAGCTGAGCAAGTGATGATCCCAGCGCTGTATGTCACCTGTACGACTGGTGTAACTGTAACATAAAGAAAGGTGAGATGAGAGAGTAGTAAAACCAGTATAAACCTTTTGTAAAATAAAGCCTAATCTGTGAAAATTTTAACCGAAATTTATATTGTGTCGTAAATGACAAAATATTGAAAATACTTTTAGCTTGTTCGTATTCATCGCAAGGAGGACTATGTCTCCAGAAAAGGGAAGATTGTAGCTCTGACGGCCCATTAGTCCGACAGCTCATCGTTGTTAAAATCAAAACATTGCTGTCGGAGTAATGGGCTGTGAGAAATAAGCATCGTTACAGAAAGGTTTGTTGACGATCAGTAAAATTTGATCCTGTGAAATGCCCACCCCATCCCCCTCCCCCCCGCTTCTCCCGTTTGGCTGTTAAAGTCAAAGTACTGTAGATATACTGTATATGTGTTTGACCAAATTAGTTTTTTGAACGAACAAGCTATCATGATATCGCCTATTATATCCACCAAAGAACAATGTAGTTATCGAAAGAGTCAACTGCATGTTGCGGTAACTTACTCCAAGAAGAAAGAAAAGAACTCTTACAGTGTACATTGAGTGTGAGTGATCCTGTTTGTGACGTAGCGACTACCTGTCCAGTTGTTATGCATTGTAAGGTTGCTCCATCGTTTGTTGGAGTCAATGTCAGTGTACCTGACGTATCAGATGTGTCTCCATTTACAGTGGGTGGATCCTCAGTGATACCTGTAGTGATCTGTACGTCGTTCTTGTACCATTCTAGATTAACAGCTGGTCTGTAACCTGTGGCTGTGCATCTAAGTACACTTTCTACTGATTCTATGAGTACGATTGGATTTCCTGAACTATCACCATCTATAGTGATGACGGGTAAAGATCCTTGGACTGTAGACATAAACATCAAGAAGGAATGTTTTTTAATATTATTTTAATAAATATTATTATTAAACCAATTTGATATTTTAGTGTATAATTTTAGTGTAATAGTACTGTGTTGTTTATCATGTTTATGGGATACTTCCACCGTCCAACACTATAAATGGCTCCAATAATTCCCTCCAATTCAGTAAGTAGCTCTTTATTATGGTGTTTTATAATGGACACCTACGCGGCGCCTTTTTTTCTGCGCGGCAACTTTTTTTTTACGCGGCGACTTTTTGTTTTTCCGTGGCGACTTTTTTTTTTACGCGGCGACTTTTTGTTTTTGGGCGGCGACTTTTTTTACGCAGCGACTTTTTTTTACGTATAGTGACTTGTTGAGTGTTTTGGGGATTCCCGTACAGGTTACTCACGCGCATGCGTTTAACTATGGTGTTCTAAAAAGGCCACATGCACATTGCAACAAGAGTGTGTAAGCGTCGCATTAGGATTCACGCGTCGCACTAGAAGTGTTGTTGCGTCGCACTAGAAGTGCTATCGCGTCGCACTAGAAGTGTTATCGCGTCACACTAGAAGTGTTCACCATTGCAGGTTTTTTCTCGTATGAAGAGCCGTATGTGACTAAATTTCGACTAATTAATATATACGACTAAAATAAATGTAAATCCATATATTTACTAGAAAAACCAATTATACAAAAGCGGCAACCAGACTGGTTGGCAGTTAGCATGCATACGGTAATAAACATGAATTTTGGGATTTATATTCTTTTTAAAAAGTCCTCCAAAGCCCACACATTATTGTTTTACAGAAAGGTTTTGTTTCTGAATTAGTGTTGTAGTGTTTTGTACAATTGGTTTTTCTAGTAAATATATGGATTTACATTTATTTTAGTCTCATATATTAATTAGTAGAAATTTAGTCACATACGGCTCTTCATACGAGAAAAAACCCTGCAATGGTGAACACTTCTAGTGCGACGCGATAACAAAATATCGCTGCGTAAAAAAAAAAGTCGCCGCGTAAAAAAAAAGTCGCCGCGTAGAAAAAAAAGGCGCCGTTTGCAGTAGATTTTTTATTTTATGTTATTTTATTACATTTTACACTGGCAATCAGAATACATCAATTAAATATAAAACCAAACCCTAATAAACTACAAATACACAAAAATTCATTTAAAACAAAGCCAGTGAATGGTAAGATAGAACAGGTGACCAGCACCTCTACAAGGCCATCCTACCACAAGAAACTCACTACAGTGATTCCTCTTTCCAATTCAGTATTCCACATTTCCCACTGAAGTAATCTCGATAATACCCAATCATGGTTTGAATCACATCATTAACATAATGATGTTACCCAGCTATGAATAATTCAACCGAATTGTGAACACGCCTGAATAGGGCGCCACCTCTTGACCCCATGTTTCTTATGTCAATCTGTAACAAAAACGACTGAAGGTGTTCGTGTTTCTCAAGATTTAACTGAGATTATCTTGAACTTAAAAGGTTGTGCCCACATCTCTTGACATGAGAAACGGTGGTGATGGCGAAATGTAAAATTAGACCGAGGTTGTTTGGTAACCAAGCTGTAATTGTTCTTATACTTTTGATGTTGGTCAAATATACCCTAGCTGCTTTACCTAAATAGAAACAAAGTGAAATACAAAATACCACATCCATAAAGAACAATTATGTGCATAACAACATTAATACATGTATGGGTAAACACTATACATGTGGTAATAAATGTACATGTACTAAGTTCATAAGTCTGGTTAACAAAATTTAAAAATCTATTAAAATACTCCCTTATGAATCTAGAATCAATGTTCACCTTCATATGTACATGACAAACACTTACTTTCAACTTTAAATGTAGCAGTTCCAATGTCTGGTGTTATTTGACATGTATAACTCCCTTCATCAGCGACCTCAGCGTTGGGTATCACTAGATCAATTTGTGTCGATGACGTTGAGTTAATTTGAAAGTCTTGATATTTGGCAAATGTGTCTCCAGTAAAAACACCTTCCTGATTGGCAAATGAGAGGTCTACTTCACTCCACTGGGTAACTCCTGCTCCTGTGAAGTCACTGTTACTACACCGTAGTGTAGCATTGTTCCCTCGCAGTACAGACGTGTCAACTGGTCCAGAAAATACACCAACAGTCACTGGAACAAGAGAGCAGTTAAAAACATGACCAGTTAATTAGGATGATTAATTCACTGTACTGTGTTTAAAAAAAAAAAATCCTTGTCAAAATTACAAGTTGATATTTCAGAAACAAGGACTATAAACTTCGAAATTAATTTGAAGTGTAAAGTTTTTGATTGAATCGTCCTTTAGTTTTTAGTGTAAACTTGAATTGTATACAAACAAAATGCCTGATATTTATTGCCTTATCGAGAACATCAATTATTGTCTTTCATTTGTATCTAATTACAGATCCCTTCATTGGTGATCTCAGTGCTGGGTGTCATAAGATAATTTTTTAATTGTTAGTCAGTTTGAAAGTCTTGATATTTGGCAAATATGTCTCCAGTAAAAATACCAGGCAAATGTGAGCAACCCTTCAATCCATTGGTAACTCCTACAAATGCATTAGCATTGTTACTACAGATAGTGTTGCAGTGTTTTACCGCCGGATACTTATTTGTATAAGACAATTATACGTACCCTAATAATGGAGTACTGTTGTTACATTTGGGCTGGTGCTTCTGTGTGTCACTTTATTATATAGATAAAGTGCAGAAGCGTATATTGTTAATGTGATTGGTGATGAGTTGGGCTTAACGTTACAATCACTTTCACACTTTCACTGTTGCAACTCTTAGTTTGTTTTATCTGTTAACGATATAGTATCAACATGTGATCAAAATAATTTTTTGCTCAATCCCAAAAAGTCGAAGGAAATGTGCTTTGCAAGCATAAACATAAAGCATGAAGGCCTAGTGTCATCAAAATCACAAAGTGTCAAAATACAGGGGTCTGAGGTTGAGAAAACGTCGAAAACTTACTATTTAGGGGTATGCATTGACGACAGACTGACGTTCAACTGTCATATATCAAAGGTGTTAAGCAAAGTGTACTATATCGTATCTAGTTTAGCTTATATCGTGTCATTGTTTAACAAAGGAGCGAAAGAAAATGTATTTAATTCTGTCATACTGCCGCATATTATTTATGGTGTACCTGTTTGGTATCACTTTATATCATGTAAAGATAAGTATAGAATAATGAAGTTTCTTAAGTATACTGCACATATACTGAAATTAGATTACCATTCATTAAGAGAAATCTTGAATACTTCTGCTAAGACTGAATTCATAAGAATGACAAACAACATTAAGAAGAACCAAAACCACCAATTACATGCTCCACTTATGAGTCTTTTAACTACATCCAGCAGAAACCTTAGAAATCCCCATATCTTGCCAAAATACAGAATTCAACTTTTCAGAAATTCTTTTATTTATCGTGCTGTAATATTTATTCAGTCTGATAGTTTGGAGCCTCTAATATAGTTTTGTGTTTGTTCATTTTATGTATTAACCTTTTAGTAAGTAATCTTAACAACTAATATTTGATCACATATATTTATATTTTTAAATGTAGGTTAATTTGTACTCCTTTTTATAAATATGTTTGATATTTATACTGGTTTCAATAAATCAAATCAAATCATGGTAAATGTTCCACTGGTCTATCCATCTTTGTTCCTCCTGTTAGGGTGTTTGGGCGTGAAACTCAGCTTTCCGCCTGTTCTCACCCATACACCCTATACATACAATCCGGGCCAAATCTCGCTGGGCCTCCTCCCCCCAGGCCCCGGTCAATGTTGGCTCTCATTGCGCGGTCTGTGCTCCGGTTGGAGATAATAACATTGGTGGGGATTGTCTGAGTTTTCTCTTAGTTTATCTATGAAACCGTGACCGGACGTGGACAAACTGCATTTTTTAGGTGTTTGGGTTGGTGCCCAAACACCTCTTGAGGATGTTGGTAAAAGTCGGACAGGTCGGACCTAGTCAGATCTAGTCGGAAGTAGCATTAAATATGCGAGATAGCACTTAAAAGTGTTACTCACGAATTCCAATTGATGTGCAAATGAATACTAGGCAATTTGGGTGGTCGGGGTTGACTCTTTCTCCCTGGGGGTCGGGTTAAAATGGATGCAAATGTGCGATACAAAACCCAAATAATCGACACTCAATGTACAGTGTAACTTCCCATAGACGTTTTTGATGTCAAAACGCCCTCCACCGAGATTGAATAAAACTACGGTGGCCATGAAAGTCCCCCATGCACCTCACATTTTATCATGTAGTAATCCACAAGGGAAACTGATTGGGAAACTGATTTTTCTTACTTTTTTATTATATCTAAGTTCAACCACTGACTTATTCATTTAGTTTATAGTTAGTTAGTTAGTTAGTTAGAACCACAACTGAAGCAATCAATAGTGAATCAAAAATAAATTTCGGAGGTCCCAGGGAATATTTTTTCACCGTTTCATTTTTTTAAATACCCAAAAATCACAAAAGTACCTTGATATATCTGATGAAATGAAAACCAAGTTAAAAAATTCGTCCAAGATGGTTTAAAACACCTTTTTTCACTGCCCGTCACTGCCGAGGTACACCGGCCTGTGTGCCTAGGGTACACGTGCGTCGTACATGTACATAATATCATGGAGTCATTATTTTTACTCTCCATAGTAAAAGCCGGATCTATATGTTATTTTGCTAATTCTGCACGTGAACATTACCAAAAAATCATAAAACACCCTTTATATATCTTACTAAATGCAAATCAAGTTTAAAACTGCATTCCAGATATAGAAGATGGTTTAATAAAACACGTCTTTTTCCAGGCCCGTCAATGCAGAGTATGCACTGTGCACACTGAGCATACACACAAAACATGTCAGGCCCACCCTTGAAACATGCCAATAATGCATCAAATACAGCTCGCCCCCAAATTTTATTTTTGAACCATCATATTCTATGAAATCTCCATTTTTACATCAAACCCCTTTTTAGGCTGCAACTTTTCCTACCTTGTCAGGTTGTGGTGGTTTTCTTGGAAAGTTTTCACTCGATCTTCTAGTTGTCAATATGCAATGGTGCAGAATGGTACAACTGAACTACAGATGGCGCTATTTTAATCCTGACCCTGTCATGTTGGCAGCCAGGGCTGGATCTGAAAAAGTGTCCGGTATAGTCCCTACTGTCCGGTATTCCCTACATCTACCCTAACTGGAAAGCAGTTTTAAACTTGATTTGTATTTAGTCAGATATATCAAGGGTCTTTGTTAGACTTGTTTGATAATTTTTCCGTGCGGAATTAACAAAATAAAATAAAGATCCGGCTTTTATCATGTAGCCAGTACAAACAATGACGACATGATACAAACGTTTATGCACATGGGACATACACACAGGCCGGTGTACCTCTGCATTCACGGGCCTTAATTAAAAAAGACGTGTTTGAAACCATCTTTCATATCTGGAAAGTAGTTTTAAACTTGATTTGCATTTAGCCAGATATATAAAGAGTCTTTTGTGATATTTTGGTAATTTTCCCGTGCGTAATATTCAAAATAAAATATTGATCCGGCTTTTACTATGGAGAGTAAAAATAATGAATTCGTGATATGTACATGTAAATTGCAAGTGTGACCTAGACACACAAGCTGGCATACCTCTGCATTGACGGGCCTTGAAAAATACGTGTTTTAAACCATCTTTCATATTTCGAAAGTAGTTTTAAACTTGATTTGCATTTAGTAAGATATATAAAGAGTCTTTTGTGATTTTTTGGTAATTTTCCCGTGCGGAATTAACAAAATAAAATACAGATCCGGCTTTTACTATGGAGAGTAAATGACTCCATAATATGTACGTGTACGATGCTCGTGCGACCTAGACACACAGGCCGGCATACTCTGCATTGACGGGCCTTGGAAAAGACGTGTTTAAACCATCTTCTATATCTGGAATGAAGTTTTAAACTGGATTTGCATTTAGTAAGATATATAAAGGGTGTTTTGTGATTTTTTAGTAATTTTCACGTGCAGAATTCACAAAATAAAGTATAGACCCGGCTTTTACTATGGAGAGTAAATGACTCCATGATATGTACGTGTACGATGCGCGTGCGACCGAGACACACAGGACGGCATACCTCTGCAGTGACGTGTTTAAACCATCTTCTATATCTGGAATGAAAATTTAAACTTCATTTGCATTTAGCCAGATATAGTCCGTTTGTAAACAATTGTTGTTTACTACGTCATTGAAAACTCAAATTCAGCCACTTTGCATAAGTTCTATATTGATACAGTGCCTGATAACATGGTTAAAAAAATTCAACCTGGGGTGAACCATTGACCCGGTATGCAGCTTTCAAAGTAAGGCCCCACCCCCCCCCCCTCCCCCTTGCCAGCAGACAACCCATTGAAACTGTACAGCCGTCATCCATTGATGTTACCGCACTAATCCCAATGTAATCAGTCATCCTGTCACTTGCTTTCATGGCCCAGACATACCGGCAACCTGAGATGTTTATTTTTAGGTCTGGTTGTGGGTATTAGAATGGCCAGACAAATAGAATATCTTGGTTTATCTGTAGAATGTCAGCAGTGCAAAACATGTGCACAAAAATTGGTTTTGGGTAACAATTGTTTTTGAAGGGATTGTGGGCTGGCACCCATATAAAACTTTATATTTGGCTTGAAATTGTTTTCTTGGGTCTAGAGGGACTCAATAAGTCTGTTTACACCATTTGAGAAGGGATTGTGTAATAATAATAATAATAACGTGTGGACTTATATAGCGCACGTATCCACCAACTAAGTGGTGCTCAAGGCGCATTATATTATTACCCCTGCTCATAAGGCTCATAAGGCTCCTAAATCATTCCTGAAACCATCTCAGCTCCCTGGGGAGTATACAGCTCAATTGCTGCTATTACAGCGCATATAGGGCTAATCAACCAACTCTGCCCTCACAGGTACCCATTTAACCCCTGGGTGGAGAGAAGCAATTATGGTTAAGTGTCTTGCTCAAGGACACAAGTGTCACGGCCGGGATTCGAACCCACATTCTGCTGCTAACACCAGAACTTGAGTCCGGTAAGCTAGACCGCTCGGCCACGACACTCCACTATATAAACGTTTTACACGCTATTCAAACGTACTAAATGATTTAGTACCAACATGTGTTCGTGTGATTATATTGCGACAAAAGACGTGTTTGAAACCATCTTTCATATCGGAGTGCAGTTTTAAACTTGATTTGCATTTAGCCAGATATATAAAGAGTCTTTTGTGATTTTTTGGTAATTTTCCCGTGTGGAATTAACAAAATAAAATACAGATGCGGCTTTTACCATGGAGCGTAATGGGCACTCCATGTACATACGATGCACATGGAACATATACACACAGGCCGGTGTACCTCGACAGTGACGGGCCTTGAAAAAGACGTATTTTAAACCATCTTCTATATCTGGAATGCAGTTTTAAACTAGATTTGCAGTTAGTCAGATATACGAAGGGTCTTTTGTGATTTTCTGTTAACTTTCCAGTGCAGAATATTAAAAATAAAATATAGATCCGGCTGTTACTATGGAGAGTAAAAATATGCCCTCTATCGTGTTCATGTACAATGGACATGGATGGAACCTATGGCACACATGCCGGTGTACCTGGGCAGCGACGGGCCTTGAAAAAGACGTGTTTTAAACCAGCTTTCATATCATGTATGCAGTTTTAAAATTGATTTACATTTAGCCAGATATATAAAGTGTCTTTTGTGATTTTTTGGTAATTTTTCCGTGCGGAATTAACAACATAACATGAAGATCCGGCTTTTACTATGGAGAGTAAAAATAATAACTAGGCCTACATGATATGT
Organism: Zoroaster sp. YZ-2022; assembly: GCA_029582265.1. NCBI lineage: Eukaryota > Metazoa > Echinodermata > Asteroidea > Forcipulatida > Zoroasteridae > Zoroaster > Zoroaster sp. YZ-2022. Next base: position 49,106,716 of record CM055816.1, read on the forward strand.
ACATGTAAAATGCACCAGTGACCTACACACACTTGACGGGCCTTGAAAGAGACGTGTTTTAAACTTGATTTGCATTTTGTCAGATATATAAAGGGTATTTTGTGATTTTTTGGTAATTTTCCCGTGCGGAATATTAAAAATAACATATAGATCCGGCTTTTACTATCAAGATTAAAAAATAACGACTCCGTGATATGTACGTGTACGATGCGCGTGCGACCTCGACACACAGGACGGCATACCTCTGCAGTGACGTGTTTAAACCATCTTCTATATCTGGAATGAAAATTTAAACTGGATTTGCATTTAGTCAGATATATAAAGGGTGTTTTGTGATTTTTTGGTAATTTTCACGTGCAGAATTCACAAAATAAAGTGTAGATCCGGCTTTTACTATGGAGAGTAGTAGAGGTGGAGTTGCCAATACGGCGATATTTCTTAAAAGTGATTTTTTTATTTATTTTTATTAGATTTGGGTGTGGGTTGGGTTAGGTTGATGACGTCATCAATTAATGTTGATGACGTCATAGGTTGATTGATGAGGTTTGAATGTAAACATTTTTGGATAACAAATTGTTATGAAAAAAGATATTGGTTATCGACGATAAAAAATTGAAATAACGATTTTATAATGTTGATTAATAGTAAAAGAGGATGACGACGAAGTATTTATCGGAAAGAATTATTCCATGCGAATGGCTTTTAGTTGGTAAGACAGAAAAGTGTTATATACTAAGTGTGCGTGGCGACGTATTTTGTCCAGTACATTTGTGGCGTATTCGACACGGACAAAGTATACCAGTTCCTTGTCGAAGATGTAAAAATGGTACAAAAGCAAAGACAAATATAATAATTATGTACGAAATGCGGTAATGTATTAAGAATACATTTTTTAACTCGCGTTGAAGGAAGTGCTAAACGAAATTATAATCTCGTGATGAAAGAGTTGATTGAAAAAAGTGTGAGTGGTTTTTAATAAAAAAAACTAAAAATTTGAATTATACGGGGGAGGTCTAACGGGCGTAACGACCCGCTCCGCTGTTGATTGCGAAGCGGGTTTTTCATACGATTTTTCTATAGTCAAGTTTACTTTAAACTCAAAGGTTTTTCTACGAGGTTTTTTTTTTTCTTTGTCGACGACGGCTTTAACATCTGCAGGAGCGTCTTTAGGAGTAAATTTCATTCGAATGTTTTCTTTCATTTGCGAGTATTTGTTTCGCTCCTCGTTGATTAAAAGAAATTCTTCTTGACTTATAACACCGTCTTCGATCGCTTTTGAAACGTGATTGTCGATGGTGTTGAGTTTACTCTCAGCCAAAACTCTAATCTCGTTGTGTTTTTTAGATTTTTTATGGAGCTTGTATTTAGCGTATCTGATTGCTATTGCCATACCGCCTAACCCTAAATAAAGCTAGTCCTTCGAGAACTAATCCGACGGGTACTGCTACAACACTAGCTAGACTGGCAATTCCAGTCGCTCCCGCTCCCATACAGACTAATTCTGCCATTGTTTCTACGATAGAACAAGTTTTTATGATTTTATTATATTTTTTATGTTTTCTCGCGTTCGTTTCTCCCTTTTAAAATGTCGTTTTGAATGTCGTTTATTTTTGTAAACGAAACGCATTCACATTTAACTCTTCGACATTGTCAGAAGTATATAGTGGCGTAGACGGTAAGGTTGGATATATCTTTGTTTCGGAAGAGGCGCTCATTATTCTATTAATAATAAAAGATTATATATTTTTTAAATCAAGGGAAAACTTTCAACGTTTATATCGAAACAGATTCCCGTGTTTACAGCGCCAAAAAATCGCTTGTACAAAGACTTCTTGACCTTCGGTCTTGAAGCAAATTCCACATTCTAAAACCTGCGGTACGGCGGTAAAAGAAAGCTTTACATTAAATTCATCGGTAGTGGAGAATATATATTACAAGGTTTACCGTTGTAAAAATGTTCGCTAGTAGAAATTTGATCGCAATGAATGTACATTATTTTAAAATGCTGCAAATCAATTTTTCCTTCATACGTTCCCGCGTTTAATAATTCATCCGAAAGCCCGAGTAAATTTGCTAGCCCGGATGAAAATTTTATTTGATACCTGGGATCATTAATTTCGAGTAAAGATTTACCGGTTGTTTCATTAATGTCGTACGTTACCCAGGGTGTCTTTTGTACGATAATATCGATAATTTGTTTTATATTGTAATGTCCAGGTTTAATGGTCGTAGAATGATCGGTCGGTTGACCTCCAACCGCGCCAATTTTACGGCGCAATATTTTTTCTTTCTTGCACACATTATAGTAGCCGACCCAAAAGTTGACGGTCTTTAACGATATCGTAAGATTAGCATCTCGATTATCGATTGTATTATCTAATACGACGGGCTCGTCAAAATTAATTTCAATCGTATGATGCATTTTATTATAAACAAAAATATAAAAATAATGTTAGTTTATAATAAAATGGCACTTCCTTTAGCATTTCAGAGTACCGGTAATATAACAAAGCGGTGTCGACAATCTGGAAATTTTAAAGCTGGAACACGTACAGTGCGCGAAGCCAGTGGAAACATGCGAGGGGCCATTCGATTGGAAAACGTGTAGATTTGAGTCGCAATCGTTGGCACACAGTGAGTGCGAAGGCAGTGCACCATGTGAGGGCCGGGGCCATTCGATTTGAAAACATGTAGATTGAGTCTTGGGTACCGGTAAATTTACCGGTAAAAAAAGTGGAAATTTCACAAATCAAACGTATTATGTTTTATACAAAGAAAATTGGTAAGTTTCATTAATAAATAGGCCTATGAATGACGGGAAAAAAAAAAAAAAAAACCGACCCGAGATTTCAGCACTTTTGGGTCGGTCGGTGGAGGGCAACTCAACATCTTTTTTGGGGGGGCCTAATATTTTTCATTCGGCCAATATCAAACAGAGTGATTTCACACTGTGGGAAATACCCAGCAGTCGCAATACGGTACGTTACCATTGAAGGAATAACTCACTGATCACCCTATATTCATCCGCGAATCTGGGTTGTATTACCGTTTGAAAAATATTATCGAAAGGTGAGACTGAAACATCTGTGAAGCATGGGCATTGGGTTTGTTTGTTTTTAATTGTTTTAATTTAATTTTTTTTTTTTAATTTACCCCCAAAATAATGTTTAGAAGCGGGGTGAGGATGTACGGCCCAGGGTCAAATCTTGACCTAAGGTCAAATATTGGTCAAATCTTGGATCCAACACTGCGTGTCTGGCCCGCACACTTAAGGATCGATGCCCATGTGTAAGGCAGAGAGTAATAATTTCCAGTGTGTTTGCCAATTGTATGTCTCTAATGAATTCATAAATGTACAGGATTTAAAGGGAAGGTAAAACATTTGTATCAGGTTGGGAAACAAACTACTTCTATGGTATTGGTGTGCTTACTTTCTTTAAATCAAGAAATACATTGCAGAGTAATTCTGTGAAAGTTTCAGCTTAATGTGGAGTCATAGTATTGAGAAAAGTGTACCAAAATATTCACAATTTGTACAGAAAATACCAGAAGCAAGAATGAGGGCACTTCGGGCAGAATAGGTTTTTTCCCGAATGATTTGTGCCTTAACCAACTTCACCTCAAATTGAACTGGTAATTTTGTAATCAGGTCAAACTATTGTTTCTTCACTTTAAAGCCACAATACTCTGAATTTGTGTTTCACAATATAAAATCTAAGCAGACTAATGTACAACTCTAATAATGTGTATTGTCGTCTGTTGCTGTTTCTGTTATTGACTAAAATGTAATCATAATTCGTTCCTACATTTTGTGACGTCAGAATAAATTATGTAAATATCTGCATTTCGTTGCAGCTAGTTCCGGCGCGTGCTTTATTAACTATCTTGGTGTAAATCGGCGTCATTCTTACCCCTTCCAGACTGCCAACCATCTCGAGTTGAAATCTTCTCTGCAGATATCGTTCTTCCGATCAAGTTCTGAATCATAAATCTGAGCAAAATGGGTGAGTTTAAACATCATATTTGAAATTATCTGATTAAAACAATTTTTTTTCGTTTTAAATAAGGTTCCTGTAGGCCTTTTCGAAAGGCCTTTCCGGCGCACCCATCAGTGTAATTCCCCCTGAATCTGCTCTTGAACCAATCCTTCAGAAACCCTAGCTACTAATTATGTAGCAGCCAAGGTGACATGATCTTATCGTGGCCTGTAATCTAGACCAGTGCGTACTCATGGGGGTATTATTGTCGGTCTCTGAATTAATTTCAAACTGCTCTGATCTTGACGATACTGTCCCTTAAACAGAGCGTTTGGTTATCAATCAGAAAACATTTTGAGATAACCACCGTTTTCATGGGGGAAGGTTTGGGGTTTTGATAGTGTGCACTTCCAGTACTGCTGTGACACAAAGCCCTTCCCCCTTCATGTGTCAAGGATAAGCATGACAATTTGTATAAATTCACTGAACAATTTACTGAAAATCATTGTACGTAAAACAACATTTCCATTTGTTTTAGCTGTCCAGAAGCATGGATATTCGCTTAAAATAATATGTATCCAGGTAAAATTGCATGTTATATAGACCGGGCCCTTTTAAATGACACATTTCTCAAAATATTTGTTAGAAGCATGGTTTGACAGTAACATGTGCCAAAATTATGTTAGGGTGAGTCCTGGCATGAACTCATTTTGGCACTTGAAGATTCTGAAAATTATTATGTGAACTGTTTCATTGAAATATATTTTTTGGCTCTTTATTTATCAATGCTATTAAGGAACAACAAATTCCTGGAAATAGCTAAACAATCGCGAAAAACATGTCAGACGATACTTCTTGAATTGAATTGAATTGAATTGAATTGAATTGAATTTATTTCATTCATCTTGTGGCCAAAAAGCCAAATTGCAAGAATGTTACAATAATTATTATTAAAACCTACATATATTACTTAAAAACAATAAAATTGCACATTTACAAAAACATTTGTAGAAATTAAATCGGGGAGGAAAAATTGACAAAAACACTGAAAATTACTATACACTAAAAGTGCACATAATTATGCAAAACAAATAATAATCGAAGTAGACCTTTAATGAAGTTAGATTCGTTTAATTTTGATTGTTTTTGTTTGTTTTTGATTGGTTGTTTGTTTGTTTTCCTCAGGTGGAAAAATCATGTTGTTGTTCGTCCTTGCAGTAACTGTACGCATGGGTAAGTCAATCTTTATATATATTTATTTTAGCATCGTCAATTTATATTGCTAAAATGAACTGCAACATGATAAATGAGAAGGTACGCAATTTGTGAATACCTGATTACAAAATTATCCTATTAGTTATTATCCAAAAGCTAACTGACTTGTTGTAAAGTTTGTAAATATTTCCAATCGATAAAATGTTTTCAACCGAAAAAAAATCGTACGTTAAGTGTTGCCAGACGACAGTTTGTCCTTTCAAAGAAAGAATTGTGAATGCGTTATCTCATGACATACTTTTCGTCTAAAAAATGTTTGAAGTACTTTTTAAAAACTTTGCTCCAAGTGTTTTCTGAAAACATTGTAACTGCTTTTGTAACTGCTTTCTTACGACTTGGACTTCGTATTGAGACATACATGACTCGTGACTCGGACATGAGTCATGATTAACAATGACTCAGACTTGGGACTCAGACTCGACCCTTGGGACTCAGACTTGGGACTCGGACTCGACCCTTCGGAATCAGACTTGGGACTCGGACTCGCCGGCAAAATGCCCAGTATTCACTACTAACAAAATAATCGTTTTCTTGCAAAATACTGTTTTAAACAATGGAAACATTTTTATAAAATGTATACCGTTCATGCTGAAATTTATACCATTATAACGTACAAATCATGTACCAGAGCTTCAGCCTACAACATCATACGAATAAACGTGTATTTCATGAAAAGAGAAAGGACTACATTTGAATGACATATGTTATAGCAACTCTCGTAGACAGCGCTCTGGCCAACTTGCATTAAGGCGTAGCAGGCCCACCACTTCTTTCGGCGAGAAGCAGCTCATTCCGCCACGCTAGAAAAATTGTCCAGCCACTCTTGAAATTTTCCTGCCTGCTTAAAAATATTCCACGCCACCCTAAATCAACGTACAGGTTTCAACGAATTTTATCCTTACTTAGCTTGATTAATTTGTGTATTGCTACACGTCGGTGGCTAGTTTGTTTCTGATACTTATATGTCAGTATATAACATACGTTTGTGTAATGCTATATAGCTTATAATACACAGACCTACATAATTATGTACATCGAAACATGCATGTCTAGCACTCACATGTTTTTGTTCATGGTATAAACCGATGACTTATAACAAAAAGAAAACAATGGGACATCGGTTGGTGGTTATTGTTTGCAAATGGGAGATGTCTAAACAAAGTCCAAGAACAAAGGGAACAAAGTGAACAAAAGAGGGAAACAATGGAAGGTCCTCGATTACACCATAAACAAACGTGATTATAGCGGATTGTATTCGGGTGGGAGAATTCCCTTTGGAGACTTTTTGGTAATTCCTGGTTTATGAGAGACTATTTCTATGGATTTCACGATGTAAGCGTATTTTTAAATGATGAAATTATGGCCCAGTGGAATAAACATTTTTGATAAAAAGTAAACAGAAAAAACAGGTTTTAAGCATTTCAGTTTTTGACTACCAGTTGCTGGTCTAATTTCGTGATGCATGTGTTTAGCAGCTTCCCAAGACGACGACTCTTGAGTTGAAAGAGCAAAACGAAAATATTTTCGGCACACAAAAATTACTATTGTACACTCACGGTGACTTGTTACACTCACGGTGACTTGTTAATAAAAAAATCTCTCCAGAGAGAATATGACATATTGTGTAATACCATCTGGTCTTTGCTCAAAAGTAATACCAATATAAAGGTGATGTATATTACGTATTCAGAAAGAAAAGGAAACGTTGTGCCATTCTTGTACCAAGCTTTCCAACATTTGAATTAGTCAATTGAATGATATAAAAATATACAGATGAAAGCATTTCCAACTGTTATGGTTATTTTAATGAGTTGTTCAATTTTATGACTCATGTTAATTAAAATAAGAAAGTAAATAAGTAATGATGAAATACTAGCCAAGATATTGAGTATTTATTCACATTAAACCTTCACATAATTATGTTTAAGGTTCATTTGATTTTTTAAATGACTCGCCACTCGGACTCGGACTCAACCCATATGACTCGGACTCGGGGTTTGACTCTGGTGATTCGATAACAGGTTTTCAAAAATTATAATATACAGAATATATAAACATAATTATAAGCACTGTTAAAATATTTACAGAGCTTTCGAATTGCCATCCGACGACATTAACATATCGTCTTCCCCAAGATAATTTATCTTGGGAAGTCGACAAAGTAGATTATTTAACGTACTGAGGTTGTGCAAAGTAAGCGACATGAAATTACCACGAAAAAGTATTGTACTTGTAGTGTGGTAAGCTGCAGACTTGTTTTGGCCGCGTTCAAAGGAAACGGTGAATTTGCGGAAAAGGGGGTTCAGAGAAAAAGAAAGATTTCTCTTAAGTTTAGAGAGTAAAACTGATTTCAGTTAATTTGTTCTCTGATTTCCTTTTTTTCTTAGAACGTTATAACATTAATTATTGCTATACGGTATATTAAAGCGCTTGCTTAAGTTGGGGTTTTGGCTCTTATTTGGCTGTGAACACTCATTTTTATGGGGTCAATGTTTCATGTGACTAAAAATACAAGAAAGGATATGCATATTTTTCTTTCACGCCTCATTAATTCAATGGGTAGGTCTAGGTTGTTTGTGTTGCTTTAACATGCGTCACATGTGTACTATTGACGCGTGTTAAAGCAACACAAACGACCTAGACCTACCTATTGAATTAATTAGGCGTGACAGAAAAAATGCATATCCTTTCTTGTATTTTTAGTCATATGAAACATTGAAATGACCTAAATGGGGATTGCGCTCGGATGATTTGCAAAAACATGTTACGTTTCAAACTGCAACTGCACGGATGATTAAACTTTGAATACCGGTATGTCTGATTATTTAATGAAATAATATGCACAATAGATGGCTGTGAACACTCACAATAGATGGCTGTGAACACTCCTGTAGTAGTTATAGAATATGCACAATAGATGGCTGTGAACACTCCTGTAGTAGTTATAATAATAATAATAATATTTATTAGAACATACACTTTTAAATCAGTGGCACTCGTCAATCGACGGTGCGTTCTACATTAACGTAATATTCAGTACATGTGTTACAGATAATTAAAACATAGATAATACAATATAGATGGGCGTAAAAACAAAAAGACTTAAGGTTATTATAAGTTAAAAATTAGAAATAAACGAAATATTCAAATACGAGCAGATGTACGTACATGTTTTTCTAAGTTTGGCCAGTCGAAAATCTGTATGAGCATTAATACATATATACACAGTTGTAACAATAATGAACAATCATAATAATAGTGATCATAAACAATTAAAACAACTGTGCACAATAATGGTCAATAATAAAAATAGTTCTCATAAACAATATAAAAACAATACTGTATGAACAATAATGGACAATTATAATAATAGTAATCATAAACAATATAAAAACAATACTGTATAGCACGTACAAGCAAACCAAAGAAAGTAATTCCCCTTTCATTTCTGAAAATCTGCTTGGGGGTTCCAAGCAGAACAACAGTTGTGCTGAAAACATGCACAATAAAGACTAATAAAAATAATTGTACATGTAGGCCTAATCATAGAGGATAAAAACGATACTGCATGCACAATAATGGACAGTAATGGACAATAATAATAATTATAATCATAATAAATCATAAACAATATAAAAACGATACTGTATAAACATACAACAATCAAACCAAGGAAAGTAATTCCATTTTCATTTAAGAAAATCTGCTCGGAGGTTCCAAGCCTTTTTTATGAACGATTTACAAAATGAATCAAAAATACAAAGGATATAGTTAATGTCAGTAGGCCTACAAGTATCACTATAATTCTCAGGTATGATCTCTTTTGATATTCCTAACATTAAACATAACTTAACATTAAGATTACTAGATATAAATAAATGCCAAATCTGGTTTAGATTATTTGTAACAAGTTCATATTCTAATTTGTGATACTCGGTGACTCTAATATCCCGAAGTGTTCTACAAATGAACAAGAAATGTCGTAAATCCTCTGTACCTTCCTTACAGAGGGGACAAACACTATCTTTATCGGGATTCCAGGAATATGTGCGACCATTTATTGGGAGAGTGTTTGAACGTGCTTTAAACTTTAATGAAGCCGCATGGAAGTCAAGATTGCACAAAAGATATTGTTCCAACTCTGGTTTACTTTTTAAGAGCACGTAATCAGACAAAGAGGATTTCGACAAGACACTGTTAAGCCATTTATTTTGATAATTACTTGTACTAATATTGATACAATTGCGAATCCATGGATGGTTGTATAATGTATTTTCAAAAATGAAATCCATACCACAATCAACAAAGACTTTACGCATATAAGATATCCATCGAAGTTTTTGTTATCGGTGATTTCATGGATCATAGTTGTAGCGTTATATAATAATTTAGGCCACCTATGTGATGACATGCATCTCAGTCTGTTGAAGTACTTAATACGCAGTTTGTCTTGTACAACATTGATTGGTTCCAGCCAAGCTCACCTTAACAAACAATCAATCGGTGTATTTCTAGATGCTTTAGGATACAACGTGCCATTTGATTTTGTAAGGTGTTCTATTCTTTTGACATCACTATCACTTGGTACCCATACTGCAGAGCCATAAGTAATAGAAGAAAAGACCTAACTTTTCCAAAGCAAATCCTCGTAATATACACGTTTAAAATCATCTTGACCATCTATGATAGATTTAATATATCCAATGAGTCTATTACCTTTTTTAATTACTTCATTGATGTGCATATGATCATTAAGGTTTCTACTGAGCGTTACACCTAGATATTTATAGCTTTCAACTTCACCGATACATTTATTTCCGAGCTGCCAGAGTCTATTAACATTTATGCGTTTCCTACGATGAGCACGTTCGACTTAGTATGATTAAAACACATTTTCCAAGTGTTGGAAAAAGTTCGCTGCTATATCTAACATTCTTGCAACTCATATTCATCATTAGCGATAAGGACGATGTCATCAGCCCAGAATAAACTACCTATACGAACATTACATACTCTAACACCCAGATTTTGTTCATCTAGTAACTTTCTAAATTCATTAATGTAAACACAGAATAGAGATAGGGAAAAGCACACAACCTTGTATGACACCTTGATCTACCTCAAAGTATTCTGTGTGTAATATTACCAAATTTGACCCTAGACTGGACGTTTGTGTACAAATTATCAATGAGTTTCCAAATATTTCCCTAATTCCAATGTTCCATGCTGCGTGTAGTAACCCATCCCTCCAGACCGTATCAAATGCTTTTTGAAAATCCAGGAATGCCATATATGTGGGTTTACTCTCCCGCTAGTCTACTAGCAGCAATATTCTTTATAGTGAATATATGATCTTCGCATCTACTATTCTTTCTGAATCCTCCCTGAGTTTCCGAGAGTGCATTTCTATTTTCAAGGAAAAGAGAGATTTCATTTGCAATGATCCTATTAAAGATTTTTGAAATACAACATGTAAGTGTAATACCTCTATAATTATTCATATCCTTATGGTCACCTTTTTTGAAAATGGGTATAATGACACCATTATTCCATTCGCTTGGGATTACATTATCATCTAATATTTTACTAAAGATAATAAACATTGAGTCTGTTAGACAATCGCCGCCATTTTTCAACAATTCGTTCGTGATGCCATCAACACCCGGTGACTTATTATTCTTAGAATTCTTAATAGCATCTGAAACCATCTTATGTGTTAAATTGATACTATGCAAGTACTCATTACTCAAAATATTTTGATTGACGCTTATAGATCTATAATGATTCACCATTTTTTCCGCATTGTATGTGAGCACGTCATTATTTGCGTTATTAAGTTCCCTATTCATTTTACCTAAGGTACGCCAATAATATAAAACACATGTTTTCATATGTTTACTGTCAGTAACAATCTTATCCGACCCAGGGTCTTTCAAAGAGTATATTTCTTGCTTACGTTTGTTCCCACGTAGGTTTTTCCAAAACTTTCGGTTATGAGGACCACCTTCTTGAGCAATTTTCATTGATTTTTCAACACGAGACTTCATAATCTTGTCCCTTATAAGATTCTTGACATAGCTACGCTTTGTTTGGTAATCGCTCCATAAACCATCACCCACATTAATGTCACGTGTATTTCCTTTAGACCATAACCTATGCGCTTTACAGGCTACTTTACGTTCTTTGATACCTTCATCGATACCTTTATCCCACCATTTACGTAGTTTTGAGTTGGTTTTTCTTATACCTATTGTTGCGGTGGCTATTTCAATGACATTGTCTTTCCATGAATGCCAAAGTGAATCTATATCATTAAATTGGTTGTAATTCCAATCAGAAAATTTGTAAGAGATTTCATTTTAAAAATCGGACCAATCATGGTTTATGCCAATATCCCAGAAGTAACCATTATCCTGTTGACTATGATCACTAGTATCACTACATGTGGCAGTGTTTGCTTTTCCAACTTCAACGATACAATTCAGCAGAAGAACGTTATGATCACTGCCGATGTTCATATCTCTTTCATCGTCTACAGTAAATTTCTTCGCGTACTTTAAGACACTCTTAGAGCAAAGCATGTAATCAATCGCGCTTTTAAGATTATGTCGAAACCACGTATATTTCCCATAACAAAGCTTAGTGCAATTCAAAATCTGAAGACCAGAGTTGTCAGCAAAATTCAGGAGACGTTCACCATTTGAATTGGTTTCCTTATCACAGAATGGTATCGCGTTACCTATCCTTCCATTACAATCTGCCATGATTATGATTCTTGGCTCATTATCAATCTCAGACTCATTGACGCATGTCTCCTCAATTCTAATGCAGTCAGATAATAATTGAGTGTACAGTTCATCACTACGATCTATATCAACACCCTCAACAGGGAAATAAGCAACAGCGATAAATATCGGTACATTACCTGTGGAGATTTTAATCCATTGTCTCTCAATGTCATCTAATTTCGAGTCGAAAAGGTTGTCGTCAACAATTTTTGTTTTATCTGACACCAGGAAACCTATGCCACCTCCACCTTTGCGTGTCCTTTTTTTACCAATCCAACGGTAACCCTTAATTTCAATACCATCGTCATTTTTTAAGAATGTTTCAGCGATTCCAAAAATATCGATGTTTTCTTTGTCAATAAGCTTACTAATTTCGTACTCCTTGTTTTTAACCCTATTTACATTATTAAAAGCAATGTTCAGCACTGATTGATTAGAGTGTGGTTTATTACTTTTTTTACTCCTTCTTTGCGTTTTTCGCTTACGGTGATTCCTATGACTACTAAATGATGCCTGGTTATGCTTAGAATTTACAAGTGCATCATCAGATACACTATTTTCACTTTGTGTGCTTTTATCGGAAACATGACATTGAGCGTCTGTGTTATTATCGTTATCCTTCCCCTCATTAGGGACAACGTTAAAACTACTACGTGTACATGTGTTGTAAGATGCCGGCACATACCTGTTACTAGTACTAATTAGGAATGTTTCACTACGTGTACCTCTGGTGAATAAACCAGATACGGCATCACATTCTTCTTTGCCAATTACCTAATGACACAAAAATGAGTTTTGCTTGTGTCCAAACCCACCGCATGAGAAACATTGTACAGGCTTACCAAATTTACAGTCTCTTTTCTGGTGATTCAATTCACCGCAGAAGTAACATCCACGACGTACATCCCTGTGGCTGTTGTATCGCTGATTGTGGTGGAAGTGTTGTTGGCTATTTCCATCGCTTTGATGGAAGCGCACTTGATTCTGCCCTTGCATTTCTCTCTGGTGCTGATGAGGTGCATATACGGCATTGTCCCGTCGGGGTCCGTAGCGGTGCATGAGAGGTGGTGGCGATATACGTGAGTGATCTTGCACACGGTTGACTCTGGGTTTGATGATCGTGTGTATAGAGTTGAAGTTTGTTAGTAGCTTCCTCGTGCCTATACTTGAGAGATGCAGCCTGCTTCCATTCAGCATACTTGCGTCAGGATTTCCATCTCCTGTCTTGAAGGTTTTGTCATTGTTCAGGAACATACAGTTGGATTTTCCATCAGCGATGACTTGCAATTTCTTGTTTAGCTCTTCCACTCTTTCTTGGTTGCCCGGAGAATCAGAACGCGGTATTATTGATGAGATGATCTTAGAAGATTCTGGATTCGTGGAATTTAAGTTATCCAGCATTTCATTGTAGGATTCTGCCGCGTCCTCCGTACTAGCATCATTGCTGCAGTTGTTTGTTCCCACGTGAATGATTATCGCCTTGAATTCCTCTACTTTCGCATGCTTCAGTCGTTCGCTGGTGTCTTGTATGGTTTTGCCGCGCATACAGATAACCTCAGTATCGCACAGGCCCTTAGCGTAGATATCCTTTATGATCGAATCTCCAATTAGGAGTGTTTTGTGTGTTTGGCTTTGTTGGTTATCGGTAGTGCCAGAGACAGATTGTGAACTGGGCTGTACATCCGGGTGTGTATCACATTGTGTTTCGGCAAGCTTCTGGGGACTCCTTTGTAGATTCTTGGTTGTGTGTTGTGCTTCCAGTTCCTTTTTCAGTGCTTCGTTTTCTAGCTTTAGGTCATGGTGCTCTTTCTCAATGGAGGCGACTGTTTCCTGCAGTATTTCCACGGTTTCGTGTTGTTCTTTTAATCTCTCTTTCAGAATGTCGGTTTCTTGCGTGATGTCATGTTGCTCTTTCTCGTGCGATTTAATTTTCTCTTGCAGACTTTTCACGGTTCTTGTAACATTTCTGCAGTTTATACAGAACCAAACAGTACGTCGTGCACTCGCGTTTAGACCAACGCACTGGGGATGGTATTCTATTTGGCATAGACTGCAGGCAACAGATTTCCCCTTGTGGTCTTGTTCACATGAGTCCAAACAAGGTATCTTTGGTTGCGAGCTGTTGGTTGCAGTTTTGGAGGATGAATCTTTCTTTAGTGGCGATGCTGCTGCGAATATACGTTCAGCTATTGAGGGGGCCGAAGTAGAGGGCTGGCGAGTTAGTAGTGTGATACGGTCCTGTGTATACTTTTTCAGTGTTTGTGCGATTGTGAAGCTTTCATTGGCAATACATGTAGGATCTTCATCAGTTGATATTGATGCCAGAGTTCCTTGGATTAATGCCTGTGTTGCTTCTAGATCGAAATTATTCAGTTGTTGTAGGGTCCTACTGTCAATGTTCTTTTCATGTGTTTGTCTCACTACATTGGCCGTCTCCTTAGCAGTCATGCATTTGTCCGCCATGATGGTCTATTGATGACTCATCAGCAGAAAAAAGAAAAAAAATAAAAAAAAAATAAATAGAATATGCAGAGTAGATGGCTGTGAACACTCCTGTAGTAGTTATAGAATATGCACAATAGATGGCTGTGAACACTCCTGAACTAGTTATAGAATATGCACAATAGATGGCTGTGAACACTCCTGAAGTAGTTGCATGAACAATCAAGTTTTTCCTGTGGTAGATTTATATAAGAGTTCGAGCATTGGTATACATTAAGATACAAAGACAAGTGATTGTTTGGGAAGGGCTATCCATCTTTGACCAATTTACATTAAAAACTAACCTTAAAGTAAAACAAGTAATTAAAATGCAATTTACAAGCCTCCCGTGTATTTTCAATTTTGATGAGAAAATCATCCAGGTAAGCAACGACCCCATTACAACCATGATGTTGCATCATACGGGAGACAGACGGAGTTAATCTACGAAAAATGCATGGCGCACGTTTAGCTCCAAATGGAAGTTTAGTGTCATAAAAATAAGTCATCGGGATGACAGGGAACGTACCTATAAGCACTTTTGAGATCCACTTTGGGAGTCACATTTTTGGAGTCATAATTTTGTTTATTTTTTCTATGTCTAGCCAGCGCGTTATCTTAGCGGGCAGCAAGTTGTGGTGTGCTTTCATCTTTTTCAAGTTTTGCGGATCGAAATTTAAGTCTGAAGCCAAATGTACACTGATGTATACAGTGATGTTTAGAAAGGCAACACAAGCGACCTAGGCCTACCCATTGAATTATTTTGGCGTGAAAGAAAAAAGTGCATATCCTTTCTGTTATTTTAGTCATATGAAACGTATTGAAATGAGTCAAATGAGGATATATGTAGCCCCATAGAGAAATAGATAATTGGCATAAGTGGACCCGCCCACCAACATAGGCTGATTAGCTCAGTTGGTAGAGCACTCGTACGGTATTCGAGAGGTTGCGGGTTTGAGTCAGGCATCAGCCAATTTTTCTTTGCTCGTTTCCCGTTTATATAATATTTCAGGTCAGTTTCTCCCTATATTTGTAGTCTGTACAACCACGTAACAGGCCTGTGCCCCGTTTTGTGATCCCCGCTATATACTGCCGTTACCCAGGTTGTTTGCATCTTACCTGGGGCTCGATTCCTGGCTACTCGGCAGATTTTGAGAAGTTAGCCATTGTCAAACACTCCCACACCAAGGACCACCATATCAGCTGGCAGGCAGCTCAACTCATCACACCCATCGACACATGGCACCCCAGACGCATCAGGGAGGCCATCGAGATCTTCAAACACGACACGGTTCCACAGGACATCGGTTTCTACATCACTGATATTTGGCGACCACTACTAAGGATCGGAGGATCTTCTACATGCAAAGTCCACAACCCAACCCAGACTGAGGGATCCCCACAGTCTACCACCCCTTCTACAAACTACCAGCCCTCCCCCTCAATTCAGTAAGCACACACCCCACTCCTAGGATCCTAGCCCCACCAGTTTTCCGCCTGCACACTTCAACGCACTAATCCTCCAGCATCCAGTCATCCCGTGATCCTCCAGCAGCCTACTTAAGCAGCAGCATTTCCCAGAGTCCGGCATTCTCCTGAAGACAATCACAGCATACTAATCAAAACGTCGAGTTGTAACCTCCAGTTCTTTTTTTAACTACTTGCCAGTGTTGCATTCCCCACTTTCGTGGGTCAACAAATAATAGTCGGACACAAACTTTGTTGTGACAATCTCAATCAATGGGGTTGGTTTATTATTAACATCACTATTTAACAATAATAACAGGCACTAGTAACATGTATGACAGGAGTGGTAGCGTATAGGTACATGTCAATAGTTAAACTTATATATTTGTGCTAAGTTCCGAATAGGGTGTACGAATACCAACTATTGGGTACAGCCAGTGGGGACCATCGTTCGTTCATGCGGCTGTCAACTCGGCATACGGTACGGGCACTGCTATACCGAGAGACGGGCGGCTGGTGGTTTAACCATGGTTTAACGAACGAGGCTCTGGACCGTAATAGTTCGGTATATCGCACTGTCATGGATCGAGTCGCACAGATATCATTCGGAATCGCACTACCGCTGAGATCAGGAAATCTTGGGGATTATATAGAAATCTGGGGCCTAGGAATGAATAAAACATAAGCCTAATTTAGCGTCTTAGCCAATGAGAAGCTTGGCTTCCGCGTCTAAGGGTAGAAACGTCTGCAAAATCATGACATACAACAGGTCCTTGTTCCATATAAGGAAAGGTATTTGACGAAAGTGAAGTGATCGACAACTTAGAAAGGAGGGCGTGTTCAAGGGGAAAATGCTTACTGGGGTGCTTAAGCTATTTGCTTGGATGCTAAGCTATTACTGCATGAGGGGAAACAGCGGCTGTGCTTGGGTTAGGGAGCACTACACGCGGGCCACGGCTAATGACTGAGCGGGTCAGTCACGGTGACTGTTTGGCCGTGGTTCACCCACGAACCGTGTTCGGTGAAGGGTGGACTCCGAGGAAAGTATTCGGAAAATAGACTAAGTCCAAAGGACGGCTCCAAGCCACGTGGCGGGAGGGTGTGGCACGCACACAGGGCTCTCGCTGGTGTTGCATTGTGCATTGCGTTGGCGCTGGATATGCATGAGCAAAAGTAGCGTCCTTGTATGGATTGCATATTCATAGCGGACAATCGAGGGTCCGGGGAAACAACCCTGGGACTTAGACTGCTTGAAATTGCATCGTCAGCAAAATATTGGAAGTGGAAGAAGTGAACTATAAGGGGTGCTAATATTTATCAAAATCAAAGGGTAAGATTCGTAACACTACTCAGTAGAGAATTTCACATGATGTCACGCAATTATTCTTACTTAAACCACGTGATTTTTTTCTCTGTCTGTACTGTACATGTACCGATATTAACAAACAGCTTTTTCAGTAAAATTATTGACGATATTATTTAAATATCTTCACAAGAGTTAAATAAAACCACCCCGAGAAAATGCTGGAGAGCTTCTGTGCTGCCGGCTGCACAAACCGCTACAAACAAGGACTAACAGGTGCTAGGCCTAAGCTTTTACAAAATCCCATTGAGTCGAACTCTCCACCGAGAACGCTTAGGGGAAACACCGGTGGAGCAAAAATAAGTACACAACTACACACTGTAACAATGGCTTGGTGAGGGAAATGCTCGGCCGACGACGACTATACTGTGTTTTCTGCCCAGCTTCATGCCCGTGCAACATGTGTTGGTTTAGATGTGACGTCACAGATCACATCGTGTACAGGATGTTGAGACCAATTCGTCGCAATTTTTTCGTTCACAGCTATCATATCTTGTTGCTTTATATAATTACTTGCCATCATTAAAGTATGTTTTCAAGTACTTTGACATGATATTTTTTCATCCAAGTGTAACCGAGTTGGTGAGGTTACGCGGGATGGTGACAACGAAAAGAGTCAGAGATTGTATTTCTTTACAAGTTATTTATTCGGCGTGGTGTGGATACAGTATTTACACTTTACAAAACGACAGTCACTAATATAATATTATGGCTTTCGGCGCAGTTGTAGTTTCTCTACCTATGCCTCACGGAGACTGACGGGTTACCGACTGAAGATAGGGGCCTAATAAACGCAGCCCGGCAATATCAATAATTAAACAGCCAAAAAACTCTCCAGAGGAGTAAGGTGTGGCTTCAAGGATTGCAAGAAGTCAAATGCGCTATACCCTACTTGCTTACTCTCCAGGAAAAATGTATAGGAATCTCCGGAATGTTCACGCCCATGTGCCTATAGCCGTTAAGAGGTGCATTTAAATCGTCCGCCTTATGCAAATTATGCAGTTAAAGAACGCTAGCGGGCGCAAAGTGATCAACGCTGGCGGCGCTGTTCAACTTACTTCGCCTACTGTGCAGTACAAGTTCCAAGCTTTTATATACAAAGAAAATAAACAAGGTAAACATTAGGTGTATTATACAGGGGCCTGGCAGCGTAGTTAGTCTGGCTGGTCACACAAGTCTGAATAAAATGTTTAATTATTATTGCATGAGATCCTATTAAATCTATTCGTCAGTATGAAAAAACACAAATGCCACTTATTATGCTTATTCGTCACTGCGCGCACATTATTCCTCAGTATGAAAAATATCGACAAATTCTGCTTCTGGGTTTCTTCGTCAATGAACTAATTCCATTGTATACGTACAGAAGCTTTCACAATTTCCCTCCTTTTTAGGTATTGAATGCAGATGTGTTATGTCTTTGCCATATTTTTTCGTTCCCATTTTTAAGGATTAATTTCTTATCTCTCCCACGTTGCCGTTATGTGTTAAACACAGAAGATTCCTCATGTTTGACCCAAAATAAATTTCATTAAAACATTCTAAAGGTTGTTGTGCACACAAAGTTCAAGTTTCTCAGATACCGACTAGTTGATTTTAAAAGATTCTTTTTATCATTATTTACAGAATTTAAAATTTAAAATTTACATTATTTAAAATGAGTTTCTGAAAGATTAGTTATGTTAATTGAATCCTCCATGAGCCAGACTTGTATGACTCGTGACTCGGACTCGAGTCCGACTCGAATCACATTTTTGGTGACTCATACTCGTGCTCAACCCTTCGGAGTCGGACTTGGGACTCGGAGTCGATGTCTGTTGCAAAATGGCCAATATTCACTGATTTAACACAATCCGAACAGTTTTTATAAAATTAATAACGTGCATCCTATGTCGTTGTAGTAATGCGATCGCAATCGCGTACGCAGCGGCCGCATGAAAACAAAGTGCGTCTTCCAGAAATTGGTTACAAATCATGTACCAAAGCTTCAGCGTACAACACCGTCGTAATAATTTAACGGGTATTTTGATAACTTGTATAATGCATCACGACGAAAGATGGATGGACTACATTTAATTTTGAATGACGACTCTTGTAAACAGTTCTTGCCAGGTATATAAAGGCTTGGAGGGCCCGCCACTCCTTCGGCGAAAAGCAGCTCATTCCGCCAGGCTAAAAGTATTGTCCAAGCCACCCTAAATCAATGTACATGCATTTTTTTAAACGAATGTTATCCTTTTTTAGCTTGAATAATAATGTGTGTATCGCTACGTCGGTGACTAGTACTGCTCAAATGCCGCTCAAAATCACCACAGAAGCATAGTTTAAAAGGACATAGTTCCACAAACATCTGTTTCTGCTAAATACAGAAAATGAGAATAATACAAAAAATGAGAAAAATGAGAAAAATAAACAGCTAGTCGTTTGTCAACGCGTTTCTTTTACTCATTTAAACACAGTGTCAAAATTATCAGCCAGGATGCAAAAATTATGCAAGAACTGCTATTGTACACTCACGGTGACCCATTAATAAAACATCTCTTCAAAAACAATAGGATGTTTTGTGTAATACCATCTGGACCTTGCTCTATGCACCAATAAATGGTAATGTAAATGTGTGTTTTTTCAGAAAGAAAGAAAAGAAAACGTTGTGTCGTTCATGCACCAGTCTTTTCAACATTTAAATGTGTCAATTGCCTGATATAAAAACACACAGATAAAGGCATTTCCAACTGTCATTTCCAACTGATTATTTTGGATTGATCATCCACACATAGGTTATTAATAAAAACAAATTAATTATGATAGTGCTCTGGCGATCAGACTTAAGGATCTTTAAACTTGACAACTTCGAAATTAATCATGATCTCCATTCTGCAGTAGTTCCATTCAAACAATGGATCAACATTGTTAAGGGGTGACGGATGGCTTCTGAGACTAATTGCTGACCCCACCCTAAATTAATCAGGGTGAGAGCGCTGCTTGTAGATTAATTAATTAATGTGATGATTTCCAAACATGTTGTATTAATAAATATAAAAAGCACAACAAAGATAAAACTCAACGAGTTGTTCAATTTTATGACGCTAATAAAAATTATTAAAGGCACCTGGCAATAGGTTTTTTATTGATTTAAACAATAAAGTATATGTGTATTAACAATAAACAAATTGTTTGAGTGATTATTTGTCAGGATTTATATGTTTAAAAACAATATGAAGTTGTTTGGAGGGTGACTCCGCCCATCCCTTTTTGTGACGTCATTCGAGGAAGGATTCGCCGCTGATGGAACATCGACCCCCCTCGACGACCTCGAGAATTGCCTGTGTTTACACACGTGTGGTTTGGTTTGTTATAAAAAAAGGCATTTTTCCGGCATTTTCCCAGCATTGCCGACCAGGTGTATTGCTGCTGGATGCAACAAAACAACTAAAGATGGGGTCAGCCTGCATCTGTTTCCAGCTGATCCCAAATATAGGCGGTTATGGGCAGCGAAAGTCAGGATAACGAGGGCAAAGTGGTCCTGTCCGACGTCGTTTTCAGCGCTATGCAGTGACGCTATGCAGTTTTCGTAGCACTAGCGGCATTGCTGCACCTATATCGTGAAAACTTGCATGCTTCCCCTTGGGCCTTGTTTTACGTTGTCGTTTCATCTGAAACTAGGTTACAGGTTAGGCATACATTTTGTAAGTATGTGTGCTGGCAGTTCATGACAGACTTGACAGTTGTGTATAGACTATAGTGCAATGACCAATGTGTCATTCTGTCAGGTTTGTCAGAGATTAATTACATAATTAATTGATTCGCTTTCTTTGCACTAGCATGACTAGTAGTAGTACAGTAGTCATATATATAATTCTTCATATTGCTTTTTATTCATTTAAAATATGGAAATGGTTTGAGGCTTGATTGAGGTTTCTCATTGTCGTACTCGGATTCGGTTACTCGGATTCGGTGACGCATCGTACCGATCAGGTACCCAGACGTAATGTATGGGGCCAGACTACACATTTTCTCTTCAAATATCCCCGCCTCGAATGACGTCACGAACAGCGCCACCATGTGTCAATGTAAAGGGGTGGCCTATTCTAAAGTCGTAAATACAATAAAACCACTATTTCTGTAACCTTAGTTACTTGTTTATTCACATTCCACTCATAAAAATGTATATATTTATGACAAAAGCTACATTTGGACAAAATACCAGTGCCAGGTGCCTTTAAGTTAATTAAAATAAGAAAAATAAATAAAATAATGTTGATTTTGGAAATAAATTTGGTTTTAGTCAAATTGATAAGATACTAGTCCAGATGTCGAGTATTTGTTCACTAAATAACCTTGAACAGTGACATTATGTACAAGGCTTTCTTTTTTTCTTTTGATTTTTTAAATGACTCGTGACTCGGACTTGGATTCGACCTTTGTGACTCGGACTTAGACTCGTATGACTCGGGACTCAGACTCGGACTCGAGGTTTGAGGACTCGAATACATGTCTGCCAGCTACAACATAATCATTAAACAAGTTATAATGATTTCTTACTGTTTATTTGTTTTGACTGAAATACAATAATTCTTTCAAGGAAAATTTCATTAACTGTCCTTACGTACAAAATCATAGTCGTGACTTCTAAGTTTGCTTTAAAAACATTTACAACTCCATCGCCGATAATATGGGGTATGTCAATGACGAGAGGAAATTCATGAAAATATTTTTCAAACAATCCATACGTTTTACTAATGTTCAAATATTATTCATGGTCAAATAATATTTGGACATATAATACAACATTACAAATATTTTACAAGTTAAGAAGTTCTTTACAAAAACAACACATTATTGGATGTTTTCTAAAACTTTCAAAATGCATAATCATGGTAAAATATTCCATTAGTATGTTTCGGCATTTTTTGTAAATTACTGTTATTTTTAAATTAACTCATAAACCACAGTATCCATTATCGATTCGTCAGTATAGGAAAAAACTTAACCATGCCTTTCAGTTGTTACGAAGTGGCGAATACCTCATTTGTCAATATGAAAAAACAAACAAACATTGGCATTTGAACGTATTCGTCACATGGGGGTCTCCATAACTTTAAAAGGAGGCAAAATATGCTTTCAAACATCAAACAATGAATTTAGACACTCATACAACCCTAAAACTGCAAAAACCTCAATATCGAAAAAACTACCGATTCGCCACTATGAGAAAAATGCGACGAATTTAAAGTATGACAGGGATATGTAATAGCCCCTTGAGCTATTCATAAAATTTGGTGCTGTATAAAAAAATTAATATTATTATATGTAAAGGGGTATTTTTTAAATTAAAATTCATTTTTTAGGCACATGTCTCAAGTGCTACGACTGTTCCTCGACCGGTGGAAAGTGTAATCCTGGCGAGAAGGGAACCCTTGTGACATGCCCTTCGCTGCCCGGTTTCAAACTCGACCAGTGCGCAAAATTTGACGGAACGATGAGCGCAACGCAAGGAGGTCAGTAAATAGTGATATGATGTATAAATGTAACATAATGGTTAATTATGTCGTAGCCCATTACACATACATAATGTCCTAATGCGCTTTACATTGTTCATTCATTCATTTTATTTTCTCCAGTATTGAAATACTACGATAAATACAAGGAAGTAATACTGAAGATGGGGCCCACTAGTAAGCAAAGCTTGTAAGCGTGGGTCCCCATGCATGCATGTGCCCTGAGCTGTATAAAGAAAGGATGCACAAGCATACAAGTACCCACTAGTAAGCAGAGCTTGGAAGCGTGGCTCCCTATGCATGCATGTGCTCTGTGCTGTATAAAGAAAGGATACACAAGCATACAAGTACCCACTAGTAAGCAGAGCTTGTAAGCGTGGGTCCCCATGCATGCATGTGCTCTGTGCTGTATAAAGAAAGGATGCACAAGCATACAAGTACCCACTAGTAAGCAAAGCTTGTAAGCGTGGGTCCCCATGCATGCATGTGCTCTGAGCTGTATAAAGAAAGGATGCACAAGCATACAAGTACCCACTAGTAAGTAAAGCTTGAAAGCGTGGGTCCCCATGCATGCATGTGCTCTGAGCTGTATAAAGAAAGGATTCACAAGCATACAAGTACCTACTAGTAAGCAGAGCTTGTAAGCGTGGGTCCCCATGCATGCATGTGCTCTGAGCTGTATAAAGAAAGGATGCACAAGCATACAAGTACCCACTAGTAAGCAAAGCTTGTAAGCATGGGTCCCCATGCATGCATGTGCCCTGAGCTGTATAAAGAAAGGATGCACAAGCATACAAGTACCCACTAGTAAGCAAAGCTTGAAAGCGTGGGTCCCCATGCGTGCATGTGCTCTGAGCTGTATAAAGAAAGGATGCACAAGCATACAAGTACCCACTAGTAAGTAAAGCTTGAAAGCGTGGGTCCCCATGCGTGCATGTGCTCTGAGCTGTATAAAGAAAGGATTCACAAGCATACAAGTACCCTCTAGCAAGCAGAGCTTGTAAGTGTGGGTTCCCTGTGGATTCACATGCTTGTTTATTTTCGTTGAAATCGAAGTTTTCTTGAATCTGGGTGCCTTTGGCATCCCAAATTCCCCATGAAGGCTCGTTTCGAAGTCTTCAGCGGTAAAATGATCGCTACATATCACGCTGTTTGGAGACGGCCCGAACCATTTCCCCCTCGTCAACCGCACTTTTGTGGCCCAAATTTTTCGTAGTGCCTCATTAAGGGAACCTATGAAGGCTTACACCTTCGCTAGGAGTATTACTACAGCCTGCTACGACACATCTTGTAGACATGATGTATATTTTCAAGGAAATTTAGGATGAAAATATGTATACGCATTTTTTGAGTTTTGACATAAGCGCATCGGACAAGTACATGTACACACACAAACAAACAGCTGCTGTGCATTGCTAGGAAATTGTTCTTTAACTGACGTCACGGTATCACGTGATGCGTTACATCACTCAATTGCCAATAAAGTGGGGGGCTTGTGAAGTGGCATAAAAGTCTCCAAAATGAACAGAACAAACTTCAATTATGAAAATACTAACAAATATTTTTTTTATGCAAAACACATTTATTAAGAGCCATAATGGTTTTTATTTCTGTGATCCTTTAAACTAAACAAAATTTGGTTTATCTTTTGTCGCAGACTTCAGCTTTAGTATCAATGGAGTAACCAGAGGCTGTAACGCGATCCCAGATACTATAGACAACCCACCAAACAAATGTTTCTCTGATGGAGCCGCCACCGATTACGTGAGATTCCTACTGAGTCAAGTACCAGATGTCCCGGCTGACCTGAAGTTCACCGTCACAGGTGACCTCTGCTTCTGCGCTGAAGACGGCTGCAACGGCGTAGGCTCCTTCAAGCCGTTCATCTTGCTGACTTTGGCCTTCGGTCTGCTGGTGCACTTACTGATCGATTAAAAGAACATCATCGAAATGTTGTGTTTTAAAATTGTTACTTGATCTTTATTATTGTTTGAACCGTTTTACATCTTTTTCAAAGCCAAGTGTATAGTTGCGAGTAGATAAGCTCTTATAGATAGACGACAAATATGTAAAGTCTTGGGACAAAACGTCTGTGAGAATGTGATTTTCATGTTCAATTTAAATTGAATATTTCGAGGCGTGTGGACGAAAAACATTTTGTTTTTGGGTCTTCAGATCGTACGATCGTCTCTCTTTTTGGACTTGCGCTCAAGTTACAAATTCATTGCATAAAGTGTGCGCTTGACCGTGCATGCACTGGAGCACGTATGCGCAAACCGCATACGTTTATTGGTTCCTTAAAAAAGGGGTTAAACATATCCAGCAAGACACTCATCAGCGTGGCATCGCAAAAAGCCACTCTGGGTTGATAACACTGTGCGCGCGGTTCGAACAAGACTGCCATAGACGTCTTGACCCGATGTTACGAAGGTATAGGCTCTAAACAGCCGCTGTTCAGGTTGATCCATGTCATGTCTTTTTCATCAAAACAAGTTTTGCCATTAGAATATAAGTAAGTACAGTTGTTTGTATTGGATTCTCTGTATTTTGATATCATTAAAAAGCAATAGTTTTTCGTAATAATCAGGGTGCAATTTCATAGAACCGCTCTGCAGCCGATTTTTGGCTTACTGTACGTCTTTCATTTCAAAGTACTGCTAACTATTATTAAGCATAGAGAAAGGCATGCTAACTTGCCGGAAGTTATTGTTAGCGGGAAAAAATGGCGCGCGCGGCATCATCACCGTTTAGGTTTTCATTTCATGTTTGTTTGAAAGAACAAAATGGTGGTGGATATTGTGGGGGGAGTGGGCAAATCACCAACTCACCAAATTTGGAAGGCGTCAAAATCTTTGATCTCAGCCACGACCACGTGAGCTTGCAGCAAAATGAAATGAAAACTATTTTTCTTGTGAGTCTTTCAATTATGTTCATAATATGTTTACCGTTATTCAGTAAAACACGAGAACAATTATTTAGTTTTAATGCTTTTCTTGATGTTGCACAATGTCTGTGTGTATTTAATATTTAATAGTGTAGACTGAGGGAATACAGATCCTTCAGGGAAGACGGATGGTTCTGTATTTCCTCAGTTTACTCTGAAATTAAAGCAAACTTGTGTCAATAACACTTGAACGCATGAATGATGTATACACTGTAGGTCCATTTGATATATAAGTGACAGCATTCTGTGGCTACAATAGACAGTAGACAGGTGCGGCCATCTTGTTTTGTTTTTACTTTCATACAAAATAGGCTGACTCCCTCTTTTTAAGAATTGAGATAAGATGATATAATCGTACTTGCGTGCGGACCAGAATCGAACAAAGATGGACATCTACAGAAACATACCTTGCCATAGAATCAAGGTGATCTTGCTCAGGTCTGTTGGGGTTGAGGTTGATGATGCGACCTCTTCCCCCATGACAAGCGAAGTTGACATGTAATACAAAAATATTTAAGAAATCACCAAAACAAAAGACAAAAAAATATTCCACACTTCTCTCCGCCGAATTCGTTTTTAATTTAACTAAAAAATATAAACATATAGAAATAAAACACCGTTTTTTCTGAGGCCCCGCCCCTCCATTTTCAAGCCAGCCCAGACGGACTGTAACCTATGAATGCGAGCATCTCATTACATAACTAATGGGCCTGCAGTATCTGTGAAATCATGTAATGAAAGTAAATATTGATAACAGGAAATACATATTAAAATCAGTACTATGCTGTAGCTCACGACTTATATGAGTGTCCAGAATGATTATTTGCTGTTTAAGATCCAACTCTGGTTTAAGGATCCAAACTGACCTATACAGTTTAGTGGACCAAGTCGACCTGTCAATCAAATTGGCACAGATTGACCAATAAGGTTACCAAAGTCGTTTCGGTTTGCGGTAACACCATGTGTTTATCTCAACTACTGCCAAGCTGAGGTACAGGGATTTGAAAAAAAACTTATCGCACAACTTGTTTGGGTGTTGACGGTTGTGGTGACTGAGGAAGTCACTTTTTTTTTTTTTTTAACCGTGTCGAAAAAAAGCGCGTCACTGCACCGATTTTGAAGCCGACTAGTGACCAGAAACTGGAGACTTTTTTGGCCTCAGGTTTAGTTTCCGAATAATGCAGAAATTGGGCGAATGTGGGAGAGCGTCAAGCATCATTGCGCAGCATCTCATAAACCACGTGTGCGCAACAAAACAAACGTATGGTGTACGTATTATACAACCTCACGTTGTAACACGCATGAATCTTACTGCCTAATAGGCACATCTTATTCTCTGAACAGAATCAAAGTAACTTTAGCCTCTAAGAATGTTCCTTGTTTGTAACATTGGCAACGCTCCTTTGCCCCCCCCCCCCCAACACCCAAGTGAAATTCAGTGCCCGCCATGGATGCAAGGAGGCATGGAAATATCTGGATCATTTGAGACCTTGGATGTATGTTATCTTTGCGCAGAGGCGATATCGTAACCAATGAGGTTTATCCGAGGTGCGATTATTGCTAGTTGAAAACTTATCCCAATACCCTGCAATGACGACGTGAAATATCGTCGGCATATGCAATTTTTAGAAGTCTCTGAGGAGACTAATTAATAACCAAAAGTTAGATTACGACATACGGGCGATTATTTTATAAGTGGTTTTCGCCAGTACGATCTATTCGCCTGTTAAAAAATTTCTTTCTGGCTTTAAATTTCATATTTATTGTTCATATTAATATTATGCACAATACGATTCTGCTGTGCTGTATTTTAAACGACTTTTTCACATCGGGGCATGAACGTTTGCCTGATTTTTGATGCCTCTCTTATTAGCCACCATACTTTGTATACGGGAAATTTGGTCCCCACGTATATACATTAAAAAAATACACAAATACAAAATAGACAATGCATGCATTTTCAAATTATAGTCAGTGTTCCGCACTATCTTGGACCATGTGTAGTCCAGGAGGAGCATTAGATTAAAGATACACTCACTGGCCATAAGTATTGCAACACACACCAAAGTTCAGTTTGGAGAACTGTGTTACAATAATTTATTTTATTTACACTACTTAAGGCTTCTTGAAAGTGCCTGTGTTTTGAAGTCAATGTTCTTTTTTACTGTTCTTGCTCGGAAATTATGTTATACACGATCGATGAAATCATATTAAATGATCATCTCACCTGTTACTTGTAAAGTGCTATTTTGAGCATGTTGCAATACTTTTGGCCAGTGAGTGTACATTGCATTTGTAAAATGGCAATTATTATAATAAATTGTTTGTAAACCGTTTATAAATGCACCTATATTCTACAGCTATACTGTATACTGAAATTAAACATATGTACACAATTGATAACAGTGTAATTACAATATTACCAATGTTGTACTCTTCCCTTTAAACAGTGCTGTGCAAAAACAACTTGTACGAATTGTTCTGAACAGAATCCTTCGTGTTATGGTCTGTATTATACAAAGTACAAAGATTGTCCGAGACCTATGTATTTGGCCAAAAAAGAGATAAATTATCTGCATTTCTATTTTTACGCAATTTAACATGTGTTCAAAGAAAGAGTAGTTAGAACACTAAATGTGCGTAATGTTTGGAAATTAAAATTGGGAACATCTCCGATCGGTTTAGAGAACTTAAACTCGTGTTCCAACCAACAAATGCCACATTTATGATGTGCCTTGTACAGCAGAAGCACTCGGAAGAAGCCATGCTTTTCCATACACTACGCGTCGCTTGCTTGGTTTGTTTACATTTTATACCAACTATGAGTCACGTGACTCCGGTCGCCGATTGTGTCTATTGCAAAAGAAACTGAACAAAATAAAAATACCTTGTAGGCCTACCTAGCCGACAATTGGAAGGGAAGCTTCGAGAAGAACTCCTTGTATACGTACACGTGTATACATGAGCTCTTCTCGAATTTTCCATTCAGATTGTACACATACACATGTTATCAATCCATGTGTTCAGCAGTAGATTTATGAATACTCATATATTTGGGGAATTCGACCATTCATATAGTTTCTCCAGTTCTCTGGAGAACTTGCCATAGGCTGTGTAAAACAATTCGTTAGAATTGGACGCACCCTCGTTCTCATTCACTGCTGCCAATGGCAAGTATGGGATCCATGGTAGCGCGCTATAACGCACAGTGTGCGCACTATGAAATGGCGCGCATTCCCACAGACATATACAGCCAATGTACGATTTCAAGTCTAACAAAGCACATGCGAGAGCACCATTTGTAAGAATTGTTTCCACTTTCACTCCCCTTAAGTCAACCCTAAGTTTAAAAAAGGTAGTTGTATTTCTTACAAATCCTACCATGTTTATGCATTTTATCTTTTCGCTCTTTTCCACTCTTTTCCCAATGTTTAAATGCCAATAACCATAAATAATATCGGCATAACAACTTCTCCGAGTATGCTTGATGTCTTTGAATCAAGTTATGTGCATGAAATAAATCAAACTATTATTAAAGTAGTCTGGCAGAAGCATGTTTCGGGGATATACAACATGTTTTTGAGGAGACTAATTAATAACCAAAAGTTAGATTACGACATACGGGCGATTATTTTATAAGTGGTTTTCGCCAGTACGATCTATTCGCCTGTTAAAAAATGTCTTTCTGGCTTTAAATTTCATATTTATTGTTCATATTAATATTATGCACAATACGATTCTGCTGTGCTGTATTTTAAACGACTTTTTCACATCGGGGCATGAACGTTTGCCTGATTTTTGATGCTTCTCTTATTAGCCACCATACTTTGTATACGGGAAATTTGGTCCCCACGTATATACATTAAAAAAATACACAAATACAAAATAGACAATGCATGCATTTTCAAATTATAGTCAGTGTTCCGCACTATCTTGGACCATGTGTAGTCCAGGAGGAGCATTAGATTAAAGATACACTCACTGGCCATAAGTATTGCAACACACACCAAAGTTCAGTTTGGAGAACTGTGTTACAATAATTTTTTTTATTTACACTACTTAAGGCTTCTTGAAAGTGCCTGTGTTTTGAAGTCAATGTTCTTTTTTACTGTTCTTGCTCGGAAATTATGTAATACACGATCGATGAAATCATATTAAATGATCATCTCACCTGTTACTTGTAAAGTGCTATTTTGAGCATGTTGCAATACTTTTGGCCAGTGAGTGTACATTGCATTTGTAAAATGGCAATTATTATAATAATTTTTTTGTAAACCGTTTATAAATGCACCTATATTCTACAGCTATACTGTATACTGAAATTAAACATATGTACACAATTGATAACAGTGTAATTACAATATTACCAATGTTGTACTCTTCCCTTTAAACAGTGCTGTGCAAAAACAACTTGTACGAATTGTTCTGAACAGAATCCTTCGTGTTATGGTCTGTATTATACAAAGTACAAAGATTGTCCGAGACCTATGTATTTGGCCAAAAAAGAGATAAATTATCTGCATTTCTATTTTTACGCAATTTAACATGTGTTCAAAGAAAGAGTAGTTAGAACACTAAATGTGCGTAATGTTTGGAAATTAAAATTGGGAACATCTCCGATCGGTTTAGAGAACTTAAACTCGTGTTCCAACCAACAAATGCCACATTTATGATGTGCCTTGTACAGCAGAAGCACTCGGAAGAAGCCATGCTTTTCCATACACTACGCGTCGCTTGCTTGGTTTGTTTACATTTTATACCAACTATGAGTCACGTGACTCCGGTCGCCGATTGTGTCTATTGCAAAAGAAACTGAACAAAATAAAAATACCTTGTAGGCCTACCTAGCCGACAATTGGAATGGAAGCTTCGAGAAGAACTCCTTGTACACGTACACGTGTATACATGAGCTCTTCTGGAATTTTCCATTCAGATTGTACACATACACATGTTATCAATCCATGTGTTCAGCAGTAGATTTATGAATACTCATATATTTGGGGAATTCGACCATTCATATAGTTTCTCCAGTTCTCTGGAGAACTTGCCATAGGCTGTGTAAAACAATTCGTTAGAATTGGACGCACTCTCGTTCTCATTCACTGCTGCCAATGGCAAGTATGGGATCCATGGTAGCGCGCTATAACGCACAGTGTGCGCACTATGAAATGGCGCGCATTCTTACAGACATATACAGCCAATGTACGATTTCAAGTCTAACAAAGCACACGCGAGAGCACCATTTGTAAGAATTGTTTCCACTTTCACTCCCCTTAAGTCAACCCTAAGTTTAAAAAAGGTAGTTGTATTTCTTACAAATCCTACCATGTTTATGCATTTTATCTTTTCGCTCTTTTCCACTCTTTTCCCAATGTTTAAATGCCAATAACCATAAATAATATCGGCATAACAACTTATACGAGTATGCTTGATGTCTTTGAATCAAGTTATGTGCATGAAATAAATAAAACTATTATTAAAGTAGTCTGGCAGAAGCATGTTTCGGGGATATACAACATGTTTTTGAAGAGGAGAACATAATTATATAACTTTATCTGCGTGATGACACCTTGCTGTAGGACCAAATAATAGGTTGTGGTTATACTGATTATAATAAAACCACATAATTTCCTGGTATTTGGAAAAAAATTGGCTAGGCCTTGAACCCTACAAATTGTGGGCTTTCACTTCAGTGTTCCCTCAGTAATATCAAGTCAGGATATCCCTTTAATATATGTTTATATGTGAATCTTACAGGATATAGATACCAGCAGAAAACTAGACACTGTAATATTATCTTTTAGTTTCCTTGAAACAGAAAGAGAAAGAGAAAGAGTACACACAAGAGCTCAAAGTAAAAGATGAATTACATTTGTAAGAATTGTTTCAACTTTCACTTCCCTCATTCAACCACTTCCCCCATGCGTAATTTAGAAAACCACTGCATGTTCTCACACTATACCGTCCAACGGCGCGTGTACGACTTCAGCTGTAAACATGTTGTCATCAGGTTTACGTGGCTATAATTTTGACGCTTTCTCACCTCTGTGAACCTGGATTTGATTCTCAATCAGACCAGAGCTGGCATGTGGAGTGGGTTTTCAGCTGAAACGTGGCTTTTTTCCTGCATAATATTTGTCTGGGGTTTTCCTCCCACATCTAAACCTGAACACCTCTTCATCGTTTCTCCAGGCTTACCTGTATACAAGCTGTGCTGTAGGCGCTTTTGAGGAATCCTTGGTTCAATACCGGAGAGATATTGAATGAAAAAATTAATAATAATCTTTCGCTAATTGAACATACGCTAATGTGGAAAAAGGTTATTTCAAAACCAAGTATATCAATTTTCCGCATTAATTATTCTTGCAAAGAAAATTTATATTTCAACAAATATTTAAGGGGCGATGGTCCGACAGTCAGTTGTTCCGATAGCTCATTATGGACGCCACATTTTTAAGAATAGCGTTTTTAGTTTTTACAAAATTTTGGCGGGAATTTTGGAAATGCATATCGTGACGGCTCACCAAGTGCATGATAAACGTTTTTCTTTTAAACACCACTGTTTAAAATAAAGATACAAGACAGTTCTTTTGCCATTTTTATCCACATCCACTGAGATTTGATCCCGCGTCTATAATGATCCGTATCCCCATCCACTAAGGATTTGATCCCTCATCCACAGTGATCCGCATCCCCCATCCACCGAGGATACCATCCCTCATCCACAGTGATCCGCATCCTAATCCAATTAGGATTCGATCCCTCATCCACATTAAACCGCATCCCCCATCCACTGAGGATTCGATCCCTCATCCACAGTGATCCGCATCCTAATCCAATTAGGATTCGATCCCTCATCCACAGTGATCTGCATCCTAATCCAATTAGGATTCGATCCCTCATCCACATTAAACCGCATCCCCCATCCCCTGAGGATTCAATCCCTCGTCCACAGTGATCGGCATCCTAATCCAATTAGGATTCGATCCCTCATCCACAGTGATCTGCATCCGATATCCTAATCCAATTAGGATTCGATCCCTCATCCACATTAAACTGCATCCCCCATCCACCGAGGATTCGCTCCCTCGTCCACAGTGATCGGCATCCTAATCCAATTAGGATTCGATGCCTCATCCAAGTTAAACCGCATCCCTCATGCACTGAGGATTCGATATCTCATCCACATTAATCCGCGTCCCAATCCAAAATATGGTATAATACAAATAAATAAAACAATTTAAGAAAAGAAAATATATAAAATATGAAAAACATTACCCACCCTTTTCCCCCGTGGACCCCTACCAAAAAACCGGATTCGTTCGAACCCCCTCAAATGATTGATGGTAGTTGGAAGCCTAGGCATTTGGGATCGGGTGTGTCATTCCATAGCACTACTGGGTTAAGCTTATTCTCCTGGTCTTTGCTCCGTGGTATAATCAATACTTCCGAGAAAACGGAATATTATTTCAAAGGAACGAAATATTTATTTCAGGGGAACCAAACAGTATTTGCAGGGAATGAAATAGTCGAGTCACCATTAAACATTTGGAGTGTGACTGGATTCCATATCTCCTGTTGTGATTTTTGTTATTGATTTCAATGAAGGAATATTTTTAAAAGATAAGAGCAGTAGTGTTGTGAAGCATTCTGTAAAATCCAGAACTCGCCCGATAGCTTCACGAGCCTATTTAATTATTTGTGGATTAACCTGTATATTACGTAATAATCCCTTTATATACCGGCCACTTTGCCATGCTCGGCGCAGTTGGTCTGAGGTCACCGTCGACAACGCCCCCTTGTTACTTCGTCATCTTTATGTTTCATTATTCAAAATGTAAGTTTCAGTTTCCTTAAATAAATTATTTGGAACCGGAATTTGTTTCACAAGTTTCTTCATTTAGTTGTCCCTTCTCTAATGATCCCAGAAAACATAATAGTAGCATAATAGTAAGCTTAAAATTTGTTGACAAAATCAATCATGTTCACAATTAAAGGTAGCTCGACTGTGTAAACAAAAAGTAATACAATTCACTGATATCAATGCACCGGTTGGATTATGACAAATTCACTGAAAATAATCAATGCACCGGATTACTGATAACGATTCAATTGCTCGTTTGTCCGCGTCCAGCCGCCTCAATCTGGTAAGCATTTTTATAACAATCGTAAAAACTGAAATTCAAGTGAGATTGACATCACAAACTGAAGGGCGCCCTCAGACGTTGCGGAGCCTACACTGCTGCTGTGAGTGGTGGGCGGGAGACTATTATGCAGTTGGAATAACCAATCACCGTCGCGTAAATCCCGTTTTTTTTACCCAAATGAAGGTACAGGATATAGTGGAAACTAGATTTACCATTGGGGATGAAGTTGCTGTTTCTGTTCTTCATAAGGACCAACTTTCATTAACCCCGCCCCTCTAGCGTTTGGCCAATCAGATGTTGCGGGGCCTATGACACTGCAGTGAGTGGTGGGTTGAGGCCTCTCTTAGCCACCATACTTTGTATATAGGAAATCTGGTCCCGCATATACATGTATCACGTATTTCCCTGTTGGGGGCGATTTTGAAGCCGACCGATTACCAGAAACCGGAGACGTTTTGGGGACCTTAAACTTGGTAAACGAAAAGTCTCTGTCTGGAGCTGAAAAAACGGAGAAAAAAATCCCTCAACAAAAATCAAAAGAAGTGATACCATGCAAATACGTTAGTATTAAAATAACACTTTTGGTGTCAACTTTATTCTGCTATTGCGTTTGTGATGGGCTAGATGTCCAATAGATAATAGGCCTAATAATGGAGGCATTTTTAAAGCGCTCTTACACGACGACGTATCAGAGCGCTGTACATTATTACCCCTGTTCATTAGGCGCATAAATCATTCCTGAAACCATCTCAGCTCCCTGGGCAGTATACAGCTCAATTGCTGCCATTTCGGGGCATATGGGCTAATCAAATACAACAACCAACTCTGCCCTCACAGGTACCCATTTTGCTCCTGGGTGGAGAGAAGCAATTATGGTAAAGTGTCTTGCTCGAGGACACAAGCACCACGGTCGCGGTCGGGATTAGAACCCACATTCTGACGACTCAGCCATCAATCAGAACACAAATCCGATGCACTAAACCGCTCGGCCATGACACTCCACAACTGGAGTAGTTTGAAAATTATTAATTTTCGTCGGTGTAATTATTACATACTATCGCTCTTGATTTTTGTAAATTTTGGCAGCATTTTCTGGAATTTGTGAGACAGGCCTGTGCGGCCATGTAAAAACAAATGCAAACTCATAAAAAAATAACCCTAATTTTTATTTTCAGTTTCAGTTTTTGTGTGATTTTAATATTTAGATGTTTTGAAACTGTCCCCCATTTATTAATGGTATGGCTATAATGCTCATCAAGCCTTGTATCATGTGAGGCCCGTCGTACCTCCGTTCTCCCGTGTGTACATCCCCCGTGTGTACAGCGCGATGCTGTATGATACCACGTGACGTTAACGACTATACCGTTTGTAAGTCGATACGTAATACCCGTGCGCATTGGTAGTACGCGCATTCTTTTCGCTACTTCCGGTTCTAAAGCTGGGATACTGTTGTGTGTAATTTTAACTAAATTTCTTGATTTGAAAAGCGATTCTTGAGGCAGCAATTTGCATTATTAATAACATATTGAGTCTTTAAAAACATACGTTAAAGGCAAGTCCTAAGCTTTCTAATTTCTCGCGTAAACCCTTTAAGAAAAGTGTGGTCAATGCATTTCCAATGGGCTTCTGACGATGGAGCCAGCATATACAAAGTGTGCGTCGTTTATGTTGGAATGACGTCACACTTACCAACAGGATACAAGCGACGACGTGTACAACACTCGCTGTTCTTGTTTAAGGACCCTGAAAAGCGAATGTAGGCATATAGTTTTATAATTTCGCCCCAAGTTCTTTTGTTTCCTCTTTTGACAACTCTGGCTTTGCCAACGTCGTGAAAGCCATAAGCAAAACAAAAACGGATTGTTATCCTTGAGACAGAAGCAATAGTTTTGAAATGTTTATTGTATAAAATGAAGGGGTTGTTCTCAGTTTTCCATTGTGGATTATTTGATGGATTATTTGATTAGTAAAACCCTTTTTTTGTTGTTGCTATACTTACAGATCTTCAGTTAAAATGGCAACACAAAGCGATATCATCACTAAGGCATGCGACGGGGCATTGGAACAAATCCAGAAATACGCTTGAGCCGAGTACGCCAAACTGAATGCAGATCCTGCCAGAAAGAAGAAACTCGTTCAAGCTGCAAGGGAAACAGCAACCGAATACGTGAAACTGGCCGAGGAGCTCGCCGGAGAGCCACAGGATATCGCCCGGCGACTCGCAAAACACCTGTCCGGGGACAGAATCAAGTTGATTCGAGGGGCCCTCAGCATTCCGACGTTCCGCATGGATATCACCAAGAAGGGCGACGGGAAACACTGGGTGGAGCTGACACGAGGAGTGAAGTCGTTCGCACCCGCACGAGCGCTCACTTTATCTGCTGACGTCGACTGGGCTACCTTAAAGCAGTACGCCAGTATTTTAGTTGAGGCTGTACTTCTGGTTTTGTCGGCAGTGGGAATTTCAGTAACCCCAAGTGAATCAGTGATTGAGGGCACTGTTGAAGAAGTCATTCGAGAAATCCAAGCTTCTTCGAAATTAGAGAGGGCGATAGAGGCTTTCGTCGCAGCCTGGGAAGCAGCCGGGGGCAGTCCCTATGCCAAAGCGAAGGCCATCTTTCAGCTCATCAAAGACAGCTACGCTGGCGGCATACTCTGGACCACCATCAAGAGCTTGTGCAGCGAAATGAAATGATACGACTGGCTGGAAACTGCAGCCAAAGTTATTGCCATGATAATTGCTAGTCTCGCCACCGACGGTGTTGCATTGATAGCGGAAATTGCCCTTATCGCCCTCGCTCTCCACAGTCAAGAAAACTTTGTAAAATGAGAACTTTAGTTCCAAGTCCCAAGGTACGACGCACCTTGTTTAAAATTTATTAGCAGTTTATTACTACTTACGCCTATCATAACCCCATACAATTTCTCTCTCGTCAAATCTGTTTGCTTTTAACTATAATTATGCAGACTCATCATTCTGCAAATAAAGTGACATTGTCCCTTAGTCGTTTACTGGTTTGCTGTCACAACATTGATTGTTTGCAGAAACTGTGGGACATTAGATGTTTATTGCAGTGCAACCTTCTTGCTTTCATTCTATACAAATCCACTTGACCAAATCGAGGGTTGAATGAAAAAATAGTATGGTCCCTTGTATTCATTGTGTTTTATCATCATAATTGTACTATCGAACACAGGGAATCTTACAAAAAAAGTCTGGTCCCTTCTATGCATTGTGTTTCATCTTCATAATTGTACTATCGAACTCAGGAATCTTACAAAAGTCTGGTCCCTTCTATGCATTGTGTTTCATCTTCATAATTGTATTATCGAACACAGGGAATCTTACAAAAAATGTCTGGTCCCTTCTATGCATTGTGTTTCATCTTCATAATTGTACTATTGAACACAGGGAATCTTACAAAAAAGTCTGGTCCCTTCTATGCATTGTGTTTCATCTTCATAATTGTACTATCGAACACAGGGAATCTTACAAAAAAGTCTGGTCCCTTCTATGCATTGTGTTTCATCTTCATAATTCACCTATTGAACACAGGGAATCTTACAAAAAAGTCTGGTCCCTTCTATGCATTGTGTTTCATCTTCATAATTGTACTATCGAACACAGGGAATCTTACAAAAAAGTCTGGTCCCTTCTATGCATTGTGTTTCATCTTCATAATTGTACTATTGAACACAGGGAATCTTACAAAAAAGTCTGGTTCCTTCTATGCATTGTGTTTCATCTTCATAATTGTATTATCGAACACAGGGAATCTTACAAAAAAGTCTGGTCCCTTCTATGCATTGTGTTTCATCTTCATAATTGTACTATCGAACTCAGGGAATCTTACAAAAAAGTCTGGTCCCTTCTATGCATTGTGTTTCATCTTCATAATTGTACTATCGAACACAGGGAATCTTACAAAAAAGTCTGGTCCCTTCTATGCATTGTGTTTCATCTTCATAATTGTACTATCGAACACAGGGAATCTTACAAAAAAGTCTGGTCCCTTCTATGCATTGTGTTTCATCTTCATAATTGTACTATTGAACACAGGGAATCTTACAAAAAAGTCTGGTCCCTTCTATGCATTGTGTTTCATCTTCATAATTGTATTATCGAACACAGGGAATCTGACAAAAAAAGTCTGGTCCCTTCTATGCATTGTGTTTCATCTTCATAATTGTACTATCGAACTCAGGGAATCTGACAAAAAAGTCTGGTCCCTTCTATGCATTGTGTTTCATCTTCATAATTGTACTATTGAATACAGGGAATCTGACAAAAAAGTCTGGTCCCTTCTATGCATTGTGTTTCATCTTCATAATTGTACTATCGAACTCAGGGAATCTGACAAAATAGTCTGGTTCCTTACATATAGATTGTGTTTCATAATCTAACTTGCGTACAGGGGATCGGACAGTGTGATAAATGTTTATTTATACCTGGGTGCACCCCACTAAATAGTGAGGAATTCATGCGCCAAGCTGTTTATCATAAAGTGTATGTCCTCAAAACATTCTGAAAAACAAAGATTTGAGGCCCATTCATTAGATGGATTGTGTAAAAATAGCCCAATATCATAACCTGGGAGTCCTTGGCTTCCAACTTTGAGTATTTTTGACACACTGGGCTCTGAAAAATGGTCCTAATTTGATTTCAAGCGTATTTACTAAGGCCTTTTTCCAAAATGGCTGTTTTTCAGTGTGGGCGTTTTCATTACTGTAGAGGGTGGTTTTCATTGGGATGAGGATAACTTCCTGGAAACCTGGACTTTAGACAGTAAATAGAGAATAAAATAAAAGGTTATTATATCAATCGGTATTTTTTCTTTTGGTTTTAAAAACTGTGGGACTTCTAAGTATTTTTTAAATGATTTTTGAGTATTTTGTATTTAGCACTGTTTACTATGGGAGTTTATTTAGTGGGATGCACCCACCTGGTCGGGGATATACTGGAGCGGTGCTATAACCTCAACATTCACGTCCTGCCTTGACCCTTGATCAACCTCTCCCACGAGGAGTGCGGGTTTTGAATCTTTGTCCGGTGTTTCGGTTTCGAAGGAAGCACGGCTAGTGCAAATATTCCTGTTTCATGTTTAGTATCTTAGTAAGAATTTATTACCCTGTTTATGATAAGAGACATTTCCAGTGTGTGATTATCAAGTTTCAATAGAAAGACACTTTGATCCACTTCATAGTTTAGCCAAGATGGCGATAACTGTTTATACATGGCATACTGCCTTTATATGAATAACACTCTCTGAACAAAATGTACTCGAATCACTCAGGTTAAGTGTCACAGTATTTGTTTAACCGATGAATTCATGAAATTGTTATAGCTTCCAATTGTAATACTTTGAAACACTCATAAAAAATAAGTCTGACAATTTAAACAAAGGATGAATTGCAACCTTTAAGAATGATTAACTGCTTATTACTGTTAATTGTAGTGCCGTATAACATGCAAATCTTTATCGTTAACAATTGTTATAAGTATACAGCTATCATTTATTTTAAATGCTACACTAATTAGATGATTTAAAAAAAAAACAGCGGAATTTTAACCTTTACATGTTAAACAAACTTTGCTATACTAATAATAATGATTTATAACAGAAAGCATAAAGAAATAGACACTTTATCGAAACGATTATTTGCTTATTATTAATGTTTACTGTAGCGCCTTATGCAAGTCTAAGTGTACTTTAGGAGTTACAAAGGAAGCGTTGATTAAAATGCGTTGTACGTACTCAGAACTGAGAACCATTGTTTGTTCATAAATATCTACTCTAGAGCTTTATAAAATGTCTAAATGAACTACTGGATGATGAATGTAAACTTTATTAAAGGGTCATTAGATTATCTCTTTGAAGAATATAAAATGAAGATAAAATTAATATAATATACTCTTAAAACTAAAGTGTTGAATCGACACAAAAGTTCAGTGAGTGACAACACTTAATGTAGTTTAATTCAACTCAAAGAAAGTGTTGAATTAACACGGAGTCAGGTTAAGTCTAACGTTATCACTTCAACAATTTTAAAAGTTGAATCTAACTTTATAAAGAGTTATCAACAACCAATCTCTTTAAAATGTTAATTCAATACTTTAGTTTTTAGAGTGTATAACAGTTTGAATATGGCTGGAGTTACAATAAAATGTACTTGATCTTAATCAATATTTACTGTTTCTCTTTAATGTGTAAGTCTAAGATGAATTTTTACGGGTCCTTAAATTACAGAAATATAAACCGTTTTTAAACTATTTTATTACGTATAATTTTATTTACAGAAATATAACTAAACGATTTGAAACGAAAGATTTGTCCGACATTGAAACATTCGACCCACTTTGACCCAGGTAAAAGAGGGAGGGGTAGTTATTCTCCAAAGTTAGGCTCCAAACTTCTCCTTTAAGCAACCGTAAAATGGACAATAATGTTAAACGGAAAACGAACTAGACGAGAAAAAATTCAGAATCCCAATTACTGAAGAGCAAACCTGACCACGGACATTAACCAGATTAGTACAAGCAGTGACCTCTATCAACAACAAAATAAACAATTCAAAAGAACAAACAGATCAGAAAACCGTTCTTTTTCTGAAGTGAAGGTACGACATTGGTAATTAAAGTTGGTACACGTTACAGTCATTATGGAAAATTATTTCTTCCCCTAAGTTCCCCTAACCCCATCTTGGAGAAAACTAAAATTGTTTACAAAAGTTTACAAAAATGGCGTCCGGCAACTTCAAAAACATCAAAACAGAAAAAAGATAATATTTAACAAGTTTTTCAATGTTTTCTCCAAACTGCGGCACCTATATGAAATATATGTCACGAAATTTGTACAGGTTAGTTTGATGATATATTACTTGAAATCTAAACCGTGAGAAGCTATATAAAATATATATCACGAAATTTGTACAGGTTAGTTTTATAATATATTACTTGAAATCTAAACCGTGAGAAGCTATATGAAATATATGTCACGAAATTTGTACAGGTTAGCTCTGTGAAAATGAGTCCCATGTCGCACCGTGCGTTTACATTTGAATGCTTGTTTTCCTAACAATAAATTGTGTTAATTATGCACATTATTGATTATTACAAATGCCATATCTCCATAATGCAATATGCCACACACATCTAACATATACCAAATTAAAGCCGATGATGTACTCTTTCCAGCTACATAGAAATGTATATTTGTCAAATTTGCGTCTTGTGACTCATTTTCACAGAGCGGGTCACATATATTACTCGAAATCCAAACCGTGAGCAGCTATATGAAATATATGTCACGAAATTTGTACAGGTTAGTTTTATAATATATTACTTGAAATCTAATCCGTGAGCAGCTATATGAAATATATATCACGAAATTTGTACAGGTTAGTTTTATGATATATTTCTTAAAAACTACAGGTTTGAAATGAATGTAAGTTTTCAAATAACAATGTTGTAATAGCAATTTACATGAAACATGGTTATAATATTGGTTAAATTTTGGAAAATTATTATTATTATTATTTATTGATTATTTATTTGTATTATAGACAAACAAATAACAAAAGCGGAGATTTTGCTGCATATCCAGCATTAAAAAAGAAAGAAATATACATGACAGGGAGCTTTAGTCATATTCCATACATAATTATGACATATTGTTATTTATAACACACTTACATATTAATAATAATATCATTTCGTACTTCTCTATAACATTACAATTACGTGTTTCTTTAAATGGTCCATACGGCTTTATTTGTCTTGCAATTCGTCGTATATTCCCGTGTGACTATAGGAAACCAACTCTCACAGTTTCTCGCTGCCTTCTCTGATCACTGCGACCTCGTAGATGCTTTCGTCGAGATTATCGACAATGATGTAATCCTGTTGACGAACGGAAATCCGAAGAAAAACAATTTTTCCAATGAAATATAAGCTTTTGATTTCAAAAGCCCCAAATGCATACAATTTTATTTTCAGGTCTCGAATTTTCTGGTTTTTCACCGCGTGAACAGATAGAAGCTCGTAGATTCCCTTCTTATAGCCTCACTGATCATTATCGCCTATTTTATAGTAATCTACTGAGGAAAACAAATTTCCATTAAACGATCATAATTTATTGAAATACACATGTCAAAAATACCTTTAACAATCCCAAAGTAAATATCTCAACGGCGAGTCACTGTAGGTTAGTGAGCCATCATTCAATTTATTTATTCTCATTTGTCATTATTCAATTCCTTATAGAGGCCCCTCTGCCTATTATTTAAATGTTTCATTTTGATGCTCAGTCTGTGAACCTTTGAGGGAATGTTCAAATTACAGTTTAAAGCAGCTTCCAGACATTTACGTCAATCATATTGCAGGTAATTTATTTAAAAATATATTAATTAAAATAATAATAATAATATAAACATAAATAAATGAATGGATGAATGGATGGATGGATAGATGGATGGATGGATGGATGGATAGATGGATGGATGGATAGATGGGTGGATGGATGGATGGATGGATGGGTGGATGGATGGGTGGATGGAGGATGGGTGGATGGATGGATGGATGGATGGATGGATGGATGGATGGATGGATGGATGGATGGATGGATGGGTGGATGGATGGATGGATGGATTAATGGGTGGGTGGGTGGTTGGGTTGAGTAAGTGAGTGAGTGAGTGAAATGAACGAAAGAACGAACAAACGAAGGGACGGGGGACCAACGAAGGAACGAACGAATAGTTAAATAATTAATTAATGAAATAACATTTACCGCTTCAACCATCAAAATCTGGTCCAACTGTCTGAAGAGACTCTGGAAATCGGGTCGCTTCTTTGGATTCTGATTCCAACAGTTGAGCATCATGGAATACCTATTGCAAAATAAAATATTGAAATGATTTAAAAGGAAGGTACGGTACAACATTGGATTTGTGTTCTGATGGCTGAGTCGTCAGAATGTGGGTCCGAATCCTTGTGGTGCTTGTGTCCCTCAGCGAGACACTTTACCATAATTGCTTCTATCTCCACCCAGGAGTAAATGGGTACTTGTGAGGGCAGAGTTGGTTGTTGTGTTTGATTAGCCCGATATGCGCCGAAATGGCAGCAATTGAGCCGTATACTCCCCAGGGAGCTGAGATGGTTTCAGGAATGATTTATGCGCCTGGTGAGCAGGGGTAATAATATAATGCGCCTTGAGCACCAGTTTGGTGGATATGTGCGCTATATAAGTACACATTATTATTATTATTATTATTAACATTGGCAAAGTTGGCAAGACTGCTTATATGAGTTTCTATGGGAATGCTTACTATCTAGATACAGGGCTACAAGGAATAACCAAACTTTGAAAGTTCTCTTTCGGGTAATAATTGTGTTATGTTCTTACTGAGGTTATAACCAATATTGTCTCTTCCCTTTGGTGAATACCCGTTATAACCAATATTGTCTCTTTCCTTTGGTGAATACCCGTTATAACTTATTATTGTCTCTTTCCTTTGGTGAATACCCGTTATAACCAATATTGTCTCTTTCCTTTGGTGAATACCCGTTATAACCAATATTGTCTGTTTCCTTTGGTGAATACCCGTTATAACCAATATTGTCTCTTTCCTTTGGTGAATACCCGTTATAACCAATATTGTCTGTTTCCTTTGGTGAATACCCGTTATAACCAATATTGTCTCTTTCCTTTGGTGAATACCCGTTATAACCAATATTGTCTCTTTCCTTTGGTGAATACCCGCTATAACCAATATTGTCTCTTTCCTTTGGTGAATACCCGTTATAAATTATTATTGTCTCTTTCCTTTGGTGAATAGGCCTACCCGTTATAACCAATGTTGTCTCTTTCCTTTGGTGAATACCCGTTATAACCAATATTGTCTCTTTCCTTTGGTGAATACCTGTTATAACCAATATTGTCTCTTTTCTTTGGTGAATACCCGTTATAACCAATATTGTCTCTTTCCTTTGGTGAATACCCGTTATAACCAATATTGTCTCTTTCCTTTGGTGAATACCCGTTTACAACAACAAATTATAAATACAAAATTATAAATACAAAATCGTTCAATTAAAATAGCACTATTTTGGCATCTGTTTGCAAGATCAGTGCTATGATTAAAAACACTTGCCTATAAGCAATTCCCAATTGTCGCAGAAACATTCCAACTATAATCTGAAACTATCACATGTTGCTTTCTAATTTTTAGTGATCCCTGCTAATATCAATTCACAAATAAATTTTACTGATTGTATTGTTGGGCTTTAAGACAGATGTCAACCTGCCCATGGAGTATTTGTAAATAGTTTTTGTTTTGACTTATTCATTTTCATGTTTTACTTAATTGAATCTACATACATGCAATTTCATGGTTACATTATTGAGGTTTTGGGCCCATTCTTAATGTTATAAAATATGTTTCACTCATTAGATTTTTATAGTAGTTGCATTATATCCAAACCTTATTCAACACAAAATATGAATTTCAGAAATTGTTATATATATGCTATATAAGACAAAAAACACTCATTTTATGCATGTCTAAAAATGTAATGTGAGTAACCGGCATTTTTGTCTTTTATAGCGTATGTATAACAAATTCTGAAATAATTTTTTGGTGAAAAGTAAGGTCTGGGCATGATGCAACGACTGTGGAAAAACTGATGAGTGAAATTTATAAGTAAGGAAATTATGGCATTAAAAGTGGCCCCAATACCTCAAGATGTAACGTGAGTAACCATGAATTATGTATCCACCGCATTATGTTTATTCTATATATATATATTGCTAATATGGA
The DNA here is from genome assembly GCA_029582265.1 of Zoroaster sp. YZ-2022. Lineage (NCBI taxonomy): Eukaryota > Metazoa > Echinodermata > Asteroidea > Forcipulatida > Zoroasteridae > Zoroaster > Zoroaster sp. YZ-2022. The sequence continues at coordinate 49,151,471 of CM055816.1, forward strand.
TCCAAGCGCGAAACTAATACTACACTGAAAAAAACTTGGATGTTAACAACTACACCATCTTGGGCAACTTGTACAATATAAACACAATGTTATAATAAGTTGACATCCTATGGTGTTATTTTAACACTCCATATAGACGTCATGATAGTGTGACGAAACAGTGGTAGACTTATATGTAAGTTTAAGGCTCTGATCACGCATGCGCTGGCAGCGCGCAGCACGCATTGCGTGGGGTCCTGTGAGAGCTAGAGAGTCGCGTGATCAGGTTTCGCGGGTACTTGTTGCTGAGCGCTGATGCTGAATGGTCGCAACGTAAGCTGTCCCTTGGTTTAGTCCGCCGTTCGTTAATTATCCCCCCTTGTGTTCGGGTAGCCGCTCACCCGTGCGCAAAGGTTAATAAAATATTTTTGTTGGATAATAGGCGCTGGTCTGTGTCCCTGGTTCAATAAGATCAGTCCCTTGGGTCTCCCCCGGCGTCGAATAAAAAACGCCACAAATGGTGTCAGAAGTGGGATGCTTAGGTTTGATTTTCCTTTGATCGTTTAGAGAAATTTTACCTTGTAATTAAAGCAGTATTTTGAGGTTAAGATTCTGTGGTAAACCTCAGGGAGGTTTATTGGTTTTGTGCTTAGTGCATTGCTTTGAGGTTGGCTCCTGTGATAAAGAATTTGTTTTAATTCTTGTTCATCTTGAGGGTTGCTGGTGCACCTCATTGAGGTTCACTTATACGTGTAATTTAATAAGGTCACGCTGTGGTATGCTGACCTGGGTAATTATTGCATTCCTTGTTTTATTGTTGGCTGTAGCTGTAATTGGTGTGTGGATTCTGTTGAGAAATCGATCAGAGTTGCACTCCTTGCGTTTTGCCGCAAGGGAGCAAATTTCGATTCTTTTGGGAATTCGCAGAGTGGTAGATAGAACGCACTTTGTAGTAATTTCGGAAGGCTTGGGACCGAGTGTTCCACAGCCTGAACTTACTTGCGAAACACCACTATCACCAAGTGGCGAGTGGCCAAGTTTACAGAGTCTTGTATGCTCTGAGGTTTTTAGTGAAGAAGAGACCTTGGTATGAGTGGAAAGAGGGAACCAAATAGTGTCGTCTCTAAGAGTGAGGATGAACATGGTTCTTTCCATGAGGAACTGTGTCGCTCCAGAATGGAGGTGCAGTGGTTAAAGTGGGAGAAAGAGCGTCTTGCCGCCGAACTAGAGGCCACGAGGCGAAAGATTCAGCCAAAGGGCACAGATGAGGTTTACCTTAAAAGTAGGGATAATCCTCAGTGTGAGGCTGACTCAGAAGTGTTTTTTAAGTTGCCAGAGGATACCTCTGGGTATGCCTCATTAAATGCACGACAGGTTTCGAGTGTTGGTATGTCACCTGAATTGGTTCAAAGGGGGAAAGGCGCATGGGGAGTACACCTCATGAGAGGTCCATCCCTTCCATGTGCGCCGTTCCCATACAAACCCTTTTCTGAACTCTGAGGTTGACCCGGCAAGTGAACGAGGTTTACACCGTGAGGTTTTGAGCTTCTTGACTCATCCTACTGTGGAGAATGGGTGCCGAGAGGACAGCGAGGTGGTTAAACCTCATGCTGGTCCTTGGCCACTTAAAAGAGATGCAAGGTTGGTCGGTGACGAGGTTTCCAATAAACCTCATGAAGAAAGGCCTCGCCGCCCTACGATCACCCCAGACCGTTACAAGGGTAAGGTTCTGTGGACCGATTATCACAGACATTTTGAGGCCTGTAAAAAGGTTAATCAGTAGAGCGAGGAGCAAGCAGCCGAATTTTTGGCCGCAAGCCTCCAGGGCGATGCGCTCCGGATCCTTAGTGATGGATCAAAGAAGAAGTCCACTTATAGTGAACTAGTGAAGTTGTTGGAACGGAGATTCGGCCCTAGCTACCAGGCCGAAAATTATTTGGTTGAGCTACGACACCGTAGACAATGTGCGAAAGAAACTCTTCAAGAGTTAGGTCAGGCAGTCCGAGACTTGACCGTGAGGGCCTATCCACAACTTTCCGAAGAGGCACGAGAGCGCCTTGGGAAGAACCATTTCATTGATGCGGTTGACAGCCAGGTTGTCAGAGAGGGCATATAGCGTGCTCGCCCGAAGACATTGGACGGAGCGATACAGGCCGCCCTGGAGTCTGAAAGTGTAGAGAAAGTTGAAAGCGTCAGGAGGGCCGAGAAGAGGCCCGCAAAGTTTGCGAGGGCCGTGGATTCTTGCACAGAGCAGCGTCTCCAGAAGCTGGAGGGCGATGCTGGAGAGCAAATTCGAAAATTGGACATGGTAGTAGAGTTACTATCGGTACTGTCCAAAAAGAGCCCTGAGTGGAGAAGTAACTTGGGTACAAAGCCCGAGGGGGGGGGAACCTCGTGGCGTGAGGTGTTTCAATTGTGGAGAGGTTGGCCATTTCCTACGGGAATGTACTCAACCTCGGAAAAATTGACGTCAGGGAAACGCCAACCAGCCGACCGGGGGGCCCACGGGCAGGCTGGATGGTCCCAAGGGTCCAAACGTAGACGAACTCCAGAAGAAGATGGAGCCAACAAGAGGCGAGGAACAGAGAATGGGGAGCCAATAGTTGCTCAGCCCATTTCTGTTCTCCAGCCTAGATTTGGCCTGTTTGTTGACGGGGTTGTACGAGGTACAAAATGTCGGTTCTTGGTTGATTCTGGGTCGACGGAAACACTTATTAGCCGTTCAGTCTATCAGGAAATTGCCAAGGAACGGAGACCCGTGTTGGAAACGGATGTGACCAACATTCAACAGGTTGATGGCAGTCCATTGTCTGTATGGGCGTTGCCTGGGTTGATGTGCAGGTCGGTAAAACAACCTACCCGGTCAAAGCAATTTTTGCAGATATGAAGTGTGCTGGCATACTAGGCATGAATTTCTTGTTGCCGACTTGTGGGAACTTAGATTTCCGGAGCCTAGAACTGAGGTTGAATGTAGAACGGATAAAATGCAAAAGTGACACAGGTGAGCCGTTCATTGGTAGGGTGTTGGTTGCCGAAACCACTGAAATCCCGTCAGGTTATGAGGCTGTCGTGCCTGGTACTATAGCGAGTACGTGTAAGGCATTAGAGCAGCCTGCGATCATTGAGCCGGTGGAAGGTGGAGGCTAGTTGGCTCAGCGAGGTTTAGTTCTGGCCAGATCGCTAGTAGGACCTCAGGCTGAGGTTATCCCATTACGCATCCTCAATCCCAGTGGTGAGATGCGAGTGATACGAAAGGGAACTACTGTTGGTACGATTGCAGCAGTTGACATAGACTCAGTAATTCTGCCTGGTCATGGTGATGCTGGTGAGGTTGAAGTAAACCTCCCAGAGCACTTGCGTGATTTATATGAGAGGAGCAAGGTTTACCTCAGTGAGGAATACCATCCTGAGGTGGAGTCTTGTTTAACAGATTTTCAAGATGTATTTTCTACTGGTGAAGATGACATAGGGAGAACCAATGTGGTTGAACACCGTATCAATCGATACTGGTGAGGCAAGGCCTGTTAAAGAGAGGCCAAGGCGCCACCCCTTGTGTAACCAAGAGGAAATAATGAGACAAGTTGAGGAACTTAAGCAGCGAGGGGTGATCGAACCTTCTGATAGCCCCTGGGCTGCTAACGTAGTTCTGGTCAGAAAGAAAGATGGGACAAAGCGATTTTGCGTCGATTATCGAGGTTTGAATGCGGTTACCATCAAAGATGCGTACCCGGTCCCTCGGATCGACGAAACGCTTGATGCGCTGTCAGGCGCTCAATGATTTTCGACGCTTGATCTAGCGTCCGGTTTCTGGCAGGTAGCCCTAGATGAGGAGGCCAGTCAGAAATCAACCTTTGTTGTCCGCAACGGCTTGTACCGGTGGAAATGCATGCCCTTTGGCGGTTTGGCCTCTGCAATGCCCCGGCTACATTTGAGAGGTTGATGGAAAAGGTAATGGGAGGTTTACAGTGGGACATCCTGCTGATTTATCTAGATGATGTCATTGTGTTTGGCAGAATGGTGACTGAGGAGATAGAGCGACTGCGGGTCGTTTTCTCCCTGTTGAGACAGGCCGGTCTGAAGTTGAAGCCGAGTAAATGCTTCTTATTTCAGAGGTCGGTTGGCTATCTGGGACATATTGTGTCGCCCGAAGGTGTGGCTACTGACCCTGAAAAGGTTCGGGCTGTGGAAGATTGGCCAATACCTAAATGTGTCAAGGAAGTTAGATGTTTTCTGGGGCTCGCTTTCTATTATCGGAAGTTTGTCAAGGGGTTTGCTGAGGTAGCCTCACCGCTACATGCTTTGAAAGAAAAGTCACGGGAGTTTCTCTGGACAGATGCCTGTCAAGAGGCGTTCAAGGAACTTAAGCACAGACTGCAAACGTCCCCTGTACTGGCGTACCCCATTCTAGACAGTGACTACATTTTAGACACTGATGCCAGCGGGGATGGAATAGGGGCTGTACTGTCCCAGATCCATGATGGGGAGGAGAAGGTTCTGGCCTATGCTAGCCGTAAACTCAGCAAGGCCGAGAGGAACTATTGTGTTACTCGGCGGGAACTGTTGGCGGTAGTGGTATACCTCAAACAGTTTAAACAGTACTTGTATGGTCGCAAGGTAACTGTTCGAACTGATCATGCTGCTCTTAGGTGGTTACTTAACTTCAAGAACCCTGAGGGCCAGCTAGCAAGGTGGCTCGAAGTTATCTCAGAATATGACATGACCATTCAACATAGGCCTGGGCGTAAGCATGGAAATGCTGACGGGTTGTCCCGGAAGGCCTGTAAACAATGTGGCAACGATAGGGACATCGGTAAGGTACCGGAAACCCTTGAGGTATCAGATGGTACTGAGGTTTCTGTGCAACCTGGGGTTATTGAGGTCCCCGAGAAGGTTGTAGCTAACTCTGAATTTCCCGAGGTATTAGTGAGGGGCATTCTTGCTCAGCCAAGTATGCCTATGGAAGCGATCAGAGAAGCACAACTGGGTGATCCGAATATGAGTTGGATTATCAGGGCAAAGGAGGAGTCGAGCAGTCGGACCGTTTGGGAAACTGTATCTGACACCTCTACAGTGCACAAAACACTGTGGTCTCTGTGGGATCAGCTTGAAGTGCGAGAAAATGTCCTATGTAGACAGTGGGAGTCTGACGACGGGAGCACGGTCCGGTGGCTTCTGGTACTGCCAGAAAAGTTAAGGGAGGTAGTTCTCAAAGAGCTGCATGGTGGTCGGGCTAGTGGTCATCTGGGCGTTACAAAGACGCTAGCCAAAGTAAAACTGAGGTATTACTGGCCAGGCATGACCGCCGACGTGAGGTCGTTTCTCAGGCGTTGTGAAATGTGTGGGAGGAGGAAGTCACCTCCTAAGAAGAGAGTCTCTCCCTTGCAACAGTACATTGTTGGCGAGCCAGGGGAGAGAGTGCATTTGGACTTGCTGGGGCCACTGCCACGAAGTGACAGTGGCAACGTGTGGGTCATGGTAGTGGGTGACTACTGTTCCAAATGGATGGAGGCATACCCTCTTCCTGATGCTAGGGCTGAAACGGTGGCTAACAAATTTGTCAGTGAGTTTGTGTGTCGCTTTGGAGTTCCATTGGAATTGCATTCCGACCAAGGGACAAACTTCGAGTCTGCAGTTTTTGCTGAGATGTGTCGTGTCCTGGGCATTTCAAAGATTCGGACAACGGCATACAACCCGAAGTCTGATGGGATGGTGGAACGTTTCAACAAAACGTTGGTAAACATAGTGGCCATGATGATTGAGCCGAAAAGACACCAGAGTGACTGGGATGAGTGTTTACCTTATGCATCCTTTGCATACAGGTACACTCCACAGGAGTCGACCAGCGAGTCCCCGAACATGATGATGTTGGGGAGAGGGTTGTGGTTGCCGGTGGATTTGGTAATATAATGTCCTGCAGTCGAGGACAAAGTTCAGACAGATTTTGCAGAGAGGTTGAGGCGCAATCTGCAAGAGGCCCATGGCAGAGCCAGGGAGTGCCTCAGGCGCAGTGCGAAACGACAAAAGCGGAATTACGACCGCAAAGTACATGGTGAAGGGTTGAAGGAAGGCCAGTTTGCCTGGCTGTTCAACAAATTGAAGAAGAAAGGGAGGTCCCCGAAGTTGCAGCTTCGCTGGAAAGGACCTTATTTGGTGGTCAAGGGACTATCTGATGTAACTTACAGAATTCAGCTGAAGCGGGGAAGTAAGGCTTTCGTGGTCCATGGAGATAGACTTAAGCCATATACCGGCGAAACCTTACAACCGTGGAAGTATCAGCCTGAGGGGATTATAGAAATCCCATTGGCTGAGGCACCAGTTGAGGTACAGGAATCGATCCACAGTGATGAAGAGAAAGTGTGCGAAGAACTAGCTGTAAGGCAGGAGCCTCTTGAAGTTTCTGGAACTGGTTCAAGTAGAAATGAGGGTGAGGTAGATATTTCAAGGGAAGTCCTCCAGAGGTATCCCCAGAGGGAACGCAGGCTCCCTGTGAGATACCGTTAAACATGCTTGACCAGGCATTGTAAATAATGATGTTGGGAGTTTCTTGCGGTTGCTAACTGGAAGTTGGTTTGTTTTATTTTCTTGATGCAGGAAAATGACGCTTACGTGCTATGAGTGTAAAGGCACCTTCACGTCGAAGCAGGGTCTGTGGCGCCATCTGAAGATCGCCCACGGGCCACCCTTATTCCTGCATTGTGGGCACTGCAGTTACCAGGACAAGCGACGGGATAATCTCAAGCGCCACTACAAGTCCTGTCATCCCGACCACCTCGCAGAGTACAGCACCATCCGACCGAAAGTTGATGAGAACCGTGAGGGGGGCATCAGGATGCCCGTCTCCATCAATAGGAACGTGCTGGTTGGGAGGTTGGCTCGCGAGTCAGCAGTGAGGTCGCCAGTCCCGGCGGCGGCAAGTAAAGCTCCAGGAAGTCCCGGCCCACAAAGTCCTACCAGAGAGGCTGTTCTCAGCTTGTCACCGACCCCCCATCTCGCCCCTGGTTGCTCGGTTGTCCCCGATCGTCAAGTTGACTGGAAAGGCGCGGTCGATGCTGGACCTCATGAAGAAGCCGGTGAGCCCCAGCCGCGACTCGTCCACTCCAGACTCTATGCCACCGTTTAGTCCAGTTACTGTGGCGAGTGATGAACAAGCAGGCACCGATGATGAGGCCACCGAAGAACCACCTGCCAAACGAATGAAGATGGCGACTGTGGAGGAGAAAGTCTTCAGAAACATCTACCTTGACGGGAAGTTAGTCCATCAAGAAAACACTAAGCGAGCCTTCCTGAAGCCGGTGGACGCAAGTCTATACAGCTTGGATGCTGGAGGTATCCACCACTTTTGGGAGGCATACTACTACCATTTTGTTTTATTTTGTATTTTATGACTGTGAAATCAGTGTAATTTTCTATGATCGTAGAGACATATCGCAGAGACATATTATCCTCTGAGGCTGAGTAAGGTTTTCACAATTTTTGTAAAATGATATTTTTCTCGTGTTACATGAAAGTTTCTAAATAGTTTTATAACCTTTTTTTATCTTTTTGTTTTCCGTAAGTTAAAACCAAAGACTTTGTGATTATCACTGTTTAAAGAAATGCTTAAGCTACCTCATGAAGAGTGCATGAGGTTTATTTACAGATTGTATAATGGAAATAATGTACAGATGTAGATAAAAGTGATGTTGTGAGGTTTAGGTGAACCTCATGAGACATAATGTTTGTTTGATGTTGCTAAAAGTATGTGAGGTTAAAGTAAACCTCAATGATTTAATTTGGAGGTTGTATAAATTGTAAGAGAACCCCATTTAGATAGGAAAGACTATTATTTAATATTGTATAAAGTTTCAAACTCCAAAAGCAAGGTAAGTGATCTAACCCTCTCTGCTTGTCTCCCCTATCTAGGTTCGACGTCTCACAAACTACAACGCATCCTCCGACAAGCAGGCATCGATGTGTTCCACTCAGCCCTCAGCAAACTCCAAGGACTTCTACATACCCACAAGGACAAACCGGACCCAAACAACAGAGCGGGAGTCTACCGGATCCCCTGTGAGTGCGGTAAGGTGTACATCGGCGAAACAAAACGCAACCTCCCCATCAGATTGAAGGAACACCGAGCACACGGCCGCAGAGGAGATTTCGAGAAGTCTGCCATCGTCAAGCACTCGCACATCAAGGACCACCAAATCGACTGGGAGGCAGCCCAACTCATCACACCCATCGACGCATGGCACCCCAGACGCATCAGAGAGGCCATCGAGATCGTCAAACACGACACTGTGCCACAGGACATCGGTTTCTTCATCAGCGACATTTGGCGACCTATACTACAGACTGAAGGATCTTCTATATCCAAAGTCCATAACCCACCCCAGACTGAGGGATCCCCTATATCCTAAGTCAACCACCCTCCTTCCCCTGTGCTTGTTAACAACTGATTCAGTTCAGTGAGCACACGCTCCTCTCCCCCAACCCCTAGGATCCTAGTCTCATAGTCTCACAGTTTCCCGCCTGCGCGCCTCAACGAACTAATCCTCCAGCATCCATTCATGGGATGATCCTCCAGCAGTCAACTTAAGCAGCAGCATTTTCCAGAGTCCGGCATTCTCCTGAGGACGATCAGAGCATACTGATCGAAACGTCACCCGTGCGCAAGGTTAATAAAAATATTGTTGTTGGATAATAGGCGCTGGTCTGTGTCCCTGGTTCAATAAGATCAGTCCCTTGGGTCTCCCCCCCGGCGTCGAATAAAACACGCCACAATAGTATCGTCATCTCCAGCGTGATACCCGGATGTGAGGTAGATTCCATGTAAGATGTCACCCTACAAAACCCTGGGTTCAAATAACACCAGTGGTGTAAATTATCTCTGTCACGGTGAATACATATGGTGAGTTGCTCAATATAAAGACCACAGGTGAAGTTTTTAACACCCTAGTTTGTAAAGTGCATAATACCAACCCGTCTGTACTTACAACTCTTTCTTGCACTGTTTTGGTCTAGGCATGAGGTAACCCTCCTTAAGTTTCTTCACCATTGTCTTTGCAGTCATGAGTGGGTACGGCCGAGCACCTGTTGGAAATAAGAAATCGAAATGCAAATAATGAACGGTAACAACAGGGCATATTAATCTTTTTGAATGACTCATTGCTAAAACAAAGCCAACCAATACATCTTTAAAGGCGAAATTAAAAATCGAATTATTAACCCCAAACCCTTCCCGGTCCTCAATAATAAAGCGACAATGATCTCACCAAGTGTGACGATCTCCCACAGCAGAACCCCGAAAGACCATACGTCACTATCCGTTGTGTACACATCATCAATAAGGGATTCCAACGCCATCCATCGCATAGGAAGAAGTCCCTGTGTAATTAGCATTACGTTATTATTGGTAAACAAACAAAAACAATTAACAAACTAATTAGATATGAAGTAATTGTGTTTTTGGGGAAATGCTTTAAATTCAGAACATTACCGTTTTATTTGAGTAAAATAAAATAAATGCTTTAAAATACACACATTTCACTAAATGATCGTGAGAAGCATTGTTTTATAGTAAATAATTTCCGGAAATTAATTGATGATAATTAATTGATGATAATGCTTTTTGGTCCTTTAATTTAAATATTTAAATATATTACTTCTGATTCTCGTTGGTAGATGCGGATATTCATGACGTCACGGGCCTGACGAAAGTCAGCTACCTTACACACCATGTCTTCGCTTACCAACACGTTACGAGCAGCAAGGTCACGATGGATACACTATGGGTATGAAGGAAGATAAGTAATTCTTATCGTTTACATCATGTTGATTGCAATAAGGGAATACAAGTTCATCACCTGGTCTTTAATACATGAAAATGACCGATGAGGGCGATGTCACGAGTGAAAATGGAGAAATGGACCGAGCTGGAGACGACGACCAAGCGGTCTTTATCCTGTGGTAAAGTTTTATTCCCATTAATAAACGCCCAACTCGATTTCGTTATGGAAATGTTTATGTTATTAATTAATTAAATTTGTTGTGAAAAATTGGCTACAAAAACCTATTATTTAAATCAACTTTTTGGGGACACATGAAACAACTAAACAATTGAGACAGCGTGATGCGAAACAAACTTCTACACTCTGATTGGCTCATTCCCAGTCACGTGTCATACACCGGCTTAATTATGCGGCTCACACGCACTGGTCAGATTTTGATAATGATTGGGCTATATCGGCCATAATTATACCACCATGCAATCACGTCTTGACCAATCAGATTGTTTTAATTGCCTGACAGGTCATATATCTGCCATTCACTTGTGAATGGATTAGGCATATTACTAGGTGTTGTATGTCACTGTAATATTTGAACAAACAAGTTCACCTTTTGTGATGACAAGAAGGCCATTCCATTGGCAACATCCCTTGCAAACTTGACTAAGGTCTGAGAGAGTGATTTACTAAAGCCCTGTATGTTAGAGTAGCCTGCACCAGTGTCTTTGGATCTACAGTCAATGAGAACGCTCTTGAGGTCCCCCTTACCAAGGTATTCAACGATGACGTAGACAGGATCTGGCGCCAAAATAGACAAGCGACAAGAAACAAAATTATAAACATTTTACAAGCAGACTACAAGATTGACCAACGCACAGAAAGAAAGACAGACAGACAGACAGACACACAGATAGCCCGACTGACAGACAGACAGCCCGACAGACAGCCCGACAGACAGACAGACAGACAGACCGACCGACCGAGCGACAGACAGACAGACCGACAGACAGACAGACAGATAGACAAGACTATTGTTCAGCGTTAATTATGAATTATTCATAATTACTAAACCGCAACATATAAAACTAAATGTACATGCACACCAGTGTGTCTTTTAAAAGGGAAGGTACAATATCAGTATTTGGAAACGAACGTTCATTTCAACCCACTATTTTCAAGAAAAATATCATAAAACTAACCTATGAACGTTTGATCACAATAGAATGCACACGCAAACTCGTAGAAGCAGTTTGGCCAACATTACATGTGCTATACCTACCCTTTAAAATACAAAACCGATCAAAGATAGGAAAATCTGATCTGGAATTTACCTCTTTGGAAGATTCCCCAAATTCTTGAATTTCGGCATTCACAATCAAGGTATCAAGGCCTTTTAGACAGTAGACCAGACAAGAGAAGAAATGACTCATTGAACTAGCTATTTACTGATTGATGTGAGGTCAAAGGGTAATTTACCTGTCTCTATACAATACCCAAGTAATCTGACTACGTTTGGATGTGAACCAACTTTTTTCATCAGGTCCAACTCTTGAAGAAGTCCAGTCTTCGCCTGTCCGTCAGCGCCCTCTATGAATAAATATTAAAATGAATTCTTTGTATTTATGAAATTGTAATTTAAAGGGACAATATCGTCACGATCAACCAGGCATGTAATCGGAGTTCCAGTTTTATATTAACTCGGTGACTGCCATAATACCCCACATGATAAGGTCATATTACCATTGCTGTTGCATAAATGATCCAGTAATTTTCAGTCACTATGGAGTGTCGTGGCCGAGCGGTCTAGCTTACCGGATTCAAGTTCTGGTGTTAGCAACATAATGTGGGTTCGAATCACGGCCGTGACACTTGTGTCCTTGAGCAAGACACTTAATCATAATTGCTTCTCTCCACCCAGGGGTTAAATGGGTACCTGTGAAGGCAGAGTTGGTTTGCTCTATATGCGCTAGAAATGGCAGCAATTGAGCTGTATACTCCCCAGGGAGCTGAGATGGTTTCAGGAATGATTTATGAGCCTTATGAGCCTTATGAGCAGGGATAATAATATAATGCGCCTTGAGCACCACTTAGTTGGTGGATACGTGCGCTATATAAATCCACACATTATTATTATTATTATTATTATGTTCATCTTAAACTAGGACACCGAATCCATGCCCTGTTGAAAGTCTGCTCTGATTGTGACGTTACTGCCCCTTTATTAAGTTATCTAAACCATTTGGTAGTCATCAACCAATGGCGAAGCTAGGAGGAGTCATGGGGTCATATTTCTCTTGTTTGATCCTCATGTAAACTTACCACCTATTTTTAAAGCAATGTACATCATTGGCAATGTTGGCAAAACTGCATGTTTCCATGAGTATGATTACTCTATTTATTTGAATCTAGAATATACCTGTATTAATTAACCAACCTGTAAAATGTTCAGCTCATCGTAGAGTATATTAGTCATGAGAAAAGTGTAACAAAGCATTTTGACAGAAAATACAAGTTTGTTTTTAAAGGAATATTTCCGTGTTTTCTACAAATGAGAACGCTTCAGGCCAAACAATTTGTTTAGGGTTATAAGTACCTAAACCACATCAAGTTAGATTTCGGATATCAATAGGCTCAATGCACGTGCATGCTTTATAGGGACCATTGTCTACAAGCTTTGCTTCTTAATGGATCCCTCTGCAGTATCACATTTACTTTATTCACATCATTATATATTTCATTTACATGTAACTTTCTTTGGTTTAATACTGTGGAAATAAATCAACCTGAAACTTGAAACCTGAATTCAGTAATTCTGTAATCAGGAGATAACCAATGTTGTATCTTGTCCTAAAGTGTGCATTCTAAAATCTCTCAGAATTGACCCAGATATTAAAAGGGTCAGTTGCTACCAGACTCATTTATGGATGAGACTGACCCAGGAACGTGATCACAGATAATCTGATTGACCTAGATACTGTGTCAGAAAAAACGCTGAAATTGCTGAAAAGGATTCTGGGTAAGTCTGAACCAAAGTGGGTTGGGCATCTCTGGACCTTTTTTTTCCACTTTATTTTTGACCTGAAATTTGTTTGAGGCCGCAAGCCCCTCACTTGGGATACCTTTGATTTGTTCATATGCTTTGACATAAACATGCAAACAAAGCAATGGGCGTTATCATTATCATGGTCTTTAATGGATGTACATAGTTTAATATTGACTGGGTTCATGTGTTATCTAGGCCTCAATATCAATTATGAATGTAACTTCAACTGTTGAATTAGCCATTTAAGAGTTTGGGCAGTGATACACTTTGTAAAAGTTAAATCCAAATTGTTACAGACTTATAACTGAACAGACACTTGATATATTGATTCAACACCACACTATAGCAAGTTTAAATAACAATACCTTTGGGCGTTTTAACTGCAACCTTCGTGCGTTTCCCGGATTCCTCGATCCCAAGTGCCCTACCCAGTAGCACCCTCCCAAACGTGCCTCGGCCAATCTCGTTCTCGATCACCACGAGATCTCGCGAGAATGACAGATCAGGTCCTACATTGCCATACGCTGCTTTCTTCAGTGCGGGGGACCTGCTGGCTTGGTCATCTGAGAGAGTTTCATAGACTGGAGTCAAATCATTCAATGGAATATCTAAAAGAAAAAAAAATTCACGTTCGGTTTGTGACCCTGCAATGGTCATTGATCGTACAATTTTTGTCAATTCCAATTTACTGTAATTATATTATTTCCGGCGTTACATAATACAGATCGAATTCAACCTGTTGGCCTAAGTAACGCAGAAGATGTCTTTGTCAACCAATGGTTTCTATTGATATCCTCTTAATGAGAATATGGTTTCAATCAGGATATAGGTATCTTCCAATCGGGGTAGTATAGGTGTCCAACTCCGTGAACAATGGTAAGGCATAAGGGGTCTTTGTCACCTAAATGTTTCCTGATTGGAGCTTATTGATATCCTCATTTGGAAAATAGGTTTTCAATTAGGATAAATCAATCTTCCAATAGGGATAGACCAACTCCGTGAACACTGGTAAGGCACAAGGGGTCTTTGTCACCTAAATGTTTCCTGATCGGGGCCTATTGATATCCTCATTTGGAAAATAGGTTTTCAATTAGGATAAATCTATCTTCCAATAGGGATAGTATATCGTAGTTGATATCGACTCCGTGAGCACTAGTAACGCAGAATGTGTCTTTCCTGTTCATTGGGAGAATATGGATTCAATTAGGATAAGAATATCTCCCAATCAGGATAGTATAATTGACATTGACTCAGTGGGCATAATTAGCCCTATGATAAGAAAGTTTCGTTGAGCACTGATACCAAAGTCTTGTTTCTTTATAAGCAGACGGCTTACTATTTGGAGTGTTCTTGCCTGATATAGAAGTAGTGCCCAGCGATGTATGTGGTCCATCTGGTACCTGATAACCTCTGCAAATAACGAAACATTGATACAGCATTAAAGCTGCTGTGTGTGGTGAAATAAATCTAAAAACAATTTATTGTTTAGTATAAACGTAAAATGTTCGTTTACATCTCCCCCAGATTTGAGTCACTCTCTTAATCGGACCATAGCTGTGCTGTGCTCTATTAATGTTATGATTACGCTGTGGTAGATTGGTGCACACGTTGACACCCCAGCCACCTGCTTTTCATTAACAGACAAAATCATCAGCAAGGGTAGCACAGAATAGTCCCTATATACATAATTTAAATACATGAATACAGTGAGCGGTGTATAATAACATGTATCTTACTCGTCATCTATGTTTTCATGGTCTTGTTTGTGTGTCAATGTTTGCTGGTTATGACGCCTTCTGAAACAAACTCTGGTGACAAGAAAGATGACGATGACTCCAACGACAATGCCGGTCAACGATACTCCAATAATAACACCGACATTGGTACTAATGTCTAAACATCCAAGGAATATCATACTTTAAGAAAACAATTAAAGCAATAAATAGGAAGAAAACCTTACTCCTTCTAACTCTAAGTTATCCCAGGTTGGACGTTCATGTTGATGATCTTACAAAAATTAGTTTTTATTTCTGTTTGAGGTGCTGTAATTTATAAGAAACGTGCAAATTATTTTCAGTTGAGTTTAAAAATAATGAATCTCGCAACATATACTGCGATATGAAAATCTATGGTGTACATCTCCATTATTCTAGTCTACTGTTCCCTTTGCTGTTGTCCCATTTGATTCGCATAGGATTTTTTATAAACAATAAACGGTAACCGAGGATCCACTCTTATTCCTGGTCACTGGTTGATATCCTAAACTTAAATCTCTTATTAAATCAATCAATGATATGGCTCATAATGTTACAATATTCGTATTATGTTTTTCAATAAAGACATCCATAAAATTAAACACATAAATAATAGCCATGATCAAACACGAACCTGGGCACAGCGTTTCTTGAAATGCAGCTGTTCCTGTCCCAATGCTATTGGTAACATCACATCTGACCGCCGTGCAGCCATAACCATTAGGGTTAAACTTATAGGTGGTTTCAGAGGTTTTGGAAGTGCCATTGAGAAAGATGTCATATCGGATGCCATCTGTTGGATTGGCATCAGCTGAACAAGTGATGGTCCCAACGCTGTATGTCACCTGTACGACTGGTGTATCGTTGTTAAAATCAAAACATTGGTGTCGGAGTAATGGGCTGTTATAAGCATCGTTACAGAAAGGTTCGTTACTGACTTTTGACGCTCAGTAAAATTTGATCTTGTGAAATGTCACAATACTGTAGATGTACTGTATACAGTATGTGTCTGACCCAATAAGTGTTGGACTAACGAGCTATCATGATATCGCCTATTATATCCCCAAAGAACAATGTAGTTATTGAAAGAGTCAACTGCCTGTTGCGGTAACTTACTCCAAGAAGAAACAAAAGAACTCTTACAGTGTACGTTGAGTGTGAGTGATCCTGTTTGTACCGTAGCGACTACCTGTCCAATTGTTCTGCATTGTAAGGTAGCCCCATCGTCATCTTTTGTTGGAGTCAATGTCAGCGTACCTGACGTATCAGACATGTCTCCATTTACAGTGGGTGGATCCTCAGTGATACCTGTAGTGATCTGTACGTCGTTCTTGTACCATTCTAGATTAACAGCTGGTCTGTAACCTGTGGCTGTGCATCTAAGTACGCTTTCTACTGATTCTGTGAGGATGATTGGATTTCCTGAACTATCACCATCTATCGTGATGATGGGTAACAATCCTTGGACTGTACACATAAACATCAAAAAGGAATGTTTTTTAATATTATTTTTAATATTATTATTAAACCAATTTGAAATTTTAGTGTATAATTTTAGTGTAATAGTACTGTGTTGTTTATCATGTTTATGGGATACTTCCACCGTCCAACACTATAAATGGCTCCAATAATTCCCTCCAATCCAGTAAGTAGCTCTGTATTGCAGAATTCCCCCATCTAGTTTAGTATTTAACATCCCTCGTTTGTAGTAGATTTTACTTCAGTGATTCCCCTTTCCAATTCAGTATTCCACATTTCTCACTGAAGTAATCTCGACCATAATAATGCCCAATCATGGTTTGAATCACATCATTAACATAATGATGTTACCCAACTATGAATAATTCAACCGATATTGTGAACACGCCTGATTAGGGCGCCACCTCTTGACCCCGTGTTTCTTATGTCAATCTGCAACAAAAACGACTGAATTGGTGTTCGTGTTTCTTAAGATTTAACTGAGATTTTCTTGAACTTAAAAGGTTGTGCTCACATCTCTTGACATGAGAAACAGTGGTGACGGCGAAATATCAAATTAAACCGAACTCGTTTGGTAACCAAGCTGTAATTGTTCTTATACTTTTGATGTTGGTCAAATATACTCTAGCTGCTTTACCCAAATGGAAACAAAGTGAAATACAAAATACCACATCCATAAAGAACAATTATGTGCACAACAACATTAATACATGTATGGGTAAACACTATACTACCACTATGTGGTAAATAAATGTACATGTACTATAAGTTTATAAGTCTGGTTTACAAAATTTACAAAATCTATTAAAAATACTCTCTTATGAATCTAGAATCGAGGACCTTCCATTGTTCACCTCTTTTGTTCCCTTTTGTTGTGTTCCTTTAGTCGGGGTTACTGATGAGAGATAAGCTTGAGGAGACGTGGAAATAATGTTTGACTTGTTCACTTGCTTCACTTTGTCTTGCAAGTTGCAAGTAAACGGATACGTCGTACTTGGTACTTGGTTGTGTCCTCCTGAATCTTCCACTAGGGAACTTAACAAGGAGGCCTTAGGAGAGTGGTATCTAACTAGTATTCTTCAGTAGTGTTTATTAAGTACTGCCTGAAGTTGTCTCTAAACATTGCTGGTGAAGTTGAATCTATAATTGATTGATGGAGGTCATTCCACACTTTGGTAGATCTGGGGAAGAATGAATGTTCATATATTGTAGATGAGATGAGAGGTCTATCGAATTGGTTGCTGTTGCCTTTCCTGGACTTCCGTACCTTCAGTTTGAGGATGTGACTAGAATCTACAGTGATGATTTGGTGGAGGATCTTAAATAACGTGGCAACCTGATGAATTGCACGCCTTCTCTGAAGGGTGTCCCAACTTAAGGATGTCAGCATGCTGGTCACACTACTACGTCTTGAGTAGTCCCCACAAATAAAGCGTGCAGCTCTTCTCTGCACTTTCTCCAGAGATGTTACTTGGTTTGCTTTGTAGGGGTTCCATACAGCAACACTGTATTCTAAGTGTGGTCTCACAAGTGTGACATAAAGCCTTTCTTTGATGGATTTTGAGCACATGTAGAAATTACGTTTAACAAAGTTGAGAAGTCTTGTTGCTTTAGTAACTGCGTGATTTGTTTGCTTCTCCCATCCAAGATTATGTTGTATGATTACTCCCAGGTAAGTAAAATCCTTAGTTTCCTCAAGAGTCGTGTCAGATATTGTATAAGATGTCTCACCAGGATTTTGCTTCCGAGATATGTGCATTGTCTTGCATTTGCCAATGTTTAGACGCATACCCCAAGTCACAGCCCATTTTTCCAAATTGTTAAGGTCGTTCTGGAACAGCTCCTCGTCAGCAGAAGATGTAATGTTCCGGTAGATTAAGCAGTCATCTGCAAACAGCCTGGTCACTCCCCCTACTCCTACAATTTTGTAGATGTCATTAATAAACAGGAGGAATAGGTGGGGCCCCAGTACTATTCCTTGAGGAACTCCACTGACTACAGGATGCCATGTTGAAGATTCACCATTCACTATCACACGTTGAAGACGGTTACTTAGAAATGCCGAAATCCAAGTTTTTGCTTTTCCCCTTATTCCATAAAAGTCGAGCTTGTGAAGGAGCTTTTGATGAGAAATAACGTCAAAGGCTTTTGCAAAATCCAAAACTGCTATATCAGTAGTAATATGATTATCATGATTTTTGGATAGGTCATGCATGGTTAGAATGAGTTGACTTTCGCATGATTTTCCCTTGCGAAATGCATGTTGATTATCAGCAAGAATCTGGTGATGTTCTAAATGTTCCATGAGATTACTGTCTACGATGTGTTCCAATAATTTACAGCAAGTTGATGTCAGGGATATCGGTGTATAATTTGCTGGGTTGGATGGTGAGCCTTTTTTGAATAATGGTGTGACGTTAGCTCGTTTCCAGTCTGAAGGTAGTAACCCTGTATCAAGTGACTCTTGGAAAATGATCGCAAGGATTGGGGCAATCTCACTGGCAGCCATCTTTAGAGCCCGGTTTGGTATTTCATCTGGACCTGGTGATTTTGAAACGTTGAGACTTTTCAATAGTTTTAAGACACCGCTGGTGGAGACAACAATGTCAGGCATAACTGGAAAATCTTCATTAGACATAATTGGCATAGAAGACGATGAGTTCTCCCTATTGAAAACACTAGTAAACTGGTTTGCTAGTGTTTCGGCTTTATCACGGTCTGAAATAATATCTGTGTTGTTTACCTTCAAGGTCTGTATTCCGCTGTTATTTTTCCGTTGAGACTTGACGTAGCGCCAAAATAATTTGGGATCATCAGTGGAAGTAATTTCTTCAATGTGTGAACGGCGTGCTCGACGTAGTTCCCGATCTACTGATTTCCGGAAGATTTTAAACTTCTCCCAGTCGGATGGGTCACCACTTTTCTTTGCCCGGACATACAAACGCTCCTTTTTCCTTGTTAAGCGTACCAACCTAGTAGTAAGCCATGATGGTCTACATTTGCCTTTGGCAATTTTTTGCGGAACCAAGTTGTTGATGATTCTTATGAGTCCATCTTTGAAATAGCACCAGTTTGTTTCTACAGAGTTTGATGTAGGAATAGTTTCCATGAAGGATTCCTGCAAATCGGCGGTTGCTTCTTGAAATTTTTCTTCATCGACATTTTTCCATTTCATTATTTTCCTAGGTGGTTTCATGGAATGAGTTCTTGTAACAAGAATATCAGCCATCACAATCAAGTGATCACTGATGCCGGAGTGTGATCGAACATTCTGGACTAAGGTATGATGCCATGATGCCGTGATGCCGTCCGGAGAGGATATAAACATTCACATGAAGTATTCACTTCAAGAGACTTCCAGTTGATTATAAATATCAAATAGATTCAACATTTATTCATTCATAAAATCATTAAAGCATAAATATGTGTGCGTGTCTCCTTCTCAGACAGACCCCAACCGAAGAATGAACAATTTATCTTTATTTTCCATATCAAAACAATATCAAAAACATTCTCATCACGCGGCATTGCGTCAGTTTCAACACGCTGCACTTTGCAATGCGCGCGCTAAGGCTACCGTACGCTTATAATAGCATAATTATCACGCATGCATGGGCTTGATCATGACACCTTTGTTCCCTTTGTTGTTGGACTTTTGTTTAGACATCTCCCATTTGCAAACAATAAGCACCAACCGAGGTCCCATTGTTCTCTTTTTGTTATACGTCCTCGTTTTATACCATAATCAAAAACATGTGAGTGCTAGACATGCATGTTTCGATGTACAATAATGATGTAGGTCTGTGTATTAAAAGCTATAGCATTCTACGAACGTATGTTATATACTGACATTGTAAGTATTAGAAACAAACTAGCCACCAACGTGTAGAAATACACAAATTAATCAAGCTAAGTAATGATAAAATTCGTTGAAATAATACATGTACGTTGATTTAGGGTGGCGTGGAATTTTTAAGCAGGCAGGAAAATTTCAAGAGTGGCTGGACAATGTTTCTAGCGTGGCGGAATGAGCTGCTTCTCGCCGAAAGAAGTGGTGGGCCTGCTACGCCTTAATGCTTGGCCAGAGCGCTGTCTACGAGAGTTGCTATAACATATGTCATTCAAATGTAGTCGTAGTCCTCCTTTCGTTTTTCATGAAATACACGTTTATTCCTATGATGTTGTAGGCTGAAGCTCTGGTACATGATTTGTACGGTATAATGGTATAAATTTCAGCATGAACGGTATAAATTTTATAAAAATGTTTGCATTGTTTAAAACAGTATTTTGCAAGAAAACGATTATTTTGTTAGCAGTGAATACTGGGCATTTTGCCGGCGAGTCCGAGTCCCAAGTCTGATTCCGAAGGGTCGAGTCCAAGTCCCAAGGGTCGAGTCCGAGTCCCAAGTCTGAGTCGGAAGGGTCGAGCCCGAGTCCCAAGTCTGAGTCCGAAGGGTCGAGTCTGAGTCCCAAGTCTGAGTCCAAAGAGTCGAGTCCGAGTCCCAAGTCTGAGTCCAAAGGGTCGAGTCCGAGTCCAAGTCATTGTTAATCATGACTCATGTCCGAGTCACGAGTCATGCATCTCTCAATACGAAGTCCAAGTCGTGAGAAAGCAGTTACAAAAGCAGTTACAATGTTTTCAGAAAACACTTGGAGCAAAGTTGTTGTCTTTTTGTACAAATTTTAAAAAGTACTTCAAACATTTGAAGATATTTTTAGACGAAAAGTATGTCATGAGATAACGCATTCACAATTCTTTCTTTGAAAGGACAAATTGTCGTCTGGCAACACTTCACTAACGATTTTTTCGGTTGAAAACATTTTATCTACTAGTATTGGATATATTTACAAACTTTACAACAAGTCAGTTAGCTTTTGGATAATAACTAATAGGATAATTTTGTAATCAGGTATTCACAAATTGTGTACCTTCTCATTTATCATGTTGCAGTTCATTTTAGCAAAATAAATTAACATTGTTAAAATAAATCCAAAGATTTACTTACCCATGCGTACAGTTACTGCAAGGACGAACAACACCATGATTTTTCCACCTGAGGAAAACAAACAAACAACCAATCAAAAACAAACAAAAACAATCAAAATGAAATTAAAGAAGTATTGCCTGACATGTTTTTCGCGATTGTTTAGCTATTTCCAGGAATTTGTTGTTCCTTAAGAACATTGATAAATAAAGAGCCAAAAAATATATTTAAATGAAATAGTTCACATAATAATTTTCAGAATCTTCAATTGCCAAAATGAGTTCATGCCAGGACTCACCCTAACTTAATGTTGGCACATGATACTGTCAAACCATGCTTCTGACGAATATTTTGAGAAATGTGTCATTTAAAAGGGCCCGGTCTATATAACATGCAATTTTACATAAAATGATTTTCAGTAAATTGTCCAGTGAATTTATACAAATTGTCATGCTTATTCTTGACACATGAAATTAATTCAGAGACCGACAATAATACCCCCATGCGTATACGCACTGGTCTAGATTAATACAGGCCACGATAAGATTATGTCACCTTGGCTGTTACATAATTAGCAGCTAGGGTTTCTGAAGGATTGGTTCAAGAGCAGATTCAGGGGGAATTACACTGATGGGAATTACAACTTATTTAAAACGAAAAAATTTGTTTTAATCATATAATTTCAAATATGATGTTTAAACTCACCCATTTTGCTCAGATTTATGATTCAGAACTTGATCAGAAGAAAGTTATCTGCAGAGAAGATTTCAACTCGAGATGGTTGGCAGTCTGGAAGGGATAACAATGAAGCCGATTCACATCAACACAGTTAATACAACACGCGCCGGAACTGGCTGCAACGGAATACAGATATTTACATAATTTATTCTGACGTCACAGAATGTAGGAACGAATTATGATTACATTTTAGTCAATAACAGAAACAGCAACAGACGACAATACACATTATTAGAGTTGTACATTAGTCTGCTTAGTTTTTATATTGTGAAACACAAATTCAGAGTATTGTGGCTTTAAAGTGAAGCAACAATAGTTTGACCTGGTTACAAAATTACCAGTTTAATTCAGGGCCGGATTTAGGACTGGGCAAGCTGGGCAGTTGCCCAGGGGCCTCCACAACCAGGGGTCTCCACATATTTCATGAAAAAAAAATTGTAAGAAAAAATGTAGGCTGACCTGAACTGTAGGCTGGTCTGTAAATATATGTACTGTACTATATTCTTGTTATGATTGATCATGATTGACCTGCTTGCTTGCTTATTCAGATTCTTTCTACTTGAAAAAAAAAAACTTTATGGATGACTGTAACTATGTCTTGTGACTATTGTCACCTTTTAGTTTTTAGTATTCTAAGGTAGGGTGGACTTCCACTACTGAAGGCTGCCCAGGGGCCTCCACATGTCTAAATCCGGCCCTGGAATTACACTCCAAAAAGACTTGTCCGCCATATAGCTCTTTAAAAGAGTGGTTTTCACTGTTTTACATTCACAGAGTATACTACACTCTTAAAACTCCCGGGTCAGATTTGACCCAAAATGGGTCAAATTTGACCCAAACTTCGGGTTGGATATGACCCGACACTTTACGGGTCAGAATGACCCGGAAAGTTTCTGACCCGGAATAGGGTCAGCTGATATGACCCTATTCCGGGTCAAATTTTTGGACGCAACTTTCCGGGTCATTCTGACCCGTAAAGTGTCGGGTCATATCCAACCCGGGCTCCAGGGTCAAATTTATTTTAACCCGAGTTCCGGGTCAGAAAAGATAAGCATGATTTCCATGTATTGAGAAGCCTTATCTATGGCAAGCAATACTAAGATTTTAAAATAAAACAAATTTCAGGTTTATAAACCCTTACAAAAGGTTTCTCAAATAGTAAATTGCCATAAATAAGGGCATCTGTATGTAAGGAAAACATGCTTACCTTGTATGTCAGGATGGCCAAACTTAAAGGGAAGATAACAATCAAATTTGAAGGATAGCTCTAAAATGAAAAGAAACAAACAATAAATTACCTGCTATTGGTCACATGTATTTATTTCTCTTTGGCAAAGGAAAACATGTAGGCCTATGTGTATAAAGTATATAAAGTCATTTTAAATTGATTATTAACTGAATAGAACCCGACTGAATTATTACCTTAACGTTTTTTACTCTAGTATATGATTCCAAACATTTTGTTCGACATGCTGTGACACTGTCAAACGTTACATGTACATATATGTAGACAATTCAAATCGGAAATGGATATCAGCTGATGTTCCTTTTCACATTAGAATGAATACAAACATTGATAAACATTTACTTAACTGTACAATAACTGTGTGATCTTGCAAATTATAGTTCAAATACATGTACAAAGATATGAACAAGTGTGATTTATTTTTCCCGAAACAAGATGAAACTTGAATGGAGTAGTAAAGTTCAATGTCTCAAAGGGTTCTCATACAAGATTTAAAAAAATACATGTGTTTAGGTTACTGTTACACACAGTTGAGGTAAGCACAATAATTAATATATTTTATATAAAAAAATAAGCTTTTTAAAGAGCCCAAATTTCCTCGGCCCTTGTAGCATGTGAATATACATCCCCTGAAACTCTCTGACCATAATGTAAAAACTTCAATGTCAATGCAGTTAATGCACAATACAAAAACTTCAGGTAAAACAAATAACAAGCATATCTCAAACAATATAAAAAAGTGGCATTAGCAAAACAAAAAAATCTAGGCTAGGCTGTTTGTCAAGTAATTCTTATATTAAAACTAAGTAAAGCTTATTTGTGGTGCCACCATGAAGACATTTTCTTTTGAACAGTAAGAATCGATTGGTTACAACTAAACTTTTTCTATCAGTATGCTCCGAGCTCTAGTTGTAACCAACCGTTTTTTTTTTCAAAACTATTTACTACTCAAAAGAGAATTTCTACATGGTGTCACCACAAACATTCTTCACCTATCCTTTTTCACCATGGAAAGCTACTAGTCTTGAAACTAAAACTATTGATCAGCATTGAGTGTAATTTTTTTATCAATGTACTTTAATTTAGATAGATGCTTGTTTTGAATTTAGATAAGATCTTAGTGACCTTACACAGACCGATGTTTGTGGTTTCACCTATCACTCCCCTAGTAGAAAAATCCCATTCTGAATAAAGTCCCATGTGGTGGCACACTGCCAGGGATAAGACATGTCAATAATATAAAACAATTTAAAACATACATCCAGTCCTTTGAGCAGGGAGTTAACCTCCACTGCTCGATGTTCAATGATGACAAACACCTGCTCTGGCTCCAACATGTCACCCAGCAATAATATGAAGTGTTCTTGCTTGACTCTCTCCAGGTATGAGGGTATGTTGGTACCAACCTGGATTAAAAAGAGAAAGGGAAAAAACATTTTTAAAATTAAATGAATAAAAGCGTCCATAAACTATATAAGTGACCTATTGGCTGATCATTGTTCTGTGGCCAATTTCAATGGAAACAAAAATAAAAAATTACAGTGTAAATTTAAATGTGTGTATTTTGGCATAAAGTTCAGTTATTTATTAGAGGGTGTGTAATGTTGGTCACAACCTTCCCTGCATCCGCCACTGCATATGAAGACATAACGAGGGAATGTGTTTAACAACTCACCTTGAACAAGATTGTTATATTCCTTTGGAACTACTATAAGTGTATAACTGTACTCATTCAAACATAACCACTCTCTCAGCCATGTCAGCGTAGGACTTAACCGTCATTAGTAACACTAGTTTACCTTTTTGGTAAAATAATTGAACACAATCATCTTTATTTACGAGTTGACCACAATGAGTACGAGTTGGCTTGTACACCGTTACTAAGCGTTAGGCCTACTTAGGCTATCGAGATCGGACCCCTCTCGACATCAATCCACGACGGCCACCAACATAAAAATCCATAACGTTAACGTTACATTTGTACAATATACAATGTATTACTAGCACCAATGTAAGTTGAACATACCTTCAAATGCAGTCAGATACGGAGAAAGCTCCCATTTCTGTAACGTTTCTTTAACAAATGTATCCATGATAGTTGACACTGAAGCGAAGGACTAGCTTTAACGTTACTTGCTCACTGCGTACACGTACACGACAAGCATTTAGAAAAGATGGCGGACACAGTACCTTCGAAAATGTAACTTGAGCCGCGCATACAGCACGTCATATACCACGTGCCAGTTTTTGTCCAATCAAAACATTGCATGACGTCAACCATCTATAAAATTGACCCAGAAAAGGGTCAATTTATTTTGACCCGGAAAAAGGGTCAACATTTTGACCAGGGAGTTTTTAGAGTGTAGGCACTATGTAACGGCACCACAATACACTAATTCAGAATCATGTCCCCATCCACCTGAAAAACTTGGACACGTCTGGTCTTGCAACAAGACATTAAGAGAAATCTCACAGCGTGCGGGTATACAGCGTGCTATTAATACATTCACAAAACGTCTTGGCTTAAAACTAAGCCGTACATGTGCAGACAGTATCGGGTGCATTCTGCCTGTACCTTGCATGAAAACTGCATTTCAAATCTTGTAGTTCTAATAGGCTCGACAGCTATACATGAAGGTACGTGTAGATGCGACTAGATGACTTGATTCTTGTTACAAAATCTTGATCGATATTGTGAAAATAATATCGATCGATATATTATCGTCAAATGAAAGTTTGTTTGTACAAGTCTGGCCGACGTTCATAGACGGAATACGACATATGAGTGTATACAGGCTCACGAGTCACCAGGAAGTACAGCAACGAACATTCGTTTCCTTTTCAGTTTTCCTGAACTTTGTCCTTTTTTCTGTAGCAATAGAAATGATGTGTTATTATGTCATGCTATCAGAAACAAGCACAAAGATTGGGTTATTCTTATCCCAGTTCACTCTTAGTTCATTATTTTGTTTCGCCTTTTTATATTTAGTGAAAACATTGTTCAACCTCATTTATTTTCAATGAAAATATTTTTTTAAATATAGCATCATTTTTTCAATAGGGACCTACTATTATTTTGGGTTAAAAATGTACATATATTTATACACTTTAAGCTCATGAAAAGCTCTACAAGAGTGCATCCTTACTCAGTATTGACAAATTATTTCGGCACCAAACAAATTTGTTTCATGGCGCCACCTTGCACCAACTGTTCAAAAAGAGAGTGTGTAATCATACTCGGAACTGGAGTGGTGTTTTCGCATACGACAAGTGAATAAGTTTTTTTGTTAAACGTTCTCTGTATGAATCATGTTTACCTTTGTGTACAAAGGCTCGCTCGAGCCCCTGTGATGCAATTTCAAAGTGCTGCTTAAAGAGATGGTACAACATTGGTAATGATCAGATTATCAAATTAACAACCTATTATAAGTAAAACTACGCGGTGTGAAGTTGGTACACATATCAATTATCCTGTAAAACATAACAAAAACATGTAGGCCTAACTGGTTTTCGTTGTTTTCTCAAAAACTTTCACGGGTTAGTCTTTTATGGTATTATTAAAAACTACAGAGTGAAATGTACGTGCGCTTCCAATTAATTACTTGCTCATTTATGCAGCAGCAACGGTAATATGACCTCATCATGTGGGGTATTATTTTCAGTCACTGAGTTAATCTAAAACTAGCACGCAGATTCCATGCCCTGATGATCGTGACGATATTGTCTCTTCAAAATGGTCCATACGGTTTCACTCCACTAAAACAAAATGAATAGTGACCAGATGCATACGCCGATCTGTGTATCATCATTTGTATCCCTTCAATTATTTTTGAAAAACAAAGATTTGAGGTCCATACATATGGGGATTGTGTAAAATGATCCAATATCATGACCTGGGGTCCTTGACTTCCAACTTTGGATTATTTTGGATACACTATAGGCCTTGAAAAAGCGGTCCTAATTTGCTTCCAGAATGGATGCTTGCCAGTGTGGGCGTTTCCTTTGGGATGAGACTAACGAGTATGCTTACTGTCATTACTATTCTTAAATAACGCAAACTATTAATAAAGTAGTCCGGCAGAACAGATTATAATAAGAATCTGCGTGGTGATGAACATCTTGAAATATCTATGATATTTACACACCGAAACGTCACCATTCCTATTATTTGGCAAAAAAGAGCTAGGCTTTGAACCCTAAAAATTGTGAGTAGTATTATAAGAGTAGTTCGCACCTTTTTGTGGCGGTGAAAGTCAGTGGTGGATCAGTGGAGACCCGGTGGAGGATCAGTGAAGGTTACACCCTCCACTCCCACCGAACTACCTCCACACCTTTTCCCGCTCAACGAATTACCCTCCACCCTTTTTCCTCCCGAATAAACAACCAAATAATAAAAGAACCATTCATAATTATATGACCCGTGTGGGTCAAGACCCTCCTGCCCAAACTAACAAACTGGCGGAAGCCGTTATTGCTGACGACAGTTTCTAAGGAACGATGGGTGACCGTCGAATTACAGTCACCAAGTGACGGAACGCACTATCATGCAATCTTGAAAACAACAACACGAATCAAGATGATTATTTCTTTATTATTTTTTAATGGATTTGTGTTCAAAGTAATAATTGAGAATTCGAGCTGGGCTGGTGAGTTTTGGGCAAGTTGGGGGGAACCAAGACATGTTGACGTGGTGAAAGAAACTACCCCTGTGACGTCACGGACAAGTCTGGACACGATGTTAAGAAGCTGTGGTGATCATGTTAAAACTGCCCGTGTGACGTTACGTAAGAGTCGTTTTTTGATTGGTCAGTCACATAAACACCGCTTGTTGGAATTGATAAAAGATGAACATTTTAAAGTCTCAGACTCATGCCTTATTGCTGACGATAAAGACAAACTTCTTGCTACATAATTTTGCTTACTCCATACTTCTTTGGTACACGATGGCTGAACTTCCCAATGTAAATTCCTACAAACATCCCGATTCAGCGTGAACAGAGAAAAATGGTCGATTCAACTCCAGTTGACATCCTTGCTGCGGCTGTGAACGAGTAGACAAATAATTCATCCTCGGTCCAGGCAGACGAGCAGCTACCATCTACCTCTGGTGATGCTTCGGCTTCACCTTACGCCAAGGGAAAAGACACCGTCAAGAGATGTTTCAGCCCGGATCCAGAAGAAGTGTATAACGAGAGGAAATCCAAGAGATTCAAGATCGGAGGTGAGCGTTATGCTTTTGTCAAACGTTATAAGGGCCGCCCTTACGTGAATATCAGAGAATATTATTGGAACTTACACAAGACCCGATTGCTGGCCGGCAAGAAGGGGTTGACGCAAGAACAACTTGGGTGTGAAGAATGCGAGGAGAACTGGGCTAGTCAAGATGATTACAAGTGCTTATTTTTGGTGTCTCTCCATCATACCAACTCTATGACTATGTACCTGATCATTATGAAGAAGTGATGGAGACTGTTAATCCAGATAAGGTTGTAAACATTCTTGAGGCAGTGAACTCTTTTCTTAATGTAACTGAATCAAGTGATGAGGGTTCAAACATTAATAAACATGTAATGATGAAAGAAATTCTTAACAGGAGATGTTGGCGTTCAGCCAGTCAGCTGGTAGGATGCCAGAGTCAAGGGAACTTTGGTAGATTGCTGCAAGGCTTGTCACAATGTTGTCAGCACAGATTATAGTTATGTAAATTACAATTCAGTATCAACACGAGAAAGCGTATTATTCAGATATTTGTACATTAATAAAGTTTTCTGATACCGTACGTTTTACAGTTTCACAATATTTAAATACTTCAAAGCACGAAACAAAGATTCAGTGTAAGCCCTGCAAGGAGATTTTGTAATAATGCGAATAACATTATACGACAAGTCTAAAACAAATACCAATGGCATAGGCTTTGACTACTTTCTTATAGTTAAGTCAATGAGTGCCATAGATGTATACACTAACCAGGGTGATAACCATACTAATGGTTACAGATCAAATTATACTTGTTTACTAAAGTGAGTTGCCGCCACAGTTGAATTTAGGGGGTGCTTTATTGTAGAGTTTTTATTCAGTAAAGAATTAATAATGTTCCATGTGTTTTAAAATTACTGATGGATATCATGTTAAATTTGTCCATATAGAAATTGGCTTTTGTAAGCTTTTCTGATGCATTTAAATTTTGTCGGATAAAATAATTAACAGTCGGAATATTGAGCTAATAATAATAATAATAAAGATTTGTAGCGCGCACATAATTTATCCACCCTGCTGGGCGCTCAAGGCACGGAAACAAAGAAAAAACATGAATACAAACAATATACAATGATAGCATAGGAAAAAAATTATGTACTGAGATACATGTACCTACAATGCAATTACAAATATACATCATCTTTGAAGAATTGTGACATAAGATGAGTTTTAAGCTTCGACTTAAATCTAGTTATACTATGACAAGATTTGAGTTTAGTTGGAAGATGATTCTAGAGTCTCGGAGCCGCGACAGAAAAAGACCTATCACCCCAGTTCCGTTTTGAAGTTGGTTCCTTTAGGAGTGACATGTTGCTGGAGCGCAAATTGCGTGATGGGGTGTAGACTTTAAGCAGTTCAGAAATATAAATTGGAGCAATGTAAACAATTAGCATAAGTTTAAAAACAATTCTCTGTGAAACAGGAAGTCAGTGCAGTTCTTTCAAGATTGGCGTGATATGGCATGACTTTCTGGACAAAGTTACAACACGAGCTGCTGTGTTTTGTATGTGCTGAAGACGAGATATTAGATTCTGCGGGAGACTGTAGAGGAGAGCATTCCCGTTATCGAGCCTTGATGTGACAAACGCATGTATAATTTGTTCAGCAGCACTTTTATTCAAGTATTTCCTTATTCGGCTTATATTTCTGATATGAAATGATGATATGCGAACAATGTTGGAGATATGAGGTTTTAAAGTCATTGTCGAGTCAAATATAACACCCAAATTACGTGCTAGTGATGAGGGGGTTATCTGCGAGTCACCAATTGTAATAAATGGAAGAGAAACTTTAGACAATTGCTGACGTGATCCAAATAGAACAAATTCTGTTTTTTCGTTGTTCAATTTCAGGAAGTTTTGTCTCATCCAACTTCGGATCTCTTGAATACATTTCTCCAGTGCTGTAATGCAGAAATCGGCAGGTTCTTGAGAAGATTTAAAAGTAATGTAAAGTTGCGTGTCATCAGCGTAGACATGGTAATTTAAATTATACTTATATTAAATTATAGAATAGTCAAGAATAACAGGCTCGGAGACAGCGTTACCAATACAAACATGCTGAGGCCTGGTGAAATTCTTGAGTCGGGAGACAAACAATTGATTTAATTTTGCCCTACACCGACGTGTGTATAGCACTGTATACTCAGTGCTTTCCGAGTGTCTGTGAAAAAATTGGCCGGTGACAATTGGCCGGTTGGAATCCCATATAGCAGCGGGTTCCGCAATATATATAGGTTGGTGAAATTATTGCGTGGAGAGGTTAAGACGTCTGCAGTAGTAAGCAGGAGGTCGTGGGTTCGAATCCCGCCCGAGTCGCCTGTGTAGTTTTTTCACAGACACTCGGAAAGCACTGAGCATACAGTGCTATACACACGTCGGTGTAGGGCAAAATTAAATCAATTGTTTGTCTCCCGACGCAAGAATTTCACCAACCTATATATATATTGCGGAACACGCTGCTATATGGGATTCTAGCCGGCCAATTGTCATCGGGCAAGCTCGGTGGTCGAGAGGTTAAGACGTCTGCACTAGTAAGCAGGAGGTCGTGGGTTCGAATCCCGCCCGAGTCGCCTGTGTAGTTTTTTCACAGACACTCGGAAAGCACTGAGTATACAGTGCTATACACACGTCGGTGTAGGGCAAAGTTAAATCAAATGCTGAGGCCTATTTAAAAGGTAGGACCTACACCAATCCAGGGCTGTGTCATGTATTCCAAGATGATATTGAAGGCGGGAGAGAAGGATTTTGTGATCGACCGTGTCAAAAGCGGCGCTTAAGTCTAACAAAACTAATGCAGTGATTTTTCCATCATCCATGGCAGATAAAATGTCATTGTTGACGCGGAGAAGAGCAGTTTCCGTTCCATGAAATGGTTTATAGGCTGACTGAAATGTGTCCGACAGGTTGTTAGCACGAACATGGTCAGAGATCCGTGATGAAACAACTCGCTCGATTGTTTTTCCAAGGTACTTTAAATTCGCTACCGGTCGGTAATTTTTGAAAACTTCCTTGTCCAAATTGGGTTTCTTCAGGAGTGGTTTAACATGAGCAACATTCTGGCTATCAGGGAAACAACCGGAAGAAAGAGATCTGTTTACAATAATTTGATATACTTAGCAAACACATCAATATTTTGTTTTATTATCGAAGTTGGTACTGGATCAAGTTCACATGATTTTGATGGCGATTTCATGATAAGTTTCTTGATCTCCGTAACACTAGTAGGCTCAAACATGGACAGTTTACAATGTGGATCCTTGTGTGGCGGTGTTTGTGATAGAATGGCAGGTACTGGGGAAAAAGAACGATGGATATTCTAAATTTTTGTGAACAAAAAGGTTTGAAAATGCATTTGCGAGGTCCTGATCGGAGTGTGTAGATGGAATCACTGGAGTTTTGGGTTTATGAAGCAGCTTTTCAACAATGTTAAATAGTTTGTTCTGATCGCCAGAGCTCTCTTCCACAAGAGATGAGTAGTGAGCTATTTTTGCCTGGTTAATCATGTTCTTCACAATATCACGTTGGTTACAGTATTCTTGCCGATGTACTCCAAGTTTCCCATTGTTACGCCATATTCGCTCAAGTCGACGGCGGATTTTCCTTGCAGCACGAATATCATCATTGAACCAGGGGGATTCAGATTGTAGTTTAACAGTTGGAGTTTTTTGCGGAGCATGATCGTCCAAGATGTTACGGACAGTAGATTCAAATAGACTGACACAAGAATCCAGCGCACCATCTTCAAGGTTTACATTTTCCAGTTGAGATTCAATATCATGGCATAAATCTTTAATATTTACATTTTTCCAGTGGCGAGTAGTTACAGAAATGGTAGGTATGGGAGGTTTTTAAGGTTAATATTTACCATGGTTGCATAATGGTCAGATAAGCCGGGATGGATAGTTATATTCGAGATGAGAGGTGAAGTATTTTCACGCGTTATCATGAGGTCAAGACAGTGACCATACCGATGAGTGGGTGCTGTGATGTGCTGGATAAGTCCATGAGCAGAGAGCAGATCTTTAAATTGATTTGCATAATTGTTTGAAGTGATGTCCATATGAATGTTAAAATCGCCGGTTAAAATAATGTCAGATGGGTGCAGGAGATAATCCACAATTAATTTCTCAAATTCCTGCAGAAAAATGGAGAAATTTACATGTTTATCATCAACATCTCTTTCTGGTCGATATATATTAAGAAGGCGAACAGATCTAGAGTTGCATGTTACCTCAGCATGCAGAGATTCAAATGTTAGGTAGTCAATATTAACAATTTTCATACTGACAGATAAACTGGACCTAAAGATAAGTGCAACCCCTCCACCGGTCTTTTTTGGTCTGGGGATATGATGGAGAGAGTAGCCAGCAGGAGTGCACTCGCGGGGTAGCAAGTCATCATCAGGTTTAAACCACGTCTCGGATATAGCAACAAGATCTATATTATTTGCTATATTATTTGCTTTATTTCTCTTATAAAATGCCCAACTCTCGGAATACTTGGCAGAATCGGACAAAGTGGCCCGTCCCCATCCGCCATTTACAGTATAGTACGTCACTTATATTTACTTTGTATGGTCTATACTAGTTTTTCTTTTGCCCGTGAGCGGATTTTTTTTTGTCTCCCAGCTCCCGGTGTTACATTCGCGAATTGTGCGCATGTTTCTTCTTCTCACTCTCTCTTTTTGTGAAGAGGGTGAGCAGAGGTCTCTGGTTCTGACATTAGAGACCTTGCAATGAAACATGATATTATGGATCAAGATTTGGTTTCCTGTAATTTAATCAAATAGGGACTAAACAGGAAAAAATATATCCTCAATTTCCTTTGACAAAAGGAAGGGGAAGCATGCTTAAACGAATAGGCCAAACCACAATAATTGAGCTATTAGATGTGTGGATGTACTCACTCTCTCACTGCTTCATCTAGCTCTGAATAGCCTTGACTAAGGCTGTTGTCGAGATTGAGAAAGGTGTACCTTTACAAAAAGAGAAAATAAACATTAAGACAACATACAACAAACAGATTCAAGGTTTACAGGATAGTCTCACAAGAAGATTTAAATAAGGTACATTTTCAGCTTGTGCTTAAATATATTTAGTGAGCTAGAGTTTCTCAGTGACAATGGTAAGTTATTAAACAATTTTAGACCAGAGAATTTTATGTTAGAATGCACAAGTTCTATGATGATGTAAATGAAAATGTAAACTTGCAGACACACGTGTATTACAGTTAGGTAAATTACAATCCAGTTTAAACGTGCCTTGCATAAAATTAACCTCGCCAAAACAGAAATACGTTTTACTACAGAGCGCTACGATCCCCTTTCCCTCCCATTCTACCTTGAATAGTCCTGGGGTTCTTTTATCGAACGCTCTGTTTTCCGCGGTATCATCACGAGGAAAGCACTTAGACTTTTCTCTGTAATAATCCTCTTTTATTTCATCTTTAATTACCGACTCCACACTATCACCAGACAGTGCTAAATAAGCAGAATCTATGTCCATTGCACACATTTGGAAATCAGATGTGTGAATGTATTTGGCAAGAAAGTCAAAATAAAATTGAAGCATTCGGAGTTTGGCATATTGATAAACAAAAACCCAATCTGTATTGGGCGATTGAAGCTGATTGCTTTCTTTGTCATTTCTAT
Organism: Zoroaster sp. YZ-2022; assembly: GCA_029582265.1. Classification (NCBI taxonomy): domain Eukaryota; kingdom Metazoa; phylum Echinodermata; class Asteroidea; order Forcipulatida; family Zoroasteridae; genus Zoroaster; species Zoroaster sp. YZ-2022. Next base: position 49,185,370 of record CM055816.1, read on the forward strand.
CTCATTTAACCCGTCCTCTACAACGTGTAAAGCACGAAAATGGGAATCGTTAATTAAGCGGGACGCGTCGGTGTCATAACATACATTCACATTGAAATGTCTTTCCTGATTTGTCACAGTTTTCCCATAGGCCGATTTTCCTAAAGGCTTCATTATATCAGGTAATATAGCCTTTGAGGCATCCTTATCCCCGTCCCTTCTTGCACTACTAACAGCTTCCCCAAAACCTTTGAAACATTCCTTTTTCATGTATTGAATTACCTCATACACATGTTGGACTTCGAGTCCGTGTAAAATATACCAATATAGAAGTGGGACGGCATGCTTAATTCTTGAACCAAACATGCTCCCTACCTGGGTTTTACGAGGTGTTTCACTTCCCTTTCCCACTGACACTCCCCCATGTATACAAGATTATAACTTTCATATGTGATGTATTTGGAAATTTGTGCTGTGTTTCGACGCAGTTGGGAGGGAGGGAGGGAGGGAGGGAGGGAGAGTCTGTCACTTACAAATAAAGGAATACAAAATAAAGTTCTATGAAAAGGAACATAAACCCAAATAAAAAGAACATTTTTAAACAATTTATATAAAACATAAATGAAGCGCGTATAAATTAAAAGCACCTTGAAAGAATATTTTTAAAAAGTCATACAGAGATTAAAATAAATTGTAAAATTGTGGTAATGACAAATCGAGAGGGGGAAGAATTCTCAGAACAAAAAAAGTGAAATGTAGCACACATAATTGAGTGTAACAATGTGTATAAGCACAGTAATAAATTTACTTATTGAAGCCATAAAATTAAGGAAACAAAGAAAATATAGATGTACATGTACAATGTATTCAGTTTTTACAATGAAATTAATTGAAACATCAAGTAGAAAAACCAAGACGATTAGGTCGTGTCACAACTCTGCCGCTACGCGTACGCTACGCAGGACGGGGAGTTGGGGATTGGTAGGATGGGGTCGGTCGCAAAACTATAGGGTCAGGTAGGGAAGGAGCAATAGGGATGAAGATCTTGGTCAATAGGGGGTGGGAGGATCGTAGGGTTGGAATGGGAGGGGAAAGGGAGTGAACCAGAAAGTGCACTATAAGTAGGCAAAAAGTCATGTTGGGGTTGTGGTGTTGGCAGCAATCCACGGTCATGGTTTATAGGGGAGATGTAAGGTTTGAGTCGGTTATGATAGATACATTTCGGTTTGGCCTTAGGATCAAACATATATCAACAATTGAATATGTAACAGGATCACCATCCTTTGCTGTATGATGTGAAAGGACTTTGAAAGGGCCTTTCCATCGTAGGGCTAATTTCACACGAGCCTTAGCTGGGTCATCACACCAGAAAGTGGGCAGGAAGGTCTGTTAAAATAGTGCACAGGTGAAGTGGAACTATAGTGGGTGGGGGGAGGGGCGACATGATAAGGTATAAATCAGCAAAAACAAAGAAGTGAAGATAGCACATAGAATAATATACCGACCGGCGATTATCGGCAAGTAAAACAAAAATACATGCTAATGAAGCAGTGTAAAATAATACCAAAGTGAGCGTGTAATGAATCACTGAATCAGAATAAAGTGATACCGTTGATGAAAGCAAAACAAAACTGATACAAATTTACAAAAGAGATGTGGCGAAAATACAAATTAAGAGGAAAAACTAGAACTAAATCTGCTCAGTTAGAACAGCGAAAATTTGTAACAATCAAAACTATGCAAATGTGAAAACAAAACTGTTTCAAAAGTAATACAAAATATTAATAAAAATGTACAATGTAACAATAACTTGTTGTGTAAAGCGTCAGCTTGGGCTGCTTCAATGGATGACAGTATAACGCTGGAGTGGCGTGAAGATCAGCAAGAAGAAATGTGGGACGTACAGCACAGGGTAGATGAGCACAGGAAAGGTTTGAAGCAACTCAGAAGAAATGAAAGATACGTGGAAGAGCAGGAAAAGTCCGATAAAATCAGTAGAACAGGAATAAAGTAGCTCAGCAGAATGACAAATGACAGGAACGGGGGCGCAGAAGACAGGAACAATGGTGTAGAAGACGGGAACAGGGGACAGGAACCGTCAGTAGGAAGACGTATATCTTGGACCGTACAGCAGGCGGGCAGACGACATGGTGATTGGCGTAAAAGTCAGCACAAATTGAAAACTTGGCTGAAACTGGGCGGCACGGCAATGGCTAGAAGATGACGGAACGTGTAGTGAAAGATCAGACTGGATGAAAAGTTCACCGCAATGAGTTTGGCGTCAATATGAAGACCCTTGGTACACTCTAAGGAAGGATGTTTCTGAAGAGCATGTAGACTTGAAGAAGTAAACTCAAAACTTCAAGACAAATGAAAAGTTCACCTCGATGGTTTCGGGCGGGTTGACACATGCTGCTACCAAATGTAACACTTAAAAAGAGGGGTGCTACAAGATGAAGAAATTACACTTATATAAGAGAAGCTTCTTGTGCTGTACGAATATTTTATTTATTTCTCC